>OY720607.1:6250000-7500000 GCA_963151315.1 Nymphalis c-album | reverse complement strand
CAAACTCATGGTAGTAGTCACCACCCCCACAGAACCTCGGGCACTAAAATGTTATATAACTGGTACATCTAATTACATTGGCTCACAACCCTTCAAATCGGAACACAACAATATTAAGTATTCATCATTGGCGCGCTTGCCCAGAGCCCTACAACAGAATCGTATTAGCATTACTCTAATTACTGCAATTAATTCGTACAAATAAAATATTTACGGATTTATAAAAGAAATAAATATATCCTATAATATTTAATATTTATAAGCAAATAGAGACAAAAAAGAGAGTCATATCTTCTACAACAGTGTGGGCTAGGAAATGTCTTCCTAATGTGTTGTCACATGTGGACCGTTTGTGTAGGCTCGAGTAAGGATTACTCGTGTGAGCCTAGCGTTGAGTGAGCTAAGTAAACAAGGACCTTAGCCGCAGTTTGCGATATCGCTGTAGCCCCCCCATACTACGCGACGCGGAGCGGAGTTTAGAGCAGCCCTCCCGCCACGACTGCCTTACTGTGTAGACACGGACTCCCCACGTGTACTGCGCGAACGGTTCTATTTATGTGAGGCGTGCGTAAAAACTTCGATAGCGCGATGTAGGATGTTAGTGTTTTTTTAACAAATATTTCAAAAAGGGTCATTGTAAAGGATAATATTATTGTATCGAATATTAATATACTTTTAGGCTTATGTTTTATTATTGTAATTTATTTCTTTAATATATTGGACTTTAAATTTTTATTTTTAATTACCTATATCAAAATATAAAATTATGTTTCCTTGGAGTAATAGTGCAAAAAATTTCATCCAAAATATTACACCCCGTGTTATTACCTCTACTGGTGGAGTAGGGCTGGATCATTTTTCGATTTCGCTGGTTACCATTCCACGCGGTCACGATTTATATAGTAACTATTTTTAATTTTTATTTGTATTTATTATATCACACATGTAATGTTTTAATGTAAATAAATATATATATAAAAAATAAAATCAAACGATATATTTATATATCAGCAATATGAAAAGCAAAAATTTGTGTATTTTTTTTGCTGTTTGTTAATATCTTACTTAGTATTAATTAGTACAATAATAACAGAAAAGTAAGATAAAAATATTTAATTTACAAAAAGAGAGTCATATTTTCTACATCAGTGTTGTTGAGGATACCATTCTGCTCCTCGCTTTGCTAGCCCTCAAAGAGCGGCTGATTCTTGAACCATCAAGTGGACATCGACTGTGTGCTAAAAGCTTTCATTGCTTGAGCGAACACTGGATTCATTCGCGGTAGCCCCAGGCCATAACTACGCGAAACACGTGCGGAGTTTAAAGCAGCCCTCCGCGACAACTGCTTTCCTGTGTAGAAACGGACTCCCCACTGTCTCGCTCGGAGCGTTCTATATATACGGAACGCGCGTAAAAACTTCGATAGCGCGATTCAGGACCAAGGAAACCTCGCTCACAATTACTTTTCTATGTTTCATAACGAATAACAAATTGTTCTATATTATTATACGTATATTTTTATTGAATAAGATATCTTTCAAATGATTAAATAAAAGTAATATATTTTAAAAAAATATATTTACATTATAAAAAAAATATAGAAAAGTGTGTTATGGGCAATTTAGTCAATTTTGAATAAATGATCAAAATGATTACAGAATATAAAAAATATATTAATATTCGTACTAATAACATTCATTACCCATTCTATTGTATATTAAATAATGTTTATTTGAATTTAAGAAATATATAACTGATATTATTCAAATAACTTCGATTAATGTTTTCGTTTATATTGGTCGGTCTAAAAACAATTATCAAAGGGCAATGTTCTGATTGATTATCAACATGCACCTTCAGATAAGATAATACTTTAGACTTTAATAGATAGAATAAAATATAGAAAAAAATAAATGTAATAGATAAAAAGTATAACAAAAGACAAATTTATGAGACGCAGAAGGTTGTTGTAGTTTGATAAAATATTTGATATAACACTTTATAATTATGTTTATATTATTGTAGAATGTAAATATAATAGTAAGATAATATATGTATATGCTTGATACGTACAGGTTTCCTTATAACATTTTCATTCACCTCATGAGATTAGATATAAATAATAAGCATATTAAATTCCATAGCACTTGTACGGGTTTGAACTTACAATCATCGGTTACAATTCTAGCCACAGAACCATTGAAGACAATGATTGTATAAGTTTATAATTGTCTGTTTCGTTTCGCCATAATTCTTATATTTAAATTTAATATAACGCATTTTATGTATTATAAGAAAGAGTTATTTTTAACAAATGATAAAATGTAGAGTCGTTTTCACTTTTTATTTTATTTGGGAAACAAACAGTAACATAATACACAAATATATGATTGAAAAAGATAATACAGATACTTGTGGTAAGTGATCATTACGAGTGAATTTATATAGAGTAGAGGTTTGATAATAATCCAGACGTGTGCTTTTGAAGTACTTCACATTTTAATTCACACTAACTGACTGAATGGAGTTAAATCGAATTTATATATTGTGTATTAATCTTTTATATTTATATTGTTTTTTTTTTCAATATATATTTTTTTATTTTCTGTATTTTGTAGCTTATAACGTGACGTATATACGTGTACTTTTTCAATTAAATTTATCGAATAGATATCTTGATAAATATTATAAGAAGGAATGTGAGTTTGTTTATTTGTACCTCACGTATTAACTACTTAACCAGCCATCATAATTTTTTTCATACACATTTCCAGGATTACAGAAAAAATGACCTAAGCCCCGCTCCTCGTCCTCCACACGCAAACAAAGTCGCGGACAGAAACGAATTATTTAAAATATAATAGTACTTCATACATTTATTTAATTATTATTATTAAATTCATAAATAACATATTCCGACCAGCAAATTTGACGAATACAAAATACTGCATAATATTAATTACATATTGGAGCTCACCTCGTCGAATACGTAACAGTATGCTAGTTATAAATATATATAGAGATGCCTCAAATGCCTTACATAACCGTATACATATGTATCTGTATGCGGTCTCGTAACTGGCCAGTTTATTGCCAATAATGCGGGAGCACACTTAAGGAAGATGCGAAGTATGGTTCGAGGTGTAGACGAGAAGCGATTGGTTAGATAACATCTTTCAATTTGAATCTTATTATTTTTTATGTTAAATAGGCGGACGATCGTTGGGAACTAAGATGGTAAGTCTTGTGGCTATACTGGCTCACTCACTCTTCAAACCAGAACACAACAATACTAAGTTTGGTGGTACATTATTTTTTCGCTTAATATTAGGCATCACCAGGCTGAGTCAAGTTTATAGTAGTTTAAGATAACACATGTACACAGACTAACAGACACACAGACAGTAATTGAAATACCCGTCATACTCGTACTCTTGGTTGTTTGTATGAGTAATTAAGGACTTCCGCTATAGTATATCTGTGGCTGGAAAAGAGGTACCAAATTATTATATGATAATGATTCATATATACTTGCAAATGTTTGATCGATATGATAATTGGACATTAGAATCGACCTGCAGACTGACCTGACCTATTTACATATTACATTTTTAACTAAATTATTTATAAGTTTCGCTTTAGCTAGGAAGTAATGATTTCAAAAATTATACAAGAATTTTGCCGCCATTGCTCAAATACATAAGTATTTAACTCAAATAATTAGATATATTTGTCGTATCAAAATTATTTGCATCGGAAATGAATGTCCCACAGCTGGGCTAAGGCCTCTTCTTTTATTGAGGAGAAGGTTTGGAGCTTATTCCACCACGCTGCTCCAATGTGGGTTAGTGGAATACACATGTGGTAGAATTTCAGTGAAATTAGACACATGCGGGTTAACTCACGATGTTTTCTTTTACCGTAAAACACGAGATGAATTATAATCACAAATTAAGTGGTACTTTCCCGGGTTCGAACCCACGATCATCGGTTAAGATTCACGCTTTCTTACCACTGGGCCATCTTGGCTTCTCATATAAATATTATTTTATATGGTTTAATTTATTAGACTTCGAATATATTGTCAAAATTATTATCTCTTCACCATAAGTTATGTGAACTCAGTATCACACCCATCAAACGATTGAAGTCGACGTAATGTGATACGCTATTTTGACGCGTGTATTCTTTCAATGTAATACTATAAAGGTCAATATCGCATATAACGTACTGACGTTTAACGATCGTTTTCTACGAGTTACGTGTCTGTCACAGAATAGCTCTACATTTGTAATTTGCTATGGAACTCTGTATTTTTTTGAAAGTTTTTTTTTTAATTTGTATATAGTTTTTTTTTAATATTTTATATTATGTTTTTTTTAAAATTATTAAATATTATTTTACTGATAAATGTGATGAAGGAAATTTGACGTCATCGCTCTACATCTTGGATTTTAATAATTTCCTTATGGGGTTATTTAAAGAGTTTCTTATCAGCATAGTTGCAAAACAATTTTAATATAATTTTTGTTACTGAATTCTTTAAACTTATCTCAATACGTTGCTTGTCAGCTGTTAACTCTGCTAATAATCCAAACCCTCGCAGACTTCTTGGACATTTGTAAACATATTGTAATTATTCTACCCGTGCAAAGCCGGGAACGGTTGCTAAGGGAACTGTAGTACCACAATATTTCGTGTAAAGTATCTTTCAAGTATCTGTATCCCTAATTATATCATTATATCAAATAATATATAGAAACTAAATTAATAACGTGATTACGAATTGTAAAATAAATTAATCATTACCTGATTTTATATTTAACAGGAGTTAATAGAATTATTGTAATTTATATTCAATAATTATTATTTTTTAACTTAAGGCAGCTCTCGCAGTAAATTAGAACAGCAACCCCGGGCCAGCACTTAAGAGAACTGCGATTGTTCTTGCCGACGCTATAGCAACGAAATTGTTTTAAATATCTGTACCGACCGAAAAACAATTACAAAATTCAAAGATTTTTCATTGAATATCAAGGAAATATCAAGGAACTTTTTAATTATTATAACTTCCTTGATAGTGAAAATCATGTTTTATCAAATTCAAAAATACCATAAATTTATTTATACATAATAAATAAATTTATGGTATTTTTGAATTTGATAAAACATGATTTTTAAACATTGCAACACCAACTTGTAGTTTTAGAAATATTAAGAGACAGATGAATACGTACGGCGTGTTGATTCCAATTCTTAAGATATAATCTTATAATCGTAGTAATATAACCGGTACGAAGTTGGGGTGTAAAATAACAAAATACATTTTAATGAGGCTTCTATATTAGAGGGCTTTGTGGCAACATAAATGGCAATTGCAACTTTAAATTATTCGTCGGAAAAATGAATAAAGTAATTATTATGTACATTATATATTAATGAAACATCAATTAAAAGTGAAAGGTTAATTAAGCAAATTTCTTTATATAAATTGAAAAACAAGTAATTGATATAATGTTTTAAATAAAAGCCGATGGCTCAGTTGTTATAACGCGTGAACCTTAACCGACGGTTGCGGGTTCAAGCCCAGGCCACTGAATTTACTTCAGCTTAATTGTATTTATAAAATTCATCACTCGATGGAAATAATCGCTAGGAATCATTTGCGTTTAATTTCACTGAAATTCTGCAACATATGTATCCACCCACATTGAAGTAGCGTGGTGGAAGGAGCTCCAAGCTTCTCATGTGGGACATTCACAAGCAACTACTTTACTTTTCTATATTTTAACTGTTCTGCTGTGTTAGATTAATAAAATAAATTGAAGCGTTTAACATAGGAACCGCATAATAATATTCCAAGAGTCTAAGTTGACTCTTGGAATATTATTAGTAGTATTTCGAACGCTGAAACAGTTTGAATATAAGAGAAAAGGTACTTCTCTTTGAAACCGGAAGCATGTACCCAGTAATAATTCCACGTAATACTAACATTTAATATCGTATGTTTTTGAAATCCGTTCAAACATCAAAGTTGAAATATTATCTACGTACGGAAACTGCTTGAAATTTTTCCAACCGGCAACTGATTTTTGCTTTCTTATAAAATATTACAAACATATATTTTATTTCTTGAATTTTGTTCAGAAATATTTTGTACATTTCAAAACCACATTGTTATTTCATACGAAACAGTTCAAAAGTAGACGCATACCGTAACAAAGGGTTTCAGATGCTACTTAACTCGCACTTGCATGTTTATCTTGAAATTATTTTACTATTTTGTCAGCGTGCTCCCTCGAGTTATTCTCGGAGTATCTTTGATGGATGGTGTCATGGTCACGTATAACGAAGAACCGGTAGACGATGGAGGAGACGAGTCTTAGAGTGGAAGCCATGGTGCCGCAAACGCAAGATAGGCCACAATTCAGCTAGAAAGGACGTGATGAGAACCGACTAAAAACTAGGAACTTTGGCACTCCTTGGAAGAAGTTAATCCAGAAATTAATCAAGAAGACGATAAAATTTATTTCTATTGTACATTTTTAATACGACTAATATTAACATAAGCACTACAAGCATAATAAACATGCATGCATTTTAAGAGACATAACATCTCAGTTGCCAATGTTGATGGCGCATTAAGATGGTTAACATTTCTTACAATGCCAATGTCTATCTGTTGGTGATCACTTACTATCAGTTGGCCAATATGCTCGTTTACCTACCTAGTCTATAAAAAAAACCTTATGAACATATGTGATGAATAAATACGTTATTGATATTTTGGTTAGGTCCTACAACCTTTAAGTTACCATTCAATTAAAAAAAAAAATTCTATTTATTTTTATAATGGCCATGTCCGATTATAAAATTCGAATTCAAAAGTTTAAAAAAAGAACAGAAGTAAATTGAACGCTTAAACGATATCAATTGAAAAGAATACTTACAATTAAAAAGCTGGAAATGAGAGAATTGAAATAAAAAGAGAAATAACGTTGCGGAAAGAATAAACAAAATTTAAGGAAGAGATTGGTGGGAAACAAAAGGTGTAAGAAGAGTGGGCTCAGCGTTAATTGGTTCATCCATCATTGTGCATGACTGAGAATTATTCAAAAATGTTGTTGCGATTAATATTTTTTCTTTAAACTAACAAATGTTCACAGTCCCGTTGTCAATGCCTTTGTTGATGTATGATTTTATCTGTTTGACTCTAAAAGTTTGTGTTGTTGCATTGCAATGCATGTTTTTGTTTCCAGAAAGCTTCACAATCAAAATTTCAGGGCTACATTTTTAATTACCTTCATAGTTCGAAAACATGTTATTCCTGCCTAAATATACATAGATGTGCATACCCACGAAGAGCACTTACCATCAGGTGGCTCATATGTCCGCTTACAACTACAAAGATCCCCTTAAAATAAAAATAAAAACATATCTTTGAAAGACAAGCCCGATGTGGTTCCTTAAAAACGGTACCCGAACAGTAATTTTTATTCTTAAAAATATTTAATTTTAATAAAAATATCAGCTATGTAACATAATGAACAAGCAGAGATAACTTACTATTTGAATTGAAACTATGTCGTCGAAGATTTTTATAAAATATCTTCACAAGTAAGCTTAGATAAATATTTGGTATAACGGTATAGCCAACAACAAAAGGGTGTTTTTTTGTATTACAGGTACCCGTTTTCAAGCCCCTAAAACAAGATTTTTATAGGGTTAAAAATAGTGGATAATTTATCAACATTTTATACAACAACTGTGATTCCATTAGGACTTATGTATTTTCAATGTAATTAATGTCAAAATGTGTGTACAATAATTGTTGGTAGAACTATATGGCAGCCCATCTGGTAGACTAACCACTCTTTACCTATATCTTCCGTCATGTAGCAATAATAAGTGCTAGGTTCCGCTTTGAAGGGAGAAGAAGCCAGTTTAAGTCCTGAGAAAGGTGACATAGCGTCATAGTTCCCAAGGTTGGTGGCGCATGTCTATGAGTGATGGTGACCATCACGTGACCTATACATGTCCGCCTACCTATTTTATAAAAAAAGAAAACATTTTCATTTTACCCAATAAAACATTTGATTCCCTATTTTTGAACGTGTATTACATAGTATGATTGTTTAATAGGAAAATGTTAATATAAGTGTTTTTATTTGTTAATGTGACTCGATAACGCGATATCATCAGATGTTATTTCATCGATAGGATACATTGGTATATTGGCGGTTAAAAGTTGGACACAATTGGAATATGTAATATATAAATGGATTTTTCCATTTATGCAATTTACGTAATAATCGAAAAACATATTGCTTGTGACTTAATGATTATCTTACCATTTTCTTCATTTATGTAAACTGTTATTTACCTGCAAAAGAAAAAACAAATAAAAGTTAATTAAATTCATAACATGTGACGGTTGAAGTTCATTGAAGCCCTTTTTAACCGACTTCAAAAAAAGGAGGCGGTTATCAATTCGTCTATATGTTTTTTTTGTGTTTGTTACCTCATAACTTTCGACTGGGAGAATAGATTTTGATGATATTTTTATACCTATAATTAAATACATATTATAATTATTATTCCAAAAAAAGGAACTCATACTACGCTAAGTTATACTAAAATAATTTAAAATCAGACAACAAATGTTAATTATTAACCTACATCCAAAAAGAGGTGTTATATTTTAACAATGATCATGTGTATCTGTTTGTGGCATCGTAGATACAACACCCTGCCCTACCTGAAAAAGTGAAAGATAAGAATGTATTTGTTGGACATCACAATATGGACTTACGACCTTTCTTATAAACATTGCTCAGTGGATGATTAGTTGAACTTTGTCTCCTTCTTTCGAATTTCAAATATATCACGACAGAAAGAGAGAAGAGATATAAATCGTCTATGTTTATAAATAAGGCCGTACATATCTACACATTAAAATTTTTATATATTTACTCATAACTAATCTACAATATAATTAAAATATGAAAGAAAAGAAAGAGAGAACTAGTAAATCATCGTCACCCATTCCGTACGACGTTGAGGTTTTTCCAAAAAAAGGTTTTCAGGCAGAAGTAAAAAAAAAATACTGGTTATACGTATGCATAACTTTTTCATGTTGTTTGAAGGAAGTTCTGAATTTTCCAACGAGTTCGTTCACACCGACAATTTTCACGCCATTCGCAAACACCTAAAGGGCACCCGTGGCCTTTGAAGTTACATTTTTTAAACTTCATTTTCACGCTTTTTCAATCTTCACAGGAAATTCGTTTTCAATTTCGCCTCTCGACTAGTTTCACTGTTTTTGAGTTTCTTTGTCTCAGCGTGTGTTTCTGGACCCGTGGCGGTATATTTTGCTCTAAAAATTTTGAGGCTTTAATTTTATCACGGAAGTGAGAGATTATTCTCTGACTAAGATATATAGTACTCGTATAAAGGTAATGGTTGTTTGCTTTATTGTCAACTAACTCGAAACTCCTTGCAGTAAACGGTCGTCAAATGTCAGATAGTGATATGCGATATTGACCATAATAATCATTATATTTCAAGAATACACGTGTCAAAATAGTATATCACCATAAGTCGGTTGTTAACATTTCAATGGTGAGCAATTAATCGATTTTTTACAGGATAGCACTACTGTTCTTTAAAATACTAATTAAGACATTTTGTCTTAAGGTCATGTGCCTTAAAAAGTTTCATATTCGTATTAATAATGATATTAAAATAAAATTCTTCTATTTTTATATAAGCTTACAAACCAGAAAACGCTTAAAAACCTATCGAATAAATAGCTCGGAAACCCGAGTACATAACGTTTGACCAAGCATTCGATATATACAAATCGCTGTATTACTTATTTCCTTTAAAATAAAGGCTATTTCAGCGTGAAGCGGACGTTATACAGGATGTTTGAAACTGTTCGGATCAGTCCGTGTGGTTGGTTTTGAATCCACAGGCTACGTGACCGCTGTTCCGTAACTCCGAAAAGCGAGCACTTGCAGTAAATCGTGAATTTCAATAAAACTCGCGCGTGTTACGGGTCACTTGTTTTTTTCATTAGAATTACGAAAACTGTTTTATTTTCATTCAAATCAAAACTGATCTTTTACTTACGATACTACTGCTATATTAGGTTTGGACAAGTTGACCTGGCCAAGATTATAGACTGAAGATCCCAAAGTTATGGGTTCAATCCCCGGCTCGGACCAGTAATCATTTTGTTTTTTTTTTTCAGGTAAGGGAGTGCCTGCCAATTGGATTATGAGATATTGTGTTTTAAAGAGTGCTGCGATCTGGATCAAAAAGTATAAATACGAGTTAGTTCTTGATAACGTGATTATTTAAAGGCTTGTTTGAAAGACAGGATGTTATAAAAAAATATAAAAATTATAAAAAATATAAAAATTATGTGAATTAATGAATACTTTATACGGAATGTTCTGCTTAGGCAATAAACGCGTACAAGAGTAAACAAGAATTACTCATAAATTATTGTAAGATATGTGCATAGGAAATACCAGTGCGTTTTTTTTTAATGTTTAACACGCCACGACCCTTAGTGGCAGAGTATTAACGTATAGCATGTAGTGATTGATTGTAAACACAAAACAACCCCATGAATATTCAGAAATGCTTGCCCGGTAGTTCTAACCACTGAACCCCCTCGGGTTTCAAATAGAAAATATATGAATTTAATTTTAAATCGAAAGAATAATTTATTGTTGGGAGTTATTTACATTAAGGCCTTAAATCCCTCCTCTCCCTCGCTCCCTCCTGTCACATCTAAATAAGGAAACATATTTGTATAATATATTTTTTTCTTATGTAAGGTTTTAAAACGAATTTAATGTTTTTTTTTAAACCATTCGAAATTTGAAATATGAAAAGTCCATCTTGTTTCTAAAGTTGTAGCATATCCGTGATTTAAAAAGATAAAGTTAGTCAGTATTTGGATTTTTTTTTCAATGAACGAATAATTTGAAACTTTCGTTGCATTCTCTTGTTTAGTTCATTCACGTTGCGTTTTTTTTATAATTTTAAAAAGTAAAACTATTCTATAATATTTTTTAATCATGGACGAGCATATGGGCCACCTGATGGTAAGTGGCCACCAACGCCTATAAACAGTGGTTCGTACACTATGTATGTATGTTACTAAACCTCTCATAAACGACTGGACCGATGCAGATGACTTTTTGTGTGGGATGGGATTTTGTGTGATCTTAACCATTCAGATCACACTCACTCGATTGAGTGAGTGTGATCTGAAGTTAAGATTAGCCGCGGTAGATGTAGCTGCGATTGGGTTTTTTATTTTACCCGTATGACGGGTCGATCACCTAGTATATAAACTCAAACAAATGGATACGCGATTGATTTAAACCTAATTTGGCGTAAATAAAAATATTTTAATAAAAAGTATCAGAATTAAAATTACGTATACGTTAAATAAAAAAATATTTTTTATTAAAATCTATTTTTATTGTAATACAAATATTGGCAATGAAGACAAAAACTAAAAAAAAAAATTTGTATCATTCGAATTCTGAATCATTTCAATTCAGACAATGCATGCTAGTAATATAATAACAACGCTTGAAAGCTTATCAAGCAAAAGGATTGTCATGAACATAAAGCCCGTTGTTCCGAACACAAATTGCCAATCAGCTTGTAATTCTAAATGTTGCTCTAACATGCCAATCAAATACGGCATATTAACCGCGAAATTTTGGGGACATACGCCATTTTAAATCCAAAGCACCGTTTACCTCTTAACCTAATTTGTTTAACTGAAATTTAACATTTTAAAATCACCATTAACCTACATTTTTGGTAGCAAATAAAAAACCCTTTAGTATAGAGCGGCATTATTGCTACGATAAATAATAAAATTGTTTGTATAAATGAAATAAATTCGTAAACGATATGATTTATTTCGTGGTATTTTTGTGTACTGATTTTTTTTATTGTTTAGGAAGGCGGACTACCATATGGGTGAGTGGTCACCAACGCCCATAGACAATGGCATTATAAGAAATGTTAACCATCGCTTACATCGCCAATACATCACCAACCTTGGGAACCAAGGTATTATGTCTCTTGTGCCTGTAATTACACTGGCTCACTCACCCTTCAAACCGGAACACAACAATACCATGTACTGCTGTTTTGCGGTAGAATATCTGATGAGTGGGTGGTACTTATGTTCTTTCAATAATTATCAACTTCGTTGTTAATCATTATCACAATAATCACAATATGTACAATAACCAAATGCCCAGGAGATATTACACTGCACCGATGTACTGTTTATCTCTATAAATTTCCATCTTTAAACCCCTAAAAACTTAGTCCTTTTTACTTTTATCTTCTGTCTGTCTTCTTACGAAACTTCTTTTTATTATACCTAAGAAAACATAATATGATTCAAATTTAGAAAAGTAATAAATAACCAATGAAGTCAAATTTAAAACGATGTCATATGTAGATCATTATATATAAGACAATATTTATATAATATAGTTAGGAAACTCCTTGGTCGATACAACAGCGATATTAAAAAAAAAGAAGCGCGTTAATTTTAATCGTCGCCATCTTGTAAAAACATAAAGATGTAACATAATAAATTACTTATTTATTGGCGCCACTTATGATTTGTAATAATATGTTCAAATGTGTTATTTGGATTTATAAAGTAATTGAGTTAGTAATTAACATTAATTCATATGATTTGGTGTTCTATTTATGAATAAATCAATTCGCGGTCCTTATATAATCTATTTTCACTTCTGGATGCTAAATATATGTTAAAGAAAAAATTTGTACAAACAAAAACAAACAATACACCAATTTTGAAACACTCATAACAATTCTCGTAAAGGGACAAACGTCTTGGGAATAGCGAGGATGGAAATCCAATTTCAACGTGCTGAAGATTCAACCATCACTCAAGACCAGTCTAAATCCTTAGGTAGCAGACGGCACAGAAGCGCAGTAGATCCCTACAAAAGATGAATGTACCCGGCCGTAAATTACGATGCGATTCCGACTGCTGGTGGAACGAGAGATTTTTACCAAGAATTCTGTCCAGGATTATCAATTTCACCATCGTCAGATACAAAGGCATTAGCCGGCAAATTGAAAGGCTGTTACATTTAACTTGATTTATGAGATGGAGTCTTCGTATTTATCAAGGCGTTAAATTTAGATATAGCGGATTTCGACGTGTTTCACCCTCGATTATTTCAGTGTGAAGTTTCCCTTTGTTCTGTTTTTTGGCATCTGAAATTCAATTCCACGATCATTGTGCGAGAAATGTATAGATTTGCAATTTTCTTTATTATAGGCTTAGCTTCTTTTTTATCTGAATTCTTTGTGTATATTTTTATTTTTACATTTGTTTTATCGTTTCACAATTGATTTATCTTTTGTATAAAATTTAAGCTTTAGATTTTATTTTCATTGTAACTTTGACATTCAATAAATAATAATAAGAATAATGAATAAATTCGAAATCCTTTATGCAACAAAGAAGAATTACTCTTAATTATTGATTCTACCAAATTAGAAACTGCCAACCTGCCAACAATAGTTTGTACCATCTATCAACCACCGCTTAGCTATCATCCATCACCTCACAAATTGCATAATAACCTTTTGCACATAAACATTCCTTTACGTTTTATTTCATTTTGCATCAGAGCATTTTGTGACATTTTCCTACCGTAAAACCGAATACAACCACAAAATAAATGCTGATTCCATGTAGCCGAGAATAACAGAAGTAATTAGTTTTATGTAAAATAAAAATCACTAATTAAATAATTTAAAATTCATAAAATAGAAAAACGTCAACGTTATAAACCAAATTCAATTTGCAGACAAGATTAATTAGCAAAATATATCAAAAGAAATCCTTCGTAATATAAAGTAACAACTGCGAGAATTAAGTCAATGTAAGTCCTTGTGACATATTACGTTTTTATAAGTCATTGCTAATTTCGTTCATATGACGGATCGTTGCTGGATGTATTCCAAGAATACCGATGTTCGACTCATAACATTGTATGTTAAGCTGTAGAACACTATGCCATTGTGACTTGACTAGAACGGAAGCGGTAAAATTTGTATGAGGATTTTCGCATTGTCGCCGAGTTAGATAGAAATCTTGGGGGACTTTATTTGACATACTTCCAAGGATAAGCCTATTCACTTGATAAAATCTACCCCTTATCTTTTTTATGTTCCTCCTTTAATAGAAACGTGTGTTGATAATAAAATGAATTGTTTTAACTTTAACATTTAAAAAAATAAATTGTTTTGGTTAAATTATAGAAGTTGCTATCACAACCCGCATTGGAGGAGCCTGGTGGAATAAGCTCCAAACCTTCTCCTTAAAAAGGAGAGGTGGCCTTAGCCCAGCAGTGGGACATTCACAGGCTGTTTACTTTGATCATAGAATGGGGGCTTATAATAACAAACTTTATTACAAATTTTTTTTTAAATTATTCTTTCTGAGAGTTTCTTCATCAAAGTTAAAACTAATTAAGGAAAGGCAAACGAATCAGAATTTCTTGTTCAGAGGTCGCGATTCAGAAAGAAACAGGCTCGAGAAATGGCTACCAAATGATAGCTAAGATTTATTAAGAGAATTTGTCCTCTCCCGTCAGAGGCACTTACTGAATTAAGGACGCTACAGTCAGTGAAAAAATAGTCGTCAATTTTTCTTGTCACCTTTTGACTCGGATCTCTGGGCGTGTAACAAATGATGATACCGTAACAATTCCTAGTAAATAGCTTAATAGAGAAATAGGTGTTCAAAACGATGAAAGTGACTAACTGAATCATATTGAAAGAAAAAAAAATGGTTGTCTGTAAAGTCGGTTTATGGACGATAGTTTAACGTGACAACGTCATAACAAAACATTGATGAAATGACTGCAATCAAGTGAAAGAGAGATAGATGCGGCGCAAGCGTACAATCAGCGCAACGGGACAATGAGCGTGACGGGACAATGAGCGTAACGGGACAATTTTTCGTGCATGCAACCAGCGTTCATCGATTTATTAGACGTTGTCACGCCAATAAGAGCCCTGTTTCAGAATTATACGAACTATATACGTTAGTAAGTTTTCTTACATAACTATTATTATTAATTTTTATACGTAATATCGTGCCTATGTAATTATATTTTCATTATTATATATCAGGTACATATCCAGCGCCAATATTCTTCCATATTTAAATGGCTTAATTTTTGGCAAGACAGTCGCATATAAACAAGTGGATTTAATATATGACACAGTTTATATATTTGTAAAATTAATAATTATTTATGTCACTGCAATTATTTGCGATGACAAATTGGAAACAAAATTTTAATTAAAACATTGAAATTATTTAAGATAAAGCATTTGGCGTAATGAATATTTTAATTAATATGATAACATGATGTGACATCGGATAGGTTTTTTATTGACACAATAATTTCAACATCTACAAAAATGTAAGTCAGACAAAAGGAAACATTGATTTAAATACTGTTCACCAAATCTTATTAATTCCCGTAAAGGTAATGTCACACATATACACGAATTGTATATATAAAGTGCCAACAACTATCAAAAAGTAAAAGTGCACTTCACAATGAAAAACAAGTTAAAAAGTACCAGGATATCATAAACCAAATAGATGCGGAGAGCATTTTAGCAAGATCTTAATAAAGATCGCAGTTCAGTTACTTTTTAATTACACTAGCTGGTACAAGTTTTTCATCAAAAGTTGGGGCGGTTTTCCATTATGCAAGCCAACCTCCATTCCCGAGTAAATTTAGTTTTAATCCCGGAACAAAAGCTAGCTCTTGAAAGAGATGTACCTAGTTACAAGACTGCTGTTTCATAGTATGACTTAGTTTTCATTTGAAATTTCAGCTTAGGGTCACAGCTGTGATTTTGGTCGACTTTGCACATAGAATGAGTCCTGTTCATTGTAACTCTTTGACTTTTATTGGAATTGTTGATTAAATAAAATGCTGTTGTATTTTATATAGAACTAGCTGTGCCCCGCTGTTTCACCCGCGTATAATTAATAAAAAATATAATTAATAAAAATCAGCCTAGATAGAGCCTTCCTCGAAAAAAGGACTTTATGACACAAAAATATTTTTTTTAAATTCGAACCAGTAGTTCCTGAGATTAGCCGGATCAAACAAACAAACTCTTCAACTTTATATATTAATTAAAGATTAGTAACTGCTATACGTACTTTGATTAAAA
Source organism: Nymphalis c-album (assembly GCA_963151315.1). Taxonomy (NCBI): domain Eukaryota; kingdom Metazoa; phylum Arthropoda; class Insecta; order Lepidoptera; family Nymphalidae; genus Nymphalis; species Nymphalis c-album. The sequence goes on along the minus strand of OY720607.1, from coordinate 7,483,704 downwards.
GCAAAATGTCAGTTAAGTGCCTGTTAGATCCCTTTTGAATAATGTATTAACGCTTGTTTAAATATTTATAACAAAACAAAATAACCCTGAGTTACAACTTCTACCTTTTGAGCTAGCCACTACCAAGAAACCAACTTCATACATAATAATAATAAAAAAATGTTAAAAATACATATATCAATCTTATCTATAACCCTTATTCTACGCGAGCGAAGCCGGTACGGGGTAACTAGTTAACTTAATATAAACTTGAGTCATATCATTTAATATTACCCTAAACTTGTCAAGTTGTTATCACTCGAGTTAACCCTTCGCCTCATCAATACAACTTGGCGAAGGGTGAGCCATTAATAGGCTTTCTTCTCCGTAATACGCGGACTGAGTACGTTCTAAGTACATAAGAACTATAAGCCCAACTACAAAGCCACAAGACTTAAGCATATGGAGGTTTGAAACTAAGTATATCCATTTTAAATACACTATATAGAACATCGCTAATGATAAGAAATCTCTTCTTATTTTAAAATTAAATATACATAGATGATACAAATCTTGGAGTATTTATATAAATCGATTTATATACGAGTATATAGCCTAGACTATAATTTGACACCGAATTAATGCTAAATCATTGGTCATCGATATCAATTGACGCGATGTCATTGGTCGACATCTTGAATAATGTATGACATTCACTATGGATACGCGAAAAGATGGCATTTTCAATGTCCGCGAAGTTGTATTCGGAAACACAAATTATAATACAAACCATTTCAAAGCAGTGTGTTAGTCATTAATGGTATTTCATTATACAATTGAGGTAATTCTAAGATTATTATCTTTCACTGATTTTTTATACGCACACCGATAATAATTAACAACGGAATCTACATAAGCGAACCATCAGATTTTATGATATTTATTTTCTCAAACGATTTAGAAAAAGACTTACATGGAATATGACAATTATATATTGAACAAAATTATTTGTGAGCCAATTAAAGTGTCAAGTATTAATAACGAATAGAGGGTACACCATGGGTACACGTAAAAAAAGATATACATATATGATCGACTAGCTGTGCCCCGCGGTTTTACCCGCGTATATTTAATAAAAATATAAACAATAAAAATAATCCTAGAGCCGTCCTCGATAAAAGGACTATACAACACAAAAATATTTTTTAAATCCCAGTAGTGCCTGAGATTAGCCGGATCAAACAAAGAAACGAGACGAGCCCGTTGGCGTGGTTGGTAAGACACTTGCTTTTCACGCCGCAGGTCGTGGGTTCGATTCCCACCCAGGACAGACATTTGTGTGCATGAACATGTCTGTTTGTCTTGAGTCTGGGTGTAATTATCTATATAAGTATGTATTTACGAAAGAAAAAGTAGTATATGTAGTATATCAGTTGTCTGGTTTCCATAGTACAAGCTCTGCTTAGTTTGGGATCAGATGGCCGTGTGTGAATAATGTCCCAAGATATTATTATTATTAAATTCTTCAGCTTTATATATTAGTATAGATGTGTCAATATCAATTCGTGCATACAAAAATCCGCAGGTAAAATTTTCCTCTTTCTAATCATAATATTCAGACGAAAAGTCGCTCTTAATAAATTATTAACACGCACTCAAAATAGACTTAGCGCGGCATCATTTCAAAGGCTTCCGTGTCCTCTTATCACCGACGCCACTCATCACGACAGACGCGTAATAAGCGATTCAGAGAACTGTCCGCAGATAACGAGTTAGTTAACAACACTTAGTTTTGAAGATTAAATATAATATTATGGTTATTAAATAACATTCGCTCAAGTATTTATAAATATCTTGACTTGTGCTAGTAATTAACTATTTTAGATTTGTGAACGCGGATGCACAATCAAATCAAATTCATAAATTACTTAAATTATAGTATTAAATAAACAGGAAATATCCTGGGATTTAAACCTCCTTATCTATTGAGAGTGTGTTATCTGTTATAATGTTGAGTTGATCAAAAAAAATATTTTTCTGTATTAAATATATAAGAATGTGATCCTGACCCTACTAGCTAATTTGTCCTCTTCACCTTTAACACAAGTTTTCCGCTTAACTGAAGGGGAAAATAGGAATATTCCTATTTACGAAGTACCAGCTTAATATTTTAATAATATAAAAAACTTCCACCCTTTTGAAATTTGATAGAGCTTTTGGTGGTAGAGCTTAGTGCAGGCCCGTCTGGGTAGATACCACCCACTCATCAGATATTCTACCGCAAAACAGCAGTACCTACTTGGTATTGTTGTGATCCGGTTTGAAGGGTGAGTGAGCCAGTGTAATTACAGGCACAAGGGATATAACATTTTAGTTCTCAAGGTTGATGGCGCGTTGGCGATGTAAATAATGGTACATCTCTTACAATGCCAATGTCTATGGGCGTTGGTGACCACTTACCATCAGGTGGCCCATAAGCTCGTCCGCCTACCTATGCAATAAAAAAAAATATATATGAAATCTCCCCGCAAGAAACTAAGCATATTATTTGGTTTATAAATAACACATATGGCCGAATACAGAAACGTCTTTCAAATATGAAGGGGGCTCAAATATTTGAAACGTCTTCGAATTTCAAATTTCGCATACTAAATTTTGAAAAATAATTACAATCCAAGCAATTGAGTCCTAATCATATTTGAATGACGTTTCAGTATTCGGCCGTAAGTGTACTTAATTTAAATACATTTGAGTCGTCTGAAATAATATTAATGAAGTTTTACACAATGATAGTTTGAAACGTGGTTACGATTTTTTTACTACCAGTATAATTATTATTATACCACTTGCTTTAAACTTGCGTTATCAAATATACGCATATTATCTTTATCTATGATGAAAAAAAAACGATAAAAATTGAAGTTTCGCTTTACATTCGAAAATATTTAACAAATAATGTATTAAGATCAATTCATATCAGATCCAATAAATAATCTAATTTACGTCAAAAATATAGAACCTCCTTGGTATCTTTTGAATTTCAAATGATCGGCAAAGGTAGGTAAACTTGTAGTAGTAGGAACGGCACGCGTTCATATTTATAGCATTTCGCCTTTGAACGAAAATGTTTAGAAGCAATCTTCGAAGTATGCCGTCTACAAATCTAAGCAAATATTTATCTTGAATACTAGTATTTGTTAGTCATAATTCTTTTCCATTAAAGAATATAAATAGTTTGTCTGAGTACATAAAGTAACCAATTTGTAATGTATGTATTAACTTATGTTTATGTTTGTGTTTAAATAAATAAAATTATTGAATAATATTTTTGACTGGCAATACAGACTAGTATAATTAAAACTAACCCCTCCTTAAAAGTAACAAGCCTGTGAGTGTCCCACTGTTGGGCTAAGGCCTCTTCTCCTCTTTGTGAAGGAGAAGGAGCTTATTCCACCGATAATGGAGCTTGCACCAATGCGGGTTGGTCGAATACACATGTGTCAGAATTTCAATGAAATTTGACACATGCAGATTTCCTCACGATGAATTCCTTCGCCCCTCCTTTGTCTTTGGTGAAACTTCGTCGTACATTTTTTCGTCCGGGATAATGTTTGTAAAATCAACTCATTGGTGTAAATTAAATTTGATATCTATGCAAACCGCGATAAAGAAATTGGCCATATTCTTTGAGCGTACAATTTTTCATGAGATTATAACATACAATGTTACATTTTGTATAATTTAACACATTCCTAATAGAATATATTTAATTGATATAGGATGAAATACATCCTGCTAATTCGGATATTCCCACTTGCCTCTTATCACCAACAATATCACAGCGCAGTTGTAATAAGTAATTCATAGAACTGTCCAGAGATAACGAGTTGCCTAACAGCATAAAGTTCCGATCCGTTTTATGCGCCAGCCTCATAAATATAACGCATTTAAAACCATATTACGTGTTGATGGAACGCGCTTAGTTACTATAAAGAATTAAATTAGACTTCCGTCACAGTTATAAAGATTATTATTTATAATTATAATAATAGAAGATATTATATTATTACTATTAAGGTCCTCCAGACCAATTTTAGCCACGGCGGCCAATCCCAAGAGAGATTAGCCAACTGCGCAGGAGATATTATAGTGCACAAGTGTGCGCGCAGACACAGGTGCACTCTCTTTTCCTTAGCTCTCATAATCCGATGGGACGGCAATCCGACACGACCGGAAAGAGTTCAGGCGCAGGACCAACGGCCTAACGTGTTTTCCGAGGCACGGGAGTGTACACACTTCCAACTTCCGGACTCCAGGCTGCTACTGAGAATTTTCTGACAAAAAACCCCAATAACTATTTATTGGCCCGACCTGGGAATTGTACCCAGGACCACCGAGTCTGCGGCCTTATATCAAGCCACTAGACCAACGAGGCAATCAATATTACTATTATCCCTGTTATAAAGGTAGGGTCTAACTGCGACTTCGAGCGTAAGATTTCGAGGGTCAAATGACGTCAGTGTATATATTTGTTATTGTGTGTGCGTTAATGTGTACGAGTGATAGATACACGGTAGATATGAGAGATGTTTACTCATCAATCGTGAGTACCTTGGAACCGACACGGGCTTTTATACAGAGTGTAACAAAATTCGTGTCCGACCCGTGAAGTGGTTATTAGGTATCGTGAGTCGGTTCTATTTATGTAAAAAAAATTAAAATATTATGCAAAAAAATTACTCATAAAAAATTTTTTTTTTTTCATTTTCAATTGTAAATGACGAAAATTTCATGGACAATTGAGTTCATGATCTCGTCTCCGACCTACCCGATAGGTAAAAGCTATCGAGCGCTGACGCCCGCGCCTGTGTTGCAATATAATTGTCGTTATTTAGTCAAATTATTTTTTTTTCGGGGTAAAATTTTGCTTAAATTTTAAAATTTATTACAAAAATAGAACCGACTAACGATACCTAATAACCACTTCACGGGTCGGACACGAATTTTGTTACACCCTGTATACTAAATAGCGGCGGAAAAGCCTAAAGCGAACAAACGTTGTGAATATTCTCTTATTCCAAATTATGTATGAAGCCAGTTTGCAGTGAAAACACTTAAAGCTTGGACCTTGGAGTGATGGTCCAAAAACTTTTATTAAAAATATAACTACTCGTCTCGTCTCCACCGGTAACAGGATGGCTGGTTTACTTTTCGTCTTATTTTTATGTACCTAATTACAAAACTAAATTAAATTGCGCTAAAGGCGACCCCATCAGGTCAATCTCAAAATATACAGGAACGGTTGGAAAATTAAAGTGCAATAATGAATAAAAAAATTGTGCAGACGGGGGAAACCCCGCCAGGAAAGAAGTTCTGTGCGATATTTTTTCGACTCAAACCGTGTTTTAAAATGTATATTTTAATTTATTAAATTATATTTCTGTATTTTTGTGACACTGAAAAGCGCCTCAACCTTCTTTATATCGACCTCTTAAATTCGAACGCATCGCATTTTGCAGCATTTGGTGGGCACAGTTTGAACGCTATTTCGTTCCTCACGTGACCGTGGGGGTACTGCCATTTCACTACAGTAAGCCGCGTAAAATAACTTCGTACCAAAAATTGAATTGTGTCAATAATAGTTCATGTTTTAATGTCCCTGTACGAATTATTTCATTTAATGAAGATATGGATCAGTGGTTAGAATTCATGAATGAAAGCGGGATCAAGCCAAGGCAAGTGACACTAAATATTCATGTGGTGAATGTATATTTATATTTGGTCCCATACTCTCAAAAATTAAAAAAAATAAGATAAATGGAATTGAATCTGTGACTTTTGTTCAATTCGTAATGCACTGTGTCGTTTTATCCTAAAATAAATTCCATCACCCCCATCTAACAGTGTAGAATGGAATTACTTATTCCCGTATAATCCTTAAAAGGCTGCTATTTTGACTTTCCTTGGAAATATAAATTGTCCGCGGCTGCCTGAAAAATTACGTTTCTCGCATTCGTTTGTTTTGTATTTCGTAATGTATGGTTGCTGTTCAAAAATGAACTTTACTTCCCAGTAATAAAGTTTAAGATAGTTAATCTCGAAAATATTGCGATACAAGTAGGCATCTTGAAAAAGACGCTTTTATTATTTGATATAAATAACTTACGATATGTCATAAAAAATATATGTGTTGTTTATTTGGATCAAAAAAGATATCACTATTAAAAAATAATATTTCATTTAGAATACTATTAATAAACACAAAATAATAAATCATTTCGATGGATTTTTCATAAAACTCCGGCAGCAAAAACAGGTCATCGATACCATTGAAAGTAAGCAAGTCAGTAAAGTAGAAGTAGGTGATATGCCTTTGTGTCTGCCTGCTAAGCCACCGTATATTTAAAGAGTAGCAAATTTTAAAATATAAATCTTTTTGAGACATGGTAAAGATGTGCATAATTTAATTCTTCAATCAAAGCATTTGATACTGGTTTTCCATTATGAATGAGTAAGCCATTGTAATGGTAGTGTGGGTAGCCAGTGTAGTGGTTTTGTGCAGGCTCGTCTCGGTAGGTACCACCCACTCATCAGATATTCTACCGCAAAACAGCAGTACTTGGTACTGTTGTGTTCCGGTATGAAGGGTGAGTGAACCAGTGTAATTACAGGCACAAGGGACATATCATCTTAGTTCCCAAGGTTGGTGGCGCATTGGCAATGTAAGCGATGGTAACATTTCTTACAGTGCCAATGTCTATGGGCGCTTGTGACCACTTACCATCAGGTGACCCATACGCTCGTCCGCTTTCCTATGCAATAAAAAATAGTTAATGCCCGGTCAATAAATTTAAAAACAGATTTGTTTTAGTTTACTTTCGAACTTGAATTCGCTAAGAGGCTCTATTAAGAAACTGCCATTGACTTGCTACTTACCGATCAGGTAGAGATACGAATAACGAATAAGTAGGTCCTTAGTTAGTTAGTGGATAGTTTGTCGACGTCAATTACGCAACGAATATTTATCAATAATCAGAACGAATATTGTCTTGATTACAATATTCGAGCTTTCTTTTCTTCTTGACCACCTGATAGCAAGTGGTCACCATCGCCCATGGTCATTGATACTGCTAGAAATATTCTTGCAATTACTTAATGACCATCAACTTAGGGAACCAATGTATATTGTGCCTGTTGTTACACTGGCTCACTCACTTTTCTAAGCGAAACACAACCGTAGGTAAGACCTACTCAGAGGGACTCCCACAAATCTCTTCCATCAAGTCAAAATAGGAGACAATATTACTAGTATAAGCATTATAAAGAATGAAAAAGGCAAATATTACCACTGTCACGCCAAAGATAAAACAAAAAATGCTATGACTTTTTATATCCAACTAGCCGTACCCGCGACTTCGTCCGCGTAGAATTAAACAAAAAAGTTAATTAGTTTATTTAGTTTTTTTTTTGGTTTTGCATTTTTATTTTAATTATCATATTTTACTAAAATAATAGTAGCCTAAGTTACTCCTTATTACATCAGCTACCTGCCAATAAAAGTCCCGTCAAAATTAGTCCAGCCATTTCAGAGATTATCCGGAACAAACAGACAGACAAAAATTGTAAAAAATGTTATTTTGGTGTATGTATCGTATATATATTCATATGCATGTAATAAAAAGCGGTTATTTCAATATTACAAACATACACTCCAATTTTATTTATATGTATAGAAGATGTATAGATATTTAGTCTACTGTCAACAATAAATAAAAAAGTTTTAAATAAAGAAGACATATTCACTCATATATCCAATATATAAACAAAAGGTATTATTTAAATACAGAATTTCAAAACAAAACAATTTCACCCCAAGGGTACATTTATTTGCATACATATCAAATAACCTTAAAATTCTCGAACATTCGCGTTGTGTCAAAGCAAATTGCTCAAATAACAATTCACGACCATTTCAATAAAACAAAAGCATAAGCCTCACTCACCACTGGACATAGCATCGAACTAGCTTACGATAACAAACTACAAATTATTCAAATCATATTACTTCAAATTGTTAGTTGAATGTGTGTTATCGCTCGGTATAGCTTATTATGGTGCTATATGTGCATTCAACAATGGACTTTATGTTAGGTGATACACAATGGTTATCCCATTTTCATTTGGAGCGTGAATTCTGGGATCATTCCGTTCCAACGTAACTGAAGCAGACAGCTCTCAAGACGAGATAAGAAATTGTTATATAAATGAAAGCCTACCCGTTGAATCGTAAAGTCTTGACTTTAGACCGGTCGATTGTTATGCTGTATATTAATTTATCGATATCGATATTTTCATGACTTTTTTTAAATAAAATTATCGTACAATTACAAATAATATTATAGAAAATTAATGTGTGCACAGATAAAAAATCATCAGACCTTGTGTCACTTGAGCCTTTAATAACAGAGGCTCCACTATTAAGCCATGGAGGCTTAGGTTCAAAATACTTTGATTATTGTTAAACTATTTGATGAGGAAGTGCCTACCAAGTGCAAAGACACACATATACTAACTGACAGAAGCACATCTTCCAAATAACTGAAATTCGGAAAATACTAAAATTTTGGACTTCTATAAATTTTAACAATTAACATATTTTATTTCCTGCAAAAAAAAAAAAATCTTCAAAATTCTGTCGTAATGTATCGACATAACAGGCATCCTTGGCCGTTAAAGTCGTGTTACGCAAGGTAATAAACGCAGGCGTACCTTTATAGGGCAGTGTATTAATCAACCACCCACAATAATATATTATTTGCCAATTCGCGGAGTCGACTTATTTATAACTTATTACTTTCGACCATTTCTATAATTAACTAGCTAATTGTCTCGGCTTCGCACGGGATATAAAAATGCATTTAGGATAAAATCCGTTCTTAGTGAACTTCTACGTCGAGGAGTAACTGTGACATTTTAAGTCAATCGGGAGGATAGTTTATCTATCTATTGGAGATCTCGTGATGAGTGGTATTTCGCTTATCTATTTATAGATAACAGATCATCTATTATCGTAATTTGAGTTCATATTTCAGCTAATGGTGAAGGGAAACATCGTGAGGAACACTGCATGTTTCGTCTGCCACGTGCCTTACTTCAAAAAGGAATGAAGGCTATTAGCTCTACAGTGGAACATTTTCTAGCTGTTACTTTATAGAACAGAGGCTCTAGCCAAGTTGACATTCTACAATTGTAAACGCTAATAGAAAACTAAAAATTATATGAGAATGACCACGTGACTTATCGTTGAGAGATATCATTCTCATACATTTGCTTAGTTTTCTATTAGCGTTTACGATTGTAGAATGTCAACTTGACTAGGGTCTCAGAGCATAAATCGATGTCAATAATATCAATCGATGCATACGAAAATTATTGCTATGACATAGTTTTTTTTTCAGTTATATAGTTCTGCACATACACTTTAATGTAAGTCAATACTAATATTATAAATGCGAGAGAAAGAGAGAAACATATGAACATGTCACGCTTTAACATCTCAACTCATCCGATCATCATGAGAAGTATACAAGTTGTCAATTGAAAAGTTCATTGAACCTTACAAATAAAAACACGGTGTAACGTTGTGTTTATAAGTTTTGTTTTCATAAATTTTGTGTAAACCATATGAGATTTTGTATTTGTAATAATAAAAATAAATTTTAATTATAATTATTATTAATTATACTATTTCCAAACCAATCGAAATACAATAGTTTTTTTTAATTGTTTTCAAGCGCAATCAGTGTGATTTACGTAGTTAGTCAATCGAGTTTGAATATATCGAAAAGCGGTCACTAGTCAAATTATCTAATTATAATACGTCGCGTAATTTTGTGTAACTTACCTAATAGCTAGAACTATTCACTAAGAACAACATGAAACTCATCGTTGAATACGATTGTAAATTGTAGAGACCTGGGTTCTTTTAAACGAGGCGTAAAGCATCTTGTGGGCCAGCAAGGCGGGCGCGGCTAGTGCAAAACATTTTTCCCGACTGCACAAGCCGTCGTCCCCTTTGGACTCTACTACCATTTAACATCAGGTGGAGTAGTCATTTGCCCTCACAAAATATAAAAACAATTACAAATCATGACCGCGTCAAACGGTGGCAAGAGTTGTTGCGCTATTATCAATAATTTTCTTTCTTTTTTTTATTGCATAGGTAGGCGGACGAGCATATGGGCCACCTGATGATGACCATATGATGGTAAGTGGTCACCAATGCCCATAGACATTGGCATTGTAAGAGATGTTAACCATCGCTTCCATCGCCAATGCGTCACCAACCTTGGGAAGTAAGATGTTATGTCCCTTGTGCCTGTAATTACACTGGCTCACTCACCCTCCAAAACGGAACACAACAGTACCAAGTACTGCTGTTTTGCGGTAGAATATCTGATGAGTGGGTGGTACCTACCAAGACGAGCGATGACGACGATGTTAACATCTTAGCGCTCTATACACGGTTCCTTATTGTTAGGGTATAACTGAGACTTCGAGCGTCAGACGAGTAAACCTAAGATTTCGAGCGTCAGGTGACGTCAGTGTAAGATTTGTTATTTACATCTATTCAAGTACCTTGGCACACTTTTTTTTTAAATGTGTGGAATATAGTAAGGTACATTTCAATGATATTACGTTTATTAATTTCGGCACTTAATAATTAATTAATTTAGTCGATGCAATTAGTTTATCTATGTAATAAATAATAACTGTATACAATTAAATATTCAGTAAAATAATTAGAATTTAAATTATCTACTCTCGATTGCGTTGTGCAACAATCACTGTTATAATAATTAACACGATAAATGTTAATCGTTATAATATTCTCGATTCTGGTTAATATTGTAAAATATTGATTATAAATAATTAAATATATATAAATAATTCCCAGGCAAGCACCACTGAATTTCATGTGCTTAATTTGTGATTACAATTCATCTCGTGCTTGAAAACATCATATGAGGAATTTCACTGAAATATTGCCACATGTGTATTTCACCAACTTGCATTGGAGCAGCATGGTGGAACAAGCTCCAAAACCTTTTCCTCAAAAAAGGACAGGAGACCTTAGCCCAGCTGTGGGACATTCACTGTTACTGGTTACACAAACTAAATGTAGACTTATGATTATAGATATATCTGTATGAAATTGGGGCCTTAAATTAATCTGTTTGTTTGTAAATTTCACAATAGTAAACACGTTCAATCAAACAGGAAATGAATCTTAATTAATTCAATGCTTCACGTATACTTTTGTAATCGGCACGCGAACTAATTATTCTCTTAGAGAAATCCAATTGTAGTTGATTGTGTTAACATTCATAAGATGATCAATGAATTCTAATATATTTAAAGACGAAAACACTCTTTCACTTTTCGCCGTTCCAATTTTAAAATATGTTATTTTTTTTTATTTTTTAAAGTGTGTACATCGGTGCCAATGTAGCTCCTAAACGGAAAAAGGAACTTAACTATGACGTCCCTTGTGCTTCATAATTACACTGGCTTTCTATAGTTTTAACTCAAAACAGAAATGATATTTATATACTATATAAATATATATTAAATGAAATAACCTATACGGGCTTATATAAAAAACTCTTAATATAATAATCCTAATTTAATCATTTTATAAAATACATAAATTACATAGCAGCTTCGCTTTACAAGCCGAAATGACCCAGTGGTAAGAACGCGTGAATCTTAATCGATGATCGTAGGTTCAAACCCGTGCAATTAATTTGTGATTTTAATCGAGCTTTCTTTGGAATAAGCTCCAAGCCTTATCTTCAAAAGACGAGAAGAGGCCTTAGCCCAGCAGTGGGACATTAACAGGCTGTTTCTGTACTATACATAATAGCTTTGAAATTAAGTATATAAATTATAAAGTTGTTATTTTTCTTGTCAAAAGTAATAAAAATATGAGATACGGTAAATATTTTTCATCAAACTTTACGATATCATAAGTCGTTTATGGATAGCGGAAATGAAGAGGCATTAGGTTCAGAGATAGGTGACGGGGGCCTGGCTCCGGGCCAAGGGCCAAGTTCATCTCCAGTGTAAAGATTTGGCAAGTCACTGGATAATTTAGGAAGAGCATTTAAGATCGGAAAAATGATATATAAACTAGCTGTTTGATAGTTCTTATTGTGAGTTCGTGTATTAAATTTTAATGTTAGTTATTTAAAGCAATACACGTTATTTGGTTGATTACTATTAACTTGGTAGTAGATTTTATACCGCCAAGCAGCAATTTTTTTTTTGTGTACCAGTTTGAAGGATAAGTAAGCTAGTATAACCGTAACACTAGGGACATAACTTAGTTCCCAATGTAAGCGATGGTTAATATCTCTTACAATGCCATTAGGTCGAGTAAAGTCTGCCCAATGATGACATAGCTTTGGTTAACCAACCCGTAACAACTTTTTTAAGATCGTCCTAATTTTAATCTAATGCAATTAAATACAAGACGAATATACAGAATGCAAAACGCAATTGGATTGCATTGCAAAGTATTATAAAGCTCTCTTCACAAGACTTTTAAAGTAACAAATTTAACGAAATCGCTTTATTTTATTTTTTTAATGTAAGATGGAAAGTGACTACCGCCGCCCATAGACATCTGCAACATCCGAGGACTTGCATGTGCGTTGCCGGCCTTTGTTTTCACAAGACAGAAAACTTGTTTTAAGAACAAATTTATTTTTAGTTTTATGTACACATTTTGTATTATATAGTTAAAAGATTCTTAAATGTTTACAACATCGTTGTTAAAAAAAATACGCCCGCCTTTAATAACATCGTTTTGTAGGCATGTAGATAAAGTAGTAAATAATTATTGGCGCCACTTGTGATTTGTTAATTGTTGAACACGATGTGTTATTTGGATTATTAGTAGTAATTGATGTACTATTTCTAAAAAAAAATCTAGTCGTGATTTTATAAAATCAAATTTAATTCTGGATGCTAAAATTAAATTAATAAAAATATAATAGAGCCTAAATATATACATCGATAAGTTAGTATTATTAAAAGAAATTGAGTGAATTATTTACATAATAATTTGATTCGGTGTTATATTTTTGAAAATACCTATTTAGAGTGAAATATACAAAATAATAAATTCCACGTACATGTATAATATAAGTCCATTATTATTAGTCTATAAATAATATATAAATATCAGTAAATATTAAAAATGTATTATTATATACACTGTTTAATTCGTCAAAGAGAAAATTTACACAGTTGTCACGCAAAAACAAAACAATATTCAATTTTAACGCACACGCGAATGATGTTTTAAGCCGAAGTTCAAACAAAATGTACTGTTTGTATTTTATTCAACCAATTGTTTGAATGTATTTATTTAATTAAATTAGAATGGTAAACAATTAGTATTTTGTGACGCGTGGTGTTTTAAATAATACATTGCGGAATTATTTTAATATGCACACGATTTTGAATAAATTAAACTACTACTGAGCGTCTCCTTTTTTGAGGAGAAGGTTTGGAGCTTATTCCACCACCCTGCTTCAATGCGGGTTGGTGGATTACACATGAGGCAGAATTTTAATGAAATTTGACACATACAGGTTTCCTCATGATGTTTTCCTTCACCGTCAAGCACGAGATGAATAATATACACAAATTAAGCACCAGAAATTCAGTGGTGGCTGCCCGGATTTAAACCCAGGATCATCGCTTAAGATTCACGCGTTCTAGCCACTGGGCCATCTCGGCTTCTGATATTGAATAATATATGTAGTGGGTTTATTCATAACAGTTCGTTGCGAAGCAGTTGTAGTCAAAGGGCTTATTGACTTTAAAGATTTTTTTTATAGCATAGGTAGTCGGACGAGCATATGGGCCACCAGATGGGAAGTGGTCACCACCCATAGACAATGGGTGTTGTATTTTTAAAATTGTATGATGTTACCAACGCTTAAATCGCCAATGCGCCACCAACCTTGGGAACTAAGATGTTATATCCCTTGTCCCTGTAATTATACTGGCTCACTCACCCTTCAAACCGGAAAAACGATACAAAGTACTGCTGTTTTGCGGTAGAATAGCTGATGAGTGGGTGGTACCTACCCAGCTTGCACAAAGCTCTACCACCGAGAACACCTAAACAAAATCCCCGTCTATCTGTCTGAACGCGATGAATTTAAAAGCAACTGATTGGATTTTCATACGGTTATCCCTAATGGACGGAGTGATCCGTCCTGACTTCGCAAGGCTAGAATAAGTTTGTATACAATACAGAGAGACAAACAATAAAAAAAAGTAATTTTCGCATTTTTTAATCTCTTTTTATCGTCCACTAGGTTTTTTTAAATTCATTCAATATACAGACATACAGTATCTACTGCTTTATTATATATATAAATGTAAATATTTTATATTCAACTAATTACCCGTATCGCGACCGTTTGCTAAACGCAATTTCTTTTTTTTCGCCCGCAGACCTAAACTGTGAACATTCTACGGATGTATTTTATAAGAGTAAAATAATTGCAGAAATAAAAACAAAATGACCATTTGTCAAAGAAGGCCAAAAAATTCAAGTGGTCATTCACGTTTGGTGTCAAATGTCTTATTAACATCGTCTAATACCACCCACATATACGTTGTGTGTGAAACTCGAGTAATCCAGTGCACAAGGTACAGGGGACGTATCTAATTAATAAATAACAATTAAAAACATTAATAATTATGTAGCTTACCCACTCATAAGTATAAAATCAATCGTAAAGTGAGATAGCTGCAATTGTGCAATACATTAACATCGATCAATCAGATCTAATTTCTAACCCTTCAAATTTACTTTGGGCCTTTAATACTATGGGCCTCATAAGAAGACTCAAGAGCACTTGAAAGGGGTACTTCGATCTAGCATCGAATCAAGAGTGATGAAATCCAAAGGAGAACCAAAATAACCGTCGTAGCCCGAAGAATTGCTAAATTGAAGTAGCAACGGGCACATCGCTCGGAGTCCTTGACGGTGAAGGAAAACATCATGAGGAAACCTTGTCAAATTTCACTGAAATTCTGTCACATGTGTATTAAACCAACCCGCATTGGAGCAGCGTGATGGAATAAGCTCCAAACCTTCTCCTCAAAAAGAGGCGAAGAGGCATTAGCCCAGCAGTGGGACATTCAGAGGCTGTTACTATTACTGTTTCATAAAAGAAAAATTCGCAAAGATCAATGAAGTTCAAAATAAATATAAGTCGTTAGAATTCTTTCCACATTCAACTTGTAATTTCGGTCACGAACGACAATTAACTAGTAAGCCTTTTACGACCCCTAACCTTCTACCCCTAACATTTCTTGCGTCAGAATTTATCTATCTCGTTACCCCGTGGTACCTCTCCTGTTGAAACGTTAATTATCACAAACTTTAAATTGTTACAAATCTTCAGCAGGCTGATAGAATTTTTAATTTTTAGCAACTTGTAGTAGAGATTTGTGCTAGCTCATCTGGGTTACCACCAACTCTTCAAATATTCTACCGTAAAACATGGTACTTGGTATGGCAGTGTTCTGGTTTGAGGAATTAAAAATAATTATGGGGTATATATAAGGATTGTCACTTTAACCTTTAAACTTATCTATTAATAAAGGCACAGTTATGTAAAATACAAAAGTTTTGTGTACATTTAAACAACACGTTTCACTGAAACTAAGACCAATTAGTAACAAAATATTTTTATACACGACCATAAACAGTTCAAATCAAACATTCTTTGATGTCAAACTTATTCATTTATATCAATTAACACAAGATAAACAAAGTTCTGCTTTACATGTCAAGTGAAAGGTTTTTATATGAAATTTATATTTCGCTAATAACCTTTTTAATTACTTTAAATAAAAAATGTGTATCAATATCATTAACTACTCTAACATATATTTACAAAGAGCTATTTAATTGGCATAAATAATTATGAACTGTTTAAATAATTATGAAAAAATTAAATCCATAACATTTTATTTACATGTATATAATAACGAGAAAACATTTAGTACTTCTGTGCGAAAAGCTTTCTGAGTTTGCCTAACATTCTGTATTTAAGTAGTTTAAAGTGAGCTGAAGTTGGAAAGGGTCAGCCGGGTAGTTTCATTTTTTTTTTAATAAAATATTTCGCAACTTTTTTAATTCAAAGAGGTTTTATATAATTGAAATATGGAAAAATAAAGTTCCATTTACCGAAGGTCGATGTTTTAGTGGATAAACAAACGATGATTTCATAATCTAATGGTATCTTAATAGTTCATTTGGTGGTAGAGATTAGTGCAAGCCCTAGGTTAGTACCACTTATCAGAATAAATTCTACCGCCAAAAAGAAGTAATTTAGTTTAGTCTTAGATGTTAGATATGGTTAATAGTTCACATAGCTTCAAATAGCTCACAGTGCTAAAGTATGTTAATATATCTTGATGGTGTTGTGGTGACCACTTACCATCAGGTGGCTCATTTGCCTGTCAGCCTACCTGCTCTATATAAAATACATGTCTACTCTACTTTCACGATCATATCGAAATACATACATTCTTCTCTGTCGTCACACTCTTAGCAGAGCTTTGTGCAAGGTAGGTAGTGGTCGTCGTGACAGGGTTGGTGGCAAGCTTTACATTTCGTCACCATTCCTCTCGTCGTGTTGCTTGCCTCGTGCATTCATGGAGTGGACCATTTAGTGCAGCTTTGACTTGGTCGGTCCAGCGCATTGGTGTTCTACCGCGCGCCCTCGTGCCCTCAATTTTGCCCTGGACCACGAGTCGCTAAACAGACATGTCCTCTCGACGAAATACATACATATATACCATGAAATAAATAGAAAGAGATATCGAAAGTGTTTTATTTCCTTTAAATAAAAGAAATAGCAAAAACTATGAGACAATGACGAGCAAATTTTCATAAGTCCCATATTTGCGTTATTACTTAATTTGTATCTTTGGTCCTTTTCGAATTGCGTTGTAAATAAAAATACATTATCTTGAAACGTGCAGCTCAGAGGTAAAGGGTCGCAATGAATATTTAATGCTTTCGCTGAAACGATAAGATGGTAACCGATAGAAGCCTTCGTTTTGTATTGAAACATGTCTCATACTTATAAATAAAACAATTAACATAACAATAAGCATTTCAGACGATTTTTAAATTGCCTCACCGCATGCTCCTTTAAGTAAAATATATTTCTATATATATATAAGATAAAGTAATAATGTAAGCAAAGTGAAATGCTTTCATTTCCTCACTATGCTTACATTTTTACTTTTCAACCGCCTGGTCCTTTGACAGGTGGATGAAAATCTGCACGTGTATCAATTAAATGAGCGTAGTGAAGGTTTTTTTTCATAGGATAGGTAGGCGGATGGTAAGTGGTCACCAACACCCAAGGTTTGTAAGAAATGTTAACCATCGCTCACATAGCCAATTATACGCCACCTACTTTAGGAACTAAGATGTTATGTCCCTTGTGCCTGTAATTACACTGGCTCATTCACCCTTCAGACCAGAACATAACAATACCAAGTACAGGTGTTTTGCGGTTGAATATCTGATGAGTGGTTCCTACCCAAATGACCTTTTACAAAGCTCTAACATCAAGTAATTAACTCCAAATCTTCTCCTCAAAAAGGAGAGCCGTATCCCAGCAGTGGGACTCTCGATGGCTATCTTTATATAAACGTTTAACTAACATTTACAAAAATTTAAATCACAATAACAGACTTGTACCGATCTCCATCCGTAACCATAGTTTGTCGTAATTCCAACAAACAATGGTTGTGCAACCAAAGGTTACTGCAAGTGAGGGGTTCCGGAGCTAAGTTGGTCATTCGACGGATGGGAGCAAGGCTGTCAAATTACTGTGCAACTCGTGACGTACTATTTACAAACCTAACGCATTTGTCCTAAAAAAACTTTGAAATAGGAAAGTTTAAATTTTTTCTATATAATATACGGACGGGCTGATTGGCTACCGGATGGTTAGAGTTATCCGACGACTCTACATTGAGCCTGAATAAACTTTAACCATTCCTTACATCGTTAATGCATCACTAACTTCGTAAGATAAGATGTTATGTCCCTTATGTCTGTTACACAGGGTCAATCACCTTTTAAACCGAAACACAATAATATTAAGTATTGCTGTACAGCGGTAGATTATGTGATGAGTAGTGTCTACCACCCCATACCAAAAGAAGATTTGATAGCAATCAAAATGTGAATTTAATAAAATAATGCTAAAAATAAATTAATGTTTTTAAAGGACTTAGTCGAGTAAACGATATGCCTCAAATTATTATGGTGTTATGCTATTTTCATTCTTGTATTCTTGAAAACATTTGACTATAACGGTCAATATCGTATATCAATTATTGACATTTCACGACCATTTACTGCGATGACTTTCGAGATTGTTCTTAAAGAATAGCCCTACACAGTTATTATCTTTTCATACATTGAATATATATATTTCTGTATACGATGATTATTTAATTAATATTGGAAATATTCAGGAACCGAGTCTACAAAATATACGCAGTGATTTCCCCTTCAATCGAATCGTATTTTTAGCTCACAAAATGTAGATTTATCATTAAATTGCAAATTGAATGTAAACAAACCGATGTTTTATGCAATCATAGCATATAAGGACAGGACGTTTATATGTCAGAATTTTATTTAGTAAGTAAAAACACAGCAAATGCATCATATAAGATTATATCATATTCCTCTTTGTCTACTAATCTTGACTCTAGGGATGTTTTAGGGAATTTCCCTAAAAAGTTACCACACCACACTGCTTCACTGCGGGTTCCTGTATAATGTATATACACACAAAGACAATTTAAGCTCATGATAATTAAAAACTGCTTATCTTGATTTGTAGTTGCGTCCAAAAATAATACACTTCACCTTAATTATACACTATAAAGTCTTAACTAACAGTCATATTCGCATCTAGTAAATGTTTGCATTCTTTTTTATTGTATAGGTAGGCGGACGAGCATATGGGCCACCTGATGGTCAGTGGTCACCAACGCTCATAAACAAAGGCATTGTAAGAAATGTTAACCATCACGTACATCGCCAATGCGCCACTAACCTTGGGAACTGAGATGTTATTTCCCTTGTGCCTGTAATTACACTGGCTCACCCTTCAAACCGGAACACAACAATACAAAGTACTGCTGTTTTGCGGTAGGAGATCTGATGGGTATAGGTACCACCCGTACCTATACCCAGATTTCGTACTAAGTAAATATAATGTAACATAATAAATAAATTGCTAATTTTGGTATCGCATTCAATGTACCCATTAGATTGGTCAGTAGCTTAATTGTTCATTTTCCGAACAGTTCGCGCGTTTAGTTATCAAAGCGAGTTCCACATCACACAGACCACAAAACGCTTGGTCCACAGTTTGTAGTCAATTATTGATGATTCATTTACAAATGAAACAATGACATAATTTATGTACTTACTGTTATTTAATACGTAATACAAACAAGGATTATAAATCATATTCGACCTCGTAATTATAAAGTCAGTTGTACAGGAACATTTTGTAATTTTTAAATTAAATATAAATTATCATTGAAAATCAATGGAAAAAAAACAGACAGAGATTTTTTCTCATTTACAATATTAGTATACATTTCTTAAATTTATTTGAGATTTTTTTATTATATAGGTTAACGGACGAGCATATGGGCCACCTGATGGTAAGTGGTCACAAACGCCCATAGACAATGGCAATCTAAGAAATGTTAGACATCGCTTACATTGCCAATACGCCACCAACCTAGGGTACTAAGATGTTATGTCGCTTGTGCCTGTATTTACACTGGTTCTCTCACCCTTCAAACACACACACAGCGATACGAAGTACTGCTATTTTGCGGTAGAATATCTGATGAGTGGATGGTACCTACCCAGACGAGTATACATACATATACATACAAGTTTATAAAACAAAATCGATTTAGTTCTATGAATTTTTAAAGCATTACTCGCCAGTTGTGCTGTAGTTAAATAAAAAAACTAGATTGGTTAAAGAGAAAAAAATCTAGCCAATTTGCTTCTGAATTAGAATTCACGCCGACCAAGTAGCTGGCGGATCGCCATTTCAACTTCAGACCAACTTCCGAGATAATTAAAAAAAATCGACATCAAAAAGCACTTCATTTTACTCAACAACGTCGTAGGGAAGAAAGGTAATGAATTTATACACACAGTCGACCGCCTGATACTATATTGATAAAACACTAGATGTCGACCAGTCGAAGGATTATAATTGACCTTTGTCCTTTTGTGTTTATGATTCATATCATGTATATCAGTCTGTTTGTCCTTAGTCTGGGTGTATTTATCTATATAAGTATGTATTTACAAAAAAAAAAGTAGTATAATATGTAAGTATATCAGTTGTCTGATTTCCATAATACAAGCTCTGCTTAGTTTGTGATCAGATGGCCGTGTGTGAATAATGTCCCAGGATGTTTATTTATTTATTATTTATTTCTAGAGGAAATATATATAAAATATATGCCTCTGAATGTCCCACTGCTGGGTCTTTCTTTGAGGAGAAGGCTTGGAGTCCGCAACGCTGTTCCAGTGAATGTTAGTGGATACAGGTATGTCCGAATTTCAGTGAGACGTGTAGGTTACTGCACTTGCTTGGGTTCGATCCCTCGATGATTGTTTAATTTATCTTCTATATCTATATAAATAAAATGATAGAGGTCTGCAGTTGTGCGCGCATCACGGAAAAACTACTGGATAGCATACAATGAAATTTTCTAAATTTTAATTCTTAGACACTTGGCCCTTATCAAAAGAAAAATTGATTGCGATATCTTCATGTAATAAAAAGTTATTAAAGTTTCAAGAAACAACGATTTGTATGTTTAAACAAAGTATATTTTTGCTTGCGATCTTTTTGATGTTTTACAAAAGAAAACTTTGTTAATATATCAAGCAACGCGGACGAAGTCGCGGGTATCAGCTAGTATTAAATAAACAAATACAGTAAATTAACAATAGAAATAATACATTAAAAAAGTTTATCATATTTTTTTCACTAAAACTGTATATTACTAATATTTGAAACAGAAAAATCAGTAACATTATGAGTCATAAGTTATCATAAATAATAAATTTAAAATCTAAAAAAATTGCGAAATATATATGTATATGAGTTTATTCTATCGTCGTTTTTTTTATCACAACCAATAGACATTGTAAGAAATGTTAACCATCGCTTACATCGCCAATGCGCCACCAACCTTGGGAACTAAGACGTTTATGTCTCTCGTCCCTCTAGTTACACTCGCTCACTCACCATTTACACCGGAACACAATAATTATACTACCTACTACAGTTCGCTAAGTACCCAGGCGAGCTTACACAAAGCCCCACCAAGTAAACAGTCTTAAGTTGAATCGAGAAAACACAAACAATAATGCTGTTTAATTTCATAATACGATGACTTCAAAGCCTTACATGAACTTAGTTCAAAGTGTACTGGGATCATATGAACGTCGTACCACGTACGGCTACCAAGCGTACAGCATTAATCCTTCTCCCTAAGGATGTTACGGAACGGAAACTAAGCTAATGGGATGACTATTGAATAATTTAGTACATAACGTCATTACTATGTGTGTCAAGTCATAGTAGAGTTGACGTCGAAAACTCTACATATATTTATTTATTTATTTTTACTCGCAATCAACCGCGTTTTATAATACAGTTAAAAAAAAAGCTTTCGTTTATTTTACATTCGCCGCTAAGCGCAAGCTGAACTATACAAGATAGGAGTAGAGTAGGAGGAGGCACAGTTATATAATAATGTAATTGATTTACTAATGTTAATTTCAACGAATTCCCCCGGGACCCCCCGCAGAGAATTCGTTGTTACGACGAACACAAGTAAATTTGACAGCGAATTAATCGATTCATTTTAACTAATTCAATTTGTTCCATTGCAGCAAATTAAATAATTAATATTTCATAATATATCATTTATATTATATCCCAAGACAGTTACACTGTACAATTTTCCTATATACAGATAAGAATATGTTTAATCAGTCAAATAAAATGTATATACCAATGCGGGTATAAGAAGCGATAAATATTATATTATAGCATCGATAGCTTTGTTACTTAAGTGGCTAACTTATAAAGCTACAGAACCCGAACTTCTGAACTCAAACCCCGAGTCAGGTCATAAGTCATTACATTTACCTGTTGTGTTCCGGTTTGAACGGTGAGTGAGCCAGTGTAATTACAAGAACAAGGGACATAACATAGTTCCCGAGGTTGGTGGCGCATTGGTGATGTAAGTGATGATTAACATCTCTTACGATGCCAATGTCTATGTCTATAAAAAAAAGTCCGTAGTCTGGAAATTGCTTATGTCTAAAAAACACTGCATTCCTATCCTACGCCTGTACTGTTTCAGGTCGCGTGTTTGCCGTCCTATCGCATTATGAGACTGAGAGAAAATAGAGTGCACCTGTACTTGCACATTACCTATCTGTACTAATACATACTACGTAGGAAGCTCTCCATCATCGTAAGCCATAATGAAAATTGAACTCAAATGTAAGTATATATGTAAGATAATATATTAAAACAAATTTAATTTTGTTAAAATCTAGCACACATTAATTGATATTCATTAAAATGTCTGTTGTAGAGGTTAATATTTGAATAAAAAATTTATAATCTCTAATATATTGTATCCTTCAAACACTATTAAGTATTAATAAAACTATTACGCGAACATGTAACGTAACAGTTATAAAACTCCCAAAGGATTCCTATCATGGAACAAAGATAAAATTATTAATAAATTACGCGTAGTCTTGTTTTTACTCGGTGGTAGAGCTTTGTGCAAGCTCGTCTGGGTAGGTACTAGGTACTACCCATTCATCAGATATTCTACCGCAAAACAGCAGTAATTCGTATTGTTGTGGTCTGGTTTGAAGGGTGAGTGAGCCAGTGTAATTGCAGGCACAAGGGACATAATATCCTAGTTCCCAGGTTGGTGGCACATTGGCGATGTAAGCGATGGTTGACATTTCTTACAATGCCATTGTCTAATGTCTAGGTGGCCCACATGCTCGTCAGCCTTCCTATACAATAATAAAAGGCTTACACACCGAAATAGGCTTTCTAAACAAAAATCAGCTTACCATGTTAAATGTAAATGCATTACAATATACCCGGCTTCAAAGGTCTAACGTTGAACAACGTTAATCTATCTCCCTAAGGTCTTGTCGGAGCGTGAACAAAGGCAAATGGGATGACAGTTGAATAAGTAACGCTATTGCTTCATTATTATTACCATTGCTTTGCGTTACGACTTACGAGTTAAACAGGTTGTAATACCACAGCTGGGCAAAGGTATTCTAGCTCAAGAAAGCTTGGAGCTTATTCCACCATGTGGGCAGAATTTTTGTGTAAGTGTTAATATTTCATAAATCGAAATTGTCTATGGCGCTTATTAATAATATTATAATATACATTTTTGTATATTTGTCTGAGTATAAGTAAAACTGTTGCATGGATATTGAAAATCTTTATTCTTCAAAATCAATTGAATCCAAGTCTGACAACTTTATCTCGATGAATTCTAAGTAAACATTTAATCTACAAACTAATAATTTTCAATTTCGAAACAACAACTTCCATATTTTTTTATCCGTAACGAAAACATTTTTTGTAATAGATCACTAATTTACCATTTCGTTCAAAACTGTATTAATTTAAAGAATCATCGTTTCCTTATTGATGTACAGAAACTGGATTTGTTATTCAAAATTCAATTATGATAGATATAACGAAGTCCAGTCAATGCTAAACCCTTAATAACGACTAATTACATCTTCAGTGTTCCATTTTAGTCCACCCAACTATAAGATTGTTTTTTTTTCTAGATTATAATCACTTAAAATTGAACAGTTGATCTACTAAAATCGTCTGTTATGGCTTAAGAGTAAAACTTTTGACTTGATAATTTGGTTAATGTGTCAAGGTGTCAGATGAAGATACGTGGGGATTGAAATCTGGCGTGTTACATACGTTTTATGTCTGGTCTTCTCAGATGGAATGACAAGTACATTAATTACTATTTAATTTATAAAATTTAGTGGCTATAAGGTTTAAAGTTATCCAATACTTATTTCTTTGAAGAAAATCTTAAATTTTTTGAGGGAAGATTTGCAAATAAAGTGGAGAAGAGAATTTTACTTGTACCTCAGAGTAAATCATCAAATTATATCAAATAAATATAGTTTTTGATTTATAAGTTAAAAGATATCTCTTATTTATGGGCTCACGACACCATCATTATCATCTAAGTAAAAGTGACATAATGGCATTTTATAAAGCAAACGTCTTACTATAATGAATATATTATTCATCATCTTTATCTTGACCATATAAAATTTATTTTGACCAACAAAGCCATATCTTATATATTCGCATTGGAGCACCAACCCTCTAAACCTGTTTCAAATAGAAAATATGGTCTTAGTTCAGATGTAGAATATTTAAAAGGCAAATTAAAATTGCAATCCTAGAACCTTGATTGTGGTGCTGCCGAAAAAGGCACATAAAACTCCAACTCTACTCATAACTCTACCAAACTCCAAATAAAAGGAAGATACACGATAGGAATGGACAACACGTATGTGAATTGTGAAGATAAATAAAATACAAGATAAACAAAAAACAAAACAAAACAACATAACACAGAACAAACAAATAATTTCAAATAAAATATGGTGTCGTCTATTCCTGTGTATTTTATTTTTATTAAAGTACTTCATAAAAATATTTCCTTGACATTAAAAATTGATGATATAAATAAAATTAATGTTCAAATATGACCGTTACAAAATTTAATGGTCATTTTATTGTTTTATTGTTGTTAATCCGATTGCAGTTTCTAATACATTAACCTTGTACTTACAATTTAGTATGTTATCTGCAATCGCTAATTATTACGATATAAACTTACATATTTATATTATACAATAATATAATTTATATTTCATATATATATTGTATCATACATGTATTTACATGTATTTAATTGAATCGTTATATTTTAAATAAAAAACATATTTATTTAAAATATTACGATTCAATTAAATTTATAAAGATTATTTTATACCCATATGGAATAACGATTTATTATAAACTAGCTGCGGAGCGGTTTCACCCGCGTATGATTAATAAAAATATAATGAATAAAAATCTGCCTAGAAACTTCCTCGATAAAAGGACTATCCAACACATTTTTTTTTTAATTCGAACCAGCAGTTTCTTAGATTAGCCGGATCAAACAAACTCTTCAGCTTTATATATTAGTATAGATTTTATCAATTGCATGAATTTTAGCAACCTTTCCACATGGACAATTTTGGAGCCAAAATCTTAAATACATATTACAAAAAAAAATCTAAATTTAATAATTTATATAAGCAATATAATATTTCATATATATTTTAACGTGGCAACATAAATACCTACAATTAAATAAAAATTACGTCATTTCTACAGCCGATGGAAGTACCAGCTGTTTATCGACGTCCGCGGAAGTCAGTGCACTTATCGCTTTATTTTTCCTGTTAAACAATAATATACGATCGCTTATCGGTGTGCACTATAAAAATAAAAT
The DNA here is from genome assembly GCA_963151315.1 of Nymphalis c-album. NCBI lineage: Eukaryota > Metazoa > Arthropoda > Insecta > Lepidoptera > Nymphalidae > Nymphalis > Nymphalis c-album. The sequence goes on along the minus strand of OY720607.1, from coordinate 7,457,946 downwards.
GCTAACATTATAGAAAAGCCGGTGTTCATATGCAGTTTTGTGGTGCTTACCTTAAATCAGTCGAGTCGTACCCGATCGATAAAACACATGTCCACACAGAACGATCAACAAAATAAAACAATAAAACACAAAACGCTGTCCTTTATTGTGAGTCCTGTAAGTGTTACCGAACAAAGGATTGCACTGTTATTGCCTATTCACACGAATTAACAGCGAACCGGCGTTTTCCCGGCGAAAATAAAAACAAAAACAAATGAAAAATAATAAAAAAAAATGTAACGGAGGATGGTTGCGCTTTAAGCGGCTTTATTGGGTGTCTTTACGTTTTTGTAGTGTTATACACGAGATGATTTCGTAATATTTGTATTTTTGTAGCGTATTTTACTGTTCTTGTTGCTGTTTACAAGCAAGTCCGCATCGGATACACGCGTCGGTGGCGCGGCCAATACTGAACGCGTTGTGAGCGAAAAAACAAACCGCTTGCCATCAACGTCTAGCGCTTGAAGCGGGAAACGCAAATGGAAAACTATACCTGTCCCTTTTCCTCACACTGCCACGGAAAGAGCGAGGAACAATTTTCTTCTCGCATGCTGAATCTCTTTGAATTGCGCTAGATATGACTGTCTTGTCTATATTACGAATTAACTCATTAAAATCTTAATTTAAATTAGTCTATTTCGAATGTATACTAAAATGTAAATATAACTTAGTATCCAAATGATATAATGTGGAGAGTAAATGAATTTCTCCTTTAAAATATATAATTAAAAATAATAATTAAATCAGTCACAAAAAGCCGATATGGCCCAGCGGCTAGAACGCGTGTATCTTAACCGACGAACGTGGGTTCAAACCCGGGCGGGCACTACTGAAATTTCAAGTGTTTAATTTGAGTTTATAATTCATCTCGTGCTTGACGGTGAAGGAAAACATCGTGAGGAAACCTGCATGTGTCAAATTTCACTGAAATTCTGTCAAATGTGTATTCTGCCAAACCGCATTGGAGTAGCGTGGTGGAATTAGCTCTTCTCCTCAAAAAGGAGAAGAGGCCTTAGCTCAGCAGTGGGACATTCACAGGCTGTTACAGTCACAAAAATGTTGTCTGGTACACATATTATAATCGTTAAACAATTTACTAATAAAATGAATATACGTACATCCATTTTATGAGTAATTCTCGTTACTTGTAAGTAATATTTAATTTGCATATCGAATTTTAGATTACATAACGAAATCTAATTATCTTCTGATATCAATGGAATTGTCCATTCAACTAATTATTATTATTATTGGCTATCAAGTACATACTTAGACATCACACTAACATCGCAATAGAGCCATCCAGGCTGTCCAGAAATGGTTCAGGCTTATACTTGAATAATTCCTGAACCTTTATCTTCAATATTATAAGAAAAAAACTTAAATATCGGCCGAGCATTCAGCGGCTCGCAGAGGTAACAGTGACAGCGTCCTGGGTAAAATGCCAGGGGAAAATCTTTTGAACATTTTGTATAGGTTTATTTAATCACATCATCAGACAAAGATAAATAATGATTACTGCCGTGTTCTGATTTGAAGGGCGAGTGACTCATATGTACAACACATACATAACATAATATAAGAACATAACATCTTAGTTCTCAGGGTTGGTGGCGCATTGGCTAGATATAAGGGATGGTTGAAACGACGAGCCGGTTGGCGTGTTTGGTAGACATCTGTGCGTGCGTGGTTCGATTCTCACCCAGGACAAACATTTGTGTGCATGAACATGTCTGTTTGTCCTGAGTCTGGGTGTAATTATCTATATAAGTATGTATTTACAAAAATAAAAGTAGTATATGTAGTATATCAGTTGTCTGGTTTCCATATTACAAGCTCTGTTTAGTTTGGGATCAGATGGCCGTGTGTGAATAATGTCCCAGGATATTATTATTATTATTATTAAAAACTGGTTGACTAGTTGCAATCAGTGACCCATTTGGACATCCGCCTACTTATATAAAATAAATACATTACATTTCAAATAGAAAAGAGGTCTCATACCAAGTGTAGCTCAAACCATTCTTTGGTTAATATATTTAATTAAAACATATGCTAGGCAGCTCGATAGAAACTCTTTGCTTATATTTTCGTATATTCTCTCTATTACAAACATGAAAATCTTCAAACTTTTATACAGAACATAAGGCTAAGCCGATTATTTATTAAACAGTGTATGAATTATTAGGGTAACCATAAGTAATCAATTTCTATAAAACTAATTAATTAACATACATTAATATTCTATAATATCTAATTTCTCTGTCTGTTAATGAATAACATTGAAATAATGAAAATAATTTTCACCATTAAAATTAGAATAATAAAAATTTAATTAAACAAAAATAAAAAATATTTTTGACAGTGACTCTATGTTGTCTATAATTATTTAAGGTTTACTTAAGCAATCGAAGTGATATATGTAATAATTATATTCTCCTGTCAGCAAAGGTGTGTAAATTGACACATATATATATACTCTGTATCCCTTTATGTCATCCGATTTCAATGAAGCAAAGCCTAATTGTTGCTGACCAAGCTGAGTTTAAGCTACCCGTGAAAACTGACAATGACAGACAGACAAAAATAAAAACAGTGTATTTACGTTTATTATTACTTTTTTTCGCTCGTGCTTTGATAAATACATGCAAATGTACAGATAGATAAATAGATAGAGATGGGGTATTGCTGTCAGACGTAAATAGCTGCATAAACTTCATAAACTTTCACCATTTCGACAACGTCCTAAGTCGTTCTCTCAGAAAATATCCTCAGAACATTTTTCTCACTGAGCTCTCACCTAGGCTTCCTTTTTCAAGACCGTCCTACCTCCCCCCCCCCTATCTGTGATCCTGTTAAGACCAGCTGGAACATTAACAACATAATATGTCATAAAAAGGGTCTAGATGTTGAAGGGCTGTAGATGTTACCAACACATGAGTTATTTTAACACAACATCAATAGATCGCATTGCTATGCTCCGTTTTCAAGCGAGCCTTATAAGGGGCGTTGTTACGTCACAAAGTTCTCTTTTAAAAGAGAAATAAATACAATTCGCGGTAATAGCAATAAAGTCCCACGAAATGAAAAATTATGGATACACCACAAATACTATGTTCCTTATATAAACTTTTCGACTACACTTGGAATATTAAATTAATATACATATTTTCCTACTATTCCATTATTTTACAAAGTTCTAAACCTTACATTATGTAATGCCTTTGAGCTAAGATTGCTTAGTAATTATTTAATTATTTCAAGCTAAAGGGTAACTACGAGTATGATATAAACATATACATATAAATAATATACATAGATTCCATAGAAGTGAAACGGAATCTCTTCAATTATCTATATAAATAAAATGATAGAGGTCTGCAATTGTGCGCGCGTCACGGAAAAACTACTGGATAGATTTCAATCAAATTTTCTAGATTCAATTTTTAAGACACTTGGCCCTTATCGAAAAAAAAAATATTGCGATATCTTCATTTAGTAAAAAGTTATTAAAGTTTCAAGAAACAATGATTTGTATATGCAGTGCGTGTTCAGTGATGTATATTTAAACAAAGTATAATTTTTGCTTGCGATCTTTTTGATGTTTTTTTCCTTCGTACATAAAAAAAATTGTTAATATATCAAGCAACGCGGACGAAGTCGCGGGTATCAGCTAGTTTTATAATAAGATTATTAACTTTTTTAAAACAAAAGTACACACTACACACATAATCTTCTATGGATTCCGGATCGAATGTATCAAACGTGCATCCATCAGTTTTATTGTAAATATATATTTATTATTATATTTTGTATACATTTACTTGGTGGTAGAGTCTTGTTCAAGCAATTGTACCGAAAAACAGCAATACTTGGTATTGTTGTGTTCCGACTTCAAGGCGTGAGTGAGCCAGTGTAATTACAGGCACAAGGGACACAACATCTTAGCTTCCAAGGTTGGTGGCGAATTGGCGATGTAAGCGATGGTTAACATCGCTGATAATGCCAATGTCTATGGGCGTTGGTGACCACTTACCATCAGGTGGCCCATATACACGTCCTATGCTCGATTTTGATTCGCGATCTTTGCTTCAGATTTAACTATATATATATAATATATATTAATACATGAAGTAGATCTGACAAATCAATCAATGAACTTTAAACTTTAAAAATGTAACTTCAACGTAGTTATTGTGACATTCTAATGGCAGTAATGGTTTGCTATGCAGTTAAATGCAGCTGCTAACCGACCTTGGTTATTTCGAATATCAAATGTATTTAAAATTGCCGTGAGATACTGTTTCCATTATTACGTACCGTTATTTTATCGGAAGATTTTATATGATAATTGATATAATAAAATAATCAATAAATTATTATGCGTGTGATATAGTTAATGATGTTATATAATGTAATAAATTATAATTATTTATATTTTATACAAAATATCAGTAACATCCCTTTAAGAAAGACAACTGCCACACAAGATTCCTTATCCTTATCCTTAAATAAAAATTAAATAATAGAAAATAAACTAAAAATATGGAAATCTGTGTGGATATACTTACACCGGTGGGCGGCAAATTTTTTAGGGCGGCAAAATCTTGAAAGTGAAAAAGAATTTTTTTTTAGTCTTATCAAGATTGCTCAATATAATAAATTTATTCTGTTAATTAAAACTTTTTGGTTTGATTGATAATTCTAGAAATTCAATTTACCCATTATTTGTAAATTATAATTTTGGTACGTTGAAAAAAGGGCGGATTTTTTTTTATGTAAGAGGGGACAAACGAGCAGGCGGCACACCTGATGGAAAGTGACTACCACCGCCCATGGACCTCTGCAACATCCGAGGACTTGCGGGTGCGTTGCCGGCCTTTGAGGAAAGAGTACGCTCTCTTCTTGAAGGTTTTTATGTCATTTTATGTCATATCTGTCATAAAGCTGGTTCCACAGAGTGATTGTACGAGGCAGGAAATGCCTCAGAAAACGCACTGTTGTGGACTTCCAGACATCGAGGTGGTAAGGATGAAATTTTGAGTTCTGTCGCGATGTCCGGTGGTGAAATTCAGCGGCCGAGACTAAACCAAACAACTCCTCAGAACACTCCCCGTGAAATATGCGATAGAGGATGCAGTGACCCTACATCTCTACGCAAATCCAGAGAATCAAGCTGTCGGTAATAACTTGATCGTCGACAATTCGAACTGTTCTACGTTGAATGCGGTCAAAAAGAAGAAGCTGGTACTGTGGAGCTCCCGCCCAGAGGCAAGAGCAGTACTCCATGTGGGGCCGAATTTTCGCCTTGTATAGTTTTAGGCGATGGGCCGATGTGAAGTACTGTCTAGCCTTGTTGAGCACTCCAAGCTTTTTGGAAGCCAATTTGGTTTTATCTCCCAGTTGACCGCGGAACTAAACAACGCTCGAAATCTCGACGCCAAGTATCCCGATACTGGCTGTGGCAGCGAGGGGAATATTCTCAAAATGACAATACAAGAAATACGACAAAAGGGGTCTTTTTAGCGCTTAACGCGCAAACTTGAGTCTTATTGGGGTTAAATTGGACTAAGAAAAGTCGGCCCCAGTCCGAGACTTTGGTTAACAAAGTCTCGACTTCAGACACAAGTTTGTTCCGACACTCGTCGACGTGTTCTCGAGAAATATTGCTACGGCCGGCCGGTGTAAAGAACGTCCACAGTGTTGTTATAGCAGTGAATGTTACTGATTTGTAACATATCATTGACATGCAAAAGAAACAGAGTAGGTGAAAGAACGCAGCCTTGTGGAACACCAGAATTGACGAATTTTAAGTCAGAGCATGCACCGTTGACAACGACCTTGATGCTCCGATCTGCCAAAAAGCTGGTGATCCACGTACATAATTCATCGGCAACCCCGTAGGAAAGAAGCTTCGAGAGAAGCGCTTTATGCCATACCCGATCGAAGGCTTTCGCCATGTCCAGACTGACTGCTAACAGTGCTACTGCCTCCCCCTAGGTAAACTAGAAGATCACCAGCTGAGCGACCTCGACGGAAGCCGTACTAAGGGACTACATTATCTTGGAGAACAAGGAGGTGACAGCAATAGGTCTATAGTTCGTTGGATCTGAGCGATTGCCTTTTTTAGGGATCGGGTGCACCAAAGCATTCTTCCAAGATTTCGGGACTACGCCTAATGTGTAGGATTGGCGAAAAAGATGCGTTAAGACCGGTGCCAACTCGGGAGCACAAGTACGTAGCACAATCGGAGGAATGTCATCAGGCCCACTCGACTTATGAATATCCAAAGAAAGAAGTGCTCTGCGAACCGCACTTTGTCGGAATTTAATTTCCGGCATCGTGGTATCGCATCACACCGCAAGATTGTCGGTGATATCTTTCCTTGGTTATCCAGAGTAGAGTTGGACGCGAAGAGAGTGCTCAAAAGGTCAGCTTTCTCCTTCGCGGTATGAGCCACGTGTCATCGCTCCTATGAAGAGATGGAAGGGAGGGCTGACAAAAATTCCCTAAGACAGCCTTGGTGAGAGACCAAAATGCGCGTGTTCCCGAAGGAGGACGCACCAATCTCTCGCCAATCCTGCCTATGTGTTCCGACTTCGCCTTGGCAATAACGCGTTTGAAAGACCTGGAGGCAGAGTTGTATTCCTTTTTAAATGCGCTGGTGTTTACATCACGCGATGCCGATGCCGATGCTTCAGCCCAGGCTTGATAGCTACCTAGCTACCTTTCGGCGTGACGCCGTTTTGCAGAAGCAACCAAACCAGGGCCGGAATTGTTGAAGTATTTTTTGCATTTTGTAAAACATAAACTTTAATCAATCAATGAATATAAAAAAAATGTTATTATTTTTCGATTACATCATTGACTTTAATTTAAACGAAAATCTTATATTTAAAAAAAATAAAATATATAAACTATAAGTTTCAGTAAAATTCCAGTATTGGGGCGGATTTTTTTCCGGTGCCCAGGGGCGGCATTAAGTTTAAGTCCGGCCCTGTATACTTACATTTATTTTAATTATATACATATACAAGTTACATATAAATCAATAAGCAAGGTTCTATCTGTTTTCATCGCTATAACTTTTTTCCCCTTAAACTATCTGTCACAAGATTTTTTTAAGATATTTCAGGGATTTACGGCCGAATACTGAAACGTCCCTCAAACAAACACTTAGTTAAACGCTATTTAACATGGAAACTAGTATGCGAAATTTTAAATTAACGACGTCTCAAATAATTAAGTGGCACGTAATATTTAAATGACGTTTCAGTATTCGGCCGTTATTTACGTAGATTATGAGTGAAAAAAAAGTGTTTTTTTTCAGTTTTATGTTGTAAAGTTTTTAAAGTATTAGCGAACTATTACCTTATTAAAAGCTCATATAAAAATATAATAGTAAATAAAGTCTATTATTCTCAGGCCTCGCTCGCGTCATAATTGAGTTATGTACCAATGTAAGGTTTTATGTTGCATTTTTTATTTATTCACGAACCAAGCACCGGCCCATACAATGATCACAACATTTTGTGTCACAAGCTGTCAAACTACCATTTTTCTTTTTATAATATATGATAATTGAATGATTATTTTATAATTATGAAAGCAGAATATATTATCGTACAAATTCACGAAAATGCCAAGATGGTCTAGTGGTAAGAACGCTTGAATCTTAACCGATGATTGTCAAAGTCAAAGTCAAAATCTTTATTCAATATTCAAGCGTTACACTTACTTATTGATTGTCATAAATCTACCACCATTGTTGGTTCAAACCCGGGCAAGCACCACCGTCTGCGTCCTTATATCACTCGACTATGACGAGGCAGTCAACATTATAAATAATAATAATATGTATATCCTAACTATTTAAGCATTAGATATGACATTTTGTTACAACGAAAACGTTCTTTAATAGAAAGATTACGATAATAACGCTGCGGTAAGGCTTTGCCGCTCACTGACCTTACAGATACACGAACTCTGCAATTTAGCAATGAATAGCAAAAGTTAGGCCATTGTGGAAAAACGTAGCTAGCTCACGATCAAAAGCAACTATGTCTTTATTGGTAATAAACTTTTGTTATATCTTATGTTGGGATTAATTTAATATCTTAATTAATTATGTTAGCACTATGTTTACGGTAATTATTCTTTCATTAATATAAAATACTACGTCACTGATGTTTGCCAATGCACAAACGGACGATTTTTATGCAATTATGAGGAAAAGGGCAGCGTCTGTGATGGGCAGAATGTGCGGGGTCTCCAACGGTATACTAAAAACTCTAATGGAGAAAATGGATAATCCGTTTCGGAGACATTGGGTGGGTTTGCACATGGATTGTAGTAGTTATGTAAAAAATAAAATAATGTATAATAAATAACTTACTGACATAGTTGTTTGGGATGAATTGTATTTGATTTGATATGTAATTATTCATTTAATGCTCATTTATTGTATTTGATTTGATATATAATTATTTTATGATATTTTATTTAATTGTTTCCGTAAATCATTATTAATTTTTTAATTTTTTATTCGTTTCAATTCTTAATTTCAATTTAATTTAATTAATAACATAATAATTGTAATAATGTTTCTCTGTAAAATATGATTGTTTGATTGTTTTCATTCTTGCTATTGTATTATCTATTGTATATGATCCCAGCTGGTCGAAATAAATGATTTATTATTATTTATTATTATTATAAATGGGAGCCGTGATGGACCAGTGGTATGAATTAAATTCGTAATTGCCTTATTTTTGGAATGTCAATCGCATTTTCGACTACATTTTCATATAAAATACAATTAAATTATTGTATTTTTCTACTTATGATACATGAATACATCGTTATTTCTTATTGTTATTCAATTATTTTCTTTTATTCAATATTAATGATTGATGCCATAGCTAAATAATTCTTTAAAAGCTTTTTATTTTACAAATTAAATCGAACCAAGTATATAATGTTACTTATTTCTTATTTACAAGTATAAATTTCTTACTTGAAGGACTTCGGCAATAAAATAGAAACTTCCTAATCTTTTTCTAACTTTTGGGAGTCAAAACTTTCGACTTTTACTCAACTCCTAAATTTTTTTAATAGCAATATCTTTTAAGAGGATTTTGCTTTGTTACGCATCATGGCGTTTTTAATATTTTTTATTATTTGATTCAAACTAAATAAGGTATTCCTAATTAAATACTTATTAATGATCTTATATTTTGATGGGATTATGAAATAATATGCACAATTTTGTGACTTGATAACCTTATGTTCATCGCAATAATTAGTAGATATCGCTAGAAGTAGAAATCTGTGAATAGCCGATAATTGGGCGAATTTTTTACTCTTCTTCAGGCTTAGAAGTTAATCCACCATATTTACACGTACTATACTTTTTGATTGTTTAAACATTTACCACCGACTCAGAAAAAACACTTAAGAACCAGCAAAGACAAAACCTCATACGATCTTGTATTTTTCATTAAGAAATATATTAATTTTTACATATTTATGACTGTATTATTATATTTATGTATTGTAAGTATATCATGTATGTAAAATTAAAAAAAATATTGTATGTTATGTATTGCTATTTACTAATTCAAGTTCAAGTCCCCAATCCAAGTCTCAGTTTGTCGGGAAGAGATCGCTATTTAAATAATAATACTGATCCGCCTCTTAAACTTTTTTTTTTTTTAATTTCATAATAAGGCGGACGAACATGGCCACCTGATGGTAAGTGGTCACCAATGCCCATAGACAATGGCATTGTAAGAGATGTTAAATATCGCTTACATCGCCAATGCGCCACCAACCTTTGGAACTAAGATGTTATGTCCCTTGTGCCTGTAATTACACTGGCTCACTCACCCTTCAAACCGGAACACAACAGTACCAAGTACTGCTGTTTTGCGGTAGAATATCTGATGAGTGGGTGGTACCTACCCAGACGATCCTGAACAAAGATCTACCACCAAGTGAACATACTGTAACATTTATTTATTTCGTCTCTTATTCCAAATTATCCTCCTCTTCCCCTCTCGGACCGCTTACTAAGTGCACGCGTTTACGGCTTAATTATGTGGATAAAAAAAAATAAAAAACTTCTCAAATTAGTAAAAATTCAAAACAATTAATCAGTGCCATAAAATAGGAGTTCATAACCAATAAGGAGATATACGTTAATCGTGGCGCCTAGTACTTCGCTACAGTCGGCATCGTGGCTACGACTTACAACGCCCCGCCTACCACGCTACGAAGTTGCCTACAAGCGCTACGAGCTTCTAACGTCTACTACGATACTTATACCTCTCCAGCAAGACTGCTGCCCTGGTACTTCGAATACGATCACGCTTAATAATATACAAGGAGTTTAACTATTGGTTTAAATAATACAAGTAGAAGTGACAATGCCAATTGAACACTCCCCACCGAAAACACCTACACCTGTGTTACAGCATTCTCAGTCATCTCCGGATATAACCGGAGACTCCAACATAACAATGAGGTCACAGAGACTTAAGCGTAAACAGGGAGATGATTTGGAATATTTTTTGAATAAATTTGAAAATATGTTCTCCACATGGACAGCCGCACAGGACGCGAAGTATGAATCACTTTTAAGTACTGTCAACATAATTAGAGATCAAAACTCACAGATTTCATCGTCAATTGAGTTCATGAGCACCAAATACGAAGAACTAAAAACTAAATATGACACACTTGTGCAAGAAAATCTAGAGGACAAAGCACAAATTAGAAACTTGGAGGAAAAAATAGAAATACTGGAAAGAAGAAGTCGCGCTACTTGTATAGAAATTAGAAATATTCCGGGTACGAAAAGCAAAAAAATGCAGGAATTACAAGATATTGTAAAGTCACTTGGCGATGTGCTTAAAGTCGACATTGACCCTCGGGAGATACGAAACATCCACAGAGGATTTTCAAAAAATGAGAAATCTAAACCGATAATTGTCGAATTTTCGACGGTTATCATCAAGGATAAAATACTGAGCTCAGCAAAACGGTTCACGAAGGTAAATAATGGCAACAGACTGAACACCAGGCACCTGAGCCTTGATGGACCTCAAACTACAGTTTATGTGTCGGACTTCCTTACACCAAGCATGAAGAGACTTTATTTCCTTGCAAGAGATTTTGCTACGAAAAACAAGTACAAGTTCTGCTGGGCTACTCCAGGTAATATATTTCTACGTAAGAAAGAAAATGAGCCCGCTATTCGTTTAAAAAACGAACAAGACCTCAAGCGCTTGCAAAATACCTAAGCGTCTTGTGCTCATTATTACTATATTTTATTCGTTATCATCCATTATTACTGTATACTTTTCTTTTAGTACTTAAATTATTGTTTGTACACACATTGCACACACACACATATACACCACAAACTCAGTACACATTTTACTTTATTAATTCAATTATAACAAGTTCTCACTCAATTATAAAACTCCAAAGTATAAAAAAAGTATATGAAGCGTATTTACCAATGCACATATTTACCTCACATAATCATAGGCAACGAAAGCAAAAAAAGTATGGAATTAACCTAACATTTATTCATGAATCCTATTCTAACCTGTATCTCTATTGCTCTGTTTTAATATAATGGCAGAATTATTTAATATAAATAATATTGATAGCTTACAATTAACAGACTTAAGATGTTGTGATCCAGAACATTGTAATACCTTTATCTTGAACCCTAATGCTTACTTAAAAATATTACAACAAAACATCAGAAGTGTAAATAAAAACTTTGACAGCTTAAATGTATTACTATCGAGGTTTAATTTCAACATAGACATTATTGTTTTATCAGAATGTTGGCTTTCTAGTGTGACTAATCTTCCCAAGATCCCGGGATACACGAGTTTTAGCACTTCGGTAAACTTCAACCAAAATGATGGGGTCATTGTCATTTTAAATAATAATTTAGATTTTAAAGTCGAGGAACCTAACATACAGGAGGCTAATTGTCTCACCATTAAAATAAATAAAGACACGGTGATAATTGCCATATACAGACCTCCTAGTTTTCGTCTACTTAATAATTTTATTGAATCTCTTCACAACATGCTTATGCAGCTCTCATCATATAAAAACATATTATTAATGGGAGACATTAATATAAATATTGCTGAAATAAATCAAGATACTTCAAAATATCTTGAAGTCCTATCATTTTTTGGTTTAATCCCGGCATATTACACGCCTACTAGAGCCAACAGTTGCTTAGACCATACAATCTTGAAAACAAGACTATCTTCTCTCACCTTTATTTTAAAAACAGCAATAACAGATCATGAACCAATACTTTTGTGTATGAAAAATAATACCAATAATAGTTATAAAAAATTAAAATACTCACAAAAATTAAACTTTGAAAAATTAAAAGATGATTGTAAGAATCTAGATTTTAGTGTTATATATAATATAAATAACAATCCAGATCAGTGTATGAACATTTTTATCAATCTTATACAAAACATTATTTTGAAAAACACAATCACCAATAGACTCCCGCGCAGTAAAATAATTAAAAAACCCTGGATCACCATAGGTCTACTGAGGTGCATAAGAACAAGGGATAGAATGCACTATAAATTAAAGAAAGAGGTAAATAACGAGATTCTAAGAAACTCATATAAACGATACAGAAATTATTGTAATCAAATTTTAAAAAACTGTAAAAGAGAATATGAGAGGAATGAAATTAAAGCCGCTGGAAATAATAACAAAAAAATATGGAACGTAATAAAAAATATTAATAACTTAAATAAAACTACAAACCCACCTTTTGAACTCCTTAATAAAAATAAAACACCCCAGGAGTCAGTAAACTCAGTAAACAAATTCTTTGCAAACATAGGTGCTGATCTGGCCACGAAAATTACCGCAAACCAACCACCCAACTTGACTAACATCTATAGAACATCATCTACGCTAAACTCATTTGTTCTCTTAAGCACTACAAAAGATGAAGTAGGTAGACTTATAATCGACCTAAAACCAAACTGTAGTCCTGGCTGGGATGGTATCACGTCCAAGGTACTCAAGTGTCTAAATGAATTTATTGTGACTCCCCTGACCTACATATTCAATAGATGTTTATCCGAAGGCATATTCCCCACTTCTCTCAAGAAATCCATAGTTATACCAATTTTAAAAACCGGAGACAGAAGCCTTGTAACTAACTACCGTCCAATTTCATTGTTACCATCTCTCTCTAAACTACTAGAAAAAATTATAAATAATAGACTTGTTAAATATTTAGAAGATAAAAATTTATTTGCTGATACACAATATGGCTTTAGAAAAAGAAAATCAACCTCAGATGCGGTTCATTCTCTGACGGATTTCATAGTAGACAAACTAGACAATAAAGAAAAATGCTTAACTATTTTTATTGACCTTCAAAAGGCCTTCGATACGGTATCTTTTAATAAAATGATTGAGAAGTTGGACGGTTTAGGCATTAGAGATATACAACTAAAACTTTTACAAAACTATCTACTAGATCGCTTCCAGCAGGTTAAAATAAGCGATGTTATTAGCAATGAGATCCCTATCACCTATGGTATTCCTCAAGGCAGCATTTTAGGCCCTACTCTTTTTCTATGCTATATAAATGAGCTTTGTAATCTAAATCTAAAAAATTGTAAGATAATATCATATGCAGATGATACCACCCTTACATTTCACGGCAAAACATGGAATGAAGTATTTGAATTTGCACAAGAAGGTTTTAATACTGTTAATCACTGGATGGCTTTAAACACCCTCACTTTGAATCCTAATAAAACTCAATATATAATATTTTCAATACGCAACACACCTAATAATACAATATCACATCAATTAGTAGCTCATTCATGTAACCAAGCAGATCATACTAAATGTCCCTGTCCCGTTATTAACAAAACCGACCAAACTAAATACTTAGGTATAACAATAGATAAAAATCTTAACTTTAAAGGACACATAAAACAATTAAGTCAAAAAATCAGAAAACTCACATATATCTTTAAAAATATCAGACATGTCGCTGACTGGACTCTCATCAAGACCGTTTATATATCTTTGTGTCAATCTTTAATAACATACTGTATATCCGTATGGGGTGGCTCTAACAAAACGCATATAATGGAAATTGAAAGAGCTCAAAGAATGATACTTAAGGTAGCTCTCTCTAAACCTCGCTTAATTCCTAGTGTAGACTTATATAAGGAAGCAAACGTTCTGTCCATCAGAAAACTTTACATTTTAAATATCATCCTAAAACAACATTCAGTTTTAAAGGCCTCACAAATTAACGTAGTTGACTCTAGAAGATCCTTTGAAGTATGTAAATCTGTGGCGGTTAATACTTTTTTTGCCCAAAAGTTCTATAATTATAAATCAGCAAGGCTTTACAATAAATTAAATAAATCACTCTCTATTTCACATCTATCAAAATTCGCATGTAAAAGAAAATTAACTGACTCGCTTTTAAAACTGGACTATGAAGAGACAGAAAAAATATTAATTTAATTGAAACTAATAATGTGGTAAAAATAGCGTGTACATAATATGTTCTACTCATTTATAGCATATACACAAATACACACAGACATACATAATTACACAAAACACACATGTTCTCACACACACACACACACACACACACAAACATGCATATTTATTAGAATACATTAGATTATTATTTATATTAGCATAAGTACTTATTTATAGAAATAATATTGTAATAGTTGTAGTCTTTCTCCTATTTACAATAAAATTCATTATATAATTGTTCCTAACTCAAGAGGGTGAGCCAGGAGACCCTTAGCACAGGGCAACCTAGTTTGGGCTCCTGCCTCCCACATACAAATCTATTTAATATTAAGAGATAAAAACAAAATGTAAACATAAATGTTCTGTGGGAGAAAATAAATAAATTTATTTATTATTTATTTTATTATATTTTTGCTCCGTTTGCAGTTGAAACGCTTGGACCTTGGAGTAATAGTGCCAAAAAAATCATCCAAAATATTACTCCCCGCCTTATTGCCTTCACTGGTGACAGGACGGCTGGTTCATTTTTCGCCCAGAGAATCGGAATTGCGATTCAGAGGGGAAATGCTGCTAGCATTCTTGCCACCATTCCACGGGGTCACGACTTGTATAATAATTATTTTTAAATGTTATTTGTATTTAGTTAAGGTTTTATCACCTCGGGTGTACAATAAAGCATATTTTGTTTTGTATTATATTTTGAATACTATGTTATATATCATTTATGTTGTATGACACGAATTGATATAAATGGGCCACCTGTTAGCAAGTGGACCCTTCTGTTTATGGATATGATTTCGAAGTTAGAAACTACACTCAATCATAGCCAGAGGTATTCACAAATGTGATGCCTATTGGTTCAGTTCAGCCTATGGCCAAATTATTTTCGATTCTATTGTTCACAAAACTGATAATATTTAATTGACAAAATTTATCTTATTAAGAAACATATTTAGCAATCTAGTACTGTATTTGATATAAACTGGAATTTAATTTTTTGTACAGATTGGTATGTAGGTAGTATTTTTTTTTTTTGTAAAATATGCCGGATTAGGTTTTAGGGCTTTTTGCAAGCTCACCTGGTTAGGTACCACTTACCCATCATCTATTGTACCGCGAAACAGCAATACTTGGTATTGTTGCAATCATTATAAGAAATGTCAACCATCGCTTACATGGCCAATGTGCTCCCAACCTTCGGAACCAAGGTCCCTTTTGCCTGTAATTACGCTGGCTCACTCACCCTTAATACCGGAATACAACAATACAAAGTATTGCTGTTCTACGGTAGAATATCTGATGAGTGGGTGGTACCTACCCAGACGAGCTTGCAAAAAGCTCTACCACCGAGCAAATCATTAAGTTATATGTATAATAAAAGCTTGGCGCGCCAACACGAATTTTGTAAAGAGTTAAAACTCTTGGAATAAAGGAATATGAAACTTTATTGTTCAAAGTCCTTGTAAACGTAGTCGAGTGACTATTGCCTACGTTTCATGGCTGATATAAATTATATCATTAAATTACGTAATTAAACAGCTGTTTAATATAACTTAATCGTCTTATCTATAACTAGTTAAATTTATCCGGACCGATTAAATTTAAGGGATTTCTGCGAATTGGGCAAACTTACTGTTTGCATTTATTAGTTTAACCAAACTATACTGCTGCTATATTTGGTGTAATTGCCAAGGTTCCATATTGTTCTGATAGGCACAACTTCGGGTGTATAATTAAGGTGGAATTACAATTAGCAAATGAAGGTTGCAGGTGGCTAATGGGTATTACGAAATTCAAGACGTTTGGTTTCGATTTTAGTGAGAACTAACTAATACTCGTGACTTCGTCTGGGTGCTGCAACATAGGACTTTTCAGCATGTTTTTTTTTTGTTTTGTTGGAAAACTTTAAATTGATTGTTTTTGATTTTAAGAAAATCTCTAGCCTGACCCACTTGATCAATCGATATTGTGCACATTACATATAATTAAATACTTTAATTTAACGTATTCTAAATATACCTATAATAAGAATCGATTTTAAAATATAAGAGCTACTTCGTTTAAATGCGTTATTGCTATTATTAATCATCAGAAGTTGTTTTGTTTTTTGATAATATTAAATAACATTTTCTTGATTTAAATTTACATATTATAACAAATATCGTCCACTTTATCATAACGATTAAATATAATTAGAAGACAAACGTACTTATAAAATACTCTCAAATTATTTTCGAAGTCGAAAGATTAGACATTATTATCAGTTTTACTATTTACATCTGAAGATCTAGCCAATTGTCGCTTACGTGTGAACTTATGGCGAGTTGTCTGTTAGTTCAGAAGGCTTTTATTTTGGTTTATATTCATACGATGATAATCCACATCCTGGCCTGCTCAATTATACGAGGTTTCCTTTTACGAGCGTGCCGAAAGGTATTGTTGTAAACATACGGTTTGATATTTAGGCCGCTTACTGAAAAATAATTATGTATGATAGTTAAATATAATTATAATTTTTATATTATTTTAAAATTAATAACAAAAGTGGCACGGCGCTGGCCGATATAAAAAGCCTAGAAACCATAATCGTTTAGATACTCGCCATGAAATAAAGTATTTAAATGTTTTTTTTGTTTAAATTTAATTATTAAGTTTATAATTTTTTAAACATGATTTCTTTTTCCTTTTTTAGATCTTTGAAATGATATATTTTCATTCCCATTGATAAACATTCAGTGAAGAGGTAGTAAAAAGAAATAAAGAAGCAATTTTCACATTACATCGCGTCCAAATTTAATATATTGAACAAGAATACTAAGATTCTCTAGCAATGTCAAGACAACGTTGATACGCTTACGCTTAATAGGCACGGCGGTGATTGCAACTGATCGCAAATAAAAATCGCTTCGCATCTCGTTCCAGACCAGGTGGTTAATGACGACAGACGATACGAATCCAAATCTCCTTAAAACCACCTCCTTTTATAAATATTTATTATACTATAATTAAAAATGAAAAATAATCATTTTAATAGTTTACTTTGTGAATAAATAAGAGTAAACTAAGCGAACAAAAGCTTACTGTATTTTTCACGTACAACCAATTTTTTTACGCAGGCGCGTCATCTTTTTGACTCGCATTAAACTTTTTACGACTAATACACTATTATATCCATGTTTTTTACGATCAAGACAACAAAGGATACGGTTTTATTCCTTTCTCGTATTTAATATTGCAGTTCATATGAAAAAAAAAACCTATCTCATCATTTATTGTTAAAAGAACACGTTAAATTATTGTACTCATATCTTTATACGTAATAAGTTGCCAGCAATATATTAGCAACAAGAAGGGTCAAAGAATATCATTTATTAAGTATATTTATGTGCTATATATCGTTGTTTATATATAAGTAAATAAAGAACTCTACATAAATATTTAATACTAGAGTTTTGCCCGCGGTTTCACTCGCGGAGTTCCCGTTCCTGTCGGAATTCGGGGACAAAATATAGCCTATGTTACTCGCTGATAATGTAGCTTTCTATTGGTGCAAGAAATTTTAAAATCACTTTAGTGGTTTAGGCGTGAAAGCGTAACAAACAAACTTACATTCGCATTTATAATATAAGTAAGGATTTTCGAAAAAAACACCTTAAGAGCCTAGATGGGCAGTAAGTAAGAGGATAAATAGAATCTCAATTGAATGTCTTCATATAATTAATGTAATTATATAATGAAAACTGTTAACATATTGTTGTAATTAATTAATAAATATAATTGGTATAAATTATATTTATATCAAAACAAAAACTGCTCTGTGTTCGTTATCTATAAGCTCGCACAGTGTAGTTTCTTTCGCCGGTTCTTCTCAGGGCTGGGTGTATCTTTCCCGAACCGGTGGTAGTTTCTAGTTTGACTATCAGTAATCAAGTGTAATACTTCAATATTTACCAGTTTACCAGTAATACAACTTTATATTTCAATCAATTGAACTGTGTTGCGGGACCACTAATACCTTTATCTTCTTGTTTAGGCATGTAATAATGTAACTCGTAAGATGATAGTTCTACAATCATATTATCATTTTTGTTATAATGAGATTTCCTATGAGCGAGTTTCTTTTTATTTGTGTTATAGAGACGTCTCATAAACGCCCTCTACACGTGCAACGATAACTCTAACGTTTTCTGTTTCTATGAATTTCTATGAACGACGCTATTGTTACAAGTAATTGGACAAGTCTGAGAAGCCGGCAAATATAAAATATAGTATTCTTTTATATGAAAGTAAATTAATTTGGAATCGACAATTACCTACTTTTTATATTCTTGGAAATGTTCACTTGCCGCCTCCGCCATGCCGATGCCCCGGCCCGCAAGATGCCTCTTCACGCCTCGTTTGAAGGAACCCAAAAATGTTTTTTCGGAATACCATTTTTTGATAAACTTACTGAATTATATACCTTTTCCAACTTTTTATTTCCAACGAGTTTTTTATAAATATTTTTATATTATTTACGTAACAAATGTTTTACTATATACTTATGTATTATATAAGTAGTACCCTATTATTCATTTGGCAAATAACACAGAATAATTGATATAATAAACAGTATTATTTTTCTTTCATTCATATCAATTTGACGCGTGTGTTAGCCAGTGTTATTACAGACACAATGGTCTTACCATCATAAATCTCATGGCTTACAGCGCACTGAAATGACAGTGCAAGGAGTGGTTTATCCGCTTGCAACGTTGGACGAAAGTGACTTCCCACAGAAGAACCGATTTGCTTATAAGCGTTCCTAAAAAGTGTCTATTACGATTTTTTTATAGAAAAACAATATAATCAAAAAAATAAGGAATATTTTATTCATAACAAAAATATGTTTTACCAATTTATATGCGTAATAGTTGTTACGATTAAGTATATACAATAAAGCAGATAGATAAAAATAAATACAATCGAAGTACACATTATACACTCAATTTATTACAATTATATATTATTTTACAGCTAATATGTAATAAAAAAAGGAATAGGGTTTTATAAATCTAAGAATAAAACTCTTTTATTCACAGACATTTAAATGGCTTCATAGATCGTCTCAAATCAGCTTTCACGGCCCATTGCCGTTCATTTCCTTAGCAGCCTAAAGCTTTCTATTAGAAACTATTAGTCATAGATTTTTACTGTTAGTAAATATATTTTTTTATAATTTAAAGAAATAGTAATGATTAAAATAACATTTTAAAAATATGATATTTATCACCGAGGTTTAAATTGTAACAAGTAACAACTTTGGAAAATCGTCTCTAATTATAACTAAGGTTTTCTCTTGTAATGTAACAAATAAGAATTCGATGGTGCAAACATTATATTAGATATTGGCTGGAGGAGAATTAAAGAACGATAAGTCGCAAATAAAATGAACCACAAAAGGAAATTCCAATAATTGTAATTATTTATTGTCCACTCTCTCTCTGTCTCTCTCTCTCTCTCTTAGAGCACCACAATCTTTATTGCAGTTAAAATAAAAATATATGTATATATATAATTATTATAATATGTTTGAAGTATACATTCACCTAAGAATATTTCTTACTACAAACTAAAAATATTTACAAAAAGTTTTTTTTTTTTAAAAAAAACTTTTGTAACAATGTCAATGACCCTTTATGGTCTATAAAATTCTCGAGAACTAGGAACCAAACTGTTTAATAAACAAACTAACATTAGTTCGTACACAACATGTCGACACACCACGATCGCTGGCTGGTCGCCAAGTATGTTGTGAACATATATTTTTTAATGTCTCCACCCAATTGCGAAGCAAGGATAGGTTATGATTTCAAGGTAGGAAATCGAGTTATTTATCATATACTATATTTATACAAATAAATATTGAAAAACACAAAAATGCTATCTGCATTTGCCCTGCAGTTGAGGCAATAAGACGAAGAGTTATATCTATACTAATATATAAAGCTGAAGAGTTTGTTTGTTTGACCCGGGTAATGTCGGGAACTACTGGTTCGAATTTAAAAAAATTATTTCTGTGTTGTCCTTTTATCGAGGATAGCTCTAGGCTGATTTATATTCATTATATTTTTATTAATTATACGCGGGGGAAACCGCGGGACACAACTAGTCTTTAATAAATGTTTTTTCACCATTATCCAAAAGTCCTTAACTCTAAACGGAACAAAGTATTTGGATTAAGAGACGAATATTTGCATCGTTTGTTCGCGTCATCTTTTTCCGCGGTACCGGTCGTTATCATGGTTTCCATGACTGACGAGGCCAGTGTGTCAACATGTGTAGCATCCCAAGCCCGTCCTCATTCCCAGGAACCAGTGTCCATCAAGTTTCTTGCCATCATGATGACTTATTTCATGGGTCTTAATAAGAGCTGAAACAGTACTGGAGGCATTTTCTCTCCGTTTACATTTATTTTATTTGTTAACGTAAAACCGTTTATTAATGTAATTTTGTAATTGAGTCTCTATTACTTGGATACATTTTTAAAATAAATACAGATAACAAACAAATTGGAATATCTCGTAACTTCCACGTGTCAGGTACATGCAAGCGGACGTGACGTCGCTGACCGCAGCGTGCCGGGAAGCAAGCATGATTTTACGATTGAAACTACACGAGCAATTTTTAAAATTGCCAAAGCTAAAAGAAAATAAAATTTCATTTCGCTAGCGTTATAATTTTTAAAAGAAATGTTTTATAGTTGGTTTTAATGGCGTTATTTTAATTTATGGAACACGTCGATCCCAATAGAGTAATTAATTTGTCAAATTTTTTATGTTTAATTTTATTTTTTTTATATTTTATTTTGTCATGAAATAGATAGAAGGACTGGTAGACGGGCCAACTGATAGATATTGACGATATAAGAAATATTGAGCATTTCGTACATTGCCAATGCACTACCAACCTTGGGAAACCTGGGGAGGAGCTGGGGTCCTATAAAAAGCAATTTTTTCACCCTTTTTTTGAGTGAATTTCAGGAATAGGAAAATATGATTTTTTTATGACTCGATATGACTTATTTATCAACGAGATAGTCTTCCAAACTTTGATGAAAAAGTGAGGAAATTTTCTCGTTCCTTAAATTGTTTCCAGTATGTATATACTACAAAAAAGTAAGCACAATATCAGACTACTTTATTTTAATATATTATATTTTTCATTAATACAGTTTACCCGCTTGTTTCAATACGGTTTCATACATGTGGCGATGACTGCCACGTTGGTCTAGTGGCCGCAGTTGGATGGTCCTGGTTTCAATTCCCATGTCGGGCAATAATTGGGTTTTTCTGTCAGAAAATTCTCAGTAGCAGCCCGGAGTCTAGAAGTTGGAAGTGTGTATACTCCCGTGCCTCGGAAAACACGTTAAGCCGTTAGTCCTGCGCCTGAACTCTTTCCGATCGTGTCGGATTGCCGTCTCTTCGGATTATGAGAGCTAAGGAAAAGAGAGTGTACTTGTGTTTGCGCACACACTTGTGCACTATAATATCTACTGCGCAGTTGGCTAATCTCTCCTGAGTTTGTCCGCCGTAGCCGAAACCGGTCTGGAGGACCCTTATAAAATAAGAAACTACATTGTATGTTTGTAATAATAATAATTATAACTAGAATACCTACAATTTCCTAAATTAACTTGTCCAATTAACATGTCCATTAAGTAGTGAATACGTCATGCTTAGTACGTTACACGGTATATGGTTATATTCACCATGTTTGTACTGAACCCTGTCAACCGCAGCCTACCGCGGCGTCCTCTGCGGTTAGCGACCGTTCGGCCCTGGAAAATTAATTATAACTCTTAATATATATCAGAAAATTGCAAATAATTGTGACTTTTAAAACAAACGGGGCAACTTGGCGGCAGAGGGGTAAGCTCGTCATCAGATATTTTACCTCGAAACAGCAGTACTTGATATTGTTGTGTTGGTTTGAAGGGTGAGTGAGCCAGTGTGATTATAGGCACCATTGATATAACATCTTAATTCCCAAGGTTAGTGGCGCATTGGCGATGTAAGCGACGGTTAACATCTCTTACAATGTCAATATCTATGGGCGTTGGTGACCACTTACCATCAGGTGACCCATATGCTCGTCCGCCTTCCTATGCTATAAAAAAACTTCACCCGTATATAAGAGGCTTACCCTCTGTTACGTATTTGTTTGTATTTAACCACACCAGTCACATGTGTATTCCACTTACCTGCACTGGAGCAGCGTGGTGGAACAAGCTCCAAACTTACTCTTAAAAGGCGAGGAAGCCTTAACCAAGCAGTGGGAAATTCACAGGCTGCTTAACTTTATACAGAAAAGTAAAGTACCTAACACACACCTTTCCTGCACAAGCGAGTGAAGCCGCTGGCGAAAACAAGCACTTCCTAAATTAGAAAATATTTTCATTTAAAACTAGCTGATACCCACGACTTCGTCCGCGTTGCTTGATATATTAACAAAGTTTTCTTATGTACGAAGGAAAAAACATCAAAAATATCTCAAGCAAAAATATACTTGTTTTAAACATACATCACTGAACACGCAGTACATATACAAATCGTTGTTTCTTGAAAATAACTTTTTATTAAAATATGAAGACATCGCAATCATTTTTTTTTTGATAAGGGCCAAGTGTCTAAGAAATAAAATTTAGAAAATTTCATTGAAATCTATCCCGTAGTCTTTCCGTGATGCGCGCACAACTGCAGACCTCTATCATTTTATGTATATAGCATACCAAACCTAATTTTAATATTTCATGACTCACAGTATCCACCACAGGGCTTCAGTCAATAAGCCTTAATACAACGAACAGTTCAATACAAAAGTATAAATGACTAAGTTGTAAAACACGTGAGTCATAGCGTTTTCAAAACTTCCGCAGGCTTAGGTAATTGTGGAAAGTACGCTGACTGGTGAGTCAGCGTATTAACAGGAAAGTTGTTTCTTTTTAAAAAACCCCTTGGGAAACTGAATAACGAAGAATATAAATAAAAAATAAATGATTTAGTTCGTTATTCATTTATTGTGTTAAAAGATCGTGTAAAAACGTTTTGAAAGTCTGCCACATAGATAGATATAGAGCCAGGTATGTGGTTGGTAGATACTTGCCTTTCGTGCCGAAAGTCGTGGGTTCGATTCCCACCTGGGACAGACATATGTGTGACATAATGTGTCTGTTTGTCCCGAGTCTGAGTGTAATTATCTATATAAGTATGTATTTACAAAAGACAAGTAGTATTATGTAAGTATATCAGTTGTCTGGTTTCCATAGCACAAGCTTTGCTTAGTTCAGATCTAGTTCTGATCATGGCCTTGTGTGAATAATCTCCCAGGATATATAAATAAACTCAAATCTATCTCCTCATACGTGCGTTTTTTACTTAAACAGTCACAGTTCTACCACCAAACAACTAACCGGTCAACCAACATCCCTAGGTCAATAATGTTCATTCCATTCTCACGAAACCGTATTCTTCTTCATTTTTCATGAGCACAACCAAGATTTGAAACTAAAACCCAGAATCTATCTGTCCTAAGCCACAACGTCAATCTGTATCAAAAAAACTCGAGCCAACGCAATATCGGTTTATATTTTAAACAATTTCTCGTCAAAACTTCGTTAACAAAATGCTTAATTATCTTGACAACAATTCGATTACATGACAAACAAGCCTAATGATAAGAATGAATACATTGATTAGCATTCCTTACCTAAATGCTGAAGCGAGATATTAATTAAACATTAAAATAAAGGCGCTTCTAAGCTAAAAGTTTAAGAGACCGAAATAAATTTCAGAAAACGAATTATTATTTAAGATAAGAAAGCAACTCTTGGTTTAGTGTTGTGTGGTTGGATATATCGATAACTTTTTAAGCATAAAGATATTAAAAATATATATATATATAGATATAAATCAGGTGTAAATTTATACTGGTCACTACATAATATAAAGTCTTATCCTCTCTGATTCTGTCTGTCTGAACGCAATAAACATCAAAGCTATCGGACGGATTTGTATGGAGTATTCACCAAGGAACGAAGTAATTATTGGGGAAGGTTAAGGGGTATAATTCATAAGGGTCTTGTGTAAAAAATCATGCAGGCTGTAAGACGAATCATTTTTCAGGCTTTTTATAATACCCGAGCCGAGACGGGAAGCTAGATACTAATATTATTGAAAATGCATTAAATTTTACTTCGTATAAAATGAAATGCCTAGTTAAATGTACCAAGGATGTATTTACGAACACCACTGAATCTCTTTACTACGTAAATGAAGTCACAATAAGATCTGTAGACTCACTTTCGCCTGTAAAAACACTGGCTCACTCATCTTTCTAACCGGAACACAATAATACCAGGTACTGCTGTTTGGGGGGTAGAATATCTGATGAGTAGGTCTTACCAAGTGAGGGTTATGAGTACCAACAAAACAAATGTCAACATTATCTTGTTAATAAATAACAACTAATTTATTAATATTTTATGATAAATAAATTCAAATAATGTTAAGGTCATATTTCACCCTTTTTAAAAAAAGATAATTAAACATGTACCTATAAAAGATGATTAATATGCTTTCGTGGACTTTTCTGTGACACATACTTAATACTTACAATTTAGTACTGTATTATTTTTATGTATAAGTCATTCTAGCGCCCTTAAAGTGCCTTTTAACGACTTAATTGCGTAATACTAAATTAATCTACTATTATCAAATTAATATAAATGTATGAATAAAAAATGGCGAACTGGATAATAATTAAAACTAATGAATAACGAGTTAAGAACTTAGCGAACATATAACGACGCGAAAAGTAGCATTTTTGTACTATTTAAAGTCACAAATGTTATAATTATAAGACAGCAACTTAAAGAAAAGAGCGCACTAATTTAAGGCCGACAACGCACCTGAAAGTACTGTGTTGCAGATGTCCATAGCCGGTAGTAGCCACTTTCGAAAACGACCAAATTAAAAAGCGACTCTAATCCCTAAAGGCGTTTGAAATTCATTGAGCGTTCAAATCGGATACATAACTACTAGTTTTAGTATCACTATACATCGATACAAATATAATGTTCGCAATCACTAGATACGTCAGTTTATCCGTCATTCCGTTCACCGTAACGCACAAATAGAATTATAACACAGTTAGTGGATTTACATTTTGATTGAGTGATATTCTCCGAGTTAATGTTCTGAAATGTATTTTATGATAACGGCAAAATTGTTTTGAATGATAATAATGATATGAATATTTAATGGGTATTAAATAGGGTAGGATAGGTTAATCGGTTTGAAATATTATATTTATATAATGTTTGCTGTAAATAAATGGATTAATTGTTTTTTTTTTTGGATCTACGTATTTTTACGCGGCTTAAAGTAGTGTGAAATGGCAGTGGCGCAAGGTCACGTGAGTAACGAAATAGCGTTCATACTGTGCCTACCAAATGCTATAAAATGCGATGCGTTCGATTTAAGAGGTCGATATAAAAAAGTTTGAAGGACTTTTCGGTATGACAAAAATACAATTATATAATCAATGAAAATCTACATTTCAAATGTAACGGTTTGAGTCCAGAAAATATCGCACAGAACTTCGTTCCTGGTGGGGCCGGGGTGTACCCCAACTGCGATTAAACTTTTTTGGTGAGATTTTTGTCCGAATATTTGATCGAGGTGGATCATTGGGTGGATTGATATAATTACATTATTGTGTACAGTGAAATTAGATCGGTGTTCAATCCAGCGGGGCAATTGTAATCGTTCGACTGACGGTTTATTTTAATTAACTGTGATGTCATTAAACATTGTAAAATTTTATTGAAGTCAAATGTTCCTGTTAAAGTCCGCTGAACCTGTAAATACTAATGATGTCAAAAATATTAATGTTTCTCCGACATAAATACATAGATAATAAAGTGATATATTATGGTAAAAAGGTGAAACTAAATTCGTTGATTGTCATTAAGGATTTTTAAACTTCAATGTACAAATTTAAATTTAAGCAACTCATCTAATTGTCTGTACTGGTGACGGGCGGGTTGCTTCCACGCCCAGGACTTCAACTTCTTGCCACCGTTCCACGCGCTCGTGATTTGTGTGTAGATGATTTTTTACTTTTATTTGTATATACTTAAGTCCTTATCATTATCCTTATTTTTTAATTGCTTAAGTAAAACAAAATTTTCGCTAATTTCTATTCAACGTAAATATCATCCACAAGTATCAAATGTAAATTACTTGTTAATTAAATCTGTGGTGAAATATGATAATCCTTTCAAAACAGTAAATGTAACAAGAGTTTACTCGTAATACGAAACTCAAAAACAAATCTGTTTCATCAACAAAACACGCGGATATCGGATTCGGACGCTCACATCCGGTTATTTCGGACTGGTATTTGATGGAGCTGTGTTAAGCTTTACCAAATCACCGTTGCTGTAATCACAATGCACGAGCCAATAATGCTCATACAGCAATTCTATAATACTTATAATTCAGTTCAGACAAAAAGTTGGTAATCTTGGTCATGTCCTTATATCGCTAATACCGTAATGTTTGAAAATGGAGATTATAACCAAGTTTTTTTAATTCCACAATTTCAAGCAGCTTTCAGCATGCTATGGACCGTGCTATACTTGAAGATTCTTTGTGAACCAAATCATTTACATCCAATAATATTGTTAAATAATATCCCACTGCTCACTATTACACAGCACTACGGTTACACAAGCCAATCTTAGCTGATGATTGCTCATTCTGACTTGGCTGAATACAACTCGATTTATTGTTCTAGATAAAGATAACATTATGAGGAAATGTAAAAAAAGGGGCAGGTACGGGATGGATACGGGCTGGCCTACATCGGGATGGTTGGCGTTTTATGGGGGAGGCTTTTGCCCAGCAGTGGATTGAAGCAGCGTGGTGTCTTCATGGAGAATGGATGGATTGGAAAATAACTATACCAATATTATGCAACCTATTCTATTATTATTTACCTTTGTTGCTCTATTGCATTAAATAAAAAAGCAGCTTAAAGCGCTCAATCTTGAAAGATGTTATCATGATACCTTGCTTCGCTATTTTAATATCATTTAAATAAATTTAAAGTAAAACACTTAATGTATTCAGTTTTGTGTTTCAACTTCTTTGATTTCGTTATATTTTCCAGGAAAGCAATTCACTATGCTCAAGCGCTTTTATGAATAAAATAAACAAGTATCTATTTTTATATAACGACTTTTATCACTCAAAGTAAATAAATCTTCAAAGAATGCAGGTGCGAAGGTTTTTACAAAGTCGCTCAGGAATTTCTCTATACAACACCCCATTGGACGCGCATTGAAAGTTATTGAATTGGGCAAGAAAACCTCATCCGTGCAGATAGACTGCCGATACGCCCCAGGATAGTGGTTGTATTCAAGCGAAAATATTGGACTTTTCATATAAAAATGTATCCTGTTTCTTTTGTAAACTTGAGAACATATTTATTTATACGATGTTCTTAAACTTATTTAACGAGATTAATAGTATGTGTTTATAATAAAAGTACTTTCTGATATTTTAGTAGTTTACCACATTTTAACCGTAGAATTAATTAAAAAAGATCATAACGATAAGTTGAAAAAATATCGAATGAAATAAAATGATGACGATTTGTTTATTTATTTAACATTTCTTTTCATGAAATACAAAGATTTACAAACAACAACTTAATTCTTTTACTCAGTGATTTCACCGTACGCTCTACTACGCAATTACGCATAAACTGTATATATGTGTATATTATATACCATAGTATAGCGTGGGCGCCAGTCGCCACGGAATGCATCGCCATTCGCCACGCCAACAATTACCCGAGAAATATTATACACACAAGTGTATGTATGACATGAAACACACATGGCTCGATTCCCTTAATTTCAAATTCAGAGGGGATGGCAATCCTTTATCGATTCCAATCACATTCACACTCCGAAGACTTAATCAGGCTACACAGTATTTAAGCATTGATTAGACTAGTATTTTTTGTATACAATAAGTAGACGAGTTGAACTACGCCATCAATAATTACTTTACGATATGACAACAACTTAGCCATTCTATTTATAACATGAACTACGACAATGTCCGTTCAACAACACTGTTGAAAAATTGATGGTATTGTTGGGCAATGACTATAAAGCTTGAAATAATTTGAAATTCAGCACGTTAATGGCTTGCATGGCGATGGCCGTGAATTCGTTACTGAACCGGTCAAACATTCATTGTGTACGCACTACGCGTTTAATGTTGCGTTTTATAATCACATAGTAACTTGACTTTTTTATATCAAAGGAAGGCCGACGAGTATTTGGCGACCGGATGGTAAGTAGTCACCAAAGCCCATAGATATCGGCATTGTAAGAGATGTTAAACATCGCCAATGCGCCACCAACCTTGGTAACTAAGATGTTATGTCCCTTGTGTCTGTAATTACACTGGCCCACTTACCCTTCAAACCGGAACACAACAATACCGCTGTTTTGCGGTAGAATATCTAATGACTGGGGTGGTACCTACCCAGATGAGCTTGCGCAAAGCCATACCACTAAGTAAACGTAATATTTGTATCGTAGATTTGAATCTGTTACAGCTAACGATAAGATTTGAAGGTTCATAGATGAATCATTAGATACGTAAAATATTTTTGATTGATAAAAAGAAGAAATCTATGTGCTTTGATTCAAACCAATCTTTTGTGCCCCTTGTTCTATTTACAAGAGAATTGCGACACTCATGTCGTAAATTAACATTTCACTATTGAAGTTATGGTTTCATCAATTAAATTATATTGAAAATTATTATATTATTATATAATTATATGTTACTAAATTTAATTAAACTGTTTAACACCAACTAAAATGTCTAATATAAATAAAAACTTGAGTTACTACGGTGCTTTAAAAAACGCAGCGATTTTTCGTGCAGTGCGTCTATCGTTCCTCACATATGGACGTTTGTATTTGCTCGTTTATAATTCAAGTGGCGACCGCAACGGGATTGCTGTGCACAGCTCTTCATACCTAAGAGCTGGTATTGTTTGGAAACTGACTTCAAAATCAAAATATAAAGCGTATATCTGTGACGATGACAATTAATTATAATATAAAAATATTAAACTATTAAAATACCGTCCAGTCAAGTGATCGTTCCGCCCGCACTGTGTAATCTTATTATAATAGCTTAGTCTTATTCAAATAGCTTGTGAATTGTAAAATCTCTTGAACTACGAGAACTATTGAATAAATAAAAATTTTAACAAAACAAAAACCGACTTCATAAAAAAACAAATGAATATGCACTAAAAAGTAAAAAAATAATTGCGTATTCTTCTATAATTTGATAATTAACTTACTATTTTCTACTCATCAATATGTAGGTACGAATGTGTTGTGTGGTTGATAATGTATTTACAATTATTGTTATTTTTGGAGTCGATGTCAGCTAAGGAAACACTATAATATACCTAGCAATAATAATACGGGAATCATTTAAAAACATACACATTACAAATTGACTTTTATGTATGTAGTTATAAACCCACCTTGGCTGACATCGACTCCAAAAGTAACAATAATTGTAAATACATTATCAACCACACAACACATTCGTACCTACATATTGATGAGTAGAAAATAGTAAGTTAATTATCAAATTATAGAAGAATACGCAATTATTTTTTTACTTTTTAGTGCATATTCATTTGTTTTTTTATGAAGTCGGTTTTTGTTTTGTTAAAATTTTTATTTATTTTTCGATTTTTAGTGAATCTGAAGTACACTCACTAATTTGTAGAATATGGGTAGACCTACTAAACGTGCAGCTCATATGAGACAGCGCCATTTATATTATTATTTAAATATATTAATCTAAAACAGTGAAACATAAAAAAAATGCATTTTGGTACTTAATTAATAAATATTAGTTAATATGGTTAAATGTATGAATATAAATTAACATGTTTTGATTAAATAGATTTAGTTGGTGGGGTAATTTAGTTGGGCAGCCATAACATAACCAAATAGTTATTTCTAGTAATAATTAAATAAACTGTATGTTTATAGATGTTGTGTTATACCATTCTTCACCATAAAATATGACGGAATGTCTGTATATTAAAAAAAGGGGAAGTATCTATATTATCCTAACTTATATTATAAATGCGAAAGTAAGCTTGTTTGTGACGCTTTCACGCCTAAACTACTAAGCCGATTTAAAAAATTCTTTCACCAATGGAAAGCTACATTATCAGGGAGTAATATAGGCTACATTTTGTCCCCATATTCCCACGGGAACAGGAACTACGCGAGTGAAACCGCGGGAAAAACACTAGTAATCAATATATTAATATACATAAATATAACATGTATATAAGAGTACTTATACGATTCTATATATATATATATATATATATATGTATAATTTTCAAAATTGGTCTCAACTTTTAGGAGATGTTCAAATATGTTTTAATTACAAACATATACATATATACTAATGCTTACATGCATAACTCATATTATAAAGAGGAAAAATTTGATTTTTGTTTGATTTTTTATTACGATTTAAATCAAAAACTACTCGACCGATTTTAAAAATTCTTTCACCCTTAGAAAGCTACGTCTTTACCGAGTAATATAGGCTTTATTATATTTTCAAAAACTTATAGATCCCTACTTAAAATGGAGCAATGTAACCCAACGTATCAAACTGTTGCCTATAAAAGTTATTATTTCGCGTGCGCTGCGAAAACTATTGACGGTATATAAAGAAGTGTTTTTTACAATAGTACTATAATTACTTGATCATAACGATGTTATGGTAGGTGAATGATAAATCTAGATAGCCTATAAAAGATTCGGCCGTGTATCGTTAATTTGCTACTAAGAATTGAAGATTTCCGTTACTTTGTCATGGATCCTATAATCAGAATGTAACCAAACAATCATCAAACAACCCTTGAAGTATACTCTTTCTAATAAAAAAAAATCATCGAAATCGGTTGGCGTGATATTGAGTTATTCGTCCATTTGTCGCGCACATACCTCATGCAAATTTACGACTTATATGGTTTTCTCATGGATTCCATTGTCAAACCTGGACCAAAAAAAATGGGACCCCATGGGAAGCAACCCCTTTCAAATAAAAAAAAAATCATCAAAATCGATTCACCCAGTCGAAAGTTATGAGGTAACAAACACAAAAAAAAAACATACAGACGAATTGATAACCTCCTCCTTTTTTTGAAGTCGGTTAAAAAGTAGCAAAATGTATCCATACACCGGTATTAGAAAAATATGGTGGAGAAACCTACAAATCTTTTCTTCAAGAGTGATTTTCATTTTTAAATTATAAGTTTATTATTTAATGTAATTGCGATTCAAAGGGGAAATGCTGCTAGGATTCTTGCCACCATTCCACGCGGTCACGACTTGTATAATAATTATTTTTAAATGTTATTTGTATTTAGTTAAGGTTTTAATGTAAATAAAAAAAAAATGTAATATACTACTTTTTTACGATATAATAGATTATGAGGGGGCTATACCCATCCAAATGGAATTCACAAACATATGCCACCAATGATTAATTTTAACTGATGCAAATAAAAATGTTATGCATTATTTTTTTAATAAAAAAAAATCAACAAATATTTTATAACTAAACTACGGCATAATTCTATACATACATAATTGTATACGGCATATTCCTAATCTTTAAGGGCAAAGTTTTTAAAATCGTTTTAAAATTTAAAACAAAAGCGAGTACAAATTTAATGTAATATAATAGTGTTTAACTCATTGTTATGTAAAATGGATGACATCGCCATTTAAAAGTTTATAATTTATTCGGTAAAATTATTTCATAGCGATGTCTTAACTTTCGGCATTCTGACAGAATTTATTGTTTTAATCGTGTTAAAATTTTATTAATATAATCTGTAAAGTGACCTTTTAACTGGTTTCAAGATAATGCGAAACATTTAATTTTTTAGTATTTTTCTTGATATACAGAACAGTCACGCTCAAGTCAATATTATAAATATTTAATAATAATAAATTATTTACGAAACTATATTAAATGTCTTTTTGATTTCTTTTTAAACTGTTTTGATTCTTAATATTTTTATTTTTAAGCATTCTACGAAAACGATAAAATATTTAAAAAAACGTTGTGATAAATCTATTGGGAACAGGCAAGAATTGATTTTGCTCAATAGGCATAACTATATTATATTTTAACATTTTATTAATGAATTTAAAAAGGGGAAGTCATATGACCACAATTCTTGACTGATTACAAAAATCAGATATTTATGTAACTATTTTTATTTATTAATTTCAAAGAATACTCAGATTAGTGGCGTATTTTCTTTTTTTTTATTATATATAGTAAGGTAAGCAGACGAGCATATGGGCCACCTGATAGTAAGTGGACGCCCGTAGACATTAGCATTGTAAGAAATGTTAACCATCGCTTACATCGCCAATACGCCACCAACCATGGGAACTAAGATGCTATATTCCTTGTGCCTGTAATTACACTGGCTCACTCACCCTTCAAACCAGAACACAACAATACCTAGTGCTGCTGTTTTGCGGTAGAATATCTGACGTGTGGGTACCTATCCAGACGAGCTTGCACAAGGCCCTACCAAGTGTAATTAAAGAATTGGTACGAACAATGTAATGGTTATAGTGCTAATGCCTACTGACGGTGGCTATAATATGACCCATTTGCCAAAAAATGCAATTAAATAAATAAATGCACGGAAAGCAAGGAATAAGTACACTTATTATTAACTTATCTGTTCTTCTAAGATTCGAAACTCAGATACAAACTTTTCCAAACTTCATGACATCGACAATACTTCTCAGATAACTAGAAATACTTTTAACACATTTCGCAACAGATTATTTATACTTTTTAACGAGATAAATTGAACTTGTACGTAGACCGGCAACGTTCGGAAATGCAGAAATCAAAGGTTTCCGGTTCAAACGTCCAAGAACGCCGGCGGAAGTAATCTCGCCGTCGAAGCCTCCTTTGGGACCTGCATCCGCTTGGCTGAATATTTTGCATTTCATATGTGATATGCACTTATGTATAAAACTTGAATTTATTGTAGCTGTTAGCTTACAAAGTTATTTATTGTAAATATAAATAAAAATTTGCAAAAAGATGTGTACATATTTTACTAATATTATCCCAGAAGAAGAAGCCTAGGAGAAGATTCTTCTGCTTCGTGTTCCAATGGTAGCGAGTCTATTCTTTGTGCTCTGAATGCTGATAAAGAGATAAAAAAATCCCTTAATTATATTATTTTATAATATTATTTATGAATTAGTGATATGAATAGATAACATTCCTTTGACTATATTTGGGAAAGAAGCAATCTATGAATGTCCTAATTCGGGGGGAAAAACTCTTCGACTTATTCCAACATATTACATTTCAGTGGAGTAATGGAGTTGGTTGGTGGAATATACAACACAAAATGTTTCCTTAAAAATTGTTATTTTCTATCCTGCAGGCAATGTTGCCTTATAAGTTAGCATTTAATCGTCAACTTTTCATATAATATTATATTATATATAGAATACTAAAAAACTTTAATTATATAACTTTATCATATATAACGTTCGTATACATTGAATCAAAATTAAATACCACTTAATTTTAAGCTTATAACATGTCGGGATATGTTGGGATATGTCGGGAAAGTACAAATTGAAATAATGGAACCACGTCGAGTACTACCCTCCAAGCAATATTCAATACAGACACATCTATAGTGTCGCACTGCACGACATAGCGAAGACACGCTGAGATATTCTCTTTGCATACTTGAATAAGACTACATTATCAGGTACAGAGTGAATAACTATAGAAGTTACTCTAAAACTCATTCTAATTGCTAGATATATCTATACTATGTTACAAATATAAAGAGTTTATTTATTTGCGCAAATAACAAGAACTACACGTCATGCTTAAAAAATATTTATTTTGTAGTGTTATTGATCCAAAGTGTACATAAGTAAAATACATATGGCCGAATACTGAAACGTCATTCAAATTTTAAGTGGGACTTAATTATTTGGAACGTCATTAATTTCAAATTTAGTATGCAAAATTTTAAATTAACGGCGTCTCAAAAACGGCGTTCCACTTCATATTTGAATGAAGTTTTAGTATTCGGCCGATATTATATTGCACATCATATCTTCTAGCATTGTCACAGAAGCCGAAACACGCTCAAAGAAAGACAATCTACTTATTATTACGCAATAGAGACGTAATAACAATATTTTACAATACAAAATTATTAATTACATTGAACAGACAATACTTTAATTTGAGTCAATGTCTGAAGACCAATCATAAGACCACTCTACAATTTAAAGTATAAATAGTAACCGAACACATTAAGGTCGCTGAAAAGTAAAAGTACATGAAAATGAAACCATTTCGAAATAGAGCATCACAAAAATAGCCATGTCAAAACATAATAACCGTGTTCATTCCAGTCGCGCGAAAGTGTTCTTATATTTAGACTGTTCTGATTCAACATAGAAGTGTTGACACAGTAATGGAACTATTTGCAGAACGAATCGATTTATGGTAATCGAGTTGTGCTGATGAATACGTATCATAATATATTACGTATACTTATCGGAAGTTGAAGTGTTACTGAATTTGTAAGTTTGTTTTATCGCACTAATCTTTTATTTTTTTTATTTATCGGTTGGACGAGCATATGCGCCACCTGAGGGTAAGTGGTCACTAACGCCTATAGACGTTGGCGTTGTAAGAGATGTCAACCATCGCTTACATCGCCAATGAGCCACCAAACCTGGGAATTAAGATGTTATGTCCCTTCTGCCTGTAATTACACTGACTGCAATTACCAAGTACTGCTTTTTTGCGGTAGAATAACTGATGAATAGGTGGTACCTACCCAGACGACCTTGCACAAAGCTCTACCACCAAGTATCTTCTGAGATTTTCCAAATTGGATCTGTAATAATATTTTTTTAATAAATTACTATTGAGATTTTAAGGTTATTAACATCGTACAACAACAGACGAGAGACAAAATTTAACGCGAGTGAATTGGGATGTCGAATAAATATACGCGCTCTTGACTAATCTTCTGAGATTTTCCAAATCGGATCTGTAATAATATCTGTTTATGAAATGGTTATTTTATTGAGATTTTACGGGGGTGAATTGGGATGTCGAATAAATATATGCGTTCTCGAGTATATATGATTACGATTTGTTGAGCTTTTAAAATTAAAATGTCACATGGTTACCATCATCTATATCATCATGGCCCTTCTCATCAGATATTCTACAGCCAAACAGTACTAGTTTATAAATAAAACCTTTCTTCTTGAAGTCATTGAGTATTCTTACTACTATTATATATGCGAAAGTGAGTTTGTTTGTTTGTTATGCTTTCACATCTTAAGTTTCCAACGGATCGTCATGAAATTTTGGATATAAGTTCTCAGAGGTACAGAAAAGTACCTGACATCTTCCCCACTTTCTTACACGCTGGCGAAGGGTGCTTAGCGATTTCCTTTTATTTGATACCAATTTCAGTACTTAGTTTACGATTTGAACAATAATTTATAAGCTTACTGTCAGCGTGTCTAGTATCGCTTAGAAGACATTAAATTATAATAATTCTATGAAATTATGTAAGAACCCCAGTTTTGGTGAGTCGGGATAATATTATGTACTAAAATGTAATATATTTTGTATACAAGTAATGTTTATTTACGTGAAACTTTTATGAGGTAAAGAGAAAAGTTTAAGGTAAAATTTGAGTGATATTTATGCAACATTCAGAATCAAAGTAGAACAAAGGTTGTTGCTTATGGTGTTAGCTATCTTGTCCTGCGAGGTTGCTGGGTCATTAAAAATAACCCTGTATATTATTTTTATCTGTAATTATATTACTCTATGCAAGTTAAGATAACGACGGAAGACTTACAGAAAATGTTGGTTATTTTGTTCCGAGATGTTCCGAGTCCTGTACATTTACCAGGTTTCAGTTGCAATGGATGCCGTCCCTTGAGGGAAGCCTGTTGTAAACTCATTCCTCGCGGACGTATTGTGAATCTGTATTCTATTTCAACTTTATTTATTGCACATTTTTAGTAACATTATTATTTTTTTATTTTGACCAAAAAAAAGGATACTTCATGTATGTATATATGATTTACTTGATGGTAGAGCATTATGCAAAGGTTGGTCCCAAGGTTGGTGGCGTTAACATCTCTTACAACGCCAGTGTCTATGGGCGTTGGCGACCACTTTTCATCAGGTGGTTTTCATGCTCGCCCGTCTATTAATGCTATAAAATAAAAATATTTTATCCTACTTAGAAACTCTGGAAACACTTGTAAATAATACCACCAAACCATATCCTGAAAATATATACATCAATAATACAAAATGGCCGAGTGCTTAGAACACGCTAATCTTAAGAATTGATATAAATCAAAAGCTCCTTCATATTCCCTTATATGATAGGGGTCTTCTTTATTATTTTATATGATAGTTAAACACGGAGCAGCCTGGTGGAATAAGTTCCATATGTTCTCCTCAATGGAAGAGAGGTGCCACTAGTTAGTAGTAAAATGCCTTGTCTGTCAATAACTCCACAACGTGAAAGTATTTTCTAAAGTTACTTTTTTCATAAAACTTACAATTTTTTAAATAATCTACTCCATTCTTCCGCACTTTAAAGCTTGAAAGTTAGAAAAAGATGTAACAAAGTTTCCATCAAACTTTCTACGATGCTCTCAAGTCCATATAAACTTTTGAAACTTGTATTTCTACAACGAAATCCGAGTCAAATGAAGATGATTATTTATTACCATATTATATAAAGTTGTAAAGTAACAGCCTGTGAATTTCCAACTGCTGAGCTATGGCCTCTTCTCCTTTTTTTTGGGGAGAAGGTTTTCGAGCTTATTCCACGCTGCTGATCCAAATTTGCAAAAACTAAACCCCCTTTTTTAGTTAATTGTTAATAACTTTTGCAATTATTGCAGGCGGTACTTAATTTTTTTCAAAAATCATCTAGATGTCATTCTGAATCGAATGACACCTCAATCATAATTTTCGGAGACTGGTGAAAAATGTTGACCAAAAAGCCACTAGTTGACTAGACTATTAGTTAAGGAAAGAAATATAGACTGTGACAAGTCCTTGAAAGTTGGTACGAAAATTCGCAGTTTATGCAATTTAGCTTGTTAAATTCCCGCCAAAATAAAGGAGTTCAAAATGCTTTGTTTACGGAGCAAGTGCACCGGCATTGCTAACATAGCAAGTCAATAAATTTAAAATGCGTTGTAACAAATTTCCCCAAACACGTTAGTCGTCTCTCTCTCTCTCTCTCTCTCTCTTTACTGTAAAAAATGAAAATGCTACTTTAGAAATAAAAAAAAAAACTAATTAATTACATAATATTATCCGTAAGTGTAGTTAAGTGTAAAGTAATGTCGATAGCGAGTAGGCTGATATTAGCACTTTTATTGTCCTATTACTTTTCATACTATGAGCATTTCATTCAGAGCCCCCACATCAAAAGGCTTTTGATATTTGCGGGAATATTATCTCGATAGTAAAAATTTTATACGCCGTAAAACCAGTCGTTCCATTCTGCTCCATATTGGAAATAGATGGCATGATATTTAAAGCTAGTTTTTTGTACCGCACTCTTTAGTTGTTTTAGGTTAGCAGTTATCTGACTTTGGGAAATTTGCGTGACACCAAATTATCACCTTGAATTATTTAGATATTATAACGATTATTTGATCTTGCCCAAATATTATACGTCAAATGTTTGAGTGTGTTCTTCAACTGTTGGACCATTTTTAACGTACATGTTTGATATAGAGGTGGCTAGAGTCTGGTCCCTTTGCGAATGCTGTAAGTAATTTTTTCACAATATCAGAATAAACATGTCAAACATTAACTAAACATAGTCACGTTTATGAGTTACATATAAGTTGTATGACGAGCCCACCCAGGACAGACATTTGTGTGCATGAACATGTCTGTTTGTCCTGAGTCTGGGTGTAATTATCTATATAAGTATGTATTTACAAAAAAAAAAGTAGTTTATGTAGTATATCAGTTGTCTGGTTTCCATAGTACAAGCTCTGCTTAGTTTGGGATCAGATGGCCGTGTGTGAATAATGTCCCAGGATATTTATTTATTTATATTTATTTATTCTCTTTGCTCAAATACCGGAAGTAATTTGTTAAGGATTAATTGTACTTATTAGTATTGTTTTTCATCAGATTTTGGGAACATACAATAGCGATTTAAATAACATATTTTGAAGTTTCCAACCAGCATATTGTTAGAGGTTTTTCTCATAAAAGAGAGTAAAGTAACGGCTAAATTATTCCATAGCTGGACAAAGACTTTCTCTCATCTCAAGACTTGGTACTTATGCGACATGGAGATGCTACTATAAGCACTGTGGACATTCCCGTGGAAGAATTTCATTTGGTATGTGTAGGTTTTTTGCAACGTTTATGATTATCATAATAGTTCATTCTAACTTTATAGTAATTTTTTTTTTTTTATTACATAGGAAGGCGGACGAGCATGTGGGCCACCTGATGGTAAGTGGTCACCAATGCCCATAGACATTGGCATTGTAAGAGATGTTAACCATCGCTTACATTGCCAATGCGCCACCAACCTTGGGAACTAAGATGTTATGTCCCTTGTGCCTGTAATTACACTGGCTCACTCACCCTTCAAACC
Organism: Nymphalis c-album; assembly: GCA_963151315.1. NCBI lineage: Eukaryota > Metazoa > Arthropoda > Insecta > Lepidoptera > Nymphalidae > Nymphalis > Nymphalis c-album. The sequence continues at coordinate 7,418,430 of OY720607.1, read as the reverse complement.
GGAACACAACAGTACCAAGTACTGCTGTTTTGCGGTAGAATATCTGATGAGTGGGTGGTACCTACCCAGACGAGCTTGCACAAAGCTCTACCACCAAGTAATTAACACAAATAATGTTATAAATTCAATTTAAATTGAGAGCATTAACTTCTTCAGTCGGTGACACAACCTATCCATAAAGTAATATAGAGTTAACTAAGGTAGAATGTTCCAAATCGATTACTTTACTTCCTTATCTCTCAATTTTAGTAATAATATTATTATATTTCTGATTTTCATGCGGCGATTCAAGAATACTCTGATATGAAAAACTTTCCTCGCCAACTAATTGAAAATGAAACGTCTTTCAACGAATTTCATTCAATTAATTCTTAATAGGTTTCACGAACATTTCATTAAAAAATTGTATTTTAAAGTTAAGTACTTTTTATATACGAAACTAAGTGCTTATGACTTTTACGACTACTTCGAAATAATAAAGACTAGGAAACTGCGCAAGAGATATTGAAGTGCAAAATACGTTTGCGAGAACACAGGTGTACTTCTGTTTTTTTTTATTGTATAGGAAGGCGGACGAGCATATGGGCCACCTGATGGTGGTCACCAACGCCGATAGACAATGGCATTGTAGGAAATGTTAACCATCGCTTACATCGCCAATGCGCCACCAACCTTGGGAACTAAGTTGTTATGTCCCTTGTGCCTGTAATTACACGGGCTCACTCACCCTTCAAACCGGAACACAGCAATACAAAGTACTGCTGTTTTGCGGTAGAATATCTGATGAGTGGGTGGTACCTACCCAGACGAGCTTGCACAAAGCTCTACCACCAAGTGATTCCATAACTCTCATAACATGATGAGGTGGCAATCTGAAAACGATGCTAATTAGCATCAAGCTGTGAATTTGATCACTATCTTCATTATAAATAATCATTTTAGTTTCTATTTTACCATGACATCCTTGCTTCGTGACATACTTACATGTAAAGCAGTGAATTAAGTCCCCTTAAAGGGAAAGTTCCGATTACCCATTTATTAAGTTACTCGTGTTTATATGTAAATGCACGCCACCCTGAGACCTACTCAAACAAAGTGCAGCGGCTTGAAGCTAAGACGGTAACTATCTAATTAGGCACATGAGCACTTCCGTGCTCGAGACTACTCGTAAATATGCAACGTACAGACAGCAGTGCGAACAAGATGTTAACACTACTTAAAGCGCCTACATATCCGTCATAATTGAAACAATGAATTATTCAAAATTTCTGTAATAATAGATTCTGCCCGAACTTCGTCCGCGTATTATGGGGGTGTTTAGGTATGCACCACCGACATTGGGAGCTAAGATATTATGTCACTTGTGCCTGTAGTTAAACTGTCTCACTCACCTTTCAAACCGGAATGCAACTCTACTAAGCTTTACGACGCGTTAACTATTCTTGAAGCAATGATGCGTATATTTGTTAAACTCGCGTCAGGTCACGTGACCCTGATTGAAAATTCGTAAGACGGATTCTGAAGTGTTAAATTTTTAATGTAATATAAATTGTCATGTTTGTGTACGATAGCGCAATAAATTAATATTGTATTTTATCACATAAATGATAGTACTTTTATACTGATAATTAAAGCAATTCGTGCAAAATTTTCTGTAACCATTCCATAATATTAAAAATGCACAACGTTAATATTCAAGTTTTTACTTCTGCCCGCACTCCCAGAGTGCAACCCGTTGTTTTTTTTTTCTAAATCTATAACGTTGACTTATATATTATTTGATAAATAAATAAATTAACTAAATATCTATCCTCAGTTTTATATATTTTCAAATATAATAACAGCTTATAAAAACTTGAATTAGTAAACTCTTGCGGATCCCATTACGACACCGTACATATTCTTTGAGTATGAAAATATTTTACCAGTTTTAATTGAGATGTATTGATACAGAGCTGTTACAACATACATATCAATTATTAATAAATATCATCAGAATCGATATTTACATAGACAACTAACATAAAAAAACATTATGCCTATGTTAGGAAACTTTGTAAATTTTAATTTATTAATTACGAACTTCGATAATGCTGAAACCATTATTCTACGATAGTTTCAAAGTATTAAATAAAAAATATGAATATAAAACAATTATTTAGTTTAATTGGTATATTTTTATGTACTTTCGTAAATAATAGCCTAGACTTTTCAGTGGTTGGAACTAGTGAATCGTAATAAAAGGCTTCAAACCGGGTTGACATCTCTGAATTCTGTGCTTAATTTGTTATGAAACATTTATGTCTAGGCAGTGGTGATCGCTTACCATCAGGTCAGGCACTTGCCAATCTATCTTCCTAACACAATGTAAATTGATATTAATTTTATACAAATAAAATTATATATATGACATGGGATGACAAAATAATGTAACTTTATTTAAAATACTAACGTTTTCCGCGTGGTTTCACCTGTCGCCGTTCCCGTGGGAATACGAAGACAAAATGTAGCCTATGTTACTCGCTGATAGTATAGCTTTCCATTGATGAATAAATATACATGAAAGCGTAACAAACAAACAAACGAGCAAACACATATTCGCATTTATAATATTAGTTAGGATTATATATCTATAATGGAGCTGTATAAGTACACATAAGATTCTTTAATACGCTATAGCGTTGCTATCAAAGTTGTTTTACTATCACGTCATTTTAATTTCAGTTCAATTAATTTCTCCTATACCAATTTAGTTGTGAAGGCGTGAAACTGAATACAGCAGCGAGAACAACCTAAGTCAATTATAACCTATGTGTAGCCCAAGAACTATAAAGTAAAGCTATCCCTAATTGGTACATGTGTTGAGTGGCCACAACAATATTTAAAAATTAAGGCGTGTAGCCTTAGTTTTTAAATATTTAAAGCCTTAATTTAATAATATTAAGTCGTCGTCGGTCGGTAATACAATGTAATAAAGAAATTAAAGCGCAAATTTGTAATATATATAAATATCAATAACGCTTAAAAATTTTTTAACAAGCAATACAATCACACACATCACAATACTGCTCGTCTGCCCAATGATAAACATGGAAGTAAAGATTAATTGTATAATAAAAGATTGAGAATAAATCAATTACCATCATTTAACAGCCTGAGAATGCCCACAGCCCACTGCTGGGCAAAGGCCTCTTCTTCTTTTTTGGAGAAGGTTTGGAGCTAATTCCACGACGCTGCTCCATTGCAGGTTGGTGAAATACACATGTGGCATAGTTTCAGTGAAATAACAACACAGCATAAGGCTCATGCAGGTTTCCTCACGATGATTTCCTCATTTCGCCAAGCAGGATATGAATTAAAAACACAAATTAGGCACATGAAAATTCAGTAGCGCTTGCCAAGGTTTGAACCTAAGATCATCGGTTTAAATGCACGCGTTCTAACCACTGAGCCATCTCGGCTTTCAATTAAAGGTAGCTTGATTTCAAGCCAGGTCAAAATATTAACGCCGATAAGCTATCAATGCTATCATTCACTCATTCAATATAATTTATATTTAATTTAGAAAAAATCGTAATAACAGCTCCATATATATACTTGAGCGGTTCGTGCTTTCAGTATCGACGCTGTGTATAATTTTTCAAGAATTTCAAAGTAATTACAGCTCGTCGGAGCTCGCTTCGAGCTATTATTCTTAGTTTAAACCAAGTTAAGGGTCGGGTAGCTATCACTGGCAGATTCCGGTTTTTCTGTTTATTAGAATCATCAAGGGGTAATTGGAATATCATAAAAATTACTTTAATTTATTTCTCTTTTAATAATTTATGAGGTAAATTGGAAAAATATTAAATTGAATCGTTCGTTAATGAAATTTAACATTGTGAATTTATTTTGTAAAATAATTTCATTTTAAACTTCGTATTGTATTCCCATGTTACAGTTAATTTATAAAACGAAATAATATATATTTTTAATACGATGGGTATAATGAAATAAACCTTTTAATTTATTTGCACCAATAAATTTCCCATATACTATTTTAGATAACTCGGACCCTGTTTCATAAAACATATGTTTAATCTTAATAATTTAACATATAATAATACTGAATTAATAAAACTTATGGTCTTTTGCAAATAACATAATTATGATACGAGTTTGATGAACATTGATCTCTGGGTCACGTGACCGTTCAGTCTGGCACAACCGAAACCCATACAGCATATTTTATTATATATCTTGAACAAACTTATATTTTAGACACTAACGGCCGAATACTGAAACGTCAATCAAAGTTAAACACTACTTAACATAGAGAAGCTCCTAAATTAGTATGCGATATTTGAATTTAACGTCTCAAATAATAAGTAATATATATATATGTATTCGTATATAAGGTCCTCCAGACCGATTTCGGCCACGGCGGCCAATCTCAAGAGAGATTAGCCAACTGCGCAGGAGATATTATAGTGCACAAGTGTGTGCGCAAACACAGGTGCACTCTCTTTTCCTTAGCTCTCATAATCCAATGGGATGGCAATCCGACACGACCGGAAAGAGTTCAGGCGCAGGACCAACGGCTTAACGTGCTTTCCGAGGCACGGGAGTGTACACACTACCAACTTCCAGACTCCGGGCTGCTACTGAGAATTTTCTGAAAGAAAACCCCAATAACTATTTATTAGCCCGACCTGGGAATTGAACCCAGGACCACCGAGTCTGCGGCCTTATATCAAGCCACAAGACCAACGAGGCAGTCCAAATATAAGCGTATATATAAGCGATACGTAACTGTCACTGTTCAAATGACACTTCTGATGTCACTGTTCAATGGAACAGACGGCCTAGGCGAATGTTTTCGAAGGAGAGGTCACATGAATGTTTCATGATCCTGTTTCAATGCTTTTAGTTGTTTAAACACTTGGCAGAGAGATCGTAGATGTCAGATAAGATCGTCTCAGACCACAGGTTTTGTTCTTACATAACATCACTAAAAGCGAAGATAATGCTTAAGATATATTCGTCGTTACAAAATAGCACAATTTTAGATAAGTACAACTTAAAATTCATTTAATTTAGAGAAGAGGTCAAATGTAACAGATCGTGGATATCCCACCGCTGGGCGAAGGCGTATTCTCTCGAGGTGTTTTTGAGTTTATTTCTATTATAGAAATACGGATTTATAGCGCTGAATGTGAGAAACAAATATAATGTACAGTTCTTCAAAAACAGCATACTAAACACTGCTTCATAAACAGCGTATTTTACAAATATTATAAAGATTCAAGTTATGATCAAGTATTATTATTTAATACTATATATACGTTATTTAATAATGTATATACTTGTTATTTAAACCACGAAACCAATTTTAAAATTCTTTCACCAATGAATGCTACATTATCGGCGAGTAACACAGGCTACATTTTGTCCCCACTCCCCGTATTTCTCACAGGAACGGGACTACACGGGCGAATCCGTGGGCAAAACGCTAGTATATAATAAATGCAAAAGTAACTCTGTCTGTCTGTTACGTATCTCGGCTAAACCACTAAATCGGTTTTGATGAAATTTGATATGGATCTTGAACTCCAAGGAAGGAATATTGGTTTACTTTTTATCTAATGCCCTTCTCCCCCTATCGTGCAACCGAATACGCGCGCGAAAACTGGTAAATAATAACTATAATTTTATTTTAAGAAGTAATTCTGACATTAATACTTATTATATACTCTTATAATACTACTTTATAATACTCTAATAATTTTATCTATACTTATATATAAAGCTGAAGAGTTCATTTGTTTGATCCGGCTCTCAGGAACTACTGGTTAGAATTTAAAATTATTTTTATGTTGTATATTCCTTTTATCGAGGAAAGTGCTAGGCTGATTTTTATTCATTACATTTTTATACGCGGGTGAAACCGCAGGGCACAACTAGTTACTCTATAAGTTAAAAAATGGTTTTAATATTTAAACATACTCGTTCAAACCGGAACACAGCAATAAAAAGTACTGCTGTTTTGCGGTAGAATATGTGATGAGTGGGTGGTACCTACCCAGACGAGCTTGCACAAAGCTCTACCACCAAGTTAAATAATATATATAATAATAATAGTGTTTTATATAATAATAGTGTTTTAGAAGCCTTTATATTCTAGCACAATATTCGTTGTATAATATTATTTTATAAAAGAGGAGCTCAGAAACTCACCGTGCGTTATTTCGTCGCCATGATGTGAAAATGATGCAACGATTACGTCATAACTGTTTATTAAAAACTTATTTTATTATTAAACTTACTTAAATATTAAACTAATTTTATCATTTACAAATTTATGTTGGACTAGCTGATACCCGCGACTTCGTCCGCGTTGCTTGATATATTAACAAAGTTTTCTTATGTACGAAGGAAAAAACATCAAAAAGATCGCAAGCAAAAATATACTTTGTTTAAACATACATAAAACATTCATCACTGAACAAGCAGTGCATATACAAATAGTTGTTTCTTGAAACTTTAACAACTTTTTATTAAATGAAGATATCGCAATCATTTTTGTTTTTATATTCATAAGAGTCAAGTGTCTAAGAAATAAAATTTAGAAAATTTCATTAAAATCTATCCAGTAGTTTTTTCGTGATGCGCGCAAAACTGCAAACCTCTATCATTTTATTTATACAGATTGTTAAACATCACAACTAATTAGTTTTTTTTTTAATTATTCATTAAGTGATGTAAATTGTGAAGTTGTAAGGTGACAACGTCTAATAAATCGATGAACGATGGCTGCATGCACGAAATTGTCCCGTTACGGTCATTGTCCCGTTACGCTGATTGTACGCTTGCGCCGCATCTATCTATTATGACGTTGTCACGTTAAACTATCGTCCGTAAACCGACTTTACAGACAAACATTTTTTTTTAATAAATAGCACCTTCAAAACAACCACGGTATTAATACTTAAATCTTTATCTCGATTACAAATCTCAAATGGTTAATAGAAATGTGCTCGCAAGTACTATTTTTATTGATCGTGGTAAGTGAATTATTATGTTACATAAATCGATTTGTAGAAAATACACAAGATTGTCTCTATTATTTTCAGTGTTTTGCTTCTGTGGACTTGCAGTTTTTAGGTGAAATGCTCTTATGGAAACAGAGTAAGTATTTTCCAAATAATGTCCTTTTCCATACATATAAAGTTGGTTAACCTATGAATTCACAGGCCGTCTATATCCGTCACGGTAGCATGCGCAAGCGATCCCGGGGCGCTCCCCTTAAGACGGGAAGGGTACCGTGGTGGTTTTAGTCGGTAGGAGTCCGACATAGCCCTCCATTCTAGATCACATATGGAGGGTATCCATGACGGATTTCCCCACGAAAAAAAAAAAAAAAGGCCGTCTATATCCATCAATAGTCGGTGACATCAAAGGCGATCTTATTCATCATTGAAGAGGCAATATTACTGTCTTTTCTGTTTGTATATTTGGTTACACTTTTTGAAAACATTACGCAAACTCTGTTGTTATGAAATACTTTAATCAGTTTCTAAATTATAAGCCTATATTAATGACGAGATAAAACTTAACTGTAATGCAAAATTCTTGCCAATTTACTTAAGAAAAACGGTTGAAAGTATATAAGTAATCATTGTGTAAAGTATATAATGGTATAAATATTTACATTTTGGATAGATCACTTTTTTATTACATACCTTGGCTGTGCACTGTGTTTTTTGGTTTTAAATATTTTTTAATTTTTTAGATAAGGCACCACCATGCAATCCTTTTAACATCTTCAAAGTCGAATGCAATTTGTGTGTATGCGGAGCGGATAGGAAAAGATCTTGCACAAGGAATAATTGTTCGGGTATATTTATTTTGTTACTAATTTCTACCCACGCCCGCGCCCGCATTTGAAGTGGGTTGGGTGTGAGATACCCTATGCCCTTTTGATTTAAGAGTGACGTAACATAGCGTATAATCAGCGGACTCAAAGTGCTTTTATAATTATGATAAGAAGTTTAGAAGTTATGTCATTACAGATGAACATACATAAACGCTGTAATCATTTTAGGTACCTACCCTTCGTAGTCGGATATAACTAACCAGAGATTAATTTTAAGAATAACCGCTCGATGAGATGAATTATTTATGATCTAATATTAAAATAATTTAATTTTAGATGTAAAACAGCGCTCGGATGAAGACGAATTGAGCGATATTTGAAACTGAATAATCATTTTACTCAAATTAAAAGGAATTTCTTAACTAAAATGGAGTTGACAAGATAATTATACAAATAAATTAAAATTACTAAGTGATACAGATTTTTATTTATCGACTTAAATCGAAACAATTGAGTGTCTAAGGTAGAAGTAATTTTTTTTTAATTTAATAATATTGTGATTGCGCGTGACAAGAATAAAAAAAAACTCTTCGAACACGAGAAGAATTATGAATACATAACTTAGTTACATTACTTAGAGCAATATTAATATTTATTCAAATAAATAATATATATATATATATATATATATAAAGCCCTTTTCAAGTCATTTCACACAACTAGGTTGGACCCCCCCCCCACCTCATGTGGAGGAAACGCGTAAATGTGTCTTTCCAGCGCAAAAACGGTGTCGAATCGTTTCCGTGTCATCTCATCGCATTGTCATGTTTGTGTGAGTTTTGTGTGCGTGCGTGTGTGTGTGTGTGTGTGTGTATGTGAGAGAGAGAGTGTATTTGTAAATAACGTGTTCATCCCTCCCAGTCCAGTCAGATCTCAGTCTGCAAGTGAGGCGAGGTAGAGTCGTAATAAAATTCAATAAACATTATTCCCATAAATATGAAATTATCTCTTTTCTTCAGCGTGAATTTGTGGATATATATATTTTATATCTTAGACTTCGTTTCTCGGGGGAAATCCTTTGATTTATACCGTAAATAACTACCCCTTTTATGTCGTTCCTCCATTATCAATGTTCGTGAATATTATAAAGCATCTTTAGACGTTTCTCCTGAAACGATTTTATATCAAAAAATATAATTATTTTTGTTTTATTCGTTTCGAAATATCCTTTTACCTTATATCGTATAAAAGCTTCGGGCATTATTTACGTGAATTTAATAACGACGTAAGATAACCTTTGAAACTTACCCCTTTATTTATAATTTGAACCTAATGTCTAAAGTAAAATGACTCCGAATCTCTTATCAAGCTTCTGTATTTGAAATGAAACTTGTTACCATATTCTATATAACTATTCATATATTATTCATTAAAAGTAACATAGTTATGGCGTACAAACATCCGTTATAAGAGCAGCGCTGTTGATTAAGCTCCTAACCTTATAGACGTACTAAAAACTGCAAAGGCAATACTTATCATGAATATGTCAAGCAGGGCAAATAGCTTTGGGTGGGATTGGAAAATAATAAATCCCTGTAATAATAATACTTCAAGATCATTGTGAACAAAAGAGTGATATTATTTATTAAGATTTATTTATAACTTGATGTGAAATATAAAAGTAAAAAAAAAGAAAAGTAACAGCCTGTAAATGTCCCACTGCTGAGCTAAGGCCTCTTCTTCTTTTTTTTTTTTGAGGAGAAGGTTTGGTGCTTATTCCACCACGCCGCTCCAATGTAGATTGGTGGAATTCACATGTGGCAGAATTTTGAGTGAAATTTGACACATGCAGGTTTCCTCACGATGTTTTCCTTCACCGTCAAGCACGAGATGAATTATAAACACAAATTAAGCACTTGAAAATTCAGTGGTGCCTGCCCGGGTTTGAACCCACGATCATATTATAAGCTACGTGTTATGGGAATAAGGTGAGATGTTTCTTGAACTATGTTAAAAACCAAATATTCACACGAAATATTTATAACAGTTTTGGATTTCAAAGTTATTATTGGTGATTAGTATGTGATGTCTTCAATTAACAATTTTGCACTGATAATATCATATTGTTTTCTTTGTGAAATAGACATAATGATAATAGAAAATGAAGGTCTAATTTTCATTGCTTTGTGACAATATTTGTATTCAAGCGCCTGTACTAATATAATAAGCAAATATTTACATTGCCATATTGTCATTTCAATCCCGCAGGTGCATTACATTCACAGTTCAATATTCAATTCAATTTACCGTGAATGTTGAATGGGTTCAGTGGTTGAATCTTAGCCGAGGATTGCGGGTTCAATCCAAGGCTTGTGCTTAATTTACGTTAATAATTAATCTCTAGCTCGACGAAGGGAAACATCGTGAATAAAACTGTAAGTATGTGTTGGACGAAATTCATACATAGGTATATGTCTTAACCAACTTGAATAGGAGCAGCTGGATGGGATAAACTATTAAAAACCCTGAACAAAAACCCAAAAAACCCTATTGAAAATTCAAAATCAAGTGTCGAAGTGAAACATTTCGATATTTTTGAAGGTTTTTTTTAAATAGCTTTTTGTTTATTATTGCAAATAGGTAGATGGGAAGATGAGCCACCATGATGGTAAGGAAATAATAATAACCATCCTTTAAATCGTCGCCACTAACCTTGAAAACTACGACTGTTTCTTATGTAGTTACACTAACTCACTCACCTTTCAAATCGGAACACAACAGTAGGTACTGAGTGGATGATACCTACCCAGTCGGTCTTGCTCAAAATCCTACCCACTATCCCTAGCCCTCTAATATGTTATATTTATATAGACAAACTTTAACACAGAATTAATCAAGTCAAACAAAGACGCGTTCCTGTTTAACTTACCCTTCCTAACAAGATCAAATATTTGCTATAAAAATGCTTCGTCCCTTGTCTACCCGAATGTAATCAAACGATTGATGGAGTATACACTATAAATTCTGTGAGAGATTCTCAACTTTATTCCCTTACAATAAGAGTCATCGATGACAGATTTTCTTCTCACCTTTTATACTTACGTAGTCAAATCAACTGTCTCACGAGTTCGCACAAATCATATTTGACAAATGAAGTCATAAATCAGTAAACTATCTTTTAAAACAATTTATATAACACAATGTATATTTCAATAAATAAATAACACAAAAGTATAAAGAAAAAAGAATTACATAGGTATATTGTATATATACAGCATGTAACAAAATTCGTGTCCGACCCGTGAAGTGGTTGTTAGGTATCGTGAGTCGGTTCTATTTATGTAAACATTTTTGAAATTTTGTTACACCTGTATGATGCCGACTAAGATTCCAACACTTCAAGATTTAATCCACAACAATGATTGAAACATGTAAGCAGCCAAACACAGAGCAGGTACCCATTGACTGAGTGCCGACAGGCCAAGATAAGTCTTATGCCTATAATTATATCTTTTTACTCAAATACTAAAAACAATGTTTCTGAAAACAATACGTCGAATAGAGCGAAGTCGAAGCAAAAGACTAGGAAGGCAGACCCCACCATCAGATGGGAATAATAAATGCACAGGAGAGAGAGAGAGAGAGACTAAAAACAATAATTGATTGTAATGTTTTTGTATTTGGGAAAAAAACTCGATGTACATATTTAAGCACCTGTGTATTAAAATTCACGGTCTGGCTATTGTATATGAACAAACATTAATAGGGTTTACTCTTAATATATTCTGTGTGAAGATGTTGACAGTGGTCTTTTGTACACCGAAAACCATCTAAAGGCGCAATTCCTGTGCCTCATATCCATTCATGTGGAATTCGCTTAATAGCGGATTATAAAACGAATGCGACCAAATGCGCATCTTCAAAAACTGCACTATAATGCTTGAGTTTGGCCGCCATTACACTTTATTTCGAATAGAGAAAAGTTTTGTAAACAACAATATAACATATTATCATGAACTATGGTGACACGTGCACAATATACGAAGCCTTACGGGAAATATAATGTTAAATTATGTATATAAAACAAAAACTATTTAACCTACAAATAACCCATATGCTTCTAGTAGTCTCATGAGAACTGTGCTTTGTCCGATCGACAAACATAACGCTACACTTACAAAACAAACAAGTTCCATTATGCGTCTTTATTTATATGTACTTAAGGTATAAAATTAAACGGATTAAATGTTAAATAAATTTGTTTCAATATATAATAGAGGTGCATCGTAATTTTAGTAAGTATAAGGCCTGTAACACCGGTTGAATTATTGGTTATCGTTCGAGGTGGACACTGTTGCAATTTCTTATAAGCAACAAATAATGTTTATGATGCCATTATTCATTGTAACTGCAGACCTGAACTGGGCTAAATGCAGACTTATTATATCAAGTAGGAAATATAGAACTTTATACAAAAAAAAAGAGTTTGAGTCAGATTTCGTTATTTTTAAATTTTATTTCGATCAAAGGGTCGTTTATTATAGAAACAATCAGTCAACATAGATTGTTAGCATATCTATCAGGTAGAAAATGACTGATACAATAGTTCCAAAGACTTCTTCGTCTTTAACGTTAAATTGTAAAAATCTATCAAATTGAAAAATCTATCAAATCTTGAATTGAAAAATGTCAATTAATGAATATACAGCAATAAAAACAGCATATTTTCTTGCGTGCGTGATATAAAAAATATATAGAAAAATATTCGTGAAGATTGTCTATGTTTTTAACCATATAAAGTTTTTTTGTTTTTATTCTCAAAACGCTATCGAAACGGCTAATCCATCGAGATCAGACTGATGACTTTTAAACGTCGTTACTGAAGAATAAAACCGTCGCTCCATATTTCTAAACTGTTTCTGCGTCGTTAAGTCTAGTGGCGCATAAGGCCGCAAACGCTGAAGTCATAGTTCCATAACTCGGGTCCGGTATAAATGTTATTGGGTTTTCCGATGAAAATTATCGGTAGCGTACTTCCAATCAGATTATGAGATCGATAAAATGAAGTGTGTGCTTGTGTCTGTGTATGTACATAGCCACTAGAAAAAATGGCCGCCATCGCGGAAATCTGTCAGAAAGACATAAACAAACTTGCGATAATTTTCATTATAATATAAAATTTCGTAACGAATTAACTTGATTATATTTGTGACAAACATTTATGTTTGTTAAATAATATTTAAACACATAATAAATAACATATTTGTCGTGAAGTATATAAATGTAATATTATTCAACAAAATTTGAATACGTAGAAAAAGAGAAAAACTCGCGGATAAATCAACGACACATCTCCAGGGACGGGAAAATCGCGAAAACGTCTCAAATGAAATTTCTCACTTCTAAGCATATAAGTTTACCTACTCCACATTATATAACAAACAAAATTGAACCGTATTACATAACGAAACGTTTCAAATTCGAGCGAACCAAGTATACTTATCCTGAGGAAAATTTTCACGCGTGAAATATATTCGGTAGGGCAAATTGTTCTTCAAACGTTATAGTGAAACAGGGACTTGCTCTATAGAATACGGTGGGAGTTTGTTAATAGTGATATTACAGAAAATAAGTGAGTTTCTTTACGATATTATCCGAATAAAAAATATGAAATACTTTTAGTTGGAATAGCTACGCCTTTAAACGAATACGCCTTTGCTTATATTATTCAGTTTACACGTACTATTTATATGATATGTATATGATAAATAAACTTTATTTCAACCTATGACAAAATAAAAAATTGAACTCTTTATTTACCAGAATAAAGAAAACCATATTATTATCACAATGTCACATATAAAAAAAATCTTAAGTTCAATGAGGACCTCGTCTCCGACTAGAATCTCGCCGTGTCCTGGTGTTTAGGCCCAAGGGGCCAGGGTTACGCTGACTCAGAGGCTGTCTTCTTTACGTGGTGTGTCTCGTCCGAGTGGTTGTCACATCCAGTGGTTTGTCGTCCTACCATTTGTGGTCTCGGTCATCGTCACTGCCTTTGATGCCTGCAGGGAAGATGTCAGGCGATAGCAAAAGTTCCCGAGGTAAAGGACTTCTAGAGGTGCTGTAGAGTGCCCGAATACACTGTTGTCCGCTCTTGCGAACATCATGCGGGCGGTGTGTCAGTCAAACTCCTCCACGTTGGGCGTCCTCGTGTCTCTGTGTTTAAATACCTTGACCCAATTGTTACCGCTAGTACCGCCGGTATTAGTGGGTTATTCAGGTGCACTAAGCTTTAAGGTAATTTAATTAATATTCAATTAATTTTAAAAGAGCAGAAAATTATAATAAGCTTATAAAAATATTTAAAAGAAGCTTAACGAACACTATACGTAGTGCCCTCTGGCGGAATGCCGTTGTAACTTTTAACATGTTTTAATGCCGTTGTAACAACGTTGATTATAATTTTCTTTAAAGGTTTAATACATTTTTACGATGATTCAATATTTTATAGCAGATGGATTTATACTTGTGTGTGACGGAGTATTCGAGACATACTCGATACATTGTGATACTAGGTCTTTCAGTAACTTTTTTATGTCGCTGGAAAAACGAAGTTGGGGTATTTAGGACTCGTTGGCGCCTAGAACGTCCAATACATCGGAATGCCCACTAAAAACCTCACCTAGTACTCTCACCGTCTCTTCAGAGGGCGTCACGGTATTCTTTATTAAATCTCAAATGATAATAAGTAACTTTTCAACACAGTTAAGGTGTTCGCACGCGTGTCAGGGGGTAAATATCCTATATCCGTTTCTGTCCCTTGACAACTTTTATGCAAAATTTCACCCTAATCGGTCTAGTTTCTCAGACGTGAAGTAAAATCAAACAAATATACCAACTAACATCGCGTTTATGATGTTAGTTATGATTAATCAGAGGGTCAAAATACGTCCCCAAAAACTACCCCCTAACATAATAAAAAGCCGATTACCCAATCATTTCATCTTAATTGATATGTCAACACCTCATTCACGATTCAAATAGCTCTATTAACCATACAAACAAGTTATCAAAGGGTGGCTTATCAAAACATTTGACCGTGTTACCGACGTCAGCAATAATTCAACCCTTATAATTGCGATAGCACGCGCCACGCTTAGCGCCCTAATGTTGCATGCACTTAACTGTGGGGCCATTGACTTAGCGATAAAATCAATACGGAATAGCTTTTATTTCTTATTTGTTTATTTTATTACCATTTTAGGCTTTTTATTTGTGATTCAGCTGATTGTAAGCCTATCGGGATAGGTACCATAACATATTCTCGGTTCAAACTGGATCACAATAATACTAAATATAAGAGTACATTACAGGTATGAGGGGAAAACCTAATTTCATGGTCCTCATTTATGGTAATACTTCTTACAGGTCCATAAGCGGTAGTGACCACTAAACATCAACACTATATTTTGCCATTCTGTCAAACACTAAAATATATATATATATAAACCTATATACCCAATTCTAGATTATGAGTGTCTTATATTACACGAAAATAAAATTATATTAAAAATCATAGCATTACTAATTACTTTCTGTATAATTATTCTTTTTTTTTAATTTTTGTTTTTCTTTATTTTGTTTTTCTTAATTTTTATTCGAATTAAATGTTTTTCATTTATTAATTTATTTAAGCGTTTATTCTCTATACGCGTTTCCGCTTATCTCATGGCCACTAAGTTACATCGCTGTCACAGAACCCATTTCCGAGACGAGTTCGACAAAACGAGACCTCAAGACTACAAGGATACCAATAGGTATACCTCGTTAAATTGTAAATAATATCATCATGTTATATTGCGATACATTAGCTATATATAGACTAGGTAATCGTACCGGCTTCAAATCAAATCAAAATACTTTATTCAATATTGAAGTATTACACTTACTTATTGATTGTCAAACTGGAAACTACTACCGGTTCGGAAAGAAACACCCAGCCCTGAGAAGAACCGGCGAAAGAAACTCAGCGGGTCTTTTTTTTTTAACTAATTTTTTTTTTTATGTTTTTTACAAAAAAAAACGAAAGAAAAAGCCATGCGGCGATCGTCTCATTCCCAAGGTGTGCTATCATCCATAAATTCATTAATTGTATAATATTACTACCCTACCATAAATTTATTAATTGTATAAGATTTCATTTGCGTACTATCCGTTCTTAGTTATAGTGTACGTATGGGCGGATAGTTAAATGTGATGAAGTATTTTACTAATTGTAGGCATTATTTAATTTCAACTTCAAACATAAGTTAATGATATTTTTTTATTTGGATATTTAATACGAACTTTTGTCAAAAATTCGAAATATTACAAATAACGCCTATCGTAATACATTTCATCTTAGTTATATTCTGTATAAGATACCTTTTTACATTATCTGCACATTTCTTGCACTTATTATTTAATACAGTACATTTTTGTATTGATTACTTGATTCAAAAAATATAAATATTGCCTCATGAACAATAGGATTTATTTATGTGTTGTTCAAACAAAAACGCACACACATACACGTTTACTGATACAGGATGTAACAAAATTCGTGTCCGACCCGTGCAGTGGTTATTAGGTATCGTGAATCGCTTCTATGTATGTAACCATAACTATACAGCCTGTATAGTTCAAAATCGCTTAAATGTAAATATATTAAAGTAGAACCAGATTTCACCCACGGATTATCACCCAACTATGCAACCCTAGTGACACGTGCCATAAATACTTCGTGCCCAGCGTTCGCAGTCACACGCATCACCGTGCGAACGTATTTTGTCACACAGGAATCACATTTTTAGATAAAGTTACTTATTGAAAACTTTATTTTACACTAGCTGTGCCCCGCGGTTTCACTCGCGTATAATTAATAAAAATATAATGAATAATGAACAGCTTAGAGCCTTCCTCAAAATAATATTTTTTAAATTCGAACCAGTATTCCTGAGATTAGCCGGATTCATTTGGTGGTAGAGCTTTGTGCAGGCTCGTCTGGGTAGGTACCAGCCACTCATCAGATATTCTACCGCAAAACAGCAGTACTCGGTACTGTTGTGTTCCGGTTCGAAGGTTGAGTGAGCCAGTGTTATTACAGACACAAGGGACATAAGCTCTTAGTTCCCAAGGTTGGTGGCGCATTGGCGATGTAAGCGATGGTAAAGGTTTCTTACAATGCCATTATTTATGGGCGTTGGTGACCACTTACCATCAGGTGGCCCATATGCTCGTCCGCCTTCCTATGGAATAAAAAAAAAGAAAAGGATCAAACAAACAAGCTCTTCAGCTTTATATATTAGTATAGATAAAATAATATTTTGTGACATTTATACGCACGCACAAATGTGTCTGATGCTAAACGACATAGTAAGAAGAAATATTAATCATTCAAAATAAAAAAAAACCTACAAATAAACTATAATATTATATAAATTCGTTTTCTGTGATACAAATATTTAACTTACGTATGTGAGTTTCTTTATTCCACCATAACATTTAAATGCCTCAACAGATTTGAATGTATGGAATATAGTTACAACCCCTTACATCATCTTGAGTGACACCAGCTACATTTTTTTAAATATTTTTAGTTTCCTTTCTGGCCTTTCTGGCAGGAAGTCATTTTTTTTTTTAAAACATAACTTATCATGTATTCATTATATTTAAAAAAAGAATCGAGTTAAAGTCTTCATTTTACACTGAAGTGGTTCAGAATATTTTGATCAAGTTCAAAAAAATCCCTTATCTGTGTCTCATATCACCCGTGGGCCGTATACGATCTGCTGCGAATTTTCACCTTGTTATTTATGACTTCGTACGCATCAAATTCATATAAATCTACACATTTTACCTCCCTTAATGTTTAGTGGGAAATATACGTAAGACAACCCCACCTTACAGTGTAGGTAACTATGAAAAACTTAGATAATTCCGTTATAAAAAACTGTGTTTCCCATATTAGCTTTGTACTGTCAATAGTTTTGATTGTGCGTATACGATTATACCACAGAACATATAGTACTGTACCAGGTTATGCTAAGTAATTATTCGAAATAGTTATAATGTTTTTATAAATATATCGAAACCTTTTAATTAACTAATCTATCACTTCCGACCCTTTCAACAAATTTCACACGGGCGGTGATCGAGGCAAAGAATCCCGTGGGAACGAATATATTATTTTTTTGGCATCAGAATCTTACCTTTGATTTGTTAAATAAATTACTTTAACGAAACATTAAATAGAGATTTTATAATTTAATTATCTATCCTCATTTTATTATGTATAATGTATTCTAACCTCTCGGTAACATCGTGTTAAATAAACGTCAATAAACAAGAAAGATACCTGACACAAAAGAAGATGTAGACCAAATAATAATGTAAAAAAAATCATAAATTCTTAATTAAAATTCTGTCTGGAAATAAAAACGCATATAAAAATTTAAACCGATAGGAAGATAACGCACGGACAACACGCTTTCGGAGACTACAGGACTACAAAAAAGTCAATGATTGTATTGATTTTAATAAAACTTCCGCTCAGAATGAATTCACGAAACCCCTAATTTGGGTAGGATTCGGTTTTCACACGGAACTGAACGGTCGTGTGGGAATATTGAATGTCGTGGGAATTTTGTGGCTTCGACCTAATTTATGTGCCTATTTGTTCCTATTGTGAATTAGAGGGAGTTCAATTTTGCAGACAAATGAATACACGGACAAAATTGTTGTCGTCATATTTTATATATATAAGACTGACATCTAGTTTCTGAAATGAGATAAGTAACTAATATAATTAGTAATATTTTAATCAAACTACATATCGTGGTGGTCAATAAAGTTTTTAAATTAAAAAAAAAAATACATTTTAAAATACAAATACAGTTCTTATTTATTTTATATTACAAATCTTAAAGTCTAGCGAAATAAATTTAAAAAAACGCACTAGTCTTATTTTGGATCTACAAAATATGTAAACTGCATTAATGCACAGGAAAAAAAAATATCGTTAAAAGTTCGCACGAGAACATCAATGAGCGCGTGTGAATTTCTAACGACCGTGAGAGAGTTGTAATATATACATAAGTACACACACACACATACATACACATTTATTTATTTATTTACTTTTTAGGGACAGTAAACAGTTACACTGTACCCTATTCCAATCGGAATAAAGGTAAACACACCACAGAGTATCAAAATGCATTATTTTTTCAAATCGTTCTGTAATTGTTCATCGTTTTGTAATTTACACTTATTTATAATAAACACTTATTTTACACAAGGCACAGGGGACATATCTTGGTTCCCAAGGTTGGTGGCACATTGGCGATGTAAGCTATGGTTAAAATTTCTTACAATGTCATTGTCTATGGGCGTTGGTGACTACTTACATCAGGTGGCCCATATGCTCGCCCGCCTTCCTATACCTACAATAAAAAAAAAGTTCGAAGTTCCGATTACAACTTCGCGGACATTTAAAACACCATCTTTTCGCGAATCCATAGTGAATATCAAAGATTATTCAAGATCTTGATTGATTAATTCATTGTTAAGGTTGTTTATTTGGGTGTATTTCTGTTGTGTTTGAAATAGGCTATAGCTAAGGCTAGGCTATAAAATATGTATATATTAATATGCTGGATGTTTATCAAATATTGGTCGTATAGGAAATAGCCGCTGCAAGCGCTGTCGATTCAACGCGAACGCTGCACAAAAATACAATACAAAAATATCGTTACAAACTCACGTGGGAACATCAGTCGTTGCGTGAGAAATAAAATGAATCGTGAGAAAAAGATTTCGATTCTGTTATACAATAATTAAAACGGACAAGCGGAGGGATGATATTATAATTTTTTTAAATGACAGTTTAACCTTAGTTTCATTAGTATTATTTTATTTTTAATTAAAATATCCTACATACTAACTTACTTTACTTTTTTGTTTTATAATATTTAATTAAAAAAATGTTATATTTGTGATATTAATAGAATCTCTAATAATCTAAATAATATAAATTTTCGTCTTTAAATCTTATCATCATAATAATAAAAAATTATGTTAATTAATCCTTAAATTATATTTTAAACCGACATTCATAACCCTTAAAACCCAACGTACTAAATTAAACGTACATTTACATCCCAAACATTTTTTTCTCATTAAAAACAGGCCGATGATAAAAAAAATAATTGTATCTGTTTAAAACTTCCGTTCACATTGTCGATACCCCAATCGTAAGGATTTTCACACAACGGAGGAACGGTTCTGTGGGAATAAACTAATTCCGTGGGAATTATGTGGCTTCGCTTTTATGTATGAGACTAATTTTATTAGATGTGAATGATCCTTGTGATGATTTTAACAAGGCTTATAAAGCAACTAGATGTATATTTAAGTTAGTTTTACTTTATTATTTTGATGTTTTTTACTAGATAATATATATATTTATTAATTTTTATATTTTTTATTTCATAGTAAAACTTTTTTTTTGCTGTAAAGTAACAGCCCATGAATATCCCACTGCTGAGCTAAGGCCTCTTCTCCTTTTTTGAGGAGAAGGTTTAGAGCTTATTCCACCACGCTGCTCCAATGCGGGTTGGCAGAATACACATGTGGCAGAATTTGAGTGAAATTTGACGCATGCTGGTTTCCTCACGATGTTTTCCTTCACCGTCAAGCACGAGATGAATTATAAACTCAAATTAAGCACTTGAAAATTCAGTGGTGCCTGCCCGGGTTTGAACCCACGTTCATCAGTTAAGATTCACGCGTTCGATAAGAAATATATTAAAAATATATTAACGTTATTTTATATCGCGTTACTGATATGCCTTGAATACAGTGTATCGTATTTAAAATTGCATCAACACCGTGGGAACCTCTCAGGGCGCGTGAGATATGTTACCCGGTGAATGTAAGGAGTATGAGATATTAGTTTTCTATCCTTATTAATACGAGACATAAATTACTTTAAAAAAATATATAGATTTTTTTATTTTATTAGTGTTATAATAAAACTATAGCAAACAAAACATTAAGGAAAGTATGCGAGACTTAGCTATGTAAGTTATTAACTCAGATGACATATTATATATTATTTAAATGTAATAATATGTATAAACGTATTAATAAACAATAGGTACACGTAAATAGGCGAAATTAACGACTGAAAAATTATACGCATGCGTATTACAAAATGAATTAAAATTCCAACTAAACAATTTACTCTAAAAAAATGTGTATCATTATAAACGGATATAAAAAAAAGTCCCACAATTGTATATTCCCACACGACCGACATGGATCCCATCGCCCGTGTGACCGTGCAAAGTGTTAAATCCTCACAAAAATACGTCAGGACCAACGAACACAGCCTTTATTCTAACGATATAAGTCCCCCTTTTAAAACGAAGTCAACGTTTGATTGTTCGATTAGTTCCCGCGGACCTTTCGACCCGAGAAATACCGTGGGATATTAAATACCCCTTGAAAGACGCGTGCCACATTAAGTGGCGATGGAGGGTTATAATCTTTTAATGTATGATAATTATGGTATCATTTTTGAACGAGCTTATTTAAATTTCATGACAAATCTTATTTATTTTTATATATTTATTCAACAAGTATAAAATACATAATTAAAAAAAAATTATGTAAGTATAAGTTGACATTTATAAAATATTATTACTTTTAAACGAAAAATAAATTACTTTACTAAATTAAAAAAAAAATGTAGTTCTTATTTCAAAATGCAATGTCATGAATTTGAGTTACAATGATATTTCATAAATAAACATTTACGTCTAGATGTTTAAAAAAAAAAATATTCTCACGCCATATTCCCATTGACCCGTAGGAACGGAACGCCATGGGAACTCCAGATCCTTTCTTAAATACAGATAACGTACGCAAAAAATACCTTCACACATTTTAAACCAAACATTTTATACATAAAAAAAAACTCATAAAATATTTACTTAGTAAACTTGACTTCTGTATATTTTCGTTGTTATTTTTTAAATATTAAATATAAGCTCTTAAATTTAAATTCGCTTGTAATTTATACTTAATTATTAAGCGTTAGTAATTATAGAGTGATAGACTATTAAGTCGTTAGGGTGTAAAGTAATCTGAAATTACTATAAGTTTATACCTTTGCCTTTTCTAAGAAATACCCAAGTAATTAAAAATAAATTAAAAAACTAACAATATTACGTATAGACGATAGCGGATGTTTAGTTAAATACTGATTTCTCTCTTTCTTTCATTATTTATTTTACATCTGAAAGACGAAGACGCAACATTGTTTAACTAATCACACGACCTTTATAAGTAAGGTCGTAAATTGTCATGATCATAGATACTTATTGACAATGGGAACTAAAATGAAAGACCCTTGCAGACGGTAATAAAAAACATAGATGAAAAACTCCGTATAATATCAAGGATGATTTTTTTACCTTTTTTACGCAACTTAAGATTTAGTTAATTGATTATTTTTAGTGGCAATACGTTATAATGTTATTTATAACTTACAATTTATCCAAAGATTACCTATTATACAGTACATATTAACAAATCTTTATTGTATACGTATAATATGAGTACCTATATACTGATTGTTCTAATTTGATAACCGCTCGAGGGAGATATTTTGTTTAGCCGTATCATTTTTTTTTAATATGACTATGAGCACGACAATCACCATGGTAACCATTTATTACTTACAAAAAAAAAACAAATTAAAAAAGGCATTGTTGCGAAAGTTTGTGAATGTAAAAAGTAAAAAGCTTAGACTCGATCATTAGAATATAATTATAGACATATATAGACATCGCATAAATAAATTCACCCTCAGTTTAAAATATTTTAACCAAACCGCAACACGACTCACGGCACGTGTCAACACAACGAACACACGAAATTCCCACCAAAATATAATTCCCACAAGAAATATTTCACTGTGGGATTCCATAGATTTTTGACCAGAGCGATCATTTGCATTAAATTCAAACGAAATCATACCTTATCCTTAAAGCCGTAAGTGTCATGATGCAAGTAAATAAAATATTGGGTTTTCGGTATATTTTTAGCGTGTCAATTACAAGGCCGTGAGACCCCGATGACATATTCGTCGGGATTGTTGACAGATAATTAAAAACCATGTTTACATTTTTCCTGAATGCTAGAGCGTTATTTGCCCCGTTTACACAACAGTCCGATTTAAAACTGGAATTATATTCCGTTAAATCAATATCGTTTTAGTGAAGTTGTTTAATTAAAAAAAAATTGGTTGCCTGTAAAGTCGGTATACGGGCGAAAGTTTTACGTGACAACGACTTTGAGTGGTAAAATAATTTTAATGTGAATATTCATTCGTATAGTAGGAAGAAGGATGAAATAATAGTAACAATTTAAAACATTTATTTATACAAAGAATTATATTTAAAACATTAATTTATACAAAGAATCTCGCACTGAATTTCACTTTTTATGCTCTCTCTCGCTCTTAGGCGGGCTAACCATGCCCGAGTGGAAGGGACGCGTGCCTCTCACTCGCTCTCATTGTGAGCGCATAACGTGAGCGGAGCGTAACGCAGTTTCTTGAAGTGTCACCCGGCAAACCAATTTATAAGACGTTGTCACGTCAAAATTTTCTTTTCAAGTTTTAACTCCTAAACCGTTCAACCCTCCGGATGAATTCATAACGAATTTTAATTTAGAGTTCGTTAATTTGGCGTTAGGGTTATCGATATCGTAAATTGTTTGAAGAATGTTGATTTTATATTATCCAGTATGAAAATTATTGCGATTTTTATTGACTGATTCTATTTAATGGTTTATTTTAATGTAATGTTAAACTGTAATTAATTATCTTTAAGAAAAAATTCACTAAAAACTGTTATTAAGTATGAAATAATCATTCAATCCCGAATATATTTATTGTAGTAAATGTATTCTTTATTTAATTTTTAACACTAAAACTACATAATTTATTATGCAAAACATACACTTATTTTACCTGTGACATAAAGTTTTTTTCATATTTACAATATTAAACACTCTGTATAATGGTGTTTTCCCACGCACAAAGATCCCACGGTCAAAGAGCGTGAAAGTGAGATCGTATTCGTGTCGCAAATATTTCCTAAGCGATTTAAAACTCTATTTCAATTGCATAGAATTTAAAATGCTTTGTGAATTTAGAATAACATCGTTAATCCTTAACTGAAATTCTCATGGTCCTTTCGTAGGCCTGTTTATATAAGGATTGGTTGTGGGGAAAATTCGTCATTTGTTTGATAGAGCTCGAATTCAAACGTAGCTTAGTCTGATCGAAATATAAGTTTGCGTTTTGTTTCGTTTTGTGCGTGTATTTGCTAAGACGCCATATTGTATGTTGCCACTATCATTAAAAGTTATAAATTAATACCGGCGTTAAATATTAAAATCTTGACAAAGTAATCTTAGACACCATTTATTTTTTTGTGTTAATAATATTCATAACTAATATAAATGCGATCGCTTACATTTTGCAAATACCTACTTAAAAATAATGGATAATGTGCAAGAAAATTTAAAAAAAGTTAAAGACAAACCATACTTTAAATTAATGTGAATTCCAAAACCAAAATCTCGTTTCTCAGTATTTTACTAATATTAAATCTCTTAAGACGAAAAAACTATTTCATCAATTTAAATTGACGAGCAAACTTTTTTATTTGATCTAAAGCAATTTAAATTTCGAACGTTCCATTTTAAACGTTTACATTTTAAAAAAGATACCGTTCACAGACTCATTATTGCGGCCCAATGCCCCTCGTATAACCGAGGGGACATCTTAAGAACTCTGTAAACACGGCTTTTTTTTCGATCTCTTCAAAGCGACGCTTAAAAGAAATTGCTTGTTTTGTTGTTTAATATTTTTAAACTATTTTCCACAAAGTGTTAGCTCAAGTTCTTATGTATTATTTAAATTGTTATTTATTTTATCTTTCGTATTTGTTAGAGCGTAAATTTATTTAACTTTGAAATATGCATATTTTGCATATGTCAGTTTGTTGACATAATCATATAAAAAAGTAATGAAATAAAATGAAGGTTTTTTAAACTGTAATTTATTTAACATAAGTAGTGTATTTAACTTAGCGGACGTTATATACAAACTATCAGTCTTACCTTAATTAGTATGTGTGTGTAATTAGTTGTGTTTTCTTTTATCGAAGCGTTTTTCTGAACAGCCGCTTAAACGGCGTTTGAAAATAAGGCCGTATTTATACATAATATATTTATTGAAATTGGTTTCAAATTGGAAATACTATTTTTTCAATTAAGAATGAAATTAGAGAATAATGCAATACGGAAAATGGAATGCGATTTTATTTTAATTAGTAATACTAAGCCGAAAACCGGAACTTGGCATAGTAAAACATAAGAACGTTACTTGATGAAATACAAACATAAATTATAAGAAAAAATACTTTAGAACATTAACTAATAATCGCTAAACGTAACTCAGAAATAAATTTAATTAATTTTAAACGAAACGAAATACTTAATCAAACGATACCGAACGATAAAGATAAATAAAGATATTTTTAAATAATTTTTCAAATAAATCGTTTCAATTTGACGCCTTCAAAGTCGTTCACACCTTTCGACAGATTTCGAGGATTCTTAAGTGAAAGCTTTTCCAATATCTCCCCCGGGGTACATAAATTAAATCTAAGCGTCCTCAAAAAAAGTCAATTCCAAACTCCCAACTCAATGATTAAGGTTTTAAATGAATAAATATTACGGATCTTAACATACATTAATGTTAATTAATAAAATATAGGTATATGAAATATTTATATGAAATTATGACAATGAACGGAGTGATTCATGAGGAACGCTTAAGTGTACAACTCAAATCTAAATATAGTTTTGTATAAGTTGGATGAATTGTGACGTTGATTATCGTAGCTCGTAATGATAGGTACTCCCCATTCATAAAAAAGCAATACTCAGTCTTATTGTGTTCCGGTTTGAATGGTGAATATGGGAATGGATATAGGTGACCATTTACCATCAAGCGGTACATTTATCCGCCTGGCTATTTGAAAAAAAAAAATGGCGCGAAAAATGAAACCGACTGGTGACATGACATTGACGTGCGCCGCGTAAACCAATGACATAATAATATGTAGTAGCAAATAGTACTATTTACGAAGTAAATAATGCGAAATCGTAGCAGGTAGCTAGTAAATAATATAAAGAATCGATCGAAACAATACACCTTTTAAATATCACGTTAACAAGAACCACTTAAATATAATTAGTTCCATTAGCTCTTACCTCGGGAATTGAGTTTTCTTTTTTTTTAAAGTAAGTACATATTAAAGTGATCGAGATTTAAATTCATAATGCCATTTCATTGGAACAATTCCGTCGAGTGCCTGGACTTAAAATCGCCCGCTTAGTTCTAATGAATGCCTGTATTGTCTTTTCTATTTCTTTCATTTATATTTTAACAACGGCTCCGACTTCCGATGAAAATAATTTATTATTTAATTGGATTAACTTTTAAAACGTAAAAAATCAAAAAAATAATACTTAACAGAAGAGATACATTTACCCAGCTGTGAGAGATTTGTTAAATGTTATTATTATTTTTATGGATTGTAATAAAATGTATACGTTGTCTAATTGAGAAAAAGACATAGCCTACCAACTGCTAGTCTTACATGCTCTACTTCTCGAATCCGGGTGGAAACTATTAATATCATCATTTATTTCAGATTAAAAATCTATACAATTGTTACAACTTTCTTAAAATATATTAGTAGATACAGATAATATATAAAATTAACCGAAGTTAAATTAAATTATAATTAGGTTGAAAGGCTTAAATAAAATTCGAAACTAAATTGAATTTAATTGAATTTTACAAAAAAAAAAACACATTAAAAGTTTAATAATAAACGAAAAGTTAAAAGAGAAACTGATTAAAGACACCGATGCAACATTTGAACCGCAACATATACCAACATACTACAATACATATATAAATATGTACATTATATCACATAAAATACTTCTTTACATATAAAAATGTCAATAAAGAATAGCATTAGGCAATATCTAGACGGGAAGTAGATGTATTCAACCGGTTGAAACAGTATTATTCAAATCTTTAGATCTGAATGCTGAGAAAATGTTCAATAAAAATGCAAAGGACTTTACCTATTCTCTTCGTAGCTAACTAAATCGCTTTGTTAAAGGCGTGCTCCGTATGTAGGCGACTTTTAGAATATTTACTTACATATATAAACTGTATTATATAGCTTTATTAAGAAATTGAAAACGCTGACTTACCAGTTTTTTGATGTGATAACTTCATATGGGAGGGTAAACCGCTTCATTCGCCACTCTGTCTGGCTTCCCTTTCTCTCACGCATACGGCAGCAGTAGGCGGGCGCCTCCTCTCTCACTTTAACCCACAGCGCTAGATATTAAATAGTTGAACTTAGTTTAAGTTATCACTTTTGTAGAGCGATCCGAGACGCACATGTTTTTTTTATAAATGCTTATTTATAGGCTGTGGGGCAAATAGGCCACCTGATGGGAAGTAATCACCACAGACCACAGACAGAACCACCCACAGACATGGGCACCGTAAAAAATATTAACCTTTCCTGACATCACCAAAGCGCCACCAAATTAATATGTTATGTCCCTTCTGCTTGTTATAGACAAAAGAATAACCATACGATCCACGGCGGTGAATCATTAACAACAAACGAAGGTGAAATGAAACCGCGTGCAGTAGCTAGTATACGTATGTATGTATATATATGATGAATGTGGAGTCCATTAACACCAAATAATGTTGATCAAAGTAAGTTTCATCATCCTTCATATGTCGATTTCGTATGCCTTTGTCAGATTTGGTCAAACACGCACACACACAATGATTACCCGTATAATTACCCGTATAATTACCCGTATAATTACCAAAATACATAAGGAATTAACTCGCTACGATTATGGCCATACCTTTTCTTTCTCAAGTGCTTATTGTTTTAAAATCTACTTTCCAATACGATTGCTGACGTTGAGAGCTGTTATTACCTCCAATTACATCAAGTGTAATTGTTTTCTTTATTACTTTATATATAACTATCGCCCGCAACTTCGCACGTGTGGTTGTGGGAGGGGGCGGGGGCAAGTATTGGGTAATAAGCTAATGTCTTCCTTGGGGTTCGAATTGCTTAATACCGAATTACATCAAAATTGGTTAAGTGGTTTTACTGTGTAAGCGTAACAGATAGATGGAGCTATTTTCGCATATATAATATTAGTATTGATATAAGGAATAATATTATATACTAAATAATCTTATGTAATATTCGATTTTTAAAAATGAACGACGACGATTCTGTTTTGTCTGTGTCATATTAGATAACTAAGAAAATAATATATAAATACACTATTAACACTTTGTTAACACTATATGTTAACACTTTGGTTAACAGGATATAAGTAAAATGTATCAGAAAGGTTCCAATGAAACATTACATAATAGAAAAACGTTCTATATATTATATATATATATAGAACGTTTATGACGTCATCAAATGAGACATTCAAAATTTCAAGTAGGTATTTAAATCATCAGAAATTTATTCCACTTTTATATTTAGAGTTCCCTAATAAATAAATTATATATGACTCACAATTATGGTTTTAATTATATTGATTTGTTTTTGCCTTTATTTAATAATATATATTTTTTGAAATTTGTTTTGTTGCTTAGGCCCATATAAATGCTGAGAGATACTTAAGTAGTTTATAATTTTAGTCTACATCTGCTTCTGCTTTGTGTTTTTGCGATATGTAAATCTGGTCTTAATTCGTTTTGTGTTATTTATTGTGTCTACTTTAATAATATTAATAATAAAAATACAGACGAATTGATAACCTCCTTTTTTGAAGTCGGTTTTAACCGACTTTATTTATAAATAATGTTATTGTGAAACTGTAATCGCAACAAACTAACTAAACTCAAAACAACTTAAAACGGTACCTATATAAGAAGTTTTTTTATTGTACTGTTGGCAACTAAGTTTGAATATATAAACAAAAAATATTATGACAAAAACACAGGTCCCACCGAGATTTGAACTCGGATCGTTGGATTCAGAGTCCAAAGTGCTAACCATTACACCATGGGACCGATATTTGCCCGGGCAAAATATTCAATCATATAGTACAAAGCTATCTAATACGTTTAATCATTAGCTATCTTTTTTTTTAATATTGCTGTTTCAGTCTATTCTCGCTTCTCGGTTGGTCAGTCAATTGTACTGACGAAATTGATAAAATATGCGGTACACCAAAATAAGTTTTATTTCGTTGCAATAAGGTGTACTTTAGATTGATAGCCAGTTTATTTAAAACGTGTTGTATTTTTAGACACGGCATGCTTTAACTCGACACTTAGCGAATGTATATCACAATATTATATTTATGTACATTACAATAAAATTATTATTAGACTATTATTATTTATTATGTGTGAGAAATACATATGTTGTGTCATATATAGTTATAGTACTTATAATATCGATAAAAACTTGATGAAAAATATTTTTTAGTACGTGACAAAAATGATAGACTGCCACATAGGTCTAGACATATCAGCCCTTAGACATTGGCTCTGTTATATATTAACTAGTTGTTACATCGCCAATTCGCCAACGTTGGTAATTAAGCTATAGTTACAGTTAACATTGGTATTTGGCGGTAGAACATGTGATACCAACTCAGACGGGCTCTTTTTAAATCGAATTCATTAGTAATATTGCCAATCTATAGTTGGCAACATCTAACTATAAACGTGAACCAAAGTCACTTTACGACTTAAACGCAATAAACCACAACCGCCCGTACCTAACTCAATTTACGTATCTATCCTATACGTACATAAAATTTAATTAAACCGTAGGAGAATTTGTCCTGAAGCGCTTTCACTAAGGCGATTAGTGCGAGTTCGATCTTGGGGACTTGAGCTTATTATTACTGCTCAGACTTCTTTCAGGATGAAATTATGTTAAAGTTTGCTTCTTAAAGAATTGTCTCCTTAAAAGTGTTAAGAGTACGCTTGAAGAAGAATCGTTAAGTGACGAATATAAAAAAACTGTAAATTTTATATCAACAGAAAAATATTCTAGTTATATCCAAATAATAAATATTATTATCAATGTTCCAACGGACCATTGATCAATATGATTCAATATGATCAAGGATTATTACAATAAATAATATAAATCTATACATACTAATATATAAAGCTGAAGAGTTTGTTTATTTGATCCGTCTAATCTCAGGAACTACTGGTTCGAATTTAAAAATTCTTTATGTTGTATAGTCCTTTTATCGAGGAAGGATCTAGGCTTATTTTTATTTATTGTATTTTTTTTAATTATACGCGAGTGAAACCGCTTTGCACAGCTAGTCCTATATGTATATCGTAGCAATATATTATTAAACGTGCTGCATTATAACCATGTCCTGTATGATAGACATTCATATAATACGGTAATATTAGTGCTGTTTACAAAAAATGTCTCTTAGTGTTAATTTCTTATTAATGGCAGGCGATCGCGTAAACGTGGCTGGTACTTCTAATACTATTATAGAGATTTATTATTGTAATGAAATTTGAGCCTGTTATTATTACACCTCGACTATGTCAGCCCCCTCCCTCCGGCTCGAAGAATACGCCCTTGCATGAATAAATAATAACGTTCTTGTTAGTCTGATATTTAAATCTTATAACAAATTCTAAATTTAAATTTAACAGATAGAATAATAATTTTGACATTAAACGCTTAAATTTTGTTAACATAAGTGCATTGCTTGAATTCTAGACATAAACAAGTGACAATGTTTTAAGCGTGATATAATTTCTCTAGCATTTAGAACACTCTGTATACACTTAGTTCAGATACTAACTTTGGTAGTGGGAAACTAGAATTAGAGACCGCGTGTCACACCGTTTGAAATAATATGCAATTAATTGTATTAAGGTTTATATAAACGTTTAGATTAGAGGATTATGAGATTTCTATATAACTAGCTGTGCCCCGCGGTTCCACCCGTATCTATACTAAGATATAACGTTGAAGAGTTTGTTTATTTGATCCGGCTAATCACAGGAACTACTAGGTCAAATTTAAAAATTATTTTTGTGTTGTATAGTCCATTTATCGAATAAGGTTCTTGGCTTATTTTTATTCGTTATATTTTATTAATCATACGCGACTGGAATCTTAGGGCACAGCTAGTAATAAATAAAAATATAAATAACTCTCCGGTGGTAAGGTGAGCGGTGTATCCAGTGATGTTAACTGTGTATAAATATTTCTCTAAAAAAATTATATACCCTGACCTTTGACGTATGCAGTATTAAAAAAAAACATAATACCGTTGAAGGATATTTGAAAGAAATATTATGCAAAAAGAAACGTCATTACCGAGCACTACCACAATAATCACGTAATAGCTACAATTTAAGGTTTCGTGACTTAAATTATTTTAGCACATTATATAATTAACTATGTCTAGCTATTCTATTCGTCCTGGCTCTCCTCGTTAAAGCTTAAGAGCCGGTGCTGCATGTATAATCGCCTTAATACAGACAGTAGATATTATCTATCTCAATTTTGTGCCTATTATATTATATTATTTAAAACCTGCAAGAAGAGAGCGTATTCTTTCCTCCAAGGCCGGCAACGCACCTGCAAGTCCTCGGATGTTGCAGGTGTCCATGAGCGTTGGTAGTCACTTTCCATCAGGTGAGCCTCCAGCTCGTTTGCCCCCCATTACATAAAAAAAGAAATATTATGTTAAAGTTTTATATCAATCGACTTAGTACCTAGTTGTGCGAAAAACAAACAAACTTACTTCTACAATATTAGTATCGTATCACTTACCAAGAAATTGCCGCTCAATTATTAAAATAAAAAAAAAAACTAGTTATTGCATATAATTTTAAAAGCACTGCAGTTCTGGATAGCTTCCAACACAGAGAAGACGCGAACAAAGACCGTGTATCACACATGTGTTACATTAGCGTCTTGTAAATGTTTGCCAACGCCATATTTTCGTGTAGGGGTTGCTTTTGAAAATTTAATAAGGCGTTTTTTAAGCAAGCAGCATATTATGACCATTATTGCTTTTTCGTTTCGTGTTTTTTTGGTATTTTTTTTCGGATCACTCTGCATCCTCTATCGCATGTATCACGGGCAATGTTCTAAGGAATTGTTTGGTTTAGTTCTGACTGCTGAATTTCACCACCGGACATCGCGCCAAAATTCTAAATTCCATCCTTCAATTTCCTTCCGTAAAAATGACGCTGTTGTGGACTTCCAGACATCGAGGTGGTGAGGATGGAATTTCGAATTCCTGTTCCTACAACCATTCTGTGGAACCATCCAACCACCTCCTACTCGTTTGCCGCCTCTTACATAAAAATGGTTTTTCTGGTGGTAACGATCTGAATAACCCACTCATCACAAATTCTACCACCAAAAAGCACTCTATGTTGTTGTGATCCAGTTCGAGTGTCTCACAAGGTAACTAGTACTATAGGTACGATAAATTAAATATATTTTTATTATATATTTATTATATGTTCTGGAGTGGAGACCACGCCTTGGCAAACGTAGCGTAGGACGCCCTCCTGCTAGGTGGAGTGATGATATACGCACAGTGGCTGGCAGCGGTTGGAAATCGAGAGCTGAAGATCGAGCTCAGTGGCGTGCCATTGGAGAGACCTATGTCCAGCAGTGGACGAGAAAGGGTTGATGATGATATATTTATTTTATTCAAATGTGCAATTAGCTTCGGTGTGATAAACGGACAGTTTTGTTAACTGTTTGAATTAATAGGAAGCGATTCAATCACAATACCTACTCGTAGCAATCAATTTGTGGCGGGATTCGACAAAGCGACTATTTCGCGCCTAATTAGTTTTGTGTTTTGTAGGAGCTTGTGTTTATCGTTTAACGCTACTGCTAAATTAACTGTAAAATCCATTCCATAGCGTTATATTGTAACATTATTTATCACTCATTCTTTTAGTAGGTTTTATGTTAGAAAATGAAAAGACAAATAAGCTTATCTGTGCTCGAAATACACAGCGTCGCCATATTGTAATATGACGTCATGCCTTAAATGTCAAAGCGACAGTTCTTAAATTTTATAAGTTCTTGAATCCACCTGTTCTATCCACCAATCAATCGCGGCTTACGATTTTAAATTAAACATTCATATTAATTTTCTATATATTTTAATATTTAAAATATAGCAACACCAATATCTTTATATCATACTGATAATATAGATGTCATTTTTGTTTGTTTGTTCTCTACAGAAACAATACTAATTCGATTCATATAGTTTCTTATCATTATGGTATCAACTTTCAGGTTTTGACGTGACAACGTCTAATAAATCGATGAACGCTGGCTGCATGCACGAAAAATTGTCCCGTTACGCTCATTGTCCCGTTACGCTAATTGTACGCCGCATCTATCTCTCTGTCACTCGATTGCAGTCATTTCATCAATGTTTTGTTATGACGTTGTCACGTTAAACTATCGTCCGTAAACCGACTTTACAGACAACCATTTTTTTTTTATAATATGCATGCGGCTTCACCCGCGTGATAGAAGGACGCTGGTTCAGGTGTTAAGCATGAAAACGGAAACGTATGTCCTTTCATTGTTTTCAGGCTTGCTTTATACCACATTTTATCACAATCGATTCTGTAGTTAAATCGTAACAAAACAAAGAAATAATTAAATTCACTTTCTCATTTAAAAAATTAGGATATTATTGTTTTGTAAAAAACAGCTTTTGGAACCGACTAAGACGATTTAATACTACATTACATACATACTCCTATATAACATTAAAAATCTAAGTAACAAAAATGAGAGTAGATCTAAGAGACACTCACACATGTATACCTATATTTAAGCTAACTGAACTTACCAATCTAGTTGTTGCAGTAGGTACAGACGCACTAGATAATCAATTTAGTCTAAGTTTTAATGCCTTTGGCGTTAATGTGCTCGTTAAGCTAAAGCACTTAGAAACTTCGCTTGTAAATTAAAGTGATGTTTTGAAACAATATTAGGTTAAAATCAATATAGAAAACAAGTTATATCGTAATTAGAATATATAGTTAACAATATATATCTGCAACGATAATAATTTTCTAGATGTATTGATTATATTATATTCCTTAAAGACGTCGAGGTTCAAGAGGTAATCCAAGGCGTCAATGAATCGGAGCGTCACTGTTGAATGCGCAAGCGATCCCGTGGCGCTCCACTTAAGACGGGAAGGGTACCGCTGGTTTTTTAGTGGGTATTCCGATGTCCGGGGTGAA
Source organism: Nymphalis c-album (assembly GCA_963151315.1). NCBI lineage: Eukaryota > Metazoa > Arthropoda > Insecta > Lepidoptera > Nymphalidae > Nymphalis > Nymphalis c-album. Next base: position 7,384,072 of record OY720607.1, on the reverse strand, counting down.
CTCGGTGCCCTGGACATACGGCGAGTCCCACATACCCCCCCAACTTTACCCGTGGGGGAAACGCGTCATGCGTTTTTCAATAAAAAAAAAGGCAAGTCAATGAAAGGTTATTGAAATAACTGACTAGGAAATCACGTAACCGTTGGTCGTTAAACATTTTCGATGGTATCGAAATGTCATTCCAAAGGGTTATAGAGATTGCACCAGTCGCACTCATTTAAGCAATGTATATATTTTTTTAATATAATTGTGCATTACAATTACAATGCCAATGTGCCACCAACCTTGGAAATCAAGATGAATGCCCCTTGTGTCCTTAATTACATGACCCTTCAAGCCATAAAATAACCATAATAAGTATTTCGGCTCTGCGGAAGAATATTTTAATAGTGGTACTCACCCAGTCAGTTTTCCAAGCAAGTTTTCCTTTGCTGCTGACTAGTCTATCTTAAGGATGGTACCATTCCCGAAATCTATTATCACCAGCAACATAAATGTAATAAGCGGAAGAAAAGTATATAAGCATTATTTTTAACATACGGGGCTCAGAAAATAATTAATTAATTGTATTCAAACTGAGATAGTAGGCTGTCAGTTTTACCTGAAAACGAAAAAAGTATATATTTAAATTATGCATAACTTCACTGAGATCTTCATAGCGGTGAAAAAAATGTGGTCTTTTGTTTTTTAGATTAATTTTCAACACTTGACGTCGTGGGCTTGGATTATACTCTTATGTATTATGGCAATATGTATGCTAATTTTTACGGAGGTAAAAATTTTGTAGATTAAGTTTTTGAATCCGCATGGACTATAGGCAGAGTTTATAATTTTGGTGAAAAATGGTGAGCTGATTATGCCTCGTGGTAATGTAAATCATAATCTTGTATGGGCTTCGTTTTTATTAAGAATTTATCTCGTGCTCAGCGATGAAGAAAAACATGGTGACTAATCTAAAAGTATTGGCTTAATATCTACCAAGCTTGTAATCAACTCGCTTTGGGGCAGTCATGTGAAATAGGCTTCGAACTCTCAAAATGAGACGAGGTCAAACCCCACAAAGTGTCCCATTTATTATTTGTGATTAAAATCTAACTTATTTACAAATCTACGTTTATTTAATAGAAGTATATCTAGTATATAGTATTTAATAGTAGTTTATAGTATTTCTCTAATTCCCCAATACCCCACATCCTATCGAAAGTCAAACTCCGCCATTTAAATGAATCCAAAGCTCTAACATTTGTCTGTATTCAGCTTAAAGCTGCTCGATTAGTCTCTACGCCAAAAAAAAAGTTAAGAGAGCTCTTAGTGTTAAGTGGATTTGGCAAAGGACGATCCTCCACTGAATCATTTTATACCGGCTGGAGCCGGTTGGAACTGGTTAGTGCTAGTTATTAAGAGGTCGAATTATAGCGTTGGCTCTCGCCTTTCATTCAGACAAAGCACAGATATACTCACAATATGTACCTTGTAAGTTTTATTAATGTGTTAATTGTATTACAATAAAATGTTTAAATCAGTTTAGACGTGCTATTTTTAAAAAATATTTTAGTCAACTGGGGTAAGAGCCGTAATGGCCAATAATAATTAGTAGTTATTAATTCCACCTGATTAAGTTTTCACAAAAAGTCACTTTAATAGAAACAACTGCTTTGGTTGCCGAACATTTTAATATTCCCTATACGGAGTGTCCGTATAGGAAATATAATTTATAATTTCAGTAAGTTCATAATAATATGATTGAATTAATAGTATGAACCATACTTTTTGCTTTTTTTTACAAAATGCAATTACTTCTTCGTGTTGAAAATTCAGAAATCCCAACAAGCCGGACTCGACTGGAACGAGAAAAAATCACCTGAGAAACGTAAATTACTTTACACGGATATCTCTTAGAACGCGATGGAATTCAGTTCGTTATATTTTATTCAGAGTTGAGCAACTGTAATCCGTCCCTACGAGATTTGGGAGCACGTTTACATCCCACCCAAACGACAATCTTAAATGACAGAATCAGGTCACGGGACTATAAAATTCGGATCCTCGATATAAATTTCGTGAAACATATATTATTATTAAAAATATATAGTTATAAATAGATATCAAATGGAATAATTAAAGCTGGGTTTTTTGGACCCGCTTTTTCAAGGCTTAACTGTGTGCGTTATAACTATCTAAATATTTTTTCTTGTCGTCTGTTCTATGTATGGTTTTTTTTAAAGTTCTTTATTGTAAACTAATACATCGGCTATTTTTACGTACCGGAATAAAATAATATGTACGTTTAGAAGCCACGTACTTTAATAAATAGGTATCCACAAATATTACTTAAGGAAACATAATATAGTGCGTTCGTAGACTATAGATAAGTGGACTTGCACCTTTAATGCATCGACAACCACAGAATCTAAGATATTATATTATATTCAAATTCAAATTTAAAATACTTTATTCAACATTGAAGTATTACACTTGCTTATTGGTCAAACTAGAAACTACCACCAGTTCGGAAAAGATACACCCAGCCCTGAGAAGAACCGGCGAAAGAAACTCAGCGGGTTATTTTTGTTTCTTCTTTATGTATTGTACAAAAGAATAAAAAGAAATAGCCGTGCGGCGATCGTCTCATTCCCAAGGTGTGCTTATCATCTATAAAATCATTAATTGTATAACAACCTTTAGCACACAAGCGATCCTTGACTATTTTTTTTAAATTTGGCTTCTGTGGCATTTAGAACGCTTTCAGGGATCCTGTTGAAGAACCGTATACATTGCCCCATAAAAGAGTTACTAACACTATGCAGTCGAGTATACACTCACATTATATACAGTGTACTTAAAAAGCAAGAGGTATATTATCAAACAGGCGTACCTCACTCACAAGTACAGTAATAAATAGCTGCCTAAACTGCTGTTAGGTGGTATTAATAACTAATGGCCCTACCACTTATAAAATTAAAGATGTTAATCAGTTTTTTAAATGCGTCTACCATGTTAAGTTTCAATGTCCACTAACCACCGACGCACGTCCTGTTATTATGCGTCTATAGCCTGTGTGGTCGGTGCCACTCCAAGTGTTCTTAGAACAGTGCTTTCATTTATGCTTATGTATTGTTTACATGACAATGGCGAGATAATTGCAGGATAATTGGAAGGCGACCGGACTCCGGACGGAACGTTAATTGTTTCATATGTCTTTGTACAATGAATGAATAGGTAAATTGTTGGGTATATACTTAATAATTATATGTACGCAAGACGACATAGAAATAATTGCTAATTCAAAATTTTAAACCGTTCAAAAATCTTCCAACAAAGCTCATATCTGTTTTTTATAGAATAGGTAGGCGGACGAGCATATGGGTCACTTAATGGTAAGTGGTCATTTACGCCCACCGACATTGGCATTGTTAGAATTGTTCACCATCGCTTATATCGGCAATGCGCCACCAACCTCCCAAGGTTACTAAGATGTTATGTCCCTTGTGCCTGTAATTACATACATATCTTTAGTGCATATGTTTACCCAGATATATATCTATTTAAACTCTTAACGAAATTGCTTTAACATATCAAATTAATACTAACAACGAAACCTTCTCTACAAAAACAGCAAAACTAAAATCAAAAAACAAGGACAATCCAAGAACCAAAAGAAAATTTTACCAAAAAAGTATCCTGGTAGTAAATATCAAAAAATATCTTTCCGATATAATGAAAACTTACACTTGAGAATATTAATACTAGTTAATCTTTATTAATGCCAAGCTCAAGATCTTTAAGCCGGCAAAGGCGGGTGTTTTATAATGCAAGACTCGAGTCGACGTGTGTAATATCTGATGTTGGAGATGAACTTGTCGACGCTTGTGTTGTGATTTAAGGATCAGTGTAAAATTGATGGAAACTCCGTAGCGAGAAATTTGCTTCACAGCTGATGAGAAGGATTTGTTGAGTATCATTTCTTACAGAACTCGTTTGATTTGAATTATTTTTAGATCAAAAGTAAGAAATAGTAAGTAAGTAATAACAGCCTGTGAATGTCCCACTGCTGCTTAAGGCCTCTTCTCCTCTTTTTGGGGAGAAGGTTTGGAGCTTATTCCACCACGCTGCTCCAATGCGGGTTGGTAGAATACACATGTGACAGAATTTCAGTGAAATTTGACACATGCAGGTTTCCTCACGATGTTTTCCTTCACCGTTAAGCACGAGATTAATTATAATCACAAATTAAGCACATGAAATTCAGCGGTGCTTGCCCGGGTTTGAACCCAAGATCATCGGTTAGGATTCACGCGGTCTTACCACTGGGCCATCTCGGCAAGTAAGAAATACTTTTTGGAAACTTTAAAATATTTTAAAATGATTGTTTGGTAGTTAATCGGAGTATGTTTAATAATTATCAATTAATTTAATTACTAAGATTACTACTAAACTTACTAAGATTTTTATAATTAATTTATTATTAGATTTCAGATTTGTCTTCCCACCGAATAATGAGAGTCAGAAAAGAGAGAGCTCTTGTGTTTGCGCACACACTTGTGCAGTATAAGATGCCCTGTGCATGACAAATATTTTTTAAGGAAAGCCGCATGGCCGAAATAGGTAAATTGGCATTAATTTTAAATTAAAATACAAATATAAGTAAATATAAAATAGACAGTATATTAACGATTTTCCAATAGTGGAATATTCTAGAAATTTAACAAGTTTATTAACTATATATATATGTGTATTTAGTTTTCAAGCCAACTTCTCTCACTACAAACAAGAAGCTTCGAGAGTTCGTCTGTGCATTCGAGGTAATCTCGTATAGCTCTTAATGGATTTTAATCCAGTTTTCACTATAGACAGTTTGAGGAGTGTTTTTAGTTTAAATCGGTGTTAACGAGTTGATGATTTATTTGTACTGATAACATGTGTGCTAAAACTTGTCAATTGGCACTGTTTGCTATAAATAAATGTTCCAATTATGATAAGCAACAGTTATCCTAACTAATATTATTAATGAAAATGAGAGTTTATTTGTTTGTTGTTTGTTACGCTTTCAAGTCACTAAATCGATTATAACAATATTTAGAAAATTTCACCAATGGTACAATGCAGTAACAGCCTCTGAATGTCCCACTGCTGGGCCAAGACCTACTCTCCTTTTTTTCCTCCTTAGTTTGGGATCAGTTAGTCTTGTGTGAATAATGTTTAATAAGTTTTCTTATTATTATTATTTTAAGGTTTAAACGTATTATTTATATATGGCATTATGATGTATATTATAATTTCGAAATCATCTGACAACACCACGACGAACTTAACTACATAAAATTACTATAAATATCAGTTTTTACAAGGACCAACAATTTATAGGCTTTTATGGTTATGCGGGAGTCATTTCCCAAGTAATTATTACGGAAATTTTTGTTTAATTAAAACATGGAATTAATTTACTCGATAAACGATAATACCACTTAAACTAAATTAATTTTAAAATTAATTACCGCGTGTAAGGATAATGTCCAAAAGTCAATTACGAGAATATGAGTTAAAATTGGACAAAAGTTAAAACTGATTGGTTGATAATTGCTACTCGTGTCATAATAATTATGTACCTTGTTATATATTCAATTATAAATTAATAGCGATCAGAAAGTGCTTTTTATTTACACAGTACAGTTACTAGCGAAGGTAAATATATGTATACATTTATATGTAGCTATTGAATTTCTGCCTTATTATTTTTGGTAAAATTCATGAATGAAGCTAACTTGCCTTATAATATTGTCTGTAAAGTCGGTTTACGGACGATAGTTTAACGTGACAACGTCAAAACAAAACATTGATGAAATGACTGCATAATTTTATGAATAAAATTGAATCATTTTTATTGAATTATCATTATTCTGTATTGATACAAAGAAGGAGTGAAATGAAATCTACAATTTAATTGATAAATTTACTTTTATTTGCACTCATAGGCCAATCGTGTGAAAGAGAGATAGATGCGGCGCAAGCTTACAATCAGCATAACGGGACGATGAGCGTAACGGGACAATTTCGTGCATGCAGCCAGCGTTCATCGATTTATTAGACGTTGCCACGACAAAATATATTATATTCTTTATTGCACTAAAATTTGTTACAATGATGGTACAGTAATATATGTACAGGCAAAGGTGGACTTATCTCTAAAAGAGATTTCTTCCAGTCAACCTATGGAGGTTAGTGACAGGGTGGTGTAGCGGGCAAAATAGTGCAGACTGTATATATGAAAATATAAATACTTACATTAATAAAAATATAATACATAAACATACATAAAAATACAATACATAAACATACATAAAAATACAATACACAAAATACATATACTACGTATATTATTTATATATACTATATGAATACATATACATACATATTTACAAATCAATACAAAATATAAATGTTAATTTAGTATGCAAAATAAAACAGAAAAGACATGGGGAGAAGTAAGGTTAAGATGAAGGGTTAGCTTGTGAGAGAAAATAATGTTTCAAGCGGCTTTTAAATAATTCAATACTATCACTGTTTTGGATTGATTTCGGCAGGTTATTCCACAGTATCGGAGCTCGTACTGTAAACGATTGCAATCGAAATTTTGTATTACTCCTAGGCACATCAAGCATCGAAGTGATGCAAGAGCGCCTGGAGCGTATGGGAGTGGGTAGGAGGATGATCCGGGAGCTAAGGTACGAAGGAGTATGCGGGTTATTGAGTATGTTGAAAAGGACTGAAAGGATGTGCATATCTCGGCGAAATCGGATAGGGAGCCATTTAAGTTGAGCGCGGAAATGAGAAACATGGTCATACTTACGTAGCCCGAAAATAAAACGAATAGCGAGGTTTTGTAGGCGCTCTAACTTATTAAGTTGCTCCTCCGTCACATCTAGAAAGCAGGCATCGGCGTAGTCAATAATTGGGAGAAGAAGTGATTGAGCGAGCATAATTTTGGTATTGAAGGGGAGAAAATATTGGAGACGTTTGAGAGAGTGAAAAGTGTAATGAAAACGCTTACTGATATAGTTGAGGTGAGCAGTCCAAGACATGTTGCAGTCTATGATCAGGCCCAAATTTTTTACTTTGTCATGGTATGCTATTGGAACCCCAGCATACATGACACAGGGTACAGACGACCAGTCTATTTTGCTTCTTAATCTACTGCTACCAACAATCATGGCCTGAGATTTGTCGGGGTTAACCAGTAGACCAAAGGATTTAGCCCAGGACTGAACAGCCGAAAGATCTTCATTAAGGCATTTAACAGTGTCAGACAGCTCACTCAACTCAAAATGACGATACAATTGCAAATCATCTGCATACAGATGAAAGGGAGAAGAAATAACACGCGATATATTATTAATAAAAATAGAGAAGAGAAGAGGTGAGAGAACGCCACCTTGAGGAACACCGGCAGTAAGGTTTGTCCAATCAGAGGATGAATCCTTTGTTTTTACACATTGCCGGCGCCCGAAGAGATATGAGTGGAACCAATCAATGGTAGATGAAGAGATGTTAACTGCTCGGAGGGCACCGAGAAGAATGTCAAAATCAACAGAGTTGAAGGCACTGCTGAAGTCCAACAAGGCAATTACAGTAAGCTTGGTATTATCCATAGCATACCGCATGTCCTCAGTTATATTCAGCAGTGCTCCAACAGTGCTGTGGGAAGGTCGGAAGCCGGATTGGTAAGGACACAAGAGATTGTTGATGGTGAAATAGGAATAGAGTTGCTTGTGAACCACAGACTCTAGGACTTTAGAAAGGATAGGCAGTATAGATATGGGTCGGAATTGCGAAGGGGAGGAGGGATTGGAGGTTTTTGGTAATGGAATGACATAGGCATTCCTCCACAGTGATGGAAAGTATATAAACTATTTTTTAAAATAATAAGCTTAAATATATAACGGTCATAGTGTAAAATCAACAAATATATACCACAGCATATTATAGCCTCAACTGGTGATTGGTTAATTTTTTAGTTAGAGGATCAGTAACGAATACTGCTAAAATTCTTGCGACGATTCGACTCGATTTCATTGTAAAAGTAAAGTAAAGTAACAGCCTGTGAATGTCCCACTGCTGAGTTAAACCCTCTTCTCCTTTTTTGGGGAGAAGGTTTTGGAGCTTATTCCACCACGCTGCTCCATTGCGGGTTGGTGGTATCCACATGTGGCAGAATTTGAGTGAAATTTGACACATGCAGGTTTCCTCACGATGTTTTCCATCACCGTCGACATTCGGATTTCATTGTTTTAAAACTTTAACAAATTATGACACAACTTAAAAAATTATGTATTAAAACAACAAGCTATATGTATAATGTGGCATTTAAATATTATGAAATATCTTAAGTACAATTCGAGAATTGAATTGAATATAAATTTTTCTCTCGAAACACCGTGACCATTCCGTCTCATAAATTATTAAAAACTTAAAATTGTACTTCGAATAATCCTCAACTTGCAAGTAAGTCCATTCCATAATCGTCAGAGATTATACAAATGATCTCGGACCCGAGGTAATTTTCATTTTCCTCATCCTCTTAGACGTCTTCGGTAATATAACATTTCTCTGAAACTATGAAATCATCGGGCGTTTTTTAGACGCTCACTGCACGGTGAGCGTTCCACTTTACACGTAACACAGCCTTCTGACGTAACTTCTGACGTAACACAGCCTATTACCAATGAATACAGACGTGCCTAAAAGCGCAGTTCTTAAGGATTTCGTGTGCCGATTCCAAGTGGAGACTTCCCAGTTTAGTTCGTAGTTTGTCGGCTCTGGCGACATTCTCCGCCTCTCTTGCTCTCCTAGTTAAGATACGCTGGGGAACGTCCGTCTCTCTTGCTCTCGTAGTTAAGATACTGCGCTTCTATGTAACGTCTGTAATCATTTCTAATACTAAATTCAAGTATTAATATTATTTAATTTAACTATCTTCAAATATTTCTATCTTACCTTTATTCCTCTCTGGGCTTTATGCAATTATGTCAACAGCTATGTCCAACTTATGCCTTAATACATAAAGCCTTTATAGTTCAGTAAACGAGTCACTATAAACGTAGCAGGTTCGACATCATGAATATCTTGGTCTGTTATCGTATACGGTTCCTTTTTAAGATTAACTAACGATTTAGACAACGCTCTAAATGCAAAAGGAGAATATATGAGAAAGGAATAGATTTGGATGATTCCTTAAATAAACGTACCAAGAAAAAACGATATAAGAGCGCGGGAAGAAAACGCTCCGTTAGCGACAAGCCTTAATTTTCAGGTAAGTTAAAGCCGACTAAGTCTTAGTGAGCAAGTGCCCGCTTCGAGTTTCTGTGAAATAATTTATAGTTGAATTTATTTATGCTAATAATTTGTAGACAGTTACCGTTACTTCAGTTGAAATTCATCGTCGCTAAAATTACGAGTTGCAAGCTATTGAAAAACTGCATTCACAGCGTTGAATGTTTTTAATGGATAATTTCTTATGTAAATAATATTCTTGGTATAATTTAACGTTTGAAACGTTTATATTCAAAGTACTTAGTGCTACTGGCTACGTTCAATGTCATTGGTTCAATGTGTTGTTCGCAAATACATTTAATTTAATTTTGTAGCGCATTTGTTCTTGCTTGGGTTTGTAAGCACCGCACACGTCAAGTATGAAACGTTATTTGATTCGTATTCTTGATTAATTAATAAATTACTTACAACTGATCTCACGAGCCGGTTGGCGAGGTTGGTCAGATACTTTCACGCCGCATGTCGTGGGTTAGATTCCTACCCAGGACAGACATTGTTTGCATGAAAATGTATGTTTGTCCTGAGTCTGGTTGCAATTATCCTTATAAGTATTTATTTACAAAAGAAAAGTATTATATGTAGTATATCAGGTGTCTGGTTTACACAGTACGAGCTCTGCTTAGTTTGGGATCAGATGTCATTGTGTGAATAAATGTCCCAGGATATTATTATTATTGAGTAATGCCATTAGTGTCTCTAATAAAAAAAACATCGTTATGACATGTAATATAATAACAATAATAAATATCTTTATTCACCAAATAGAAAATAAAATTATGTTTCATAGAAAGAGTTTAGAAACAATGTGATTTTTGGTAATTTTGTGAAGTCAAAGCCTCAGCTAAGCTGCTTTTCAGACTAGACCTTGTACATATATGGGATATAATTCTTGAATTTAGCGAGCGTTCACAACCAACGTTATGTCGCCGGCTGTAAGCAAGCTCCACTTAGCACAATGTGTATGTAGAGACGAACTGCATATCTCGTTCGCACTAGATAATCAATATCTGTGGTATTTAACTACTCAACTGATTATCATTTAACTGTAAACACGTTAGGTGCATGTGTTTTAGTTTTTACTACTAAAAATAAAATAGAGCTTTGTGCAAGCTCGTCTGGGTAGGTTCCACCCACTCATCAGATATTCTACCGCAAAACAGCAGTACTTGGTACTGTTGTGTTCCGGTTTGAAGGGTGAGTGAGCCAGAGTAATTACAGGCTCAAGGGACATAACATCGTAGTTCCCAAGGTTGGTGGCGCATTGGCGATGTTAGTGATGGTTAATGGATGGGATGGTTGTAAGTCAATGTTGACCACTTACCATCGGGTGGCCCATATTCTCGTCCGCCTACAAATGCAATAAAAAAAAACATGAATTTATCAATAAAAAATAATCGAGAAATTTTCATGTAAAATAACAAAGACAAAAACTCCCGTCGTAAATAGTACATATAGAGTACATTAACATTGTATGTTTACATAAATCTTTACAGACTAGTATAATATTACATCAATGTATAAATTTACTTCTGTATCTAGTTTCACTAAGAATCTGGCTGTGTACATTTACCCGTGTAGGTACATTTTGTATTTGCATACTAGTTTATCGCCCGTAGCTTGGGGGGGTTGGGCTAACCCATATATCTTATACCTAAACTAATTTAGGTATAAGATATATAGACCTTTCAGATTTGAAAACGACAATGTATTATTTGATCCATATGTAGCTTCTGCATATGAAATCCTAGTGTTGAAGCGAGTACACCGAATTCACGTCGAATGTCGAGTAACACCGCCATTAAATATTTGTACAAGTGCTACCAAGTTTGAGAGGATATATCTAATATGGATACGTCTAAAGAAATGAGTACGCTTAAAATTATCAGTATTAAATAAAACTAGTAGTCGCCCATTTGTCGTAATTCAACCGTTATCATTATTGATAATAATTTGATTGAAACATACATTTCCAATCAACTGTTTTTGTTGGAAAAAGAAAATAAGAATAAGTTTAATTGTTATCAGAAACGGCAATACAACAAACACGAAAAAGATTAAATGACGGTTACATTAATAAGTTAATAATTAATAAATTTTATACAAGTTTTTTTTTTAAGTATAGGTAGGTGGACCAGCATTTGGTCCACCTGATAAGCGGTCAACAATGCCCATAGACAATGACATTGTAAGAAATGTTATCCATCGCTTATACCGCTAATGCGCCACCAACCTTGGAAACTAAGATGTTATGTCTCTTGTGCCTGTAATTACACTGGCTCACTCACCCTTCAAACCGGAATACAACAATACCAAATACTGCTGATTTGCGATAGAATATCTGATGAGTGGGTGCCTACCCAGACGAGCTTGCATAAAGCTCTGTCACCAGTTGTACCACGACTGCACTGATAGACAAATAAGCGTATCTTCACAATTCTATCCCCGCTGCACTATTCCAGAGATGTAAAACAACCGTCCGCAAGTGAGCTGAATGTTTCAGAAGTAGTAGTCGTTGTCTTCTGCTTGCCGATTTTTTTACTTATTTACTATTTAGTAGGAAGATAATTGTGGAATAAAAATTTAATGTCGAGTTTTATAATGTTTTGGTGGAGTCTGTGAGTGAGCCTGTGAGTGTATGTGAGCGGGCTAAAAACGACGGCACATTACGATTTAGGTGCTGGTAGGCTCTAGGCAGTTTAGCTTTAGGACAGTGCTTTCCAAGAGGCGTTGGCGCTAAGCCTATCTTCTTCTTCCACTCTGAATTGTGGTTAGTCTCTGTACACCAGAAACCCCAATTGAAATATATGTTATACTATATACAATATCAATGCAGCGCATGACATTTTGATCAAATCCTTTTTGACAGTATATTGATATTGATAGAATATCAAAAAGGATTTGATCAGAACTGGCTGCATTTGAGCCAAATTGGTCAATATGATGCCTGCCCCACTTTTTAGATTCGAAGTGTGAAGCCAATTAACAAACCCTTCTATGTTGCAGTGCAAAGCAAAAATATTTTCTGATATTGAAATGGTTTCCGAGTTAGAAAGTTCAATATCAATTCTCCGACATTATAGTATAAGTATGGACATAAAATTTTCATCATAATATTCTAACCATTGCACGTACAAGTATTATTTCAAACACGAACGTAGAAGTATAATTCCTTACTACATTTGAAACCCACGTTTAAATCTGACTCGTGAAACGTTTAACAAAAATTTAAATTTTAGAAGTATTATAAGAAAAAAATAAAAAACATAATTGAAGTAAGTAATAATATGTAAATGCCCCACCGCGGGGCTAAGGGCTATAGAGAAGGCTTGGAGCTTATTCCAACACGTTACTCCAATGCGGGTTGATGGGTACATAATTAGCTCGCGAAATTTTTATTCACCACAGAACATTTCATACAATTTGACCTTTATAAACAATAACGAATCGAAATTTACCCTTAAATAAAATAATTTCAATATTAACGCTTTCAATAAACTAAAAACAGTTTCAGAACAATAGAAATAAAATTATATTCAAAAGAAATATATTAACACAACAAATATCCCGACCGAAATTACACAAAAAGCCTTTGAATATTACAAAAGGCAATTCCAGTAAAAGATTTTAACTTAAACGTACGCCTCAGAGAAATAACCGTCATTATAGCTTATACTTGTTTTAACTTATAACTCACATTTACCTGAACAAAAATATCGCAGATATTATAGTGTACGAATGACGTGGCTTATAAATAGGAGATTTGAACAATTTGAGAAATATAACGGTTTCTATAAAAGCTGATGATGAAATTGTAACTATTATAATGTAAGCTGTTTGTAGGCGGACAGGAAAATGATAGTCAGTGGTCACGAACTATTAACATTGACGATCTAAGATGTTATTTCCCTCGTGTCTGTAATTACACTGGCTCACTGACCCTTCAAGCCGGAACACAAGAATATTAAGTAGGTTTAGCTGTGGAATATTTGATAAGTGGATGGTACTTACCCAGGTTTGCACTAAGTCCACCAAGAAAATGGTCTAGTGGCTATACTCTGCTGTAAACTCAAGTGATTAATTTGTGTCTGCAATTCATCTCATTCTCAGTTAAGCAAACGTCGTGGAGAAACCTACATGTATCGGATACAAATCTGGTTAATATGTATACCACTAACCCACATTGGAACAGCTTGGTGGAATAAACTCCTTATCTATTCCTCAAATAGTAGATGCTGTAGCCCAGCTGTGGGGTACAATGATGCGAGCTGGAGAAATCATATGTGACAGAATTCCATCCAAGAAATTCATATTCTTCACGATATTTTCGTCACTTAAAGGACATTTAAAACAAAAAAAAAATAGGATTTTTTGCTCAAATTTGAACTCACTATCCTTGATAAGATACACAAGATTTATCCTTTAGACCATTATGATAACATTCCACAATTGCGATATTGCGTAAGACAATGACGTTCCATTTCAGGAATGTCTATAGAATAGTATGAACGTATATTAAATTGAACAAGCATTATAATTTAAAATAGAATTTTATTCAGTTAACCTTTATAATTATCTATAAAGAAATATAGTGGTATTTTGTAATATTCGAATTTTTATTTCTGAATCCATTAAACCCTTTGAGTGAAAACAATTTTTGATCTCGCGAAAAAAAATATTATTACTGACCTCTCGTTAAATTACCATAATTCTAAAACAAAATTTTATTTTTAAATGAAGCACTCTCGCTATGTTTTATGTAAATATTCGATATTTTAACGTCGACGGCTTCTACGGCGTTTGATTAATACAAAAAATGCCGTAAAAATGACATAATTTCACAAAGTATGGATATAACAATAAATTCACTGACGGTAAGAAAAGCCTGAGTGGATTTAACGATGGTTATTTAACTGTAAAAAAAAACCTTTCAGTGTAATTCTAAATGAGATACGAGTATGATCTTAAATATGCGATACAATAACGGAATATTATAATAAAATACTATATAAGAATATATATAATCATAATGACATTAGAATTGATTATTTTATTGTATTTATTTACTTGTAATCAACTAATGTTGATTACAAAGAAATGATTACAGCTTGACTTCCAAGATGCAGGCTATCCTAGTTTGAAAGTCAAAAGAATTATTTTTGAGTATTAACTATAATTAGATTACATGTACCTAGTTTTTATATTGTCTGTGTTTTTATTTGTTTATTTTTGTTTTCTAATTTTATTATTAATATTTTTTTGTTTATCTTTTATTTAGTAATATAAAAATGTATTTTTATTTTTAAGGCTACTTTTTCGCAATCAATTATTATTATTATTATTGGTTATGACTTTGCCGTCCACTGCTGGACGAAAGCCTCCCCCGAAGAACGCCAACCATCCCGATCTTGGGCAGCACGCATTTTTATTTTAAGTTATAATTTAGTACCTCCTTTTTTAAGCCGATGTAATTTCAGGGGTATCAAACGATAAAAGCTAAGGAGGAGCTTTCCTTTGTTCACACAAACACCACATACTCAGTAGTGAATCTAGACAGCGCAATTCAGGAATGTTACAGATTCAATCAAAGCCATCTATTTAGTGGAGCAGTAATATACTTTTTTTAACACAACAATAAAAATAACTGCTGTTTTGCGGTAGAATATCTGATGAGTGGATGGTACCTACCCAGTACCCAGGCGAGATTGCAAAAAAGCTCTAACACCGAGTAAATAGTTTATTAATTAGAACAATAAAAACATTCTTACTTAAACATTAATATCAGAAGATCATTAACACGAATGTGTGGTGTACGCACGTGCGCGCTGTGTGTGTGTGTGGGGGGGGTGTATGTATGTTTAGTTGTTTGCATGTATTTGTCTTTATTTCTTACTATAATGATGGTTGTACATATATGTATATCTCAAATTGAGTATATATATAAACAAGTTTATCGATCAAATATTAGTGAAAGAAATGTATACGCTATAACGCTACAAAACGAAGCAGTGCGATCCATGAAATTAAGTTAAGGAACGTTGAAAACAAATAAGACTATGTATTACATAAAGTGAACTTTAGTTAGCGCTCCCAACCGTTTCCGAACACTAATTTATTGCTGGAGCGATCTTTCATCAGGGAACTTCCAACAACAGCGCAGCACGCTGGTAATGGGAATTTTTAAGTAATTTCCTTCGTTTTTTTTTTGTAAAAAATCTCTCTACCAGGCTGAATTTTATATCAGCTACTCAAACAGCGGAAGTGCATGGCTTTAGCTAAGTGCAAGAACGTACGTTTTTATTTTACACGGGATTTTTTAAAACGCCGTCACGCCGTTTTAGATTCGCCCTTTGATTTGGATTCTGGTCTGTAGTCGCAAAATGTATAGTAAAGTTCACTTTAAAGCATTTGTATTTTTAAAATTGTACAAATGCATATATTTGTCTGCTTTTAGTAAATAAAAAACAATTCAGAGTACAATTACGAAATATTCTGTATATATATGTAACAATATTATTAATTACTAGCTGATACCCGCGACTTCGTCCGCAAACAAAACACGCAGTACATATACAAATCGTTGGTTCTTGAAACTTTAATAACTTTTTATTAAGAGAAGATATCGCAATATTGTTTTTTTGATAAGGGTCAAATGTCTTCGAAATAAAATTTAGAAAATTTCATTGAAATCTATCCAGTAGTTTTTCCGTGATGCGCGCACAACTGCAGACCTGATCATTTTATTTATAAAGATAGATAAAAAAGTGATATACGTCAATTTAACACTAGAAATAAAAATAAAATCATTCCAATACCATTTTATACTGCTCACATCTACCTAGTACCTCGAGGACTCGAGGTCTACGCCTTACAAGACCAATGAGGCAGTTTTTTTTTTCAGATAACGTCCTAAAATTGAACCAACATTTACATCACTAGTTAAATCACATTAAAAATAAGTTAAGAAAGTTTCAAAAGATAAATTTCAATCCAATACTTTAACGTAAATAAAAAATAAATACAACCAACAAAAGAGGTCAATTTTACAATGGTTACTTGGCTCAGGCTGTTAATAGCGCTGCTCTGCGATTTATATCCCGCACTTGCTCTGTTGAAAGATATACGCCTTTGGTTCAACACGTGAACATATATCTTCAAAGGTCAAGGGGATACGAGATCTTGTTATCCGGCGAGTAGAAAAGTTTCACTTGATTGTCTCTGCTGACCATTTCCGCGAGGTATATATAAATAATATACTATATTATTATGTATCATAAAAAAGTTTATACATTTTAATGTGCAAATCCTAGAAGATACTTTAGAAATTTACTTATTATAAATAATTGAATACGGAATGATATATACTTACAAAATATTTTTATTATATGAAGTTAATAAATTGTTTTTAATAAAATTCTGCAGGCTATTTGTATTGATTTGCTTCGACGCAGGCTTCAATTAGTTATAAAAAAATAGTATTAGAAAGGCTTATTACTCTACTTGTCATAAGTTATTGTAAAAGTATATTTGAGTAAAAATATAAATGATATTATACATAACCTGCGGTCAATAATGTACTAGATTAAGCGCAGTAAGCGCTTCAAAAAGGGACCGAAAAGTAAGAACACAATGACGTTTGTGAGGTTATTTCAAATTAGTATGGTTCAATCATAACTCATTGCTAAGGAAATAAGGTTGAATATGGTACAATCGTTATGTACATTTCCTATGTCTTTCTGTCATTCATGGCGTAAGATCGTAAGTGAATGTCAATACAATCTAAGCCGCACTTTATTGCTCGGAAACAAGGCATAGTTTAGGTTTTTAAATAATTAAAAACGTTTTCTTCATTAGGTCTCATGTGGCCGGTGTTCATAACGTCATAACCAGTAGTATTGTTGATGGAAGTAAATAACGATAAAAAACACAGTTTTATATTGTAATAATACAAATGAATTATAGTTTATAGCTGCTTTAAGAGTTTATAAATGCCTCCCTGCAGACCAATACCTCCTGTTAATTAAAAACCTAAGCCTATATCTAAAAGCTAAAAGTTCAACACACTTTGATTAAGAACATTTTTTTAAATTTACAAGTACACCCAAGATAAAAGGAAATTCGGCTTAAATTTAAAAGTCACGTATACAACCTCCTTTTTAAAATATATTACTGTTTTATAACTACAGTGCTTTTTGTTGAGCCTAAAGAAAAAAAAATGCAATGCCGCAATGCGTTCACGTCGACTGGACTAAATTTACATTGTGTGCCACATCTGTGACTATTTTGGCATTTGTTTCGTTCTAGTAGAAATTTTTAAGTCGCCCGAAGCTCAAGAAATACAATACACGCTCTCTTATGTCATACTTGCGATTATAAATCTTAATTTGTTTTAAAAAATATCGCCACTAATAATTTTTGTCTGTATGTTCGTAGATTGTTTAGTTGAACACTGATTTATCTGATTCTATATCTTTATTAATTCGTTATTTCAAATATTATTTGAAAGAAAAAGACTCAGAGAATTGTTTTACTAATGAGATATCACCTCTGATTTCAGTCAATCTGAAGGGAGAATAGCCAACGGGACACATTATAGTGCAGGTTTGCACAATCATAGGCGCTCTACTTCCTCACTCGCGTCTGATGGCACAGCAAATCTGACACGACCGGAGAGAGTCAGACGCAAGGCACCACGTCCTTTCTGTGGCATTTTTGTTGGCCTGACCTGGCATTTAAGCCCAAGACCACGGGATCTTTGACTTTAACGTTTGTTTAACTAACATTACACCTCCTATTATTGCCTCCACTGGTGACAGAAGGGCTGGTTCATTTTCCGCTCAGAGAATCGGAATTGCAATTCAAAGGGAAAATGCTGCTAGCATTCTTGCCACCATTCCACGCGGTCACGACTTATAACGTAATTCTTTTTAATTTTTATTTGTATTTATTTAATCCTTTGGTGTAAATAAATGTTTTCACATAACATCTAAATAATTTATAGGTATAGCTTTCTTTATAGTTCTTGTTATTTTAACTGAAAAAATTAAGCAATTTTAGTTAAAATCGTAATGTATTATCTTGGTAATTCAAATTTATTAAAATAAATTGGAGAATGGCGGCCAGCTAATTGGTCCCAGTTTTAATTTCACGTCAAACTTTCTTCTATATTAACATTTTATTGATTGAAGATTCATTATTAACATTTGTCCTTCTCTAACATCCTTATTCCATTACCGGAAATCTGAAATAGTGTTACCAGGTGCTAAAACACTCCCTAAATGGATCCAATGTTGACGGGCTGTCAATGTTTCCCACACTAGGATCAAATAACAGAAATTAATATTTAACGGTAAAATAGTATTCATTAAATAACATAGTAATTCATACACTCTTTACTATGTACATATACGGCCGAATACTGAAACGTCTCTCAAAGTTAAACGCTACTTAACATTGAGAAGATCTTAAATTAGTATGCGAAATTTGAAATTAACGGCGTCTCAAATAATAGAGTTGTAAAAATATAAATTTAAAATGTTGCGCATTTCGTAACATCAACTATGTTTAAACAATCCCGCGTTTACTGAAAAATAAAACCGCTGCAACAAAACATAGCCTACGATGTTGTTTTTTATTTCAGATCCAAAGACAATAGACGGTTTACATGCACCGAAGAATTCAGTCGCCGCCTCGACAAGAAACAACGAACAAAACTCAAATTTCACTATGCACAGTCAGCCACGTCACACGCTATAAATTTCTGCCCCATTGTGCTTTACACGAAGTACAACGGGAGCCACAAACCTGTACATATATACACGGCCGTGTGTACTTGCTTGCAGTGCGAAATTAAACATTCATTTTTATTATGTTTCCTGAAAACGGGGTCGAAGTTTCGGCTTTTATTTTACACAGTTTTTTTATTATTAATATAAAACTACCTTGCAGCCATTAAATGAAAAAAAGAATAACATGATATTCTATATTAACTTGAAATTTAAAATTGCAAAGAAGCTAACAATTGCTTTTACGAATTTTATTTTTTAAAGAAAACTAAATTGGTTAATGGTTTGATGTTCATGTTTGAATTTAATGATAAAGAAAATGCAGTCCAGTAACAGCCTGTGAATGTCCCACTGCTGGGCTAAGGCCTCTTCTCCTCTTTTTGAGGAGAAGGTTTTTAATAAATAGGATAATAATAATTAATCTGTATTCATACGGATATCGGTATTATTTGACCAAATTTACAAATAAAATTTTGTATAAAAATGTTCACTAAAGAAAAATGATTTTGAGTTTGAATAACTTCGCTATTGTTCTCTTAATTCGTTTGTTAATATCTAAGCTATATACATAATCGTATGTACGGTTATGACTTCCTCGTGATATTTAAAACGAATTTTATTTGCCCTGAACTCAAATATACATGAATTCTATCAACTATGCCATCTCGAAAATATTACAATACAGCAATGCAAGCATGCAGCTGTGTCCTCAAGTTACAATGGCGTATATATTTGAAGTTATTGAGTACCTGCCATATACTATAGTAGCAATACATATCCTTTTCCATTCAAAATACAAGTAAATTTAAACTTAGCTTAGATTTATTCCATGCGACTTGACAATAGTCCTGCTTTATGCACTGCACATCGTCTGTTATCGTTATTTATTACAACACTATTTCACTTAAGCAATTATATTATCATCATCATCATATTAAGCCTACAGTAAACCACTGCTGGATATAGACCTCCTAACCGGCGCGCCAATTCTCCTGCTTCTGTCCTAATCGTATCCATTGAGCACCTGCTATACTTCTAACGTCGTCTGACCATCTGACCACTGATCTCTTCGCTTGTCTAGGCCACCACTCCGTGACTTTAATCCACCTACCGTCTTGCCAAGTGTCCAGCCCATCTCCACTTATCTCATAACATATAGTACGTACCTACTTATATTATTTAAGATCACGACCAATTGTATGACGTCAATTCTATATTAACTATGTTATTTATCTACCTTTACTCTTGTGGTTGGAATAGGATATTTTTAAAAATAGGCAAACACAAAACAGTTCAGTTACTTCTTCTCCTCAGTTTGTCAATTTAAAAAAGTTTTCGACTTCGCAGTCAATAAAGTTCTGCAAATATTTTTGAACTTTTAGCAAATACTTTTTTTAGTTTTAATTGGTATTAAGGCTTTATGCAAACCCATCTGGGGTACGTACCTATCATTAGATACTACACGCACAATCAACAATAATTATTGTTGCGTTCCAGTTTAAAGGGTTAGTGAGCCAGTGTAAACGGGGGCAAAAGATATAACTTTTTTAATTCGTAAAATTGGTGGCGCATTGGCGATGTAACTGGTTTGTGACCACTAACCATCGGATGTCAATTGCCAGACCACTTATCAATAATAAAATTAAAAAAATACTATTAATTATAAATGCATCTATCAATAAAACATTCCTCGATTCTATTAAGTATTTAATAAACTCTCTTCCCTACTATAGACGGATAAAAAATATTAGTACGTAGTACAAAATATTTACAAACAATGTACGAACTCCGCTCAAGATCGCTTTACCGTATTTAAAGTTTAATTATTTCTCAACCCAATGGAATTCCTCGCTCGGTATATAAGACTACTCAATAAAACTCACTCTGCTGTTCCACAAGTTCGCGAAGACCCTTACTATGATTAAAAATCGACGAGGCGTGTAATTTTACTCTTATACCAAACCAAACCAGCCAAACTTTATATATATATATATATATATATATATATATATATATACTTAGTGGTAGAGCTTTGTGCAAGCTCGTCTGGGTAGGTACCACCCACTCATCAGATATTCTACCGCAAAATAGCAGTTATTTTGTATTGTTATAGGCACAAGGGACATAACATCTTAGTTCGCAAGGTTGGTGGCGTATTGGAATGTAAGCGATGGTTAACATTTCTTACAATGCCATTGTCTATGGGCGTTGGTGACCACTTACTATCAGGCGGTCCACACGGTCGTCCGCCTACCTATACAATATATACAGTTATCAAATCTCAAATTACTTTTTATTGAATATATTTTTAGAGTACTATCTGCAATATTAAAAGCCTGAAGGCCGTAGTAAATTATAAATTAAAGTATTATTAAATTAAAACAGCCTGTACAGGTTTCCTTGAACTAAGGCTACCTCTTTTATCGAGGAAAAGGTTTGGAGCTTCTTCCACCACGCTCTTCCATTGAGGGTTGGTGGATACACATGTGGTAGAATTTTATCCGACACATTTAAGCTTCCTCACTATGTTTTTCTACACCACAAAGCACAATACAAGCAAATTAATAATTCGATGGTGATTGCCAGGAATTGAACCCGCATCTTCGGTTAAAATTCTGTAAAAAAATGTTTTGAGACATTTCGCTTTTGTGCCGTTTGTAGTTGAAACTACTTGTACCTTATAGCCTCCTCTGATGACAGCAGAGCTGGTAAATTTTTTGCCCAGTGAATTTGAATTGAAATGGGTAATGCTGTTGTCTTGCCAACATTCCACGTGGTCAAGATTTGGACATCAGCTAATTTAATTTTATATTAAATGTATTTTTTTTTCTCTCTCAGTGTAAATAAGTTTAATGTATATTGTCATTATTGATAAATAATTGACTGATATTCTCACTGTGCAAGCTTATTTGAGTTACGAGACATTTATGTAATAGATGTTCTTAAATTAGGAAATAAATGAGTATATACATATAATGTCAATTTTATACCAATATATGAATATACAACATTTTGACGTGACAACGTCTTATAAATTGGTTTGCCGGGTGACACTTCAAGAAACTGCGTTACGCTCCGCTCACGTTATGCGCTCACAATGAGAGCGAGTGAGAGGCACGCGTCCCTTCCACTCGGGCATGGTTAGCCCGCCTAAGAGCGAGAGAGACATACATAAAAAGTGAAATTCAGTGCGAGATTCTTTGTATAAATTAATGTTTTAAATATAATTCTTTGTATAAATAAATGTTTTAAATTGTTACTATTATTTCATCCTTCTTCCTACTATACGAATGAATATTCACATTAAAATTATTTTACCACTCAAAGTCGTTGTCACGTAAAACTTTCGCCCGTATACCGACTTTACAGGCAACCAATTTTTTTTAACTTCGTTACGAACAGACATCAATCATCCTCATATATATTTCGATTAAGTTAATAACACGCATTCATTTTACTTTCGAAATGAGATCTTTGAACGTGTATCGGTGACATTACATAAACATATATCGCTGAAGGATTATAAACATCGCGAGAGGAAGGAAATAAAAAAAACCTTTCAAGATACATCTTTATTCGAAATAAAATGAGAAATACACATCGTGTCGAGAAATAAAAGCCAAGTCATGTTGCTACTTAAAAACTTATATTTACATAACAATAAATATCCATCTATTGCAATATGATTACAAGAAATATAAGTCTTATTACATAACATATAAGGCTTTTATTACCTTGTTATATGATCAATAAATATAAATAGATATATACGATCTTACTAATAAACGTTGTGAAGGTAAAGAGTGATAGATCGATTGCACTCTTTCTGTCATCAGATATTTGTCATTTGAAAGAAGAAGACAAAGCATGGTTTATTAGTAAGATGGATCTTTCTATTGGTTTAATAGTTTATAGGTTTATGATTCGATATATATTATATGGTATGTTTGATTGCCATCGATTCCCTCAGAACTTGACTTTGGAGAGTGATTCGAGAAGAGCAACCTTGAGGGCGGCACCTGCTTGAACTGGGTTTCCACCTTTAGCGATAACTCTCAAGAACTAGAATGAGAAAAAAATTCATTTAAAAATAAAAATAAAAATATCAATAGAGAGACGTTATATTGCATCTTCTAACTTGCTGAACGGATTTTTGATATACATTTTAACGGTTTAGTGTTTCCTTAGATGGTTTAGATTGTATCCGTGAATTAGTTCTACTATATTTTTTTAAATTAAAAACAAAGATTAATAAAAAAACTTAAGTTCTTTTTTACAACCATATGAATTAATAAATTAGCCTTTGCAGTGCCCTTAAATGACAAAAAATCATCTTAATAGTATTTAGCCATCCCCCACACACACACACACATCTGCGCACACACGCGCGCACATCTACATACATGTCAACGTGTATTTGTATCTCATTCGTGTAATGTGCTAAGCCAGTTTACCGTGTTATGCTATTTTGATACGTGTGTGCTTTTAATGTTATAATTATTATAGTCAAAGTCGTATATCACTATCAGACATTTCATGATCGTGTTAAGCGGTTAGTGTTGTTTGTTCATACACAATAACACTGCAGTGGTGGTTTATCATAAATCTCATGAGATTCTAAGCTGACTTGTGAATTGAAATGCTCTGTTCATAAATTTCGTCAGCTTAGAATCTCGCGAGATTTATTATAAACTAACGATGTCTGTGATTATTATCTGTTAGCAAAATCTATAGAATTTCACTAATTAAGATAAAATAAAAACTCCAATAAATATGCATCTTATAAAATTCTATGTGCATCGTGACATCACTTTTCTCAGAAGTCCGTATTCCAACACGCTGAAGCAAAATTGGTAGTGTCAGAACATGTGTCAGAATTACAACCATCACATTCAGTATCTCTATCACGTTTTATTTATAAACGAACACGAGACGAATAGACTCAAATATGGTTAAAAATCAACAATTCTTTCCCAGATTTGAACTTTCGGTCATTGGTTAAATTTCCATATAACTTATTTTATAATTTAATTTAAGTATTTCTTAATATCTCTATGTAATCATCTAAATGGGATAAGTGTTTATACATTAGTCATAAAATATAACAGACAGACAACAGTAGTAACTTTATTTGTGTTTAAAGGTGTAAGATATTCCTTTATAAGTTTTATTTTCCTTTTCGTTCGATCGCTACTACAATACATTGTCTGCGATGTCTCTGTAAATAAATTATTCTCTCTTTGTTTGTGCTTGGACAAAGTTACTTATTCTGTTAATGAGCTTAGTCCCGCTTTGTCAACTGTTTCACTTTGATTTTTAGCGAAATATATTTTTTTTAATGGATAGGTAGGCGGACGAGCCACTCACTCAGTGACCCATATCACCTGATGGTAAGTGGTCACCAATACCCTGAGAAACTGGCAGTGTAAGAAATGTTAAACATCGCTTACATCGCCAATACGCCACCAACCTTGGGAATTAAGATGTTATGTTCCTTATGCCTGTAAATTCACTGGCTCACTCACCCTTCAAACCCGACAACAAAACCAAGTACTGTTGTTTTGCGGTAGAATATCTGATGTGTGGGTGGTATCTACCCAGACGAGCTTGCACAAAGCTCCACCACCAAATGTAAGCGGAAAATATTGGCCAATAGAGTGTTAGAGTAAATTTCATCAACAAGAGTGTTAAAATTAACACAAGTAACGTTATTCTTTACTTATCACAATGCAATAACTTAACGCAATGACTATTATAGAGGATCGTTTGATAAAGCAAGTTACTTGTGCAAGTTGTTCGAACGCGCTCCGCGCGATCTTGTTGACGGGCGCGGTGGAGGCGGCGGTGACGGCGGCGGCCACGTTGTTGCTGCGGACGTTCAGCGCCTTGTACAGCCGCTTGGCGGCGCAGTACTCCTCGTTCACGAGACTGAAAGATTTGAAATTCATATAAATATTATCAATAGCCGAAAAACATTACGAAATTAAAATCGGATAAAAAAATCTTACAACTGTACTTAATTAAAAAATATTTTTTTACGTGAACAGTGTTAATTGCGACTTTAAAATTATCCTGAAGAGAATTTAAATATTTACGTAATCCATTATTTTTTGTAAATGATATTGCTGTTTTATTTTTTATCGTTTAAAATTTGTTTACAAACACAAATATCTTATATAACAAATAAGGAAACCATGGTCTCCTATAAACTGTTCAACGTAATATCCAATTTCAGTGGAAACTCCTGATCGACGTTTCAAAGACCCACAACCTAATATTTATTAAAGCGTCATACAACCTAATACTTTTTTCAGATAATCTATGTTTTTAAAACAAACGTGAATAAGGCTAAAAAAACTTTTTTTAAATGTGATATTAAAATAAAATCATTAAAAACTCAAATAAATGACATTCAAAATAGCATTGTGGAACGAAAATTAAAAAAAAAAGTGATAACAACAACTGTGCATCATGGTAAATATTACACTGGGCTTAATTAAATTCCGGTCGTGATGCATTGCCTTCTCATCAGATTAAAACAGTGTGGGAATAGAGGCTTCATCTGTGCGAACTATGCGCACACATGTTGCTTGTAAAGTCATCTGTGCCGATGGCTTAAAAAAATCTTTATATTCAATCGTTGTCAAATTTCGGTCCATATGGACACATATGATGATGAAAAATATTATTAGCTGGTAATATAAATGTACTTACTCGATTTGGTAAGCATTGGAATTGTCAAGGATAGCGTCCCAAGCTTCCTCAAATTGGTAGGATCTTCCACCACCCAGGCATGTGCCTTTTGGACCACTCTGGATATCAAAAAAATATTCTTAGTCAGCATAAGTAATTCGTTAGTAAGAAAACTTTGTTATTATTTATACAAAACATATGACGACGGTAAATTTACAGTATTGTTATAAAATTATATTTTGATGTTAAAAATAATTTAATGAGAATTAATATTCATTGTGAAAGTACTACTTATGCATTTAATATTGTAGTTGAACGTATGAGAAAAATATAAATCACACTTCCGAAATGATGTAAAAATTTGGTTATATAATTTAATTTTCCCGAATGAGCTATTGTTTTCAATAAACTTTATCTCATAAATAAAACCAATCACACGAATTTACCACCCACACAAATTCTCATATCATTATTTAATAATAGCAATAGTTTTTTACTACAATACTTTAAATAATTTAAACTACAAACTATCACCAATGTTCCCATCAATAACCCTTGTCTGGATTTGATAAGAGCGCGAAAATAAGATCGATAACAATAATAATCGATTTTCAATGCTCAGGTTAGACAAGTTGAGACAAAAGCGGTGATTAATATTCTAGATAGAAATGATCGACACCCCAACAACTGAAACGCAAGTCATACCGCATCATATTGTTTCGTTCTATTTTAACACATGACAATTTTTCGGAAATAGTTTGTTTGTTCATTGTCATAGATATATTGCAAATGTGCAATTTATTTATTATGAGAGTACCGAAAATTAATATGGAGTCTTTAAATTTTTATTATTAAATTAAATTGTTTTTAGCTTTTGAAAATAAATGAAAAAATGTTCTAATACTCTTTCAAAAACCAAAAATAATAGTTACGTGCAAAAATTAAACGGATTAAGTAACGAATTAAATTATTAAAGTTATACTTCTTTTGGCGCGATGGAGAAAACTGATGAGAGCGAATTTTTACGATGCGCGCGCACACCGACACCTGAATTCTACATCGTGAAGTTAGTTCTAGGTGGCATGAAAATTGATAACTATGTTCAAGTTGTATATTCTAGTATTTTTATATTTAGAGCACGTGTTTCGTAACAGTACAATTAAACAGTGTGAATAAATAAATATTATTTTGGTGTTTTTATTTTTCCATACGCCAAAGAAGTATAACTTCTAACGCGTGTTCATAAGTAGACACACTCTTTTTATTATATATTGACGAACTATTCGCAAATCTTGGTAAGTAGTAGTCAATTTAAATTAAAAACTGCAATTTACTTTCGCCTAAAATAGTAACACTATTAATTTAGTGTACATGTGCAATGTCAATGTAGAACATTAGGTGTTATCACACTTCCTTATTTATCCTTGAAATAAGTTCACAACAATAGTACAATAATTTGGCCGTAGTATGAAGATGTACATATAAAACGGTATACCGAGTATTGGACGCTATTCGGGCTGACGACGAGTTGGACGATGGTGTCGACGTATCCAGCCACGCGTTGCACGTAGTTGACGAGTGCGGAGCGGAGCCCGGCGCTGTTGCCAGTGCTGACTGAGTACGCGTAGGCGTTAATGAGCTAAAAAATTAGAAAAAAAATCAAACATAATAAAATGTTAAAACTATAAATTTTTTACAAAGAGAATAAAACTTAGGAGTTAAAAATATGACACACTAAAAAGAGGATTTATATAATCACACGTGATCATAAAAGTAGGTACTTACAGCAGCTGCCTCACAAGCATCACCAGGGATGCCGTTAGCGAGCTCACCCATTATGCTAATAGTTTGTAAAGCAGCAGATGATTGGGAATTAGAGTCTTTTCTGTTCGCCATGTCAATC
This sequence comes from Nymphalis c-album, assembly GCA_963151315.1. Taxonomy (NCBI): domain Eukaryota; kingdom Metazoa; phylum Arthropoda; class Insecta; order Lepidoptera; family Nymphalidae; genus Nymphalis; species Nymphalis c-album. The sequence continues at coordinate 7,356,367 of OY720607.1, read as the reverse complement.
GTGGTTTGCATCAGCATTTGTGCGTAAAGAGAGGTATCGCCTCCATCGATGTGAGCGAATGAACCGTCAACGATGGAACTAATAAAAAACGAGATTAAAATTTATTAAATTATATTTTAAATACAGAAAAAAAAATAGAAGTACTTAATTAAAGATGGCAAACGTGCGGGCGTAAGAAATATTAAGCATTCTCCACTAATGCGCGCCGAATAGGGGCTGTGGAATCAAATATTTAGCTGAAATATAATAGTAATATGTCTTGCGCCTATATTCATAAGCACAGTACATATTACTATTATATCACTACATAATTTTTATAAAACAAAGTCCCCCGCGTTTCCTGTCTGTCTGTCTGTATGAACGCCATAAAGTAAAAAACTACTAAACTGATTTTCATACGGTTTTCACCCCCTCGTCCCGCTGTCTTTTTTAGGAATATTTACTCGAGCGAAGCCGGGGCGGGTCGCTAGTATATATAAAATCCAACTTTATTCACTTGCATTTCTGTCAATTCAAATTTTCTACCGAATTTTTATTGACGAATGTTAAATCTCACATACAGCCATACCTGGGCTTGCCCAAAACACTACCATTACTAAAGTAATTGATGGCATTTCGAAAAAAGTATAGTGGAAGGATATAACATAATATATCACAGCTAACGTATTCCTCTCCTCCTATAACCTGGGTTCATTCAAACGAGGCGTGAAGAGGCATCTTGTGGGCTGGCAAGGCGGGGGCGACTAGTGCAGAACATTCTTCTCGACTGAACTGGCTGGCGTTGCGCTTGGAATCTACTACCACTTACCATCAGGTGGAGTAGAGTCATTTGCTTTCCGGGCAGATATAAAAATAATATTAAATATTTATTTTACCTTGAGACAAGATTGCCATTGTCAGGAATTGGAGCAACCTCGTTGAATTCTTTGAGTTGGACACCCACCACCGATGGTGCGGCGAATGCGCTCTACGACAGTAAAAAACATTGTATTAGACAAGTATATTCGAATATAAATAGAGAAGAATAGCCAGAATCCTATCCATAATAAATCCATTGGGTAAGGATTAAATTATGAGACATTGCAATTATAATAAATCTCCTGAAAAATTTCAGTCAGGGCCCTTCTCAAAGAGGCAAAGGCGGTAAATCTTACAACCACGATCTGAAGGACAAGCTTAGGACCAACGACTTTTCCGGACCTTCCAAGGTACGGGAATGTAACACTGACAATTTCTGATAATTTCTCGCCAGTAAAACCAAACAACCCAGGCCATTGGGATCTACGATCTTATACTCTAGTCATTAAACCAACAAGGCAATACGAAATACCTGAGACATAGCAGTCTAGTTGTTATTTAATTGTTGGAAGAGAATATCTATTGAGCTTTTTACCGGTGTTCCTCGATAAAACCTAAACTCCGAACGTTTACAAGATGACATTTTACATATAATATAATATTATAATCGATTCTATTCTCACTCAAATAAAGTATATTTTTGATTAATAACTATTTGGTATGCATTTAACGTTAGCTTTTTTCATAACACCCGTGTTATTTTAGGGTAATTTTCTCAAAAAAGGCTTTGTTTTGCTTTGTTTTTTTGGAAGCTGATGGTTTTAGGGAAAACTTGAATAAATACTCGTGGTGTGTTATTATTTTTGCTGTTGATTATTTTTTATATCTCATTAGTAATCAGTATATGATTTCTAAAGTATGATCAAAATTTCTACGTAAGATTATTTCAATCATTAGTAGTTCTAAATTATAATAACGATGCTTAATTAATCCGCTTAACAAGGCGCGTGGTTAAATCAAAATTCGAATACACAAAATGGCGGCTAACCACAAATAACCATTCTGAACAAATATCTAACAAGAGTTGTATAGTCTGTTGCTCTGTTGCAATTCGCAAATTCCCACGTGAATCGTATCTGTCGTTCGAAAACAGTTTTCATTTCTTGTTTGGGATTTTGGAAGGTGCAGCGCAAATAAACTTTATGACATATCATGGTGTCATGATTTGGAAATAAATATTTAGTATATAATAAAATAATTAGGTTTAAAAAAAAAGTAGTAACCAAAAATGTATGTAATGTAGTAATTAACATTGGAAAAAACCACGAAGTTTTTATTAAAATTTCAAACCAATTCCACTGCGTTTTAATTCTATTTACAGAATTTCTTACAATTCCATTTTGAATTCAAATAATAGATTCTTATCTATGAAATTGATTTTGAATACTGAATACTAAGTGTGACGATCGATAACTTCCATTCTATTCCAAATTCAAATAAAAGTAAAAGAACACCTTTAAAGAGTTCATAGCTTCCGGTCCGCAGGATTTCTATTGTGGAGGCGCTTCCATTAAATTGCTATAAGTGCATCGACAATAGCGTCCATTACTTCTATTAATTAAGTACTAGTGTTTGCCCATTGGGTGAAACTACTATAATCGTTGTTGAAAATTTGAGAATAATACATATATTTTCCTGTTTCAATGATTTGGTTTCTATTCTTATTTCCAATATTTTTATTGATAACACTAGCTCGGATAAAAAAATAAGACAAAAAGAGTAAAGAAAAAGACACTGAAATGGTTTGTCTTTTGTAAAAAAATGTGTTTTTATTTACTTTCACTGGTATTTATTTTTATATATATTTTTAATTGCAACAATACCTAATTGCTAACTAAGGTTTAATGCCCTTTGTGCAATACTGGCTCACTCATTTTTCATCCAAAACTCAACAAAACAGTTTTACTTTTTGGGGTTGATAAATATGTGGTACCTACCAAGAAGGTCTTACAAAAAGGCCTCAAATAGACTAGAACGTTCTTTCCTGTTCATCAAGATAGAACCTTTCTGAACCGGTGCTAGCAATAAATTGAATGCTCTTTGCTTCGCCTGGAATAAAGTCTATCTTGATTTTTGAGTAATGTTTTCACTTAACATTTCTATTTCACCGTCAAAAATTGGGGACAATATTCTGAATATTATAGTCGTAGTCTCAACGAATGTGAGCACGATTTTGATACATTGCGGAAATTCCTAAGTACATTTACAGTTTTATTATTACATTTGAAATTTATTTAAATTATAAAATAATATATCACATACACTTGGTGGTAGAGCTTTGTGCAAGCTCGTCTGGGTAGGTACCACCCACTCATCAGATATTCTACTATTCGGTTTGAAGGGTGAGTGAGCCAGTGTAATTACAGGCACAAGGGACATAACATCTTAGTTCCCAAGGTTGGTGGTGCATTGGCGATGTAAGAGATGGTTAACAGCTCTTACAACGCCAATGTTTATGGGCGTTGGTGACCACTTACCATCAGGTGGCCCAAATGCTCGTCCGCCTTCCTATGCAATAAAAAAAAAAGTATTGGCGTATGTTACTTCGACGTATGAGTGTGACTAAATTCTTTTCTTTTAATTTCATTGATATTTCTTCCGCAGATCAACAAGCGTTCATTCCTGCAATTCCTATGGTTGACTAGTAGAGAATGCGTTCAGCATTAAGCCGGCCTTCTAAATATAATATTTATTTTGTGTTGAACAAAGAATTCATTTAACAAATAAAACGATTGAAAATGTCTTTTAAACTATAAGTAGATAGTTTATAGTATAGTATTAAATAAATAGGCTAAAAGAAGTATAGATAAATAGCTTAATTGAGGAATTTTATTCTCAAACACAAACATAATAATGACTTAAATAAAAAAAATATGATGTGGAAAAAACAATTTAAAGGATTTGATAAACACTTCTAATTTAAAAAAAAATGTAACAATAACCTAACACGTAACCCATTACGTAATAATAAAATTAATTTAACACACTTAAGAACAAAACGATTTTTTTCATTCGAAAGAAAATTTTCATTCGAATTCCTAATTTAAAATTATAAGCACGAAAATAAATAATTCCTTAAATAGATACATTAGTTGTATTATAAAATAAATTAATCATCCATGCTTATCCTAGATATACATCTCGCATAGACAGCCTATCACCTAAAGCGGCCGTCACTTCCACAGCGAGATTTCAATATACGAGTAAGATTCGTACAACATTGTCATGTTCAACATACTCATGTAAATCCAACGTAAATTCGTATCTAGATAACTATCTCGGTTCCTCGCTAATGGAATGCTCGGTGACATTAACGTGTGCTTCAAAACCAATATTAAAAATTGCTTGGGTTCGATTTTGTTCGCACACGCTATTAAGATCTTAGGAAGTCATAGTTGTTGATAGTTTTTGAGTAGCTTGTTAGAAGATTAATAAATTCCACGTCTTTCCTTGCTATTCATAAATGCGAAAGTAAGATTGTTCGTTTGTTTGTTACGTGTCACGTCTTAACTACCGATCGTTAGGATTTTTTGCATACAACTTGTCAGGGGTACAGAAAATAACATATCGTCCCTAAATCACCCCCTAACTATAAAATAAAGATTACGCCGAACAAATAGCTTTCCTGTTTCTTATTACAAATAATACGAACTTCCATATAAAGTTTTAATATAATGCTCAAAAATCATTTCTTAAAATATTATCTTAATAGTATTTACGTAAAAATTAATGTTCTTAGTTACTTAGCTACGTAGTTATATTTTAAATTCACACTAAAAAAATGGTTGTCTGTAAAGTCGGTTTATGGACGATAGTTTAACGTGACAACGGCATAACAAAACACTGATGAAATGACTGCAATCGAGTGAAAGAGAGATAGATGCGACGCAACGAGTATAATCAGCGTAACGGGACATTTTCGTGCATGCAGTCAGCGTTCATCGATTTATTAGACGTTGTCACGTCAAAATCACACAACATATTATTTACATTAACAAGCAAAAAACAATAAATAAATATTGTAGTCTTCTGTAATCAAATCTGACGTTTAACGATGATTGACATAAGGATAGTAATTAAAAAAAAAACTCACCTGAGCGACAAATAATACCAGTGCTATGGGCAACATCGTGCTGGTCATTGATAGACCAAACGGTATATACTATACACACAATAGCCTCGAATATACCTGTATTTATATCTACCGAATAACAATAAAACAAAAAATCAACAACTGTTCAAATCGACCCCAAATCGCAAATAAAGGGTTAATTTAATTTTTTTCATTTAATAAAATTCTGCTTGAATCTTATGTATATTAATATAAGGTTGAAATTAGTTTGGTAATTATTATTTGAATTGTCAAATAAAGTTGTAATATTAATGTTTTTCATGGATTTCAAACAAAAGCAGTAATTAAATCATTTGTTCGTCTGTTTGTTTAGCGGTAAACGCGAATTGTCTGCTTTCAACAATAATCGTAAATTAAGACGTTTTCTTTTCTATAACGTCACATTTTGTAAACATAATGAAGGTGAAACTAAAGAGTGATAACACACTTACAGACCATTACTATATAACTATATAAGTGTGAAATCGGTCCTTATTTTTACATACATCCTTTTTTTCATAGGATAGAAAAAAAAACAAAAATTACTTCTCAATAATCAATACACATTTTTTTTAATTTAAAATAAACAAATTACTAACAACATTAAAAAACTAAAACGACAATTAATAGCTTCAATTAATGACATCGATATTGTATGTTCGGACCAACCAAAGTTCGCGCCAAAAAGTAACGCGCCTGTGACAGCGTTCACTCGCTTTTCTTTTTTTTATATTTACGCCACAAGGAATTGATACATGCGGTGAAAATCGCCCTCCCCCACACGTGTCGCGGGCGGAAACTACTTTTATAATTTTTTTTGTTTTCTATAATAATATCTATCAGTCCAATATAAATAATTCAAATAAAATTTTAGTTAACATGAAAAATTTTCATTTGCAAAATTTAGTTAATTTTAATTATATTAGCTTACCTTTTAAGTTTTATTTAAATAAGTATTTAGTGAATTTGATTTACTGGCAGCAATTAAATTAAATTGGGTATTGAATTAATCCTAACTATTATAAACGCGAGTTTGTTAAATTGTTTTTTACGCTGTTACATCTTAACTACAAAAATCATAATGAAATTTTGACGAGCCGGTTGTCGTGTTCGGTAGATGGCGCCTTTTGCGCAGGTCGTGGGTTCGATTCCCATCCCGGAAAGGTATTTGTATGTGCATAAGCATGTCTGTTTGTCCTGAGTCTGGGTGTAATTATTATGTATTTACAACAAAAAAAAAGTACATGTAGTATATCAGTTATCTGGTTTCCATAGTACGAGCTCTGCTTAGTTTGGTATCAGATGGCCTTATTATTAAATTTTACATACACGCTATCAGGTGTACAAAAAACTGGCATAAGGTACTTAACACCTGGCTATCCTCAAATTATTATCTCATTGTTAGCGATCAGTTGACTTTTCTGTCGAGATGCTTGCAGTTGCAGTTGAGAGATTGTTGGACTATACCTTAAGATAAGTGTGTAAAGATGTGTGAAAGACGAAGAGCTTCAAAACTCTTAGATAAATATTTGTCTGCCTCTGGTCATGGGCTTATTGCGGGTTCGAATCCAGCTGGCCCCTCATTATTTACACATTTTATCCTAACTCGACGGGAGAATAAGAATACGAATATGTTCACGTATTTCCCTTTAAGAAACCATTGCAAATTTATAAAAAAATCTTTAATAATGAATTTATTATTAAGTCTTTTATTAAGTCTATTTTATTTTCAAATATTTTTTATCTGTAAAAAGAACAAAAAGATAGATACATAATATGTATGTACATAAGTATAAGGAAATACGCGGTTCGATTTTGATTTAACTTATGTTCGTATTAACAAATAATACATTTCTCTTTTTTTTATTGCATAGGATGGCGGGCGAGCATATGGGCCACCTGATGGTAAGTGGTCACCAACGCCCATAGATATTGGCGTTGTAAGAGCTGTTAACCATCTCTTACATCGCCAATGCGCCACCAACCTTGGGAACTAAGATGTTATGTCCCTTGTGCCTGTAATTACACTGGCTCACTCACCCTTCAAACCGGAACACAGCAATAACAAGTACTGCTGTTTTGTCTTAATATACCTTAGTATTTTTACATATTACCCACGAAGTATATTTTAAATATTCAAACATGACACTTCATAAGGTCACGCCACACGTGACCTTATTCCTTAATGTGTTTGTTTTGACATCCATTATTTCTCACCGGTTATCGCGCCTCCGCAAAACTGTGCTTAAAAATCATTTTAGATATAATACATTTCCTTAGCAAGTGTGTTTGAGCCTTATTTTGCGTAATAAAAGTAAGTAAAGACACAGCTTAAGTAATAATAATTTATCTCGCCAAATTTTCACTATAACCGACATCCAAAAAAATGAGGTTGTACGTTACTTTTTTATTGTATAGGTAGGCGGACAAGCATTTAGGCCACCTGATGGTAAGTGGTCACTAAAGTCCATAGACGGAAACGAAGATTGGGAACTAAGATGTTATGTCCCTCGTGCTTGATATTACACTGGCTCACTCACCCTTCAAACCGTAACACAAAAATACAAAGTACTGCTGTTTTGCAATAGGATATCTGATGAGTGGGTGGTACCTACCCAAACGAGCTTGCACAAAGCTCTACCACCGAGTACTTATTTTATATAAAGGTTCATCAATTACTCAAAAATGTATATACAGATTTAGATTATTTATTTAATTAACATATTTATTGAAAAATAAACACTGGGTTTTGTCGAAAATCTCTTAAAAACTGGTTAAATTTAAATTCATAGTATTCCACGATTTTAATCAATCGTAAATAGACCGTGATTAACCGCACGATTTCAATTAATTTGTAATTTTGCTCATCGTATTTATTAATACACTTATACATATCTCGCGGCAGTATGCACACGCGATCCCGTGCCGCTCCACCAAAGACGATAAAGGTACGCTGGTTTTTTAGTGGGTATTCCGGAGCCTTCAGCACCGGCGAGCCCCACATACCCCCCCCCCCCACTCCATGTGGGGGAAAAGCGTAAATGCGTTTTTCCAGCGAAAAAAAAAGACACATACATATTACTATTATTCATTTTGTAATCGTTTACAATGTGTGTAATGGGATGCTCAATGTATCTATGTGTTACGAAATAGTAAGATGACCTGAATTTTTTTTGGTCTTGCGGTTTCTGACTTGGGTAGAAATCCCAGGTCGGTCCAGTAAAAATAGTATTGAATTTTATTATCAAGAAATTCTGAATGGCATCCCGAAGTGTTAAATAAATAGTCAATATCAACAATCCATTTTTATTTCGACACTTTAATGCATACACTTTCATCTTCCAGACTCCGGGCTGCTCCTAAAGATCTTCGAAACCCAATAACTTTTTATTGACCCGACCAGAGTTTGAACCCAGGCCCCTAAGTATTATGTATGCATGGTAAAGTAAAGTAACAGCCTGTGAATGTCCCACTGCTGAGCTAAGGCTTCTTCTCCTTTTTTGAGGAGAAGGTGTGGAGCTTATTCCACCACGCTGCTCCAATGCGGGTTGGTGGAATACACACGTGGCAGACTTTGAGTGAAATTTGACACATGCAGGTTTCCTCACGATGTTTTCCTTCATCGTCGAATACGAGAATTATAAACACAAATTAAGCACATGAAAATTCAGTTCTCCCACTCGGCTTTTCTGTATGCTAGTACCTTCAGATATTAAAATACCTTGACATATCGTAAAAGAAAATTTATAGCATATTAATCGCGTGTGAATCAAAGATTAATCGTCCATTTTTCCTACACGTGTTTTTACAAATTCAATACACGAACTTAAAACGAAGGCACCGAAGCACTAACATTAAATAAAAAATGTTACATTTGACAAAAATAACAATAACTCCGAAACAATAGAGTTCTTGTTTTGAAACGAAACAATTTCACGGAGATTCTTGATCCCGAGATTTATGAAACATTTGTAGGCGACGGTTTCGCTCGCTCAGTAAAGGCAAATATGGCGTAAGGGTGCGACGCTGATATCGACGCAGCGGGCTAGTTAAAGTTGTAACGAGTGACGCGGACGGTGTGTGAGGTGAATTAGATATAGAGAAGTATAATAGAATAGCATTTTATATACAATTATTTATTTGTGATTTATAATCTGTGATACAAAAATATTACGATGCTGTCATCGAAATACATTTAAATCGAACAGGGCTTATCGATGACCATAGTTCGGGAATAAGAATCATGGTATACGATGAAATAAATTGAAATAATTCGTTAATAGATTTTAAAATTTGAGTGTTTTTTATGAATATACATTTCTTTCTACTGGTCGATGTACGGACTTTACACGAACGATAGCATGTAATATTACTATATGTGCGAGTGCTTAATTGACCAGTCTGCCTGCCTATACAATAAAAATAATTTAAAAAAATAGAAAAAGTTGTGTACACTCGACCTCGTATATGATTCAATTGACTATGTAGAATTCTATAGAGTTTTAACATGCTCGTGGCTTGTAATTATTTTTTGTAAACTTATTGAATATAAATAAATAAAAATAAAATCGCTCCTCTCATGAAACAATACCGCCCTAAGGTCCAACCCGCGGATAAAGCTTAAAGATAATCCAGTGTATCTTGTGGGATAGTCTCCGTGACTGTAAACAGGGTGTTCACAAACAGAATATATGTTAAGGAGATAAAAACTAGTTCATGAACATCTAAAATAAGAACTGTATAATAAAAAGTACATTATAATAAAAATATCTCTTTTCATTATGAACAATATCTTGCTATTGACCGTCGAAACTGACATTAAGCAACCAAGTCTCTGTTTGGTCTTTGTCATTTGTCAGACAAACTGCCCCTCTAGACACTGACTTGACACTCGCGTTCGACTCGAAACGTCTCGAAATCGAGTGTCAATCTCATACATTGATTATTATTTTATATTATATTCTATTAACGTAAAAGCCACTTGTCTAGAGGGGTTGATTCCATTCAAAGCGATTTCTACAATCTTTCTTCCGTCAATCTTTGATCACGTGACAATAACAGATGACGTATTCTGTATATAGGTGTTTTTCACAAACCGATACGATAATCAATGTGTCCCTTGTCACAGAGTTAAACAAAATGCAGTCGAAAATCAGACTGTGCTGTTAAAGCGGAGAAATGATTTAACTCACAGATACAATAATAAAAGTTGTTAAAATTTACAATAGAAAATCCTTTTTTTTATATTCATGGATTGTGTATTGATTTTTACAATATCCTTGTAACATCTGTCTGTATGTTAATGAAATGTTTGACGAACCCACAGGCCGTGGGTTCGATTCCCACCCAGGACAGACATTTGTGTGCATGAACATGTCTGTTTGTCCGGATTCTGGGTGTTATTATCTATGTAACTATGTATTTACAAAGGAAAAGTAATGTATGTAGTATATCAGTTCTCTGGTTTCCATAGTACGAGCTCTGCTTAGTTTGGGATCAGATGGCTTTGTGTGAATGTCCCAGGATATTATTATTATATTATTATAACGTAATGTTATCCATTTTATTGTTATAATATTTATAAGAGTTTGTTTAACTTAATAACTTTTGTAAAAGTGTTTCTGTGGGAATAATTCAGCACAACACCCTCCAATTGTCGAAGCAATTTCAAACTTACAATTTGTCTAAATTATTCATTTCATTACGTCAAATTTGATCACTTGATAATTCGAATACATACGTCATTTCCGTACATTTTCTGTCTACAAATGAAATCGACAAACGCCACAGGCCCGCAGGAGCGGTGTTCTTTTAGGATGATACTTGGATAAGTTTGGTCACTTTTGGTTACGAGTGCCTTTTGAATTTATTCTTCTCGTAATATTTCAAAGGTTGACCGGTTAAAATCTCTTATTGAGATAAGTCTGCCTTTGTATACTTTCAATTTCTTATAATATACATAAGAATAACTGACATAATATAAACAATATAAACTCACAGCCTACACTAGTAAGAAATAATAAGATTAACATTAGGTAGGTAGGTAGTAGGTTCGAAATGTGGAAGATTTATTGAAAATGTAACCCCTAAGGTAAAATAATATAGGGGATAAAAGTTTATATGAGAAATCCTTCATTTCTAAAGAAAGAACTATTGTAATTGGTATTAAGAAATTCTGAATTCCGTGATAAGCCGTGAATGTAATAAATCATTTAGAATGTAAATTATAATGCAATAAATATTCGTTCAATATAATTTAGAATTTTATTATTACATAAGCCATCTGTATTTATGACGTGTTTTTCGTAGTTTAAGATTATTATTGTTACTACTTATTTACAAAACAGATATTTAAAATAACAGAAATTTTTCAATATATTTATAATTATATAATATACATTTATGATTGAACTAGCTACCCAACCCATCCGCGTATTTAGAATAAGGCTCTACATATAACATTTATATCTTAATACAAATAACATTTAAAAATAATTAGTATACAAGTCGTGACCGCGTGGAATGGTGGCAAGAATGCTAGCAGCATTTCCCCTTTTCTTAATCCATATATCTCTATTGGTAAAATCGTCAGTCGGCATTTTACCTTTGATAGCCATCGTCATATTCCACTCAATTTACATTTACTTACTCATGCATCACTCTGTCTGTTAGGGAAAGCCGTATGAAAATTCCTTCCGGATTTTTATGAATTTATCGCGTTCGCACAGATAGACGGGTGGACTCTGTTTTTAAAAGTAACGTTTATTCTTGTACCAAACAACCGAAATAATTGATCATTTCGTTTATAAACATAAAATCGTAAACAATCATCATATCATATTATTAAAAAAATGTGAAGGATAATAACTGCTATAGTGTAAAACTGTGGTGCAGTTATTAACGCCCGCCAACAAAGCGGTATTGCTTTATTTTTAAAACATTTAAATTTCACAAAGTAGTAAAAGAAAAAATTGGTTGCCTGTAAAGTCGGTATACGGGCGAAAGTTTTACGTGACAACGACTTTGAGTGGTAAAATAATTTTAATGTGAATATTCATTCGTATAGTAGGAAGAAGGATAAAATAATAGTAACAATTTAAAACATTTATTTATACAAAGAATTATATTTAAAACATTAATTTATACAAAGAATCTCGCACTGAATTTCACTTTTTATGTCTGTCTCTCTCGCTCTTAGGCGGGCTAACCATGCCCGAGTGGAAGGGACGCGTGCCTCTCACTCGCTCTCATTGTGAGCGCATAACGTGAGCGGAGCGTAACGCAGTTTCTTGAAGTGTCACCCGGCAAACCAATTTATAAGACGTTGTCACGTCAAAAAATAGACGATAGAATGAAAATTGTCAGATTACAAATAATTATTTGTATCCGAAAGCAACGGCAATGTCTTAATTAACATCAAGAACATTAATTGCGAGATCTTTCACAATCACTCCGAGGCAACATCCAAAACTGATTTATTGCGTTTAAATAAATAATTTGGCTTCTAAGCCGGGAAAAGAATCACCCTGCGGGATAAGATAGGCGGGATCTTCTTATAAATTATTTATTAACTGCTCCCCGACACTTTTGTTGTTACGGGCCGCTTTGTTCGTGAATTTTATTCGTAAAAACGAACGAACAAAATGAGAAATATTTCTGAGTAGGGTAACCATTATCCATATTGTTTTGAGAGATTTATGTTATGTTATATTTAAATACTTCTAAGCACATACGGCTTTGAATGTAAACGATGTAATTGTAAGCGATGGTTAGCATTTCTTACAATGCTTCTCTTCTATGGGCGTTGGTGACCACTTACCATCAGGTGGCCCATATGCTCGTCCGCCTTCCTATACAATAAATGTAAACGTTGCTTAGCGACGGTCTAGTTAAACAGTCATTTATCTCTTTCTGCCACTATCGTTTAGACATTAAAAAGGAAAAGAAACATTATTGTTTAACTATTCGTCCGCTGAACAACATTTATAAGCAATTTCGTCGTCGTCGTCGTCGTTAGTTATTAAGCGGTTTACGTATCTCTTATTGCTTTGCATTTATTCAAGTTCAAATTACAAACAGTTATGATACTTACTTCTATATCCTTAAATCAGTCTACCACACCTATTATATTTTCCTTTTTGAGGACGAGATTAATTATAATCACAATTTAACTACATTAAAACTCACTGGTGTTTTCTCAATCCGCTCCGCTCAACAAAACATAATGACGATTCAAAAGTAATTGTAAAATGTTACTTGAACTTAACAAACTTTTTTTTTTCTTTTTCTGGCGTGGATCTACGCTATTTGAGCGCAAAATATTCTGCCAATATCACGAATAGGAGATATGACACATTTGGTATGAGATTATTCGGTATACAATTTTGAAGTGGTAATGATGATGAATGTTGAAGCTATGTAATAGTACAGTAGATATCTAAAACAATATTATAACTAAATGACTTAACGAATTTGTGAATGTGGTTTCCGTTTTTACTTTCATCTCTGACGTTTAAGTCAATTTGACAGGTAGGTCAATTCAACAGGTAGGTTTTTGATGACTGCACACCTTGGGAATGAAACAATCGCCTCCAGGGTATTTTAAATAAAGAAAAAAACTGTTATTGTATAAATTGCATGTATATGTTTTTTTTTTTATTGCATAGGAAGGCGGACGAGCATATGGGCCACCTGATGGTAAGTGGTCACCAACGCCCATAGACATTGGCGTTGTAAGAGCTGTTAACCATCTCTTACATCGCCAATGCGCCACCAACCTTGGGAACTAAGATGTTATGTCCCTTGTGCCTGTAATTACACTGGCTCACTCACCCTTCAAACCGGATCACAGCAATAACAAGTACTGCTGTTTTGCGGTAGAATATCTGATGAGTGGGTGGTACCTACCCAGACGAGCTTGCACAAAACTCTACCACCAAGTAAGATACGTGTACAGATATTTATAAAAAAAAACCCGCTAAGTTTCTTTCGCCGGTTCTTCTCAGGTCTGAGGTGGGTATTTCTGAACCCGTGGTAGATTTATGACAATCAATAAGTGTAACGGTTGAATATTGACTAAAGATTTTGACTTTACCTTTGACTTTGAAACGGTTTAGAAACTCTAAAACTAGTTTTAACCAGTTCTTATACGGATCGGTATTGTTCATAAAACAAATCTTATACCTAATTACGAAGAGTTATAGTTATTTCAATATTTTGTATATTAAAAACATATATCTAATAAATGTGTGTGTTCTAAATTCTTCATACACCCTCTAAAATTTGTCCGCGATATTAATTAATAATGGTTCCTCTACAACTGAGGCGTTTTGTATGACGTTGATAACAGATGTTTGGACGGAGCTGGAGGTCTGAGATCTCACAAATAAAAGGGATATTAAATTCTCTTAAATTTCGCTTTATTGTTTGTTAGGAAATTCATTTCTTAGTAGAAAATATGAAGTAAATTAAAAACCTTATGGCTCTTATATATTTCTCGTGTTTCGTCGTGGTCGTCAACTTGTACTTTTGGTCAAATCTAACTTTTAGCACATACTTCCTTGACGAAGGTACACAGCTTCTCGAGGGAGCCAACTGTGCAGAAGCACCAATACTTTTAGTAAATAGGTTGGCATCCTGACAAATACTTACTTTTTTACTTGGTGGTAGAGCCTTGTGCAAGGTCGTCTGGGTAGGTACCACCCACTCATCAGATATTCTACCGCAAAACAGCAGTACTTGTTATTGCTGTGTTCCGGTTTGAAGGGTGAGTGAGCCAGTGTAATTACAGGCACAAGGGTCATAACATCTTAGTTCCCAAGGTTGGTGGCGCATTGGCGATGTAAGAGATAGTTAACAGCTCATACAACGCCAATGTCTATGGGCGTTGGTGACCACTTACCATCAGGTGGCCCATATGCTCGTCCGCCTACTTATGCAATAAAAAAAATAAAAAAAATGAGCCAGCCAATGATCTGCTGTTAAGTCACCATAGACATTGGTGTCGTAAGAAATATTTATTTATTTATTTATTTATGGGAAACATACAGCATAGTATAATACACAAACATATGGTATCAAAATAAGTCTCACATAAGCCAATAAAGTTTCCACTTTTACATAAAAGAGTGAATCTAATAAAAAAAAAACAAGTAATTAACAATAAGAATATTAATGACAAATAGAGTTTTTTAGGGCTTTTAAGAATTTAGACATATTTACGTTAAATATATCTACATTGCTATAATATTTATTATAATTGTCACAAACCACCAAAAAGCGATTTTTGGCATAGTTTGTTCTACATAATGGGACATAAAAGGTATGCTTTGAACGGGCAAAAGTATGTGGACACTTGATATAAATGTTGTTAACTAAGTACACTGAATCGACATAGTTATTTATAATTTTATAAAGAAAAACCTGATCTTTGCATTCTCTGCGTTTCTCAAGCGACAAAATTTTAAGTTTATTAACACAATTGGCCCCAAATTTGTGCGTTAATATTTTAATAAATTTGTTCTGTACATTTTCGATAGCCATGATATACTTTGAGTATAACTATTAACTATTCCTGTCATACTTTAATTCACTGGTCTGCTGCAGCCTCATCTGAAATCAGCAGGACATCCAACTCCTCACTTATTCCGTAACCGCATTGGTCACATGAAAAAAATTAATGTTATAAAAAAAATGGAATTACATATTGTATCAAGTGTAGAGGACGCCCTGAGGCGAGGTGGACCGACGATTTAAAAAAGATGATGTGGACTGCCCAATATTGGGATGATTGGCGTTCTATGAGGACTTTCGTCAAGCAGTGGACGGAAAAGGCTGAAAAAATACAAATAAAATTCAATTGCCGTTAGTCGGCACGGTTTTATAATAGTTAAATAAAATTAAAATTGAAATCTTTAAACATTATTTGTAACGCATTAGCATCGGTACACCCGTGACGAAATATTCATTTTGTAATAAAACTACTCATGTTACATTCCTCATTTCATATTTTGTTATTACACGAAGAAACATGCTTTTAAGAGAAGCCATTTTATTAATACTTGCAAATGTAAGTGTATTCGATTATTTAATTACTTTCGGACTTAATTATAAGTGTTGCTTAGGGGGTATTTAGTTAAAAATAGATTTGTCTCTTTCTGACATTATTGATTTGACATTCGAAATAAGAGACAGAAATGATTAACTAATTACCTCCTAATCTTTTAAATATATAAGCAACTTTGACATTAAATTGACGCGATATCAGTCGAGATCTTGATGATGTTTATTATGGATTCGCCAAATAATCTCGTTTTGAGTGTTAGTTATATTGTTACGGGAACTTTGGAAGTCAATTATAAATAAAGATATATCAAGAAGAAAATCGTATGGAACATGTTCATTGGATGTGACTCCTAATATTAATTTTATGTTGTATCCAATATGGTATTTTTATAGGACATTTGCAGACTAGTAGGTAGATTCTTACTGGCTCGTTGTTCTAGTGGCTAGATAATATGCCATTAGATTCCGAGGACCTGGTTTAAATCCCCGAGTCAGGCCAATAAATAGATATTTTTCTGTCAAGACATTCTCAGTGGTAGCCTTTCAGTAATTGGCAGCTTACACTCTTGTGCTTCGGAAAACACGTAAAATCAATTATCCTTATCAATGAGCCTAAACTCATACCAATTGTATCGAATCATCGGTCCCATCGGAATATGAAATGTAGTTTGTCTCACATATATTTTCCACCTTAATCTAGTTATTAATACAGGTTTTCCTTTGAGAATAGCCTAAATATATAATATAAGTACTAGCCGTTTCCACCAACCCGCATTGGGGCAGCGTGGTGGAATAAGCTCCAAACGTTCTCCTCAAAAGAGGAGAGGTAGCCTTAGCCCAGCAGTGGGACATTCACAGGAGGTTACTATTACGATTAAGTACTAACCTGGTTCTTAGGAAGCGTACGACGAAGGTAAAGTGGAGATCCGTAAAACACTTGGCATAAAGGACATTAGAAGCTAGAAAGAGTCCAGTAGGCAGACCTATAGATGACTAGAAAAATGGCTGGTGCTCAATGGATGCACTTACTCGAAACCTTTTGATTTAACCTATTAATGAATAGACTTATGTCTACTTACAATATGATCACTAGCCTATATATAGCCCACGGCTAGTCAAACCACATTTGCGAGTTAAATTTTGTAAGTTTTATACGAACACGTTTATTTCATGTAGGTATAACTTATATAACGCGCAACGGAGCAGCTATTTCGGGTTTATGTCAATATATGTACGTGACAAAATTATAACAGCTCCAGTTGTTATGATGTTATCTTTGACCTTTTTTTTCGTTGTATGTATTGCTGTTGACCCTAGTGTTCTCTACAGCGT
This sequence comes from Nymphalis c-album, assembly GCA_963151315.1. Classification (NCBI taxonomy): domain Eukaryota; kingdom Metazoa; phylum Arthropoda; class Insecta; order Lepidoptera; family Nymphalidae; genus Nymphalis; species Nymphalis c-album. The sequence continues at coordinate 7,339,002 of OY720607.1, read as the reverse complement.
CACCGGGTAGTGTGGGCGAGATTCAGACGGTTTTGTGAGCCCACATAAGGGGCTCAAGGGGAACGGACGCCCCAGTGCCTCCCGTGTAGGACCTTGGCTTAGGACGTCGTTGAAGTCGGAGAGATGAAAAATGTTTGCATAATTAAAATCAGTGTTATACGCCTAAGCGGTCGGTGTGTGTTGTTAGTGTTCCCTAAGAGATGTATATTGGCTGCAGTCTATCGAGTGGGTCGTGTAGGACGGGCATAGGTCTACAGGTCGTATAAGAAACCTTCACCACCAAGTACATTGGAGCTCGTTCCGGGATTCAACACTTTCGTCAAAGCCTTCTCGATTTGTAAGTTATCCAATTATATTAAGTACATAATAACGAATGTTTCAGGTTTGTCTCGCAACAACTAACAGTACGTCACCAACAAATGACGACAATGTTTTTAAAAATGTAATGGATCTCTCGACAAATGCGTTCGCAAAAGCTTACTTGTTATAACATTTAATATTTCTAGCAATAGTAAGATATATAATGAAAATTTAAAATAAACGAATGAACGTATCAACGCTTTCTTTAATTTAATTCCAAAAAATCACCATATATAGGTATTATCTGAATAGATAGATACCCGGTAAGTACATATGTAATAATATCAGTAGCTTATTCATGCGCCGTCATAAAGTATATATAATTATTCTGGACGAGATTATAAAAGATTAAATAATAAATAAGCTTTGAACTTCGTTGATTCTCCTACAGAATACGAAAATGTAATTGTATACATTTACTTTAATAAATAAAGTATGTGATTGACGAGAAAAACTATTCAAAATTACTTAGGTATAATAATAGTAACAATAATAATCTATATATCAACCAAAAACCCTTATGTTAGTTATAAAAGTGATTTGGAACTTTTTTAGTAATTACATAAATTCATTTTGGTTAGTTTAGGCGTAAATGTATTCAGTGCTCTAAAAATAGGCTTACAAAACTTGCAAGTATTTTTAAGGTGATATTGGTTCTATTTCTCGACAATACTTGTTAGTTTAGTTATCTATAATAATTATGTTTCCACCACAACCAATCTCAAGAGAGACTAGCCAACTGCCCATGATTGAAGTACAAAAATATGTGCAATAGCACAGAAGCTATCTATTCCTTTACTCTCAAAATCCGATGGAATTTTTATTAGCTCGAACTGAGGTTAGAACCAACAACCTCGGAAACTGAGGCCTTTTATCACACCACTAAAGTAAACGAGGCAGTCATGTTTATACCAACTCTGTAACCTAATAACCGTCAATTCCTCAAACAATACTCGCATCCTGGGACAAGTCAGCAAGTTAACAACAAACCGGCCGACATGTCACGACTTGCTAAATTAACTTAACACTTACATAACTTACAAGACAAGTGACGTAAATTATTATGTCGTGTTTTGTCATATGTACTAATTTGTGATAATGATTCAATTAAAACTATGTCTAAGTAATAGTATTACGGCCAATATAATGTATTTATTATGTAAGTATATATAATATAGGGAATGTAAGCTCGCTATGATGAAAACCAAATAGATGACACTTGCCTTTCGCGCTGCACCCAGAACTAGCATTTGTGTGCACGAACATGTGTGTTTGTTCTGCGTATGGGTGTAATTATCTAAATAAGTATGTATTTATATACAAAAGAAAAGTAGTAAAAATGTAATATCAGTTGTCTGATTTCCAGAACACGAGCTCTTAATTTAGGATCGGATAGTCTTATGTGAATAATGTCCCAGGATATTATTATTCCTATTATAAACTGTTTATGTGACATATTGGAGCGTTTTGGGCAGATCAATTTGTATGTCCTGATGAATGACTATGCGAATAAGACAAAATTGTCGTTTCTGATTGATTTACTAAATACAATTAATAATGACTAACAAAGTCTAAATTTTTAACTTTAACAACGAACCGAGCTGATGCGATTTTATCTCTAAATCTTAACCGAAGATCGCGAGTTACAACCCGGGCAAATATTCATTCCAAATATTCTCCTCAAGAGTAGACAAGTCCCAACTGTGGGACACTGACAGGACGTCATCTATTTACATTGTTAAAATAACATTCGAACATAACATTTTACAACACAAACTATATTGTAGTGACAGCCATCCAATGTTTTAACAACTGCAATCAAAGTTAAATTTACGAGTCGGAGTGACTGTTCTCTATAGTTTTTATTATCACAGGTGTATTACAGACCTACTATTACTACCAGTAAAAATGTTTTATCATCGTGTTCTTAATCGGCAGACACGCGATATAAAAATTCTTAATGTAAAAGTTAATAATTTGCGCAGTTATCATTTAATATATGGTTCAATCATAAGGCTTTGTGCAGGCCTGTTGATTGGTGGTAGAGCTTCGTGCAAGCTCGCCTGGCTAGGTACCACCCATTCATCAGATATGGTACAGCAAAACAGCAGTATGCTTATCATTCTCATTAAAGTTTAGTTTTTATTATTGCTATTTATGAAAACATATTCGATAAGAATGTATATATTAAGTATTTTGTGTATGAATATTTTTCGTAACAGCTCCGAAAATTTCGCCGGGCTGTTCCTAATAGTAGACTAGTTCCCCTTTTTCTTAATAAAACATTTCATATTACTCATTTATCTTATACTACGAGAACTACTAATATTAACATTACGAAAATAAGGTTATTAATTAAAAGCCGAGATGGCCCAGTGGCTAGAACGCGTGAATCTTACCCGATGAACGTGGGCTCAAACCCGGGCAGGCACCACTGAATATTCAAGTGCTTAATTTGAGTTATAATTCATCTCGTGCTTGACGGTGAAGGAAAACATCGTGAGGAAACCTGCATGTGTCAAATTTCACTCAAATTCTGCCACATGTGTATTCTGCCAACCCGCATTACAGCAGTGTGGTGGAATAAGCTCTAAGCCTTCTCCTCAAAAAAAGGAGAAGAGGCCATAGCTCAGCAGTGGGACATTCACAAGCTGTTACTTTACTTTAAGGTTATTAATAAATTTTATGATGTAAATTTCCTAGTATCATCTTTTCATCTTTCCACTTTTGTTAATATTATAAAGTAATAAAGTCATTTCGTCTGTCGTTACGAAACTCAGTCCGCAGCATCGCATCCGTCATAACACCTGCACCTCACTTTATTAAACTGGTAAAATGGCCGACGGACTAAAGGTACGGTTTCATTAACAGCGATTTGTATAATTTCGTCGTTACATCATTCATTATAATATATCAGGTAAGTCAGTAAATATAAATCAGGTAAGGTCATAAAATGTATAATATGGTAAACCTTCAGGTTGTCGTCAGGCGTTCGTGACAAAACATTATATAAACTACGAATTGTTTTTTTTTATACATTTAGAACACCAAATTATACAAATTGATGCAAATTATTAAATTGAATATCTTCTACACAGCACAAGTCGTGCCAATAATAAATTAAAGTATCTTTCACATCTGTTTGTCAATCGTTTTATTTACTTTTGTGTTGCGTGGATATTGATAAGATTTAGTGATTTACCAATAAAAAAAACATACAGACGAATTGATAACCTCCTCCTTTTTTTGAAGTCGGTTAAAAAATAATGGCATTTTTTCATAAGTTTTCTATTGGTGCATTATTTCCATTACCATTTTTAGTCTTACATTTAAGTGCTATTGGCATCCTCGCAACGTGTATTCTAGAGTTTATTATATATCGACTATTTTAACTAGCAAGTTAATTTTTACTGTTAACTTTTATTGTAATTATTACAGTTTAATTATATTTATCTAAAATGTGTAAAATTGATTATGGTTTATATGTTTTACATTATATACAGTTTTAGCTTAATATATGTGCTGTATAAAATTTTTTGATTCAGTTCTCTGTTACTGTGCGTAATAAAATAAAAGTATTCTTCTTAGAAAAAAGTTTATAGATCTTCATAACAAATAATCTTTTTTCCAGGCCAAGCCAAACATCCTCGGGAACGCTTATGCTGGTAGATTAATTTCCTGCTTCCATATATGATTTAAGAACGTGTTCGCCTTACAGCCGAACCAAGCAAATACATATAATCAGTAGCGTTACTCTAAGATATTTTTTGAAGTTATACTTCTTTTGGCGCGATGGAGAAAACTGATGAGAGTGAATTTTTACGATGCGCGCGCACACCGACACCTGAATTCTACATCGTGAAGTTAGTTCTAGGTGGCATGAAAATCGATAACTATGTTCAAGTTGTATATTCTAGTATTTTTACTGTGTTGTCATATTTTTACGTTAATAAAACCTTTTTTATTTAAATAAAATCTTTTTTATCAATTTTAATATTTATCGTTAATCACTACTGCATTTTAGTTATGTTTTTTTTCCATACGCCAAAGAAGTATAACTTCTAACGCGTGTACATAAGTACACATACTCTTTTTTTTATCGATTCGCCATTCATAAATCCTAGTATATTACAATGTAATTAAATTGCCATTATTAAAAAATAAAACTTAATATATCTTATCGAAGGAAATAGTAGCTGATTTATATTTTCAACCGCTTACAGTGACGCCAACCCTTTAGCCAAGCCTAATGCGCTCACCCTGCGAATTCAAGGCGGTGATGTAGCGTGCAACAGCAGCAGTGCGGCTAATGCACCGCTCACATGCGATTTCATACCAAGAAATTTATAGATTTTACTTCGAAACCTACAATTTTATTCGACGAAAGGCTTTGACAATTGAATTTGTTACTACACTTTGAAGTTGAAGTTACTTTCATAAGTTGAAATATATTGTACTTAAATTACTTTTAGTATATTAAACAGATAAATAATTAGGACTATTAGAACAAACTCGAGACTGGCTCAAAAATCGTTGGTTATTTCAGCTAAAATGTAAGCTGAAATATTCAATGATAAAAGTTCTTTTTTAAAGTTTTATTTTTTAAACATCACTAAAGAAACGTTTCAATGTAAAACTGGCTCTTATTAGTGTATTGTATGAATTTCACTTAAAGATAGGGCTATTCTTTAAGAAAAACACGAAACGCTCCGCAGAAATAAATTATGTCACATAAGTGATATGCGACATTGACCATTATAATTATAACATATCAAGCACACACGCATCAAAATAGTATATCACCATAAGTCGGTTGTTACATTTACGGATGAGTAATGAAGTGACTTCTTACAGAATAGAAATGAAGTTAATTATCATAAATTAACATTCACTCGTCCTTATGCATAGAAACTGCTCAATTTCTCAAATGGACTAACTATGTAACCACCTGCACCTGCAACCCATTCGTTCATATAACGTCAGAACGGCAATATTCATTAAAAAGTTGCATCGTCTAAAAACTAATCGTTCGTTACTAAGAACTGAAACTATATTAGAAATACCATAATGTTAATTAATCTTTGTATAATTGCCATAAAATAACTTTTTGCATTTTTAATAATATTAAATTACAACTACTTTAGCTCGCATAGGTAAAATTTATTACCAGGAAATGACCATTAAACATTCTATAACATAAAAATAAATGTTCAGAAATCTGTTAAAGTTTTAGTCAAAAGTTCGAGTCTTAAATCTGTCAATTATTTGCATCGTTGTAACTGTATAAGCCTGATGTTTGATGATGATGATGTTTCATGTAAGCCTTATATATAATTATCGGTATTATATATAATTATATCACTTTCCATCAGGTGAGCCTCCTGATCGTTTGCCCCCTCTTACATTAAAAAAAAGCCTTTGGAGGGTTGCTATATATATAAACACGTTATGTCGTTATATAAATACGTTATGTAACAACATAATGTGCTTATATATGGCAACCCTAAGTCCATGTTACTTTTAACGCGGAGCGTTGCGACATCGATTCGTGGAAATCAACGTTCTACATTCCACATAACAGTAACTTGGTTGACATCAAATTCATGTCATATAGAAAATCATGCTTCATCGCTCAACAATTTCATGAAAAATAAGCTTTTTTTTTAAATATTCAAATTATTATAAATGACCAGTCATAAACAACTCTAAAATCTATCTACGCCAAAGAATGACATTGCAATACATAAGGCAAAGTTAAGGTTAAAGTTTATCACTTCCGTCTCATTCCTGTTCTGTGTACCGTGCGCCCACCGTCGCCACTCGTCGCTATATATCCACACTTTTTTATCGTAATAACCGCAGTGTCAGCGTGAAATATTTGTGGGCCGTCTGCGGTAGAACATTGCTTTTGAAATTGAATTTTTGAACTAGAATCTAGAAATCCTTTACATGGCAGGTTCATTTAACTTACATACGGTCTAGTAGAATATAATATTCAACCATGTCACATTTTTAAATAAAAGTAGATAGAATTTGTCGAACAAAAATAACTAATATCTTGGAAAAAGAATATATTATAATTTCATTAGCCAAGGTTTTTGATAAGCTCTTTTATGTAAATGATGTCCTTTTTATCGTGAAGCTCTTCGCCATCAAAGTCTAATGATTCCGTTGTTGTTCTTGAAGAAGACGATCCAGGCAACTCCCATACAATGGTGAGAACCTGTGGATCATAAATTGGTGATTAGAAAAGAAATAGGTTTTCCATTAGTCTGTCCACATACATATATCTCTTCATATATGTACATATTTAAGCGTACGGTTTCTATGAACCGATTTTAATGATGCATTGAAGATGTATATGTCATTGAACTCGTTCAATTGACAATATAAAATCGTTGTATTGTTGCCGACACGTCAGATTTGACGTTCATAAAAGGATCCGATTAGCTGACTTGTTAGTTGCTACGGCGAAGTTGTCGTGAGGTGTACAACACCACCACTGTAGTAATTATTTTTACTAACATCTATGATTACAGTTATTTACATTTTAACGGCTATTTACTTGAAACAATTAGCATTGCTGATTTTTTTTTTATTTATATATGTTTTAAGCGTTTGTTGTTTGAATTAAATCTTGTAACGTGGTACTAAATTATATGTATGTACATTAAATTTGTTTGAATTTAAAAAGAACGTGTTAAAACACATACTTTTGTTTTATTAATGTTCGAATAAAATTATGTATATATTTGTTTCAGTTGTAGTAAAATAAAGTTTTAGCCCATTTGGGTGGAACTGGCCTAAAAATCAGTTGCAAGATATCAGCCAGATACTAACAGATATACAAACTGCATGATCAAGCTTCGACCATAGTATTAGTGGTGAGGAAACATTAGACAGCTAGGCATTTACAGGCTGTTACTTTTCTCTTTCTCTACGTCATTTATCTTTCGTCTCGCTCACGTAACAAAATGTGCCTAAACAAGACGCGTCCTTAAGATCGATTATTGAATAGTCTAAAAAGTCTCATGTTAAAAATAAAAGTTCAAATGAATTACATTCTAGTCTCTACACGAGAATCGATCATTCAGTCCATACATTATCGTCGGATATATATTCTGACATTGGTGAATAATCGAGAGGAAAATTATATGTGTGCGTGTCTGTGTGTTTGTGTGCATTCATGTGTATACCCTATTCCAATGGGAATAGAAAAAAAATGTAAACACACCGTAGATTTACAAATTGCATGCGATTGTCAAATCGTTCTGCATTATTATGCACTGTAAAACAATTCTTGATTAATTTACCCTTATTCATAATACAACACTATTCCAATTAACTGGTTATAACCACATCAATTTAACTTTCAAAGGTCTGAATACAACTTTGCGGACATAGATAACGCCATATTTTCGCGTAGCCATAGTGAATGCCATAGATTATTCAAGATATCCAATGACATCGCGTCAATTGATATCGATGACCAATGATATCGCATTAATTCGGTGTCAAATTTGTTTATTTGGGTTTATTCCTGTTGTGGTTGCCAAGAGGTTTAATTGTGATGTGAGAGAAACATTTTCAAATAAAGCACATCAGTATTCTATGTTATAATGACAACTACTAAATAACGACTCCATAGATTTTGAAACCTCTTCGCTTAAGAGAGACACCATAAAACAAGAGCTCACTCTTAAAAAGTCCAACATTAAATTCCAAATAAAACAACATAAGAAACATCCACACATCTTATGTAAAGCAAAAACCGATAATTTCAATTCTCTCACAAACACAAACCTAATATTCACAGATCGATGGGGAACGTACATGAAGATAGAAACGAAAGTTTGTTAAGCAAATAAACACATGTACCTTATGATTTACAGCCCTGAAGTTCTGAAGTAACTTGAGAGCGGAACGCTTCTCGGTCGGATGCGATATCTGGTAGAGACGCAACGCGCGATGGAACTGAAAACAAATGTAAAACGATTTCAAATTTCTCCTTATGTATATTTAAGTGGTTTCTTTAGGGTTCCGTACCCAAAGGGTAAGGCGGGACCCTATTACTCAGACTCCGCTGTCCGTCTGTCTGTTCGTCTGTCACCAGGCTGTATCTCATGAACCGCGATAGTAAGACATTTGAAATTTTCACAGATGATGTATTTCTGTTGTCCGCTATAACAACAAATACTAAAACAGAATAACATCAATATTTAAGGGGGGCTCCCATACAACAGACATGATTTTTTTGCCATTTTTAGGTAATGCTACGGAACCCTTCGTGCGCGAGTCCAAAAAACTTCATACATATTTAGTTTACGACAAGCCATTCGGTTTAATTTATAATATATGAAATCAAAGAAGACAAAAAATACATATCATTCTCATATTTTGTGTAGCACGTCGATGGATTGAATTAAAAACACAATAATATCTAATTCGAAGCGATTATAATTGTAAAGCAAAACCTAATCATTAAATGTTTGATAATATTAACAATATTTAATTTAAAATTAGAATCAACAAAAAAAAACAATATTAACATAGCGTTCTTACTTTAAATAAAAAAAAAACGGCTTAAACTGTCAAAATGAATAATTTATTGTGTGCCACGTAAAGTGTATTCGACAATTAACCTGCATAGATAATTTTTACTAGTCCGGGTCGTGTGGCGTAAAACCTCCCTTGTAAACCCCCGTTATTCATCCATTTAAAAATTCAAGTCAACTGTTTCGGTGCTCTTATGGCCGTCGTTTCAGATCTCTAGATGCCGTTCGTTAAGTATCAAACAAATAAGTTATACTGTTTTGGATGAGAAAAATAAACTAGATTATAAGACCTGTAGGGCTATTCTTTATGAACTAACTCGATACTCTATGGCTATGGTACTGCAGATTATCGTCGTCTAATGTCTCACTTAGTGGTAGAGCATTGTGCAAGCTCGTCTGGGTAGGTACCACCCACTCATCAGATATTCTAGCGCCAAATAGCAGTACTTGTATTGTTGTGTTCCGGTTTGAAGAGTGAGTGAGCCAGTGTAATTACAGGCACAAGGTACATAACATCTTAGTTCCCAAGGTTGGTGGCACATTATATAATAATATTTTTCTTTTAATACCAATATCTATGGATGTACGTGAAAAAAATAATATAAGTGATAAAGTAAGCGACAGTTACCATAATAATTATTATAACATTTCAAAATTACACGCATCAAAATAGTATATCGCCATTAATCGGTTATCAACATTTCACGGGTGAGTCACGAAGTGAGTGCTGACAGAATGGCACTGCAGAGACCCTTGCCAAGTTGACATTCTACAATCGTAAACGCTAATAGAAAACTAAACAAATGTATGAAAATCACATCTCTCAACGGATAAGTCACGTGGTCATTCTCATACATTGTTTAGTTTTATATTAGCGTTTACGATTGTAGAATGTCAACTTGGCTAGGGCCTCAGATCTCTTTCCAGTTATCTGTTATTTCTTAATCTACACAGTCTTCAGTTCATCTGGCTGAAACTATACTGAGCATACTCTACATTTTCCGATTCTCGATGTCTACTTAAATATTTTTCTGCCCCATCGGCCTTTATTTTATTGAAACATTACGTACTTATCTGTGCCCCGCGGTTTCCCTCCTGTATAACTAATTTATAATGCAATGAATAAAAATAAGCCTAGAGCATTCCTCGATAAAAGGACTATATAACACAAAAATATTTTTTAAATTCGAATCAGTAGTTCCTGAGATTAGCCGGATCAAACAAACAAATGCTTCAGCTTAATATATTAGTATAGATGTATGAATAATTGTATTCGGATTGCGAAAGAAATAGAATAAATGAAAAACAGAAAACGCTCACCCGTTGCAAAAGACACCAAGAGTCTCTATAATTTTGCAGAAACACCAGCGGTGTGAGGACTGCTGCATAGAACGCCGCCTCCCGGTCCAGCAAATCCTCGCCCTCTGACATGGCGTACATAGACGCTCGGAACTTGTGGAGAAACTCGCTGTTCGAATGATCTTTGTCAAAACTATAATGCAAAAGAAAAAAAAATAAAAATCACATAATAAAATAGATTTTTGAATGTGTTTAAATTTGCAGAATTCGATTTCTATTCATAGAGATTTACTACGAATAACATTCTATTAAAATACAGTGTTATGTCAATTATTATAACAAATGTATTATATATATATATATATATATATATATATATATATATATATATATATATATATATATATATATATATATATATATATATATATATATATATATGTGTAATAAGTTTGTTTATTAAAATAATAACCAAATTTGTTACTCTGTAAAGAGAAATATATTCTTTTATAAAATTATGTAAATTAATTACTTAGTAAATATAAATTATAATTAATTATAATTTATAAACTGTATACCTAACTGTATACCTGTAAAGAGAAACAACATTGAAAGCTATTGCTTCATATATTTCTTACAATCAGAAATGTTTCTTTTAAAAAAAAAAAACGTCGTTAACTTTTTATTATACAAAGTCAGCGTGACTTAATCTATATATTAAACGTGAAGCAAAAAAAAAGAAACTGTCAGTTGAAATTATGAGGTATTTAGTTTTCGAAGCACAAAGACAATCTCTTATTCTCAAGGGATCGTGTAAGTCTGTAACCAGACGAGATTTAATACGGCTCGCATTTGTTATTCATACGTTCGCCGTAAAATATTCAAGTCGTCTTACATACACGATAGCAAATATTTTAGAGCTACTCAGACAAAATCTAAGAATTAACTACACGACACCGTACAAAGTTGTTATACCCTGAAAATAAGCTGTATTTCTAAGTACCATTAAGCGGTTTATTTTTTTAACTAATTCAATCCAGATTGTATCGCCCTAATCTATACTTGCATATAAAATGTCATATACTGTTATTATAGCTATATAATATTATGATTGTCTATAATAATCATTGGCAGTAATACGCATACTTTTGTCTTTTGTGATATAATATATTTTTTTCAAAATTTAGATTTTACGAAGCTATCTGCAAAGAACCTTTAGCTCGATTTTCAACTTTATGCAATCGTCCTATTCAATATGTCATTCTTTTCAGTATATAATCCGCGCGCTATCAGAATGAGATGGAATGGATTAACGTAAATCGAAAATGACAGTTCTCGAACGAAGGAGCGTTAACAAAGAAATTCTGAACGAATAATTATCCGACTCCGGCTAAGCCAAAGGTGATATGAATTTGTCTATAGTTACATTATATAGTAGGCTTATATGTTGGGGTGTTGATGTTCGACTACCGACAAAAATTGGCATCATTAACTTTTCAAAATTCAGGTTAAAGAGCTTTATTACTCACAGTCACAGTTCACTTATACAATGAGCAATACATATTACATGATATACATAGGTACATAGCTAGTTACAGTAGTAAAATCTGTGACAGTACAAGTATATAACTACAAATTTTACGTCTCTTTCCACTTTCTATGTATCTATTCACTGAAAATTAAATATCTAAGATAATTTAAGGAATCAACCAAAAATCCAGACTATCAAACAGCACGTCCTACCGCGAACAACGACGTGAGTTTGCCGACGCTACCGCTACCGGGCGAACCGCGTGTGATCCTAAAGGTCACATCCCAATCTGATCGCACTCAGATTATACCACGACACACACCTATTTGATCATTTACGTTTTTTTTGGGGTATGAGAACTGTGTCGGGCCGAAATATATTTATGTTTATTGTTTTAAAACTCCTGTTGTCCTCCGCCAGTATACAAAATCCTTTATTCAGCATAATATAAACATTACATTGACTAGTTGATTGTCAAATTAAAAAACTCCGTTTCAGAAAAGAAATATCCTGATCCGAGAAGAACCGTCGAAAGAAACTTTTTGCACACAAGCGTCCCTTTCCATTTTTTTTAGATTTAAACAAAGGCATTTAGAACGCTTTCTGGGATCTTGTTGTATAAAAGATATAATACAGTATTAAGAATAATATACTCCTACTTCGTGTAGTAAATAATAGCCAACAATACAATACCCAGTATTCACTTAGTGGTAGACCTTTGTACAAGACCTTCTGAGTAGGAATCATTCACTCATCATATTGTTTACTAGACTGGTTGAGCCAAAATGTCTATAGGCTGTATATGGAACAAGAAGGTACGAGGATCCGAAAAGAGGTTTGCTATGAGGTCGTGGCAGGGTTCAGTTTTGTGGCCTCCGTTGTGAAACCTCACGCACGATACAGTCCTGTGCGTCCCTGAAGGTGCCAGCATCATTTGTTATGAAGATGACACGATGGTGCTGGCAGCGGGGGATAATTTTGAAAAAACCAACATGAACATCGTCGTCGATAAGTTCTGGGAGTTGAGCCTTCGGATAGCGTCTCATAAGACGGAGACGCTATGGTTCCATAAACTGTCGAGGAGGAGGAGCCGCCCGACTCGCACGTCCGCGTTGGTGAAAAAAGAAGAATATCTGTAGGCACAAGGGGCCTAAGATCTAGATCCCAACTTAATTGGCGCTCATTATCTACCTACCTAGGACTTTATATATAAAAATACAAGAGAACAGTTCAGACGATCAGAGCTTGTTTTATTCATTACTGTTTGAAGAAATAGTTTATCCCGAAACTAATAGTTGACGCAGAAGATTTACCAACAATATATAACACTAGAGAGTCACGTTATTCTTTATATTTATATATTTACGAAAGACCAAAATATAACAAAGTAAATCTTCCATATTAAAAAAGGTATCTTTCTTCGAAATTCGGGTCACGTCAAAACATCACAGTTTAGGCAGCGGTTTCGAGTGGTGTCCCAGTAGTATTGTGTCTCCGGTCGAAACAAAGGCCAGTTCCACATGGAAGCATTAACACTCGACCCGTTTTTTTATTTAAAGTAGAACGTTTTGCCGGTAATGAAACATAAACACGCCCCAGCCGACGTACGCCAACGCAAATTTAACGAAATTCGCGCCCGCACGAATGCTAAGTTACTTTAATTGTATTAATATTACCAGACATAGTTTAAAATTAAATTAACCGAATATTTCGCGTTAGTTAATATTATATCATGTTGACTAATACGATGTTTTCATAATTCGAAACTCGATATTAATTTTGAACGTTGTTCAGCAACATTATAAATTTACGCGTTTAAATTTTACTTAAATATTTTATAGCTGCTCGTATTTAGTATTAATGCTGAATTCGTATTAGTGCTGATGTTTTGTGTAATACAAATAAATAATTTAGAGCCGAATTATTTCAAATGAGCAATTAAACAAATTCATAGCGGATTATCATTAAATGAGTGAGCTAACTCACGGAGCGGTTTTCACCCGCGCCTGCCGGTGGCTGAACAGCTTCTTTATTTCTAAACTCACGAGACTGGAGTTCTTTTCGGTTACCGTGTACGTCACGTTTGTGGTTATTGTCCGCAAACATGGCGGGCACTTATCACAAGACGAGCGGTTATACAAAAAAGCGTCAGATTTCTTTACGCGCGCCGCTCGCCAACTAATTAATCAATCAAATCAAAGCGCGTGGACAAAGCCCGCGCAAGCTGCGGGTGACAGCAACCCTCGTGATTCTACTGGATGCTAGCCGGTGCAGTGGCACCCGCAAACAATCGCACACGTTGCGGGCGTAAAACGCATCATGAAATGTATTAAATTATTTACATATATGATGGCACCGCCACCTATTTTCTAAGAAGCAGCACGTCCAATCCCCCACCGCTAAAACCCTATGAAACCCTCGACAAAGCGGAGGGTCTTTCCTGTTGCTCGTTGCCCATGCTGCATCGTAATCATAATAAATGTTGTAATTGTGTGAGTATGTGGTAATTAATATAAATAATAAGTTATCTAAATAATAGTTATTGGGCGCAAAGGTTGTCCATTGCCGTGCAGCGTGGAAACGCGGCCTGTGTGGTGGGCAGCTTTGCGTCGAGTGAGAAAGGTGAGGAAATATTTTAGGGTGGTTTTTGCAAATTGTACAGTTTATTATGTTTGTAATTTATATTATGTGACTATCATAATAAGTTATTATATCAATTAAACTGTAATAATACGTATTAATTGAGTGCTTCGGAAGTTTACTGTTTTTATAAAAAAAAGAAAATGTCTGCCCCTGTGCCTACATATACATTATACTTATATAATCTGCATTCTATAGAAGCCGACGGCGCGGGTGAAAATCGCTCCGTGATTCGTAATCTATTATTTTTAAATTTTAGATAGATTTTTGAAAGGTATATAAATAAGGTACACCTACCGGTTCCTTAAATATATTATCCTACGCCGCTTATTAGGAATACTACGCGGTGCTTGGTCTAGGTAAAACGATAAGTTACTTACAAAGGTAGAATAGCATGAAATCTTTTTATAATATCTCTATTTGTTGGGTGCGTTTGTTGACATAATGAATCTTCGTCTGATGGTCTTTTCGCATTATGGTACATCCAACTTTCTTCATTCATGAAATCGACATCTAGCGCATCTAAATCCGTTGTGCTTGAAGGCCACTAACAAGCGAAATATACAATAAATTACGTTTATAAAATTCCAGTGATAAGAATCATTCGTTATACAGATTAAAAAACCCCTTACCACTAACATAAAATAAAGAAAAACATATTTATTCCGTGACACCATGATCGACGTTTGTCAGACATTGTAAATTTAATTAAATTAAATCCATTATTTTCTATCTATATATGTATAGTACGATGTTTACACGTTTGAAAAATAAATGACAAGTTGACACATTGGCTGAATACAGATTAAATATAAATAACCCAAACAGAACCCATATTGACTATAATTGTACCATAAAGGTTGCAAGTGCTAAATAGGAGATTTTTATTTGCTCTTTAAATTAAATAAATAACAAAAGTATATCATTTCTTACATCTTCAATACTACGACATTTTTTATGACATAGGAAGGCAGAGGAGCATATGGGCCACCTGATGGTAAATGGTCACCAACAATCGACATTGGCATTGTAAGATATTAACCATCGCTTTCATCGCCAATGTGCCACCAACCTTGGGAACTAATATGTTATGTCCCTTGTGCCTGTAATAACACTGGCTCACCTACCCTCCAAACCGGAACACAACAATAGCAAGTACTGCTGTTTTGCGGTAAAATATCTGATGTATAGGACTATAGGTGATACTTACCCAGACGAACTTGCACAAAGCCCTACCACCAAGTGATCTACATAATCTAAGTTTTGATGTCACCTTTGATCGTTGTCATTGTCTGTTGAGCAAGGGCTGCCCAGCGGTAACCAGTAGTGCTACGAACCGATTACAGATTCATTTTTTAAATAATAAAAATAAATAAACTTCTTATTTCACCCGTACGAAGTCGGGACGGGTACTTTTATTATTATATAATAAATATGTATATCAAAAACATAAATTTCACAGATAATCTCGGACAGTTATTAGTGACGCTCTCGCGCTTCTGATCGACACCGAAGTCGGTAATTTCGTCTGACGTCGACTGCGCGATACCAAATGAAAGAGGTACCTACAAAAGATAAAAAAATGTTATAAAGTAAGACAACTGTTAACAGGATGATTTAAACAAGGCAAATACTTAAATATTATAATTATTATAGTTAATTTTTTATTTTATTTTTATTGTGGACGAGCATATGGGCCACCTGATGGTAAGTGGTCACCATCGCCCATAGACAATGGCATTGTAAGATTTGTTAACCATCGCTTAAATCGCCAATGCGCCACCAACCTTGGGAACTAAGATGTTATGTCCCTTGTGCCTGTAATTACACTGGCTCACTCACCCTACAAACCGGAACACAACAGTACCAAGTACTGCTGTTTTGTGGTAGAATATCTGATGAGTGGATGGTACCTACCCAGACGAGCCCGCACAAAGCTCTACCACCGAGTAAAATAAATAGAAGTATATGCAGTTTTATGCAACATAAGTAACTTTGCAATTATACGTAGTAGTTTTAAACGCAATTTTGAAATATCAGAACATTTCACGGTCATGTTTTTCCGACTAGTTTAAAATATTATTGATAATCTATGCTTCCCTTGACATTAAAAAAACCAATCATATACATACGTCTATTCTTCTATATAATAAAGGTAGATAGGGTCTACGCAGCCCATATCCTTTGGTGCGGCAAAAAGTTTTAACTATTCCTGACATCCAATGCGCCATCAACCTCAGGAACTAAGATGCTATGTTGTTCCTGTAGTTACAAAGACTGTATGCCTGTACGTATTGCTGTTTGGCGGTAGAGTCTGTGACGAATGGGTGGTACCTATGCAAACGGCCTAGCCCAACGCCTTACCACCACGTTATTTTTCTTTCCTTAACTGGCATCGATTCCGAAGGTTATCAGGTACTTATTTAGTTTTTGTAAATGTATATTAACAAAAAATATTTTACATAAACATGATGATTAATTATTATCAACAACATCATTATATACGTTCAAAATGTTAATATTTATTAATATAATGATATTTTATTATGATGAATCAATGTTATTGCCAACATAATTAATTCAGTGATTAAGTTAAGAGCCGTCTAATAGGCAAAGTGGCACTCGACAAATACTATTAATCAATTACAATCAGTTTATCAAATGCATTTAATTAAGTTATTTAACCTGTAATTAGTTTAAACCGTATCTATAATAATATATAAAGCTGAAGAGTTTGTTTGTTTGATAGGTAGTCCTTTTATCAAGGAAGGTTCTAGACTTATTTTTATTAATTATACGCGGGTGTAACCGCGGGCCACAGCTAGTCTATAATAATACATTAAAGCCTTAGACTTTCGTTCAAGATATATACTTATTTATGACTATTAATAACTTTAAAAGTATTGGTTAACCTTTTCATGAGCGCGTGGCTTCATAGCATGTCTCGGAGTAGTGGGCACCTCTTGAAGATTCTGCAAATATTAGAGCGTATTAAATATTAGAGCTTATTAGAGCGTATTAATCAATACATATTATGATAGATGTGCCTCTACGTTTGTCTGTCAGTCTGAAGATGTCGGAAAAAAATCGCCTAGCACAAAACCCTATTACCTGTATGTCTGAAGATGTCAGAACTCGCTAGCACAAAGCTCTACCACTAAGCGCACATGCTTACATTGACATAAATAATAATAAATTCTTGTAATATTATATCAACGTAAACCATTTTCACTCAAACATTCTTTGAAGCTAAATAAACGTAGATAAATAAACTTACTTGTGTCTTTCTTGTAGTTTTCTTTTGGTATATATTTACGGGTGTTATACTCTGTATAAACTCCTCCATCATGAAGCGAGCTCGGGCTACCACCATTTCTAGCGCTTGCATCTGTTTGGCTGTTTCTGATGGTCTTGATACCATTAAATATTTGTTCACCTGTTGGAAATCACGAAATCACGAATATCGTTGTGTTTTAAACAGTTATTATATTGGGGGTCAAACCCCAAATCTGGTCGGTCGGGTATTGAAGGTTTTCATTCAGAAGTCTGGAAGTTAGAAGTGTGTACATTCCCTTGATTCAGTAAGCCGTTAATCCTGCGCTTGAACTCTTTCTTGTCGTGTCAGATTGTCGGAACATCGGATTATAAGAATGAAGGAATATACCGTGCAACTTTTGTTTGTGTACACGCTTGTGCACTTTGATATGCTCCTAATGATGATTTTCGAAATCAGGCAGGAGAACATCATCAGCAATTGGTTAGTGTTTGAGCACAATACGGTAATATTGGAACTCATATTATACTCTAAATCTACAAATAAAAGTTAGCTATAGCATTTAGACTGAGGTCTGGACACATGCCACTAGCCAAGTTTAAACATCTAATGAGGAAAAGTGTCACTCCCAATTGTGAAGTATGTGGTGTATTAGATGTTTCATACTCGTTATTGGCATGTGTTCGTAACCACAGTTTGAGAGAAACACTAAAATATGACCTAAATTAAATTTTATGATTATTGGTGCTTGTCCATTCGTATTAAACCTTCAAGTATTTCGGCAATTAAAATACATTAATTTGTTAGTGATTCTCTAAAATTGAATTAGTCTTAGTTTTGAACCATTTTTTGAATTTTTGATTTAATTTAACGATGGGGCCGACATATAGGCTGCCTATAAAGGCCCCTTAAAATACTAGATTAAATAAAATAAAGGTAATATTGGATAAACTTTTCAATTTTTTCTCTTAATACCTTTTTTATTGGACACCATCCATATTTTTTTGTTGTGGCAGCGTCAGTCACAAGCATCCAAACTATGGATAGGACTCTTGGAAATGTTGTATGTGGTTCTCCAATCATGACACCAGGTGTCTTAACCAAGGATTCAAAATCCGGTTCTAAATCCAAAATCGAAGTATCCACTAACAATTTCGTTCGAATCAAAACTTGAATCAGTTCAGGTATCAATATTCCGTCATCGCCTTCTAAACTCCTAGACGCAATGAAAAACTATTTTATATTAGATTCTTAGATTTGATGTCTGTGATCTTAATAGAAGCGATATTCTCTTTTAATTGCAAAATCATCAAAATATTTACATAATAAGAACTTTAATTCACTAATCAACATTCAATATACTTAAGCAATTCCAGCATTAGTCTTCCAATTTTTCCTGGTGCTGGTCTAGGATAAGAGATACAATCAGTGCTAAGGATTTTGGCGGGAACTAAGTCCGTCTCAAAAGCAGCTGCCAGCTCCCTTTGACGGGTATCCTCCGCGGCTAACCAATCCAGTGTTAACGAAGAACGATAGGCGGCAATACCGGATAGTGTCGGTCGAGTGACATTGTACGGGGTGTAATAGTAGTCATCTGCGACACACTGGGAACAATTATTTTGTATTCAGTTCAATAGCTCCAAGTATCACAAATGAACATACCAACACCAGTAAAATATTTTTTTTGGAACTAAACGCAAACGTGCTAGTTAGCTTGTCACTTACGTTTTTTTTTAATTGTATTGGTAGTCGGATGATCATATGCCCATAGACAATGGCATTGTAAGAAATGTTAACCATCGCTTACATCGCCAATGCGCCACCAACCTTGGGAACTAAGATGTTATGTCCCTTGTGCCTGTAATTACACTGGCTCACTGACCCTTCAAACCGGAACACAACAATAGCAAGTCGTGCTGTTTAGCGGTAGAATATCTGATGAGTGGGTGGTACCTACCCAGACGAGCTTGCACAAAGCTCTACCACCAAGATTTAAATATGTACACCGAAATAATATAATATTAAATAGGGCCAAGAGATTAATCTTACTTTAGATTAATATCTTCATTATCCATCAATGAAAATTAACATCAATCTTATATTTTTCTTGTGAAATTCGAAGATACTTTAAAAGCTATTAAAGACTACAAGTTACTTTAACAAAGTTTGTTTTTAAGCAAAACTTTTTCTATTATGTACACTTTGTAAAGATAATCCTCTCAATAAGCAAAGAATACATTGTAGGGGGCGCATCGTTCCACGAATTATAATTGAACGAAACTTTTTCAATTCGGCCCCACTCTTGAGTCGGATGACGACACAAATGAGTTTATACAATTTGAACACAAATTGAAACAACGGTAAAGAAAAATTGGGTCAGGTTGTTTTAATAATTACAGATGAAAAAGAACATAGCAACGGACAGATATTAGAAGACAATGACTCGTGTTTGCTCAAAATCTTGTATGATTATACTACCGATAAATGTAAGCGCTTCATTCGATAAGCCGACAATTAATAATAATTGTCTTCGTACCAGTTTCAGCCACAACAGCCAATCTCAAGAGAGATTAGCCAACTACGCAGGAGATATTATATTGCACAAGTGTGTGCGCAAGTAACAGCCTGTGAATGTCCCACTGCTGGGCTAAGGCCTCTTCTCCTCTTTGTGAGAAGGTTTTTGGAGCTTATTCCACCACGCTGCTCCAATGCGGGTTGGTGGAAACACAGGTGCACTCTCTATTCCCTAACTCTCATAACCTGATGGGACGGCAATCCGACACGACACGAGTAACTAACTTTCACTTCGAACCTCCAGACTCCGGGCTGCTACTACATTTTATTGACCTAATCTGGGATTTGAACCCAGAACCACCGAGTTAGCGGCCTTAATCCTCGCCATTAGACCAACGAGAGGCAACAATTACACAAGTAACGTAAATTAAAATATTAATTATATTCACAGTAATCGCCATAGTTCAATTGCATTGTTTGATAATTAGTATTGATTTTTAACGCAACACTTAAATCAACAGATGAACAATTTTAATCTACACCGAGAAATCAGACAAAAAGTTTTAACTCTGCATTGATGACTAATATATTTTATACTTGGAAGAGTAATATCTATTAGCAATAATAACGAACTTTTTAATGGAGATCATGTTATGTAGGATGAAGATGTGATGTAACGATGGATTCCATCCATCAAATATAATGAAAGAATAATAAAGTACGAACTTCCGATCGCGTCATGACGTACTTGCCATATCACTCACTTGGATTTAACGAAGTATTTTGTCATTATTTACTCGGTGGTAGAGCTTTGTGCAAGCTTGTCTGGGTCGGTACCACCCACTCATCAGATATTCTACCACAAAACAGCAGTACTTGGTATTGTTGTGTTCGATTTGAAGGATGAGTGAGCTAGTGTAATTACAGGCACAAGGGACATAACATCTTAGTAGCCAAGGTTGGTGGCGCAATGGCGAAGTTTAAAAAAAAGAAAGGTACAATTTCATTGTCTATGGGCGTTGGTGACCACTTACCGTCAGGTGGCCCATATATGCTCGTCCGCCTACCTATACTACAAAAAAAGAATTATAAATTATTTTAGTAGTTATTTTTGAAGACATTCATTTGTCAACTATCCAACTATGTAAGTAAAAAATATATTTAAGAACCCTAAATGATAACCGACTCAATCGAATTCATATTTATTGATACCTAGTAGTCGAAATAGTACGATGAGATTAAAGATGTTTTTTAAAGATTATTCGGGCGAAAAATCTTCCCTATGTAACCCACAATAGAGAAGCTTGGTGGAATAAGTTGTTCTTCAGTTCTTCTCCAAAAAGGACTGACTAGACATTTATATATTTACATGCTGTTAATTTACTACACTATAAACGAATAGTGCGTTTCTGTTTACGATATTTTTCGGGATGTCACAAACACACACAACAAAAAACCGGATTTTATACTACAAATGCGTGTTAATCTACCAAATATTAATGTTGCGATATTTCCTTCTAGGAAGACATAGTTAAAAACTTTCTAAATATAAAGTTGAGAAGATTATTTTAAAGCAGTGAATCGTTCAAATCTGTCACTTAATATTTGAAATCAGTGACAGATTTAAACGTCAGTAGTGTAATAATATTTTATCCAGTAACGAAGTACGCACACGCACATCGCATCCCTAATTTTAAGGGACTCGTAAACATTACCGCTTTATTCGAAAATTGCCTTCAGGAACAACCCAAAATTATCTCGAATGCGATATAACACTACACCTTTACAATGGTCACATAACTTGCTTTTATTATTTGAAAAATTATAACCTTCTCTTATTGCTTATATTATATTAATAATGTTTATTACTATATTTTTACGATCAATAAAGTTTTATATAACGGTGCTTTCATATAATGTTTTTATTTATTCGTGATTTGGATTAGGCTTAATAATAAAGTATCTTGGAACAAGCTGCTTTGGAACCTTTCAATAAAAAATATAACCCAATCAAATTTAATTTTTTTATATGACAATTTGTAAACAGAAAATATAAACGAAGGAAACAAGTAACACAGTCTATTATAAGAGCTGACCCAAAGCTAAGGGGTTAACGTCTAAACAAATTTAGATCGTAAAAATGGTTGATGGCCTATCACGCGGGATGGGGTGTTAGCGACGGAGACTTTATTACACACATAAATTTGCCCTGTGCATCTTATTTTTCCCTAACAAAAATTGTTAAATTTAATCAAAATATATATTCCGTGGAATTTCTAATATCTGTACCAAGACGACAACGTTCCGTTACCTCTAAGGACTTTATTAAAGGCAAATAATTTTCGTATTTCTTAATTATAATCTGTCTTACGTGTGGTAGAAATTCGGCCCATTATTTTATTTCGGTCGGAAACATTTACCTTTGTGTTTCTTTCACTTTAACAATTTATTAAATTTAATCAGAAATAAAGAGAAGCGTGACTTACAAATCAGTATCTTAATTGATAAAGTAACTATATTATGCGCGACATATTATATTTTAATGGAATTGCAATAGCATTTTCTTGTTTGTTTGTTTAAAAATATATACATTAACACGCATTTACTCCAAGAAAAAGTCAATCCTGAAAAATAATAAGTAATTAAAATGGTATAAAATAAGCATAATGGCAATTTTCGATGTTCACGTATAACATACTAAGTAAGTATATCTTCTTCATCTTCCTGACCTTATCGTGGGCTATTCGTGGGGTCTGTCACTCGTCATCTCATTACTTACCCCTTTCATCCGAATCCATCCACATCCGCAATCCATCCACACTCTCTTCGGCCTCCCCTGTCTCCTATATCCATCAACATTCACGCTCATCGCCCTTCTAGTAACATGCTTTTCATCCCTCCTCATCACTTCCCCTAACACGCTAATCTATTATAGCATTTATATTACTAGCATATATAAGTGTTTCAACTCTTTCAGACTCTTCTACAGTAAAAGACCTAAATACTTCATAATGTCACACATAACCCAACGCAAATAAAAAGAAAAACTAAGGACAATTTATAACGTAAATGTATACTCTAAATAAACAGACTTCCTAACAAAACGTTCATTTTGTATCGTTCGATCAAAGCTCTTTTATAGCGTCATTATTCATTCGCTAATTGTCAAAAAGCCGCCTGAGAGTAAATCCATTAGCAAACAGGTGGATATGGCTATGAACTCTTTTTTTTTACAGACATAATAACGCAATAATAGCCGATCCGTACAGTTATGGCGTAATAAAACTTTGACATGCTATTTTTTCAAATTACTTCGATGTTCGGGCGAATATAATGGGCGTTTTTTTACACGATTTTGTTTTAAATTTGCCAGTAATGTGTCGTAAAATTGATTGTTATTTCATGTGTATTTATAAGGTGATTAAAGTAAAATTGCCAAATTAAACCAAGTCATTACAATCTTCGCATCTCAAGGGCTTCGCATCTCTTTGTTCAGCAATGGGACATATACAAGCTGTTACTTTATTTCACAAGTTATGTGTCTTTGCACATAATATACATACATATATCGATTAGTACTGGTTAATACAAGTTTCCAATTAATTTTTCAACCACGTAATTGCTTTTCACTAAACTCACCATACATCGGTTAGGAGGGTGCAAAGCGAGCACGTTCATAGAATACACAAATACAAAGATCTCGTAAGATTACACTAATTGTAGTTTTTATTGTGACCAATGAAGTTTTAAAATAATTTCACTTTTCGCTAAAAGGATTTTTATATCCCTACCGTGGCCGTTGGTCCTGCGCCTGAACTCCTTCCAGTCGTGTCGAATCGTGCCGTCCCATCGGCTTTTGAGAGTAAGGGAACAGAGAGGGCACCTGTGTTTGCGCACATACTTGTGCACTATAATATATAGGACATATTAGAGATCACTGTCTGTTCTCTTTTGAGATTGGCCGCCGTGGCTGAAATCGGTCAGAAGAACCATAATTATATATAATATAGCAACACAAAACTTCTACTAATAACGGGCACCTACCTCTAACAAAAACAACACAAACACAGAAACAGCTACAAACATCCTGCGTACTTTTAATTTATATTTTAACTTGGCTACATGACTAATCGAATGTTTTACAACTTCTAATATAGTTCTGTCAAGTAGGTACCATAGATTATTAATATTTTTTGACAAATAACGAAAACAAAATAAATTTCAACAAGCAACCGTTAACCTCCTTTTTCATATCTCTAAGCATATATGTATATTCAACTAGTTATAATCTGTACATAGATGTGTACTCATTCTACTAGATACAATTGACTCTATTAAACGTTAAAGTAACTGGCCATATAATATGTTTAATATGATCATGATAAAAAGTTAAAAACCTACCTCAACATCCAAATAACAGACGCGCCAATAATGAATTAATTACTTTAACAAAATGGCGGTTTTAAATTAGCGCGCGTCTTTTTTTTTAACAAGGCTGTTGTACGAATCAAGACATCACCTAACTATATTATACAATCATAAATATTGTATTTACGGATGTTGCATACAAAATTTTTTGACAACATAGTTTTTTTTGTTAGGCGGACCACCACCGTCCATAAATATTGGTGATGTTACAAACATTATCCATCGCTAATACGCGACCAGTCTTGAGAACTAAGATATTTGGTCGTTGTTACCTGAAGATCCACTGGCTCAGCGCCTCAGCCACCCTTCCAACTGAGACACATCAATATGGCGGTAGAGTAGTTATGTATGAGTAGTTAAGGAGCGCTTGTGTACTAAACGATATTACCCAACCAATGACTTTTTAGATGATTGCACACCTTGGGAATGTATCGATCGCTTCCAGGCTATTTCAAATAGAAAATATATTATTCTGTTGTTGTACAAATTATCTATATTGTATAGATGACTTATAAAAAAAACCACTGAGTTTCTTTCGCCGGTTCTTCTCAGATCTGACGTGTTTATTTCCGTACCGGTGGTCCCTGTCGCTGGTACCCAGTCGCACTTATTTCTTCCATCGAATATCTTTTTTCAATTACACCAGTTTTAAAATTTTGATACGATTATATCAACATTGCAAAATTTGTTAGCTGACTTCTAAATAGAGGGCGAATGAATCAGTGTTATTAAACACAAGAGAATTAACCCATTGACAGGGGGTGGATCAAAAGTTTGCGAAATGGATGAGAAGGGGTTTGGGCACCGATACTTCCTAGGGACCAATTTTAATTAGGAAGCATATATACCATGTTTCACCATATTATATAATTCGGTTATGAATAAACATGATAAAGTACGATGGACATCATTTACAGAACCATGATTTAATAGTGACATGTTCTATTTAACTAAGGTTTATTTTACTCGGTGGCAGAGCTTTGTGCAAGCTAGTCTAGGTTCCACCCACTCATCAGTTATTCTACCGCAAAACTGCAGTTCTTTATATCGTTGTGTTCTGGTTTGAAGGGTGAGTGAGCCAGTGTAATAACAGGCTCAAGGGACATGATATCTTAGTTCCCAATTTTGGTGGCGCATTGGCGATGTAAGCGATGGTTAAGATTTCTTACAATTTCACTGTCTATGGGCATTGGTGACCACTTACCATCAGGGGGCCCAAATGCTCGTCCACCTACCTATACAATAAAAAAAGGTCGAGAATCGATTAACGACGACCAACGGCCTGGAAGAATTAAATAACCATCGAAAGTCGAAATTTCATTATTAAAAAATATGCGAAGACAAAAAGACATCTGCATTACTTGGGAAATATCAGACACAACCATTCTAAACAACCTACATAAATATCTTGGCATGACAAAAATCTCCGCTGAATAGGGGGTTCCTTGTACCCCGGGAACCCCCCCAAAGTATTGGAGGCTCGCAGTGACAGACCAACCGTTTTGGCGTCATAGTAGTATACATAAGCGGTTCCGTAGATACAGCCTGGGTACCGCTGGTTTATTAATATTAGGGTGAGATAAAAAAGTTAATCACACCAAGTGAAAAATTGACGCATCCAAAATGTTTTGGGTTGGGTATTAATAAAAACATGTTTATTCAAAATATTTATTTATGATTTTCCAAAATATAAATTCAACACTTATTCTAATTGGGATTCTTACACTCATGCAAACAGCAAGTAGGTACCATTCAAATACAGATTATAAATATAGAAAATTTACTTTCAAAATACAATAAATAGTTTCTATATGTAAAGACTTCATAACTTTTTTTATAGAAAAATATGTTTTTATTTACAATATCTACGTACAAAAAACAGAACTATAAAGCTTTACTGACTTGATACAGTATTCATATGGTGATTATGTAGAAAAAGATCCAGTTTATGCTAAATATTGTAATTGTTAATAAGTATGTTATTGTGTAAAATATGTTCGAATTAAATGTTCATTGTTCTAGCTTAAAGTCACATTATTCAATTGACATTTAAATTGAAGTTTTTTTTATTTGTTCGAAATTCGAATGCTGTTAAGATATTACCTTATGGAATGGAACACGGTAGTCAACCGACGCCTTTAAAAAACGTTAGCAAATGTAACATTAAATTCAACTAAAATGTGCGTAGAGTTTTTTTTTATTACGCTGGAAAAACGCATTTACGCGTTTCCCTCGTGCGTCGAATTTATGATAATTCATAAAATTACATTATATTGCCAGTAATGAATTCACGTGGACTTGAAACTATATTATTGATCTAGAAAAGTTAAGAACTGTCCTTATTACTATAAAATAAAGTCAATTAGAAATATATAGCATTTTTACTTATAAACTCATATTCATAGCACTATATACACTAATCTCGTAACTCAATCAAATCAATTGGATCATATAATACAGTTACTAACAAAGAAACCTACTACATTAGGTGCCATTTGGAATAATTAATAAATAATTAATTGTTGCCCCAGACTACAAACGGTATGTTCCAAAATGGTAACAATATTTGTATACATAATATATAGTAAAAACTGAAAAACAAAATAAGCGAATATTAAGTCCAGTCAGGATATAAGATTTAAAATATGAAGCTTTAGTTCAGAAATAAATATGACCATTAAAATTAAACTAACGCTCATGATCGCAGATAAATATTCAGGTAAATTGGTTTCCAATGGATGTTTAAAATAACATCAATTATTTAATAATAAAATAATGAGTACATCAATTTACATGCCGTTGTAAGCGGGACCGCCACCACCTTCGGGTACCACCCAGTTGATGTTCTGCGACGGATCCTTGATATCACATGTCTTACCTGTAATTTTACAGAATTATATATTAATAAAATGTATCTCAAATTTAAATTTCAAAATACCTTTCGGATACAATCACTATTTCTAAGAAATCATTTTAAAAGACAGCAATTTTCGATGTTTATTTTTATAACATTTTTCTGTCATTTGATTCTTTTATTTATTTATACAGTTCTTTTTGTAATTTTATTATAATAAAATCCCAAATGTCGATTATTTAGAGAAAATTAAAGGCTGCAAACAATCATTTTTATAGCTTTGAATTACAACTGGATTTAAAGGAGGCCCTAGAGCATCATAGTAATGGAGTATTCAAAATATTTTTGAAAATTCTAAGGTGAATTATTATCTTATCTAAAATAAAATATAATTTTATTTTTAAAGAGAATTATCTGGTGGCTTCTGAATTGAAACCTTGGTGAAACTTACAGTGTATACAGTTTTGTGCGTTGATTTGTAGCCTCTGTCCTTCCCCTGTCTCCAGAGGGACGAATTCGTACACTCCTGTAAAAACATTCTATATCATTGCGTGTAAATAACTGAGTCGGTATGTAAACCAAGTTACGAAACCGAAATAACAGTTTTGTTGTGCACCTAAATCGAATATTTCGCAATTTACTTTTACTTGTTTTAATTTTATAATATGATATTTAAAAATAAAAATGAATTATGTTTAATCTGTGACTAGAAAATTATCGTTTTGATTCTAATTTTAAATTTACAACGAATCCTTAATGAAGAGTATTCTCATTAAAGAGTATACAATACGTTTTACTTTTCATCTCCATAAAAGGTTACATTGGCTATTTTGCGACAAATATATTCAGATACGGCGTATATGGAAACAAAAAATATTAAGTCTGGAAGAGCTTGCTGTCTTAACGATAACTGAAAGGCGTTGTTTTTTTTATGACTATGTTTATTGGTGTACAGTAAAGAGTATTTGTATCGTATTGTAAAGAATGAATTGAACTCACCCGCTGGACAAAATCTGGCCTCAGGTCCATCGAATACTCCGAGATTCCTCTTAACAGGTATGGTGTCATCTTTCAGCGTCAAATGTGGAGGTTGGTCCGCTTCGTGATTCGTTCCTGAATAAACAATTATTTAATTGCTATTAACCACATTACAGGTTATTCTGGTTTCATACAATTGCGCATGTTTGTGAATATGAGTATGTGTGTGGGTGGGAATGAATGTGTGTGTGTGTATGTTTCGTGACAGACGGAATCGCGATAGAGGGCCTGAAGATACCAAACATGCGATATGCGGGTGATACCACTCTATTCGCAAATAGTGCTCACCATTTAAAAGAGCTTCTCCAAAAAATGGAGAGAGTCAGTCCCGAGTTGGGCCTAATAATCAACCGCAGAAAAACCAAAGTAATGATTGTCGAGCGTGTTAACAACAACTCGCCAGAAGTCACACATATTGCGAACTGCGAAGTGGTCCAATCATATATTTACTTGGGGACGCTGATCTCGAATACAGGAGGCTGCATAGATGAGATTAAACGACGAATGGCGATATCCCGATCAGCTCAGAATACAAAAAATATGGAGGAACCGTAACATCACTAAAGCCACCACGATCCGGCTAGTTAGATCACTTGTTTTCTCCATATTTCTCAAAGCATCCGAATCCTGGACCCTGCGAGAGAGTGAGAGGAGGAGGGTAGACGTTTGAGACGTGGTGCTGGAGAAGAATGTTACGAATACTCTGTACCGCATTCCGCAGTAGGTAATATTTCAGTTCTTACTTCTTACTGAGCTCGGCATCAAACAACGTCTATCCTCCATTGTTCAGGCTCGCATTTCGGTCACGTGTGTAGACGCGACGGTGTGTCCATTGAGCGCTAGGTGGTGCAAGGAAGAGTGGAAGGCACAAGGGCACGTGGTAGGGCACCGACGAGGTGGACGGATCAAGTAAGAGCGGCTGTTGACGTCCCAATCCACCAGTGTGCGAGGAAGGCTTCCGTTAGGGAGGAGTGTAGGCGAATAGACAAGCGGGCAACAACATCCATATGACCACGACCGGTCTGCCAAGATTGTACCGACAAAGAAGAAGGTGTATGTTTAGTATCACTACATATTAAAAACAAAGGCTCCCCGCCGCATCAATATGTCTGTCTGTTTATTTGAATAAGATAAGTTCCAACCAACTGGTTCATCAGGAATGTTTAGAAATTCATGAAATATGACGATTATAATAATTCAAGATGTCGGAAAAATCATAGCTTATTGGAGTTTAACATTTTGGCGCCGCGTAATCCTACTAAATAAATAATTAATTAGTAATATTATAAGAATATAATGTAACAAATAAATTACCAGTCAGAGCAACTGACGACAGCAGGTCAAAGGTGATGACGCCGTCCGGCTTGGGGTACTCTATCGGTTGGTGCTCTTTGGCAGGTTTTAGTTTCGCGTGATCTGCACCTGTAATTATATATAGAAGAAAAAAATTAAAACACAACAACATCAAATGAATAACTTTAAATACAAGCAAATAAATATATTGAAATTATTATGGAAATTGTATCTTTAAGTAGATTAATAGTCACACTGAAATTATCATTTTCGTGGCTTTGAAAAATAATAATAATATCACATTTTGGAGTTTGAATAACAATGTACAAAGTATTCTTCGACAAATATATTACATAAATGATTATCGAAACCTTATTTATTCTTACATAAAAATAGTCAAAGGATCTATTGAACTCAAATTGTTTTTTATTATTTAATTAGCTCACCTCTATATAAAGTCATAGAACAACCAATAAGTGGAATGGACACTGAATAAACTTGTACAGTAGCAGTATTCCCTCAAATACTAATA
Source organism: Nymphalis c-album (assembly GCA_963151315.1). Classification (NCBI taxonomy): domain Eukaryota; kingdom Metazoa; phylum Arthropoda; class Insecta; order Lepidoptera; family Nymphalidae; genus Nymphalis; species Nymphalis c-album. The sequence goes on along the minus strand of OY720607.1, from coordinate 7,308,684 downwards.
TATGTCCTTATTAACCAGTTACATATTATCAGTCTTGCCATGGACACTCACCCCCGTGACTTAAGGTCCAAGGTTCTTTCCCGCGCATCATAGTGGAAAATGCGGAGTACGCCACGCCGCCGTACAAGCCCAGCGACGTGTGGAAGGATGGCCGACAGTTGCGTACTTGCTGAAACGCACACGCAAAGTTAGCTAATATACTTATTTACTTTAGCACGCCTTTTGAAGGATGAGGTTAAATTGATATATTTTTTTTTATGTTGCATTTTTGGCTTATTTTGAAAGAAGCTATAAAACATGATAACTCATTCTCATAAATGGCACTATTGCATCATGCATATGGGGGGTAAAATTATCGAAATTAATCACCCCTATCACCTTCAAACGGGAATACTTCGCATTACCAATAACCCTGTATATTGTGGTCAGCAATAAAATATAAGTAACCAATGCCAGAAATGCGTTACAATAAAGTAATAAAGAAAGTAACAGCCTGTACATGCCCCACAGATAGGCTAAGGCCTCTAATTCAGAAGGTTTGTAGCCAACTCCACCAAGCATGTCCAATTCAGGTTAAATGGTGAATCAGGTGAATTAATTAAAAAAACAACTATACTGGGAGAGTGTCTACAATGTCATTTGTATTTTTTTTCTCAAAGTAAGACAATTTATTTCCCAAATTAAACTATATTAATAAATATTCAATTTTATATACCTTTAATTCCTTATAAACATAGGACTCCTTTAATTTATCTTCATACAAAGTGGGTGTCACACCTTTCTCGTGAGTAGCTTCTCCTGACAGAATCAGCTCCATAGCAGACTCTGCTGCTAGGATACCTTTAAATAAATGTCCATGTTAGAAACTGTTTTAATTATAGGCGATTGCAATGTCAAAAGTTAAAATAAGCAATGACCTTGAATTAACATGACTTCATTGGTCGAGATCTATCAATTATTTATCTATGGTATTCACTATGAATTTGTGATTTTTTTTTATCAAAACTCTAGAAGTAAAATTAAAGTTAAGTAGAATATATTACAAATAAAGATATATTAATCAAGAACTATTTGTAGTACATAAAATAGCAGAACTATTAAGAAATTGCATGTAATATATAAATCTAAGGTTTCACTACACACTATGGTTATGGGCTATACAAACAAATGGATTTTATATACTGATATTTACCAAGCAAATAATAGTTTAGATCTAGTTCTCATGTATGTCAAAATATATTAAAAAGAGTTTATGTCTTTTTTTCAGCATTCAAAATTATAACACAGTATAATTTCTTACCACTCTTCATAGCATTATGAGTGCCCTTAATGCGAGGCACATTAAGGTAGCCCGCAGTGTCACCAGCCAGGCAACCGCCAGGAAACACTGGGACTGGAAGACACTGCCAACCGCCCTCCACCAGCGCTCGAGCTCCGTAGGCTATCCGAGTACCACCTGTACAATTGAAATTAGATATCTTAATCTGCTCTGCTGCCAATAAATAAAACTGTAACGGAAATATAAAAAGGTTTTGATATGATTACGGAACCGATTTCTTCACCTTTCCTGAACACCTTCGCTAGTAGTAGAATAACTGATCTTTTAAATATTGATATTTTTAAAACCTTTACATTATATATTATAAGCGATCACACAGCAGATGTTACCCTGTGTATAAATACCAACTATCATGTTGAGCTTGGACAAAGCTCTAGCACCAAGTACAAAGCTCTACAACCAAGTGACACACATACAATCACACCTGACACTAATATGCTTTTCTAATTTTCATAGTCATAGGTCCAGCAGTTTCTAAGCAAACTAAAATTTTTGTATATAAGATTATATTACAAAAGCATTTTATAACTTACCTTCAAACATAGGCTTTATGTAGGGATGTAACTTAAATCTTTGGAACTCTCTGAAAGGGCTGATGTAAGGGTTGGTATAGTCAAGTCCCACGACAAAGCCAGCTGCAACTAAGGGTGCTTCGCCCTCTTCCACTTTAAGATGGTAAATAAATGACCCTCCGTATGTGTTCTTGTTTAGAGGCCAACCTATTGTATGTTCAACTAGGCCTGGTTTGTGGTTCTGGAATCATGGACATACTTATTAAATTCCAAACATAAGTTACGGCAACTGTATTAATTTGAAAATTTAATTATTATTATATTTTCAACATTTTAAAAAAATAATATAAAATGTCTGACAAAAGAAATCACAAAGTAATCTCTGTGTATCCTTAATATATATATTATATTAAGATGTAGTAATATATAAATATATAATTATTATTAATAGATTACCTCTGGGGTGACTTCCCAAAGCTCTTTTAATCCTATACCATATGACTGTGGTTCGCTCTTCTCGCGAAGATTGTATTTATTGGACACCATCTTTGTCAAATGTCCATGACACCCTGCAAATATATAACATATATTTCACCAATTTCAGATTAATTTATTTATAATAATACTTGTTTACGCCCGCGGCTTCAGCTGCGCGTGAGGCAGGGTGAAATACCCTTCTCTCTAAGCACATGATGATCAGTGTAATAGTTAATTATTTTAATTGGTATAGCACTAAATTAATTTACACATCCACATAATACTATAATTTAAAACTTAAAAATCTATGTACATTATTTTATTGTTTATTTCTTACCTTCAGCAAATATAGTAATCTTGGAGTGAAATTCCATGCCTCGTTCAAACATATCTTTTGGGCTACCATCCTTAGCTATGCCCACGTCACCTGTGGCCACACCTTTAAGGGAACCATCATCTCGGAATATCAGATCTGCACCGGCACAACCTGGCCATACCTGTACCGATAACATATCTTTAATTATAATGATATCTTTTTAAGTAGAAATGGAGCTATGTGTTTTAAAACTTGAATTATTCTGAAGATTATTTCATTTTTACTATAATTGTTAAAGATAAAAATTTACAAAATATGCTTTTAATGTCTTTACCTCAGCACCTACTGCTTCTGCTTGTTCAGACAACCATTTTACTAAGTGTCCTAACCGAACGACATAGTTGCCATGGTTGTAGTTAGGTAACCCTGAAAGAATAGCGTAATATATAATAATCAATAATTATAATCACTTTGAGATGAGATCTCTATTACAGTTTTCTATAATTTTTGTCACAAATTATTATTAATACAATAAATATATAATTGATTTGGTAACTTACCAGGAAATACAGGAATTGGAATTCTCCCACTTTTTGTTAAGAGTCCAAACTTATCAGATGTTACAGGTGTGTTCAATGGTGCCCCTTTGTCTTTCCAGTCAGGAATAAGCTCATTCAGGGCTATGGGATCCACACATGCTCCTGAGAGAATGTGACCTCCGGCTTCTGCTGCCTTTTCCAATAGTGTTACTCGCACTTCCTATGCACATAATTATCTATTACAAAAAACAGTCTTTATAAAATATAAAAAACTAATAGGTTCTAAATTGCTTAAAAGCTTGAATTTTATTTAAATAAGATGTGTTCTGTCTAGGGGATTTCAATACCATAATTAATGTCAAGTTTAATCATACATACAGCCCCCTTTTCTTCAGCTATTTGCCGAGCCCTGATTGCAGCAGCCATACCAGCTGGACCACCTCCAATGATGAGGATATCTGTCTCTTCTGCCACTCGCTCCATACTTATATCTGATAATTGACATCATTTTTATAGTAATAAATATAATATTTAAGTAGAATTATTATTTTTTACAATGAATGCTACTTTTTAAGAAATTAAAAAAATTATTAAAGCATGCTTTGTTCCACATTCGTTATCAGAGTAAACAAAAGATAACGGTTGCTAACTAATAGCAATGACGTACAGTTAACACAAATTAACAATTTAAATGTTATCACTTACCTTTCCATCTTGGATCCTTGTCGCGGGGATGAATAGTATAATGAGTAGTTATCTTAGGATAAACATCCGAATAAAGTCTCCGAGCAGCATTTGTTAGCCTCCCCACTACAAATATTGACCACAAATTGCACTTAAAACTGAATTTTACAATATCAAAATAAAAGTATGTCGAATGAACTTTGAACTTCTATATTTGAAATAACATTGCGTAATGAAACGTTTAAACAATTACACTATAATTATTTTTTATAATTACTAACACATTGAATTCTTGTTTCAAAATTTCCATTGCACTTCCTTTTTTGAATTTTTAAATAAATTCGAAAAACAGCTGATAAGCAACGTCACATATAAATTAGTTATAATGAATTACTGAGTGAAAAACAATATTTTTACATTATTGCGGAGAACTTGTTACACATTTTTATGGCTTTGTTTTTAAAATATATATAAGTTTGATAATAGGAAAATTAATTATTTACCCTGACGAGCCGAACTAACAATTGCTGTCGCCATTTTTACAAAACATACGTTCCGAAATTCCGAATATTTAGTTACGTATGTACAGTCGGTAAGTCAGGTAAGTGGTTAGCTAAAGTTTATTTCCAGTAATAAATAAATCACAAATTCTATTCGATATAAGTTATAATTTAAATTAAATAATTTTATGAAATCAAGAAACAGTCTCTTGTCATACATTCACCAATTTATAAATCTAACAAAAAATTACTTGTCAATTTGTTCGTATTGGATAAATTGAAACGTTATAGCGCGGTGAATTTAAAAGTTTAGGTTTAATGTATCTTTTTAATTTATTATTTATTCAGCCATGTTCTCATAAATGATTTAATATATATTATTTTGGTTGTTATTTTTAAACAATATTAAATTATTTTACAAGCACAGATCAATTTTCCTGCGTTACATTTAATTAATTTATAGCAATCTAGCTACTCGTCTGGACTTTGTAGTAGTCCACATTATTATTATCAATCAACAAGACATAAAAATACTATAATATAACCAGTATTGAATTACTGTAAGCTTAATTACTTGGTGGTAGAGCTTTGTGCAGGCTCGTCTGGGTAGGTACCACCCACTCATCAGATATTCTACCGCAAAGCAGCAGTACTTGGTAATGTTGTGTTCCGGTTTGAAGGGTGAGTGAGCCAGTGTAATTACAGGCACAAGGGACATAACATAAGCGATGGTTAACATCTCTTACAATGCTATTGTCTATGGGCGTTGGTGACCACTTACCATCAGGTGGCCCATATGCTCGTCCACCTTCCTATGAAATAAAAAAATAAAAGCGGTAGGTGGCATTTTATATACATAGACGGAAAAAAAGTAAAATTATAGGAATTGTCACAATTATGGAGGCCAACCATAGAAATTTTGGTGATCTGCGTAGTACCTACTTCTAGATTTTCATTAAACCCTAGAAACTACAGACGAATTTGTAACGTAGATTTATTAGATGAATGTAAGTATTAGCTAAGGAATCATTTTGGACAATTCCACCTTTGAGGAAACGAAATGGGAGTGGATTGAATGGAGGGAAAAAAAAAATGTATAAATTGAGGACGGACAGCTAGTAATTCAAAAGACATAGGGTTTCGATCATTATAATTTTAATACTTTAAAAATATACGTAAAAATATCAATATTTCAGATCAATAGATTAAAATAAAAAACTTTCACATGGATACATCATTTATTGTTATAAAAAAAAACTTAAATTATTTCAGAAGAAAAGTGAATATTGATTCACTTGACTGGTTTCATTTGCCAGAGTCCATCGTTAAGATAATGACAGTTCTCTATTCCCACGCCTTTGTTTACTTTAGCTCTGAAAAAAAAAAACAAAATAACGTTAGTACACATTGCGTCTTAAGTTTTCCATTTCATTAATAATAATTATGAACTTTGGAATCTTGTCATCGAATTGAGGTTATCTTTAAGTAATGATAATACAAACAACCATTAGTTACAGATTATAAATCAACACATTTCATAACTACATATTAACTACGCATATAAACTGTTTAATAACAAACTACATAGTAATAAAACGTATTGTGCATAATTAATAAAAAGAAAATTATCGGAATATGTTTAACTTCGGCTCATTGCGTATTAACCATAAATAAATAATTGAAGAATGAATTGCTCAATCATCTTACATATCCTGAGTAGACAAAGACGTAATGCCAACAGCCAAGGCGTGTTGCTTCCCTTCAGCCATAACAGCAACAACGCTGCTTTTTTCGACTGGTGACATTCGTGCCCCAGGTGACGTTAATCCGGGGCACATTATGTTGGCTCCACTCAGAACGAAGCGAATTGCCCCCTTGTCGACTTGTTGCATTGGTAGAAAGAATGGATCTTTAAATAAAAAAGATGCATAAATATTATATCAATAACTACAACTAGCTTACATAATAATAGCAAGTAGTAAAGGTATTTTATACGCTAATATTTTGTAATTCTTACCACCGTCTATTTTTTGTCACTAGAAGTTATCTAATTTTGTAATATATTAAGCAATTTTATATCAAATTATAAACAATATTGTATACTTTGTTTTTAGCTCATAAAATGTATGATTAATATTATATATTTAATTACTAGTTTAATAACTGTTTGCTCGTAAAAATAAATATAAAACCCTGTGAATATTAATTTATAAGAAATTATTCATTAATTCTTATTAAAATTCGAGTAAAGGTTTACATTTATTCTTGTTCTTTTATTGTATATATATTTTTTTAATTTAAAATAGTATGGTGGACAAATGGGCCACTTGATGATGAATGGTCACCCACAGACATTGACTCAGAAATATTAACTATAATCATTACATTGTCTCATCAGTACCAAGTACTGCTGTTATGCGGCAGAATATCTGATGAGTGGGTGGTACCTACCCAGACGAGCTTGCACAAAGCTCTACCACCAAGTAAAATACCACTCATCACCGAGATCTCCTAAACTATCCATTCGAATGACTTGAAATTTATCACATTTAGGTACTCCTTCCCCGACGTAGACGCTCACCAACAACGGATTTTATGCTAATCCTATCTAATATACCTAATTATTTTTTTCGTATCTATTTGTGCGAAGTCGGGATGATCGTTGGTAAAGGTCTAACTTTACTCGGTGGTAGAGATTTTAGCAAGCCTATCTGTGTAGGTACCACCCACTCATCAGATATTCTACCTCAAAACAGTTGTACTTGGTACTGTTGTGTTCCGGTTTGAAGCTTAAGTGAGCCAGTGTAATTACAGACACGAGAGATATAACATCTTAGTTCCCAAAGTTGGTGGCACATTGGCGATGTAATCGATGGTTGACATCTGTTACAATGCCAATGACTATGAGCGTTGGTGATCACTCACCATCAGGTGGCCCATTTGCTCGTCCGCCTAACTATGCTACAAAAGAGTCCACGAAGACGCACCCCACTACTTCAGCTTACATTGCACGCTTGGATACGATTGAAAAATAGGAGTGAGGCGCGTCATTGTGGATTGGACTCTGCTTACACTTGTGGAGAAGTCTCAAAGTCGGCATCCAGGGTCCTTCGCGGTGGCGGAAGAACAGAAGTTCCCCGGCACTATTCACCATAATTTCAATATGGTCATGACTGAAATGATAAAATAATTCAATTAACAAAAACGATATATCCAAATTTATCACTTATGCCAGCCACGGCTTCGCTCGCCTGTTATAAGTGGGGTAAATAATACGTCCATTATTTATTAGAATATATTACTTAATTTGGAGCTTTTACATGAATTAGTATAATAGGTATTAGGTATATATAGTAGTGTGCGTCATGTAATACAAGTGACCTCCAAACACCCTCCGTTGCGATTTATATCTAATCGTATAATGTGCCTCAGTCAGACACTGTAGACTTGAATACAACCTATGTTTGATCTTTATTTGAGTTTACATATGTTTATATTTAGATATATGCTTAAATAATTGCACAGATAAGAAATAAAAAAATCTCGATCCAATTAATACTTTTTAAAACAAATATCGTTATATGCCAGTATTACGTATATAAAACATTTTTTACAGTTACGCAGTCGCCTGCTAAGAAAATGTTATCGTTATCGTGAATTATATTGTAAAATATTGTTATGACAGATTTTAATTGTTATATTGTAAACTACGTAGGTGACCGTGAAAGGCATTTCTAAGTTAATTCAATATTATCACAAAACAATAGACCATAGGCACCGCATAGAATTATTTTATTATAAACCTAGTATATTAGTTTTCGCCGACAGCTTCGATCGCGTTTACAAGCCCAGATATAGATATGAAAGTAGCTCAGTCTTTCCTTGGTGTTAATGCTTGCGTCATACCAAATTTCATCAAAATTGGTTCAGTGGTTTAGCCGCGTTACAGACAGACAAGAGATAATTTCGCATATTATAACATTAATATAGATAGCAATATGTTTGCCCTATATTGATGTGAGAACCATAGGTTAAAAAAGATGTATGTTTCAGAACGTTTTCTCAATTTTCTTATTTATTTAGTAAATGATAATGATAATTTCTTTTTGATTTGAATTGATGATTTTTAAGGTATTTCATGCCTCGCACAACCACTCTGTGAACCATTCCGTGCGTCATTTTCGGACCGATATGATATTACAAGAAAAGAGCGTTCCTTAAAGGCCAGCAATGCGTTTGCAAGCTCTCGGGTGTTGCAGGTATCCATGGGCGGTAGAAGTCACTTTCCATCAGGTGAGCCTTCAGCCCGTTTGCTCCCTCTTACATAAAAAAAAGTTCATACCATTTGACGATCCTGAACGTGTCCTTTTTGGGCAGCACTTGGTCGATGTGGTTCTCAAGATGGGGGTACAACTCCAAAAGGCGGGAACGAATACCCTTCTGAACAGAGGACTTGAGCTGCTGGACACCAGAAATGCTCTCCTTTTCATCAAACCTAGAATTAAAAAAAAAAACGATATTCATATTAAAGTATTATTTTTGTGATATTTTCTAGTCTAGAGTAAACCTATATTATCTAGGTTGACTGCCTCGTTGGTCTAGCGTTTTGATATAAGGCCGCAAACTCGGTGGTCCTGGGTTCAATTCCTAGGTCGGGCCAATAAATAGTTATTGGGGTTTTCTGTCAGAAAATTCTCAGTAGCAGCCCGGAGTCTGGAAGTTGGAAGTGTGTACACTCCCGTGCCTCAGAAAGCACGTTAAGCCGTTGGTCCTGCGCCTAAGCTCTTTCCGGTCGTGTCGGATTGCCGTCCCATCGGATTATGAGAGCTAAGGAAAAGAGAGTGCACCTGTGTCTGCGCACACATTTGTGCACTATAATATCTCCTGCGCAGTTGGCTAATCTCTCTTGAGATTGGCCGCCGTGGCCGAAATCGGTCTGGAGGACCTTATTATCTAGGTCTAGATGGTTTCTCTTTTAAATTATCTAGAGCGATCATTACTTCGGAATATCTACTCGGAGTGTTAGCATGAAACTCGAAATAGTATCCTGAAATAAACCAAAAGTTCCGAAACGATGTCGAATTAGAGTCAATTCCTTTCCAATTTAAAACGGCTACCCAACGTTGCTTCGATAAATATACACAATTGACTCAATTCATACCTCGTTAAGTTGTTAGCAAACATACAAATTCATCCTTTATCGTAAATGTTTGTGTATATCTGTAGCTGTACTGATATATAAAGCTGAAGAGTTTGTTTGTTTGATCCGGCTAATCTCACGAACTACTTACGAATTTAAAAATTATTTTTGGGTTGTATATTCCTTTTATCGAGAAAGGCTCTAGGCTTATTTTTATTAATTAAACACGGGTGAAACCGCGGGGCACAACTAGTATGTTATATATCTACGTGCATTTGCAATTTGTTACATCGCCAAACGCAGCGTAGTGCGCCCTCCAGCCAGGTGGACCGATGACCTTATGAAGGTGGCGGGTACCGACTGGATGCGGAAGGCGGAGGACCGGGAGCTTTGGTGCACCTTGGGAGAGGCTTATGTTCAGCAGTGGACTACGATTGGCTATTGATGATGATGATGACATACGGAGACACACACGTATAATCGATTCCAATGACAGGACCAGTTTAGATAAATAAACCACTTTGATCTTGATCTTGAACGTGACATGATCGAAATCAGAATAAAATCTATGGCATTCATTCCATCTGGATTCCAAAAAACGGCGTGTTCATGATATTGTGGAATAGTATTCTATTATAAATAAAGATATAATTATCAAAAACTGTTTCCAGTGCATTATACAACACAGTTATTTTTTAGTAAATCTCGTGTAATATTTATATAAGTGTCTATGACTTATACCTATGGTTTATTTTTACTCGTTCTGTCATTGAAATATAATATACCTATCATTGTATTGTGAAATCAATTAATGATCGCCCCACACGTTATCCGCCAGGGAGTTGATTACGGCTTCTGTACATAAACACAAGTTACATAGCTGCAGTCATGATCTTGCAAATAGAACATATTACTATTTTTACGAGATCCTGACGTCTGATTAAAATAAAAAATATATTTATAGCGTACAGCCGTAAGCAAACATCAATGTAATACAGATAGTGGAAACGTTGATAATATTCACCAGAATTTGATAAATATCAGTATCTAGACGCAAAATAGGTTTTGCAAAATATTACCAGCCCGTAAATTTTTACAAAAAATTAGAGCCACGAGGTTGGTGAAAAAAGTCCTGCTAAAATTAGTAGATAAATGTGATCGAATATCCTTAATTACTACCTACTTATATAAGCGCGATGAATTATAAACACAAGGTCTTAGGTATAGGTCTTAACAAAATATACGAGGACATATATAACATATAGGAAGAAAGTCTCCCCAAAGAACGCCAACCATCCCGATCTTGGGTAGCCCGCATCCATCCCGTACCTGCCACCTTTTTTAAATCGTCGGTCCACCTTGCTGCAGGGCGTCCTACACTACGTTTGCCTAAATATTGCATAAATATAGCATAAAGATCATATAATATTATACGCACAATCACTTTGTGGAACCAGCTTTCGCCGGCGACTTTTCCGAACAATGACATAAAAACCTTCAAGAAGAGAGCTCTTTCCTCCAAGGCCGGCAACGCACCTTCAAGTCCTCGGATGTTGCAGGTGACCATGGGCGGTGGTAGTCACTTTCCATCAGGTGAGCCTCATGTTCGTTTGCCCCCTCTTACATAAAAATACTATCCTAACCCAATGGCCATCTCAGCAAGTGGTTAGACCGCAAACGATACATAAATTATTTTTTACAAAATATAGTTTATCTAAATTGGTCGAGAGCTTTATGGTAATTATTATGGACTAGCTGTGCCCCGCGGTTTCAACCGCGTATAATCAATAAAAATATAATGAATAAAAATCAGCCTAGAACCTTCCTCGATAAAAGGACCATACAACACAAAAATATTTTTAAATTCGAACTAGTAGTTCCTGAGATCAGCCGATTCAAACAAAAAAAAACTCATCAGCTTTATCTAATAGTATAGATAATCGATATTGCAGAGCTATTAGCAAATCGATAATATTATATTTATATATAATAACTATTAGATAATATATAAATGTAACGTTTGTTTCTTCAATGTATTGTATTATTATTGTTCTGTCTGTATGATATAAAACGATAAAAATAATTGCTTAAGACGCATTTTAGGTTATTAGGTCAATATCGAGGATCTGCATTAATTTCCTAAGCACGTGTTAGCTATTGCAAGGGCTTCAACGTTGAGCGCTTATCGTTTACTAGTTTTGTAAACGTTATGACATTAACGAGCTGCTACGTTAGTAAGCACGAGCGATCCCGTGACGCCCGAAGGGATGGTGAGGGTACCACTGGTTTTTTAGTTGGTATTCCGATGCACTGGAGTTTCAAGCGCCAGCGAGTCCCACATAACCTACACACCATGTGGAGAAAACGCGTAAACAAATTTTTCCAGCGAAATAAAAAAAAAGTGCGGTCGGGGGACCCCCGTCAGGAACGAAAGTCTATGCGATATTTTTTCGTATTATTTTATAAATCGTGTTCTAATATATAGATTTTAATTAATTGTATAACTGTATTTTTGTCACACCATAAAGCACCTCAACCTCCTTTATATCGACCTCCTAAATTCAAACGCCCAACGCATCGCATTTTGTATCATTTGGTAGGAACAGTATGAACGTTATTTCGTTATATGACGTGACCTTGAGCCACTGCAATATCACTCTACTGTAAGCCACGTAAACGCGTAAAATAACGCGCTGTGTCTTACGGGTTGACCTGGGTTTAGTTTTGATAAGGCATGGTAATTACATGCACCTTAGTGGTTAACATCTGTGTTTATTAACTTCGCTTTTTAATATCGCTATTTACATTTATAAGTCATAGCCTTTCTCGATGAACGGATTATATAACGCAGCAATAATGAGATTAGCCCGTTCAACCTAGACTCCAATGTTCAATGTTCAAACCAACACACCAGCATCGTAACCCAGATAAAATAATATATACAAAAAAAATCACGTGAATATAAGACCGTTTGAAGATTATTCACAAATACTATGAATTATTTAATGATCTAGAAAGCTAGAAAACAAAGCAGTAACGTTTAATACGTTTAAATGTTAGCGTCAACTTAAAACTGGGTTAAAATAACAAACACTTGTAGTTTGAAATTTATCTAGTTCACGACGGGCGATCAGATAGATAAAAGATACAGTAATTATTAGACAAATAGACTCCTGTAGGGAGATAATAATAAATCAATAACACTTTGTCATCAAAGTATGTTATTTATAAATTGATAGATGCGATATATTATGTAGTATACAATAGTGTATAGAAATGCTATCGTAGATGTACAAAATTGTATATACATAATATGTATAACAAATAGTTCGGAATTGATTGCAGATTACATTGCGGTTCAAGTTGTATATGACGGCGCCGCCGCCTTGTTTTAAAAGCAGCACGTGCAATTGTCAACTACCCACCACTAAAACCCTAAAAAAGCAGCGCTCGACTAAGCGAGCATTCATTCTTTCGACATCAGTTGCCCGGTGCACATCTTGCATTATAATTATTATAGTGTTATATAAAGTGTCTGTATTATATAAGAATAATATCCGCCACCTGTGTCGACATATACATATAAGATCTGAGACCTAACAATTTGTCACTTTATCGTAATCGAATCGAAGCGAGAAGTCGTTTCCTATTCTTTAATTTAATTATCGACTATTCGCATAAAAGTTAACAATTAAGTTTGGTTTTGACATAACGGTAGATATATCTTCGGTTCGTTCCCGATTCGAATACATATATGTTTCTTATTCGAATCGTTATAGATTAGTAGAATTCGACCCCTGTATTGTAATAACAGTACATAATAATGTAAGAATAGAGATATGAGAATCACACTCCTGATACGCCATTTTGATACGTATATCCTATAATGTTATGAATTATAATAATTATTATATTGAATGTCGTATATCACTTTTTGATTCGATCGTGTTTTGCGATGAGTTTCGAATTTGGTTCTTAGGTTTATAATATTTTGCTGTGACGATTCTTATTTTATTTTCCTTATAAATGAATTGCTAAACAGAGTAATATCCTCTTATTATGATGACGCACATGGAAATTTTAATTACCTACATAATGACAGATAAATTAACAATACATATTGTGTTTTTTTTTTAAATATGTATATGTCCAAGGTACTAAATCACATCTGCTTAGTGCTTAGCAATATTCTAAACATATAATACGTGACAAAATCCTGTGATTACATCCAGAATATATAACTTTCACCCAAATGAGTAACACTTCTCATGGAATTCGATCTTTATCGTAGCTAAAGTGATATCTTCTTTATGATCCAAACCATGATTAGAGCCCAGGATCACAGTATCTGTAGCTTTATGAGCTAGGCACTAGTGACTAGACTAACGAGGCTGAATTCCGTAGTTTATAGTACAATCATGTTTATAGTACAATCATGTGAGCTAGTGATTAAAATGTTAACACTTTTTCTTGCAGAGTGTACTTACTACCAGTATAAGGATATAATTTTCCATTAATTGTATTTCTGCATTAAATGTGTAACTTGGGTTTACTGTCTACAGAATAATATAGAATGATTTGTCATATACATACAATATATATATACGTCTTATTATGTACATATAAACCGGTTTCACATTACGTTATTAAGGAATGAACACATGCGGTTTATATTTTTTTTTATTAAATAAATAGGCGGACGTGCAAATAGGCCAATTGAAGGTAAATTACCATCGCCTATTAACATTTGCACTATAAGAAATATTAACCGTTCCTTATATCACCAAAGCGCCACGAACATTGGGAACTAAGATGCTATATCCCTTGTGCCTGTAATTACACTGGCTCACTCGCCCTATAAACCGGAACATAACAATACTAAGTATTGCTTAAAGTAAAGTAACAGCCTGGGAATGTCTCACTGCTGGGCTAAGGCCTCTTCTCCTCTTTGTGAGGAGAAGGTTTTGTAGCTTATTCCACCACGCTGCTCCAATGCGGGTTGATGGAATACACATGTGACGGAATTTCAATGAAATTTGACACATGCAGGTTTCCTCACGATGTTTTTCTCACCGTCAAGCACGAGATGAATTATGATCACAAATTAAGCACATGAAATTCAGTGGTGCTTGCCCGGGTTTGAACCCACGATCATCGGCTAAGATTCACGCGTTCTTACCACTGGCCCATCTCGGCTTTGCTTAGCGGTAGAATATCCGATGAGTGTACGGTATCACCCAGACGGGTTTGCACAAAGCCAGGAAATTTAGACAAATTTAGTTACTATATTTTTATACATAAATATGCAAAATTAGCCTTTATTCAATATAGAAACATTACACTTAATTATTTATAGTTAAAGTAAAAACTAAAATCAGTTCGAAAAATATTAAATTTGTCCTGGGAAGACACCGTTAACAAAATTCAGGGCTTTTATTATATACCCATTACTCTATGTATACTAAACAATAATGTAACTAATTTTCTAGAATTTAATATAAATTAAATATTTTTAGTATAGCTGCTAAAAATAAATAACAGGTTCATTCAGACATCAAATAAAGGTTGATTCAGACCAGATACGAGAAACGACCAAACAGGGTTGGCAACGCTACAAAAATTCGTAAAACGGCAGAAAATGAAATATTGAAGAGTAAAATTGCAGTGGCAGAAAGTAAAATTGAAAAAAGAAACCCGGTCAAGTGCAAGTCGGACTCGCGCACGAAGGTTGCCGTACCTTTATGTATAAAAACGGCTATAAAATCATGTCTGTTGTATGTATTTAAAGGAGGCTTCTTTAAATATTTATTTTGTTCTGTTTTTTAGTATTTGTTGTTATAGCGGACAACAGAAAGACATTATCTGTGTACAACTGTCTAACTATCACGGTTCATGATACAGCCTGGTGACAGACGGACAGACGGAGTATTTGGAATAGAGTTCCCGTTTTAATGTTTGGGTACGGAATCCTAAAAAAATAATCCTTGCCAGTAACCTACAACAATATATGTTGAAACAGCAGAGTACTAGACATCCGGGTCCAATAACCAGCACATTTAATCGTGGTCTGGATATGTAATCATATATCGATAAAAACTTTATCATGTAAAGCATTACTATTTACTAATTATATCAAAAACTGAAACACGTTATCTAAACTGTTATTATAAATGTATTAGTAACTGTATTTTATGGTTACCTCATCCCGACTAACATTTGACTATATAACTCGTTGTTATAGAAGGATCAAAACTGGACCAAATAAAAATCGGACCACATGGGAAGCACCAGCATCAAATATATTTTTTTTTTATCAAAATCGATTCACCCAGTCGAAAGTTATGAGGTAACAAACACAAAAAAAAACATACAGACGAATTGATAACCTCCTCCTTTTTTTGAAGTCGGTTAAAAAATTGAATAGTTTGCGAAATATAATTCAGACTCGAACGGAACTTGTGTATCCAGCTAGCTTAGACCGGCGACTTTTTTAACCTTTATGACATAGAAACCTTCAAGAAAATAAAACTACCCACTCCTTAAATGCCGGCAATGCACCTGCAAGCCGGTTTTACAGGTGCCCATGTGCGGTGGTAGTTACTTTACATGAGATGAGCCCCATGACAGTTCGGTCCCTCTTTAACATAAAAAAAATTGTTGTCTGTAAAGTCGATTTACGGGCCATAATTTTACGAGATAACGTCGTAAGAAAATATCGATGAATTCTCGGACGCATCGGCCAATGGAGTGGAAGAGAGATAGATGCGTCACAAGCCGAACGCTCAGGCCGATCGTTCCTCTCTATCGCTTGTTCCGCGCTCTCGCTTGCACTGGCACGAGCGGAACGTGACAATGAGTCATGCTCTTCGTGCGTGCAGCCGTTCATCGATTTATAAGACAAAATAATTGAATAACGTTTAAAACTCTAATTCGATGAACCAATTCGAAAAAGTCGAGACAAGAAAAGTCCTTCTAGGACTTAGAGATTTTTCGAATTCATAACGCAGCCCTGTAGCACTGTCAGACGGATTTCCTTCAATGCCGTTAACAAGCACGTGCTGGCACACTCACGTGTTCGAATAAGTACCTACCTAACTACCTAACGCATCTCCCACGCCACTCGACAATTTCAATGTTGTTTTATATTTTCAACTATTTTCCAATAGTTTTGTGAAATGTTTCTGAGCCAAGGTGGTCCAGTGGTAAGGACGCGTGAATCTTAACCGATGATCGTAGGTTCAAACCCGGGCAAGCACCACTGAATTTCATGTGGTTAATTTGTGATTATCTCATCTCGTGCTTGACGGTGAAGGAAAACATCGTGAGGAAACCTACATGTGTCAAATTTCATTGAAATTCTGTCACATGTGTTGTCCACCTATAGGCATTGGAGCAGCGTGGTGGAATAAGCTCCCAACCTTCTCCCCACAAAGAGGAGAAGAGGCCTTAGCCCAGCAGTGGGACATCCACGGGCTGTTACTTAACTTTACTAATACATATTATATATATATAATATGTATTAGTAAAGTTAAGTAACGGTTATAAAATATTTCTCAAACAAACGAAATATTACATTTAATTATTGCGTTGTTGTTGAAACTGTTTTATTGCGCTGTTGAGTAAAGCATAACATTAAAAATGTATTACCATTTACCGACATACAAATCTTTCTCACCGCAATCGTACTGACCCCATTTATAGCAAAGTCGTTGTTAAAACTACATATACACAATGAACCATCTGACTGAATGTACGCGTAATAATAGTACTTGTTTCTGACACTTGAATGTATTTCATTTTTAGTATATGGTATTTAAGATAAAGTCCTCCAGACCAATTTCGGCCACGGCGGCCAATCTCGAGAGAGATTAGCCAACTGCGCAGGAGATATTGTAGTGCCCAAGTGTGTGTGCAAACACAGGTGTACTCTTTATTCCTTAGCTCTCATAATCCGATGGGACGGCAATCCGACACGACCGGAAAGAGTTCAGGCGCAGGACCAACGGCTTAACGTGCTCTCCGAGGCACGGGAGCGTACACACTTCCAACTTCCAGACTCGGGGCTGCTACTGAGAATTTTCTGACAGAAAACCCCGAACCCGCGGCCTCACATCCAGCCACTAGACCAACGAGGCAGTTAATATTTATGGGACTAAAAAAGTATCGTGTACTATCGGATATAATTGTTTACGAAAAAAATTAAAAAGTATTGCAACGCATGTCGTCTATTGTGTCCATGGGATGGGATTATGTCCATCGGATTAAATTACAACATAAAATTTAGCATGTGGACAATCTACTTTTATGTTAATCTTTCGATTGGCCATTGATAAAATTTGATTAGAATTAAAAAAATAATCTTATAATTATTTGACTTATAAATGTTGCCATCTTATAAAAAAGTATTATAATCCACATAAATTCCATAACTCAGTTGTTACAGAAGTTAACATACAAACACTTATTGTCATATAATAAAATTAATCACACAGAGAAACATGTTAACAAAGTAGCTTAAGGCCTTAGTCTTAACTTAGTTTCAAGACTAACTTTAAAAAACAA
The DNA here is from genome assembly GCA_963151315.1 of Nymphalis c-album. Classification (NCBI taxonomy): domain Eukaryota; kingdom Metazoa; phylum Arthropoda; class Insecta; order Lepidoptera; family Nymphalidae; genus Nymphalis; species Nymphalis c-album. The sequence continues at coordinate 7,290,615 of OY720607.1, read as the reverse complement.
AAAATTTGTTCTTTTTTCAAACTCTTAAATAATTATTTTGAGCTTGATAGAATTATGCCATCGCCTACAAGATTCCATTGTTATTGTCATACCTTATTATTTAAAATGCATCAATCATATTTCCTTATCTAATCTCGACACATTGTTTTATCTTTCACGTGATTCGTTAAAATTAACCATGTTTTCAATAACAAAATAGGAAAATAATTGAAATCGATTTAGTACAAATGTTTTTTTTTTTAAGATTTAACATGTAATTAAGGATTTATTAAAAATAGTTATGTCGTCAACTGTAAGGGTTATTATAAAATTAAGTAAACATAAGATAATAACGTATGCAATAACGATAAAATATTATGATTAGTAAATTTTTGACGTGATAACGTCTAATAAATCGATGAACGCTGGCCGCATGCACGAAAAATGGTCATGTTACGCTCATTGTCCCGTTACACTCATTGTCCCGTTACGCTGATTGTACGCATGCGCCGCATCTATCTCTCTTTCACTCGATTGCAGTCATTTCATCAATGTTTTGTTATGACGTTGTCATGTTAAACTATCGTCCGTAAACCGACTTTACAGACAACCATTTTTTTCTAGTATATAATAATTCACATTTTGTTTTTTTTCAGCCTTTTGCTGGACGGAAGCCTCCCCATAGATCTCCAACCATCCCGATCTTGGGCATCCCGCATCCATCCCGTACCTGCCACCTTTTTTAAATCGTGGATTTGTATGAAATATCAAACAAATTACCAAAAAAAAAATGGTGTATAGAAAATTGAAAACGGGTATTGAGATGTAATATATAAGAGCCAAGCCATATTAAAACGCCATATTATATTCGCGTAACTATACGAATAATATTATCGCAAAATAATTTTACAACGGCAATTTAATATCGACGTTGTTTTCTGGTCTTTACTCCTATCTCCCAACCACAGTAGTAGGCTTCATATAATTAAGGGCATATTGTTTGCAGTTTGTCGGACAGCACTTGGAAGGACTTTTAAATTAAATTTTCAAAGGAAAAATGAAATAGAAAATTAAATAGACGGCTTTGGAATTTGTATGTATTCACAACAATATATTTATGAAGCATACCACTACGGAAACAAACTAGTTACTGTAAAATTATCGACCAAACAAAACGCGAGCGATCTGCTACACATAAATGTTGCTGTTATTTAAATAGATTTATTTATATAAACTTTCTTAAATAATAGCTACTTTGACAGTAACTAGCTTGTTCAAATGCTATATGCTGCAGTGCTATTCTGTAAGATGAAATATTGATAACGAATAACGTTGATATACAATTTTGATTCTTATATTCTTAAATTGTTATAATTATAATGGTCAATATCGCATATCACTTTCTGACATTTCACGAATGTTTTCTGAGGTGAGTTTCGAGTTCATTGTTACATAATAGCCCTACTGTTACGGGAAATTCATGGAGGACACCAATCAGAGCCAGTTTTATAGTCAAACGTTTCTTAAGTGATATTTACAAAAAAAACCTTTTATATAAATGCGTCAGAGTAATTACAATTTAGCTGAAATAAAAGTGACATTGTATAAAATAGAGACAATTCAAAAATTTCCATGTATGATAATACAACGAATTAACTAAGCACATAATCATATCGAGCTACCTTCACCTAAAACATACAAACACAATAACAAATACAAACACAAATACAAACACAAACAATACAAACTGTTCTTTAGTTTTATTATCTATACATACATATAAATAAAATTGGAGTGTCTGTTTTTAATATCGAAATAACCGCTTTTTACTACATGCATATGAATATATATACGGTACATACACCGAAATAACATTTTTTACAATTTTTGTCTGTCTGTCTGTCTGTCTGTATGTCTGTCTGTCTGTCTGTTTGTTCCGGCTAATCTCTGAAATGGCTGGACCGATTTTGACGGGAGTGTTATTGGCAGGTAGCTGATCTAATAAGGAGTAACTTAGGCTACTTTTATTTTAGAAAAAAAATGATAATCTATACATCTATACATATAAATAAAATTGGAGTGTCTGTTTTTAATATCGAAATAACCGCTTTTTACTACATGCCTATACATATAAATAAAATTGGAGTGTCTGTTTTTAATATCGAAATAACCGCTTTTTACTACATGCATATGAATATATATACGGTACACACCGAAATAACATTTTTTACAATTTTTGTCTGTCTGTCTGTCTGTCTGTATGTCTGTCTGTCTGTCTGTTTGTTCCGGCTAATCTCTGAAATGGCTGGACCGATTTTGACGGGAGTGTTATTGGCAGGTAGCTGATCTAATAAGGAGTAACTTAGGCTACTTTTATTTTAGAAAAAAAATGATAATCTATACATCTATACATATAAATAAAATTGGAGTGTCTGTTTTTAATATCGAAATAACCGCTTTTTACTACATGCATATGAATATATTTACGGTACATACACCGAAATAACATTTTTTACAATTTTTGTCTGTCTGTCTGTATGTCTGTCTGTCTGTCTGTTTGTTTTGGCTAATCTCTGAAATGGCTGGACCGATTTTGACGGGAGTTTTATTGGCAGGTAGCTGATCTAATAAGGAGTAAATTAGGCTACTTTTATTTTAGAAAACAAATGATAATCTATACATCTATACATATAAATAAAATTGGAGTGTCTGTTTTTAATATCGAAATAACCGCTTTTTACTACATGCATATGAATATGTATACGGTACATACACCGAAATAACATTTTTTACAATTTTTGTCTGTCTGTCTGTCTGTTTGTTCCGGCTAATCTCTGAAATGGCTGGACCGATTTTGACGGGACTTTTATTGGCAGGTAGCTGATGTAATAAGGAGTAACTTAGGCTACTTTTATTTTAGAAAAAAAATGATAATCTGTACATCTATACATATAATTAAAATTGGAGTGTCTGTTTTTAATATTGAAATAACCTCTTTTTACTACATGCATATGAATATATATACGGTACATACACCGAAATAACATTATTTACAATTTTTGTCTGTCTGTCTGTCTGTTTGTTCCGGCTAATCTCTGAAATGGCTGGACCGATTTTGACGGGACTTTTATTGGCAGGTAGCTGATGTAATAAGGAATACGTAAGGCTGCTTTTATTTTAGAAAAAAATTATAATAAAAATAAAAATGATTAACTTTTTTGTTAAATTCTACGCGGACGAAGTCGCGGGTACAGCTAGTTTAACATATAAAGGAGAATTAGTCAGCTCGTTTCGATTAGTTTACCTTCCTGTAACAAACCACGTTCCATGATATGGATTTTCCTAACCTCAAGATGGATACCTATTAATAATAATAATAATAAAGACACAAACAATATACCTACCATTAACACAAATTGATCTTTTATGATTTTTTGTAAGTATTATAAATAATAAAAAAAAGTGTGTATGTACCGACTAACGATGGGCATACTACAGGAACAAGCATAGCATTGATTCATTATATTATATACGAGTTCATATTATCATATGCATGTGTTTCACTCATACATTAACAAATTATAAACCAATTCTTAAAAAATAAAAATTTTAACAAAACAAAAACCGACTTCATAGGAAAAACAAATTAATATGCACTAAAAAGTAAAAAAATAATTGCTTATTCTTCTATAATTTGATAATTAACTTACTATTTTCTACTCAACAATATGTAGGACGAATGTGTAGTGTGGTTGATAATTTATTTACAATTATTGTTACTTTTGGAGTCGATGTCAGCCAAGATGGGTTTATAACTACATACATAGTTAGTTATAGGTGAGATGTGCTTGTGTCACACGCGCAACTTAACGAGGCGAATAAAAGTCAATTTGTAATGTGTATGTTTTTGTTTGTTTTTAAAAGATTCCCGTATTATTATTGCTAGGTATATTATAGTGTTTCCTTAGCTGACATCGACTCCAAAAATAACAATAATTGTAAATAAATTATCAACCACACTACACATTCGTCCTACATATTGTTGAGTAGAAAATAGTAAGTTAATTATCAAATTATAGAAGAATACGCAATTATTTTTTTTACTTTTTAGTGCATATTAATTTGTTTTTCCCATGAAGTCGGTTTTTGTTTTGTTAAAATTTTTATTTATTTTTCGATTTTTAGTGAATCTGAAGTACACTCACTAATTTGTAGAATATGGGTAGACCTACTAAACGTGCAGCTCATATGAGACAGCGCCGTTTATATTATTATTTAAATATATTAATCTAAAACAGTGAAACGTAAAGAAAAATGCATTTTGGTACTGAATTAATAAATATTAGTTAATATGTTTAAATGTATGAATATAAATTAACATGTTTTGATTAAATAGATTTAGTTGGTGGGGTGTTGGGCAGCCATAACATAATCAAATAGTTATTTCTAGTAATAATTAAATAAACTGTATGTTTATAGATGTTGCGTTATACCATTCTTCACCATAAACTATGACGGAATGTCTGTATATTAAAAAAAGGGGAAGTATCTATATTATCCTAACTAATATTATAATTGCGAAAGTAAGTTTGTTTGTGACGCTTTCACGCATGTTTATGCGTGTAGTGGTTTCACTAAGCCGATTTAAAAAATTCTTTCACCAATGGAAAGCTACATTATCAGGGAGTAACATAGGCTACATTTTGTCCCCATATTCCCACGGGACCGGGAACTACGCGGGTGAAACCGCGGGAAAAACACTAGTAATCAATATATAAATATACATAAATATAACATGTATATAAGAGTGACTGCCTCGTTGGTCTAGTGACTTGATATAAGGCCGCAGACTCGGTGGTCCTGGGTTCAATTCCCAGGTCGGGTCAATAAATAGTTATTGGTGTTTTCTTTCAGAAAACTCTCAGTAGCAGCCCGGAGTCTGGAAGTTGGAAGTGTGCACACTCCCGTGCCTCGGAAAGCACGTAAAGCCGATGGTCCTGCGCCTGAACTCTTCCGGTCGTGTCGGATTGCCGTCCCATCGGATTATGAGAGCTAAGGAAAAGAGAGTGCACCTGTGTTTGCGCACACACTTGTGCACTATAATATCTCCTGCGCAGTTGGCTAGTCTCTCTTGAGATTGGCCGCCGTGGCCGAAATCGGTCTGGAGGACCTTATATAAGAGTACTTATACGATATATTATATAATTTTCAAAATTGGTCTCAACTTTTAGTAGATGTTCAAATATGTTTCAATTACAAACATAACATATATACTAATGCTTACATGCATAACTCATATTATAAAGAGGAAAGATTTGATTTTTGTTTGATTTTTTATTACGATTTAAATCAAAAACTACGCGACCGATTTTTAACATTCTTTCACCCTTAGAAAGCTACGTCTTTACCAAGTAACATAGGCTATATTATATTTTCAAAAACTTATAGATCCCTTCTTAAAATGGAGCAATGTAACCCAACGTATTTAACTGTTGCCTATAAAAGTTATTATTTCGCGTGCGCTGCGAGAACTATTGACGGTATATAAAGAAGTGTTTTATACAATAGTACTACAAGTACTTGATTATAACGATGTTATGGTAGGTGAATGATAAATCTAGATAGCCTATAAAAGATTCGGTCGTGTATCGTTAATTTGCTACTAAGAATTGAAGATTTCCGTTACTTTGTCATGGATCCTATAATCAGAATCTAACCAAACTATCATCAAACGACCCTTGAAGTATACTCTTTCCAATAAAAAAAAAATCATCGAAATCCGTTGAATAGAAATCGAGTTATTCGTCCATTTGTCGCGCACATACCTCATGCAAATTTACGACTTATATGGTTTTCTCATGGATTCCACTGTCAAAACTGGACCAAAAAAAATGGGACCAATGGGAAAGCAAACCCTTTCAAATAAAAAAAAAAATCATCGAAATCGATTCATCCAGTCGAAAGTTATGAGGTAACAACACCAAAAAAAAAAAAAAAAACATACAGACGAATTGATAACCTCCTCCTTTTTTTGAAGTCGGTTAAAAAAGAACATAACGATCTGCAGTAATTGTAAGTTACTTGGTTAATAAAGAAAGTTTTAAGTTTTTGATCCAACCGCTATAGTAACCGTTGTAAATTAGTATGTCCTGATCTTCAAGATGGATTGTTTATTCTGAAAAGTTTATTCCAGACCAGCTGGTAGGACAGATTTCCACAAATTATCCGAAACAAATTTGTATACAAAACAAAGTTTTTGATTACCAAATGGTTAAAACAATCTCAAGCTATTTTCAAAAGACTTTTGACCTTTATTGTTTTGATATTTAAATAACTAATATACTTACAACGCTTAATTATGAAAGTGTGAAAGAATAATGAAGGGATATTATAGTGCACTCTTTATTCTTTAACTCTAAAAAGGTTAAAGTTAGACGTAGGATGACAAATCCGATTTGACGCAATCGTTATAAGTTCAGAGCCAGGAACAACGGCTTTTCGTGTCTGAGGCACTAGAGTGTAAATACTGCCAACTTTCTGACTCCAGCCTAAGAAATTTTCGACAGGAACATCAATTATCTTTCTTATAGTCCCGGCGTTTTATACGAGGATAGCCTTAGATAAACTAGCCACTAGACCAACGAGAGAATCGATCGATAACAAGGCGCAGTCCGACAAAGGCTTAAATTACTATCAATTGAATGATATGTTTTTATTGCCCATTGCTCTTATATGAATATCTTTAGTTAGGCCAATAAAGCTATAGAAGATACTAATATCGGCTACTGCATTACTGCATATAAATGATCTTCAAATGTGAGTAATTATTTTTATTTATTTTTTATTTTATTTTATAGGTATGCGGACGAGCATATGGGCCACATGGTGATAAGTGGTCACCAACGCCCATAGACAATAGCATTGCAAGAAATGTTAACCATCGCTTACATCGCCAATGCGCCACCAACCTTGAGAACTAAGATATTATGTCCCTTGTGCCTGTAATTACACTGGCTCACTCACCCTTCAAACCGGACCACAACGATACAAAGTACTGCTGTTTTGCGGAAGAATATCTGATGAGTGGGTGGTACCTACCCAGACGAGCCTGCACAAAGCTCTACCACCAATTATATTTAAACCAAGATCTAAGGCTTGATGATGATGAAATGTGACAAGTCCTGTTCCTTTTTACGAGTCTCCTGATTGCACACGACTAGCATACCACCATAAAGGATAAAGTTTTATATTCTAGTAATTTGTAAAACCAACTTTAAACATTCCCTTTATCTCATTTTCAGATATATGAAAGCATCTATTTTAATTAGCTCATACCTTTATTAGGAACTCCAGTATATTACATATATGTACCTATATACTATATATTATCAAGTTCACGTATCAATAGTAACAAAACTAACACGAAACGATGGTGAAATGTAAGAAAGTGATATACGACATTGAATATATAAAATATACAAATTAAAGGACACAGGCATCAAAATTGCGTATACGAGCAACCAAATGTTTGTATACTATTTTGTTGCTTCTATTCTTGAAATATTATTGAAGTGAAACTTCTTTAGAATCGTTGTGATTTCAAACCGGATGCAACGGAAAAAACGACAGGTAAGAGACAGACACATAAATTCATAAGATTTAACGTGGGAGAAAATGAGATAGAAAGTATCATACAGTGGAAGTTAAAATTTTTGAAGGTTTCACTTCTACCACGTGTGAATTGCACACATGTTTTTTGTAATAATAGTCAATGTAGCATATCACTTAGGTACATTTGGGAGTGCGTTGATACTGTTGTAACTGATTGTCACTATTTACAATATGTCGGTTTGTCACAGTTTATTTCAATATAAGGATAGTTAAATGAAGCACATAAATTCAGACTATACGTAATTTGGACTTAGTTTAATTGGATTTCAACCTCTGCTTACCTTCTTATCCAATAAACTCGCACGCCAACAATGGCGTTTAATCTTTAGACACGTCACATAACAAAATATATCTTAAACTGATACGAATAGAGGCTAATTTCTATTAGCAAGTATAACTTTAAAAAAAACCAACCGCACGTGACACAAATTTATTCACGATTGAAGCGATAGTTATAATATCTATATCTATACTAATATACAGAGTGTAACAAAATTCGTGTCCGACCCGTGAAGTGGTTATTAGGTATCGTGAGTCGGTTCTATTTATGTAAAAAAAATTACCCAAAATTTTTTTTTTATTGACATTTTCAATTGTAAATGACGAAAATTTCATGGAAAACTAAAGTTATGACTTCGTGTCCGAGCTACCCGATAGGCAAAAGCTATTGAGCGCTGACGCCCGCGCCTGTTTTTCATTGTAATTGTCGTTATTTATTTCAATTAAGATTTATTTGGAGAATTTTTTGCTTAAAATTTTAAAATTGATTACATAAATAGAACCCACTCACGATACCTAACAACCACTTCAGGCGTCGGACACGAATTTTGTTACAACCTGTATACATCTATTGGTTCTGTCTTTGGTTTTATTGGTTTAATGATGCAGTGATTCACATAATACTACTTCTTTTCATTTTTGTCTTTCTGTCTGTCTGAATGTCTTCTTATAACTCAAGAACGGCTTGACCAATCTTGATGAAAATTGGTACACACAAAGAACATGTGATGGCGCTAATGTAAGGCCATATATAAGATCAGTAAATCCTACGGTATCTTATGAAAATTACTTTCAAATCGTTAATTACGTATTTCTTTGGTAATAAATTCTTTAGTAATAAAATAATTTATTATACTTTTATTATGTTACACGCGGGTGAAGCCATGTGGCAGATCTAGTTTGACAATAATCCTTGAACATCAATAACACCAATAAGTTAAGATTCTTGAGATAATAAGCTAAGGGAAACAGAATCGTGGGAAACGGACACATACAATAGAGGATCATACATAAATTTACATAACATAATATAATCACATACATTCAAATATTATAAATTAAAATACGAATATAAATACGAGTACATCGTGGAAATGAATTCAAACTTATATCAACAGATATTTTATTTGCATTAACAATAATATCAGATTTAAAAACTCGTCTCATAAAAACAAAGCTCCTAGAGTTAAAAATAAAATACTATTAAACGCCATTTTGTTTAAATTATAATAAAGCTGAGGTAACGTTATCTAAAGGGATTATACCTGCTTCTATAATACTTGAATTTGCTGCCGCAGACATCAGATAGCAGAAAATACAGAAAATAATATCATTTTAAAATTAGGCCAATCCAGACATTTTCTTGAGAAAATAGTAAATGCGATAAACAAAAACGTTGTTTAAGCAATGTTTTTATTACCGTTACTAAAATACTAAACTACCTAAGTTCAATCATCTGTTTAAAAATAGACGCACTTTGAACAAATATTTATATAATTCTAAGAAGTGATATGATCTGGCGTCCAGCGACTGTTTTCGTTGTTTTAAGAATGTGTTATTAAAATTGACATTGATATAAGAGCTTGGCCCACAATCTATTTCAGCTAATCACAATAAGTGCAGAAATCACTTTTGGTTTTGAACATCACTGAACGATCACACATCGGACCAATTATTGAGGTTCATGTCTTTTATTTTCTTGCTTGCTCACTTATTTTCTAGCCGGAAAACAATAATACAAAACATTTTTTCTTTCTAACGGTAAATATATGAGAACTTAAATATATAAGGCTCCATTGCGATTGAGTAATGTATTGTTAAAATACTTATAGTAAGAGAAGCGTTTTTGTTGGTCGTATGGCACAACAAAATGGTGTATGAGCTATTTGATTGTAAGCAGATGAACATCGCTTTAAAACACATCAATTATTCAAGCATTATTGAATTGCCAATTTTGAAAAAGTTACCAAAAATTTGGTGTGTGTAGTTCACAATCAGCAAGAAAATTAGATCTACTGGAAATTAAATGATATAATCATTAAATACAATTATTATTATTAAACGAACTCTACTAAATCTATGATTTTGATTGTTTGATGAGTGTGCTTTTAATTAAAAAATAAAGAAGAAAGAAAGAAGCACATGGAATTATAGTATATTGATTTTTTGCTGATGGAAATTTGGTTATACAGGTTGAATTTAGTACCTATCTTCAACAATATTTGGGAGTGTTTCTATTAAAAGTTTTCAACGTGGAAACGTAGACATTCTGTTTTATAATTACAAGCTGGTATTAGGTAGTCTAGAAAGTAATGTAAAAAGAAACTTCGAGAATCCATACAAAACGTAATCGTGTAGACAGGCCGAGCGACGACACGTAAGGCGAAACCGTTACTATCGTACTGACTTACGTCAATGATCGCTTATAGGGCAGGCAACATGCAAAAGAAACCTCGATTCCCCTTAATTTATATTTTATATTATAAGACGCCCATAGACATTTTACTCGGAGGTAGAGCTTTGTACAGTCTCGTCTGTGTAGATAACACCCACTCATCAGATATTCTACCGCAAAACAGCAGTATTTGGTATTGTTGTGTTCCGGTTTGAAGGATGAGTGAGCCAGTGTAATTACAGACACAAGGGACATCACATCTTAACTCCCAAGGTTGGTGGCGCATTGGCGATGTAAGAAATATTAACCACTCCTTAAATGACCAATCCGCCAACCTTGGGAACTAAAACGTGATGTTCCTTGTGCCTACTGTTACCGGAACATAACAACAGTTATTGCTATTTGGCGGTACAATATTTGATAACTGGATGTTACCTTGCCACCCGGGCTTTCATAATACCCTACCATCAATTATTTTATATGCAGCAATATAGAAATGAATGATACCAAGATAGGTAAACTACAATCTGGTTGAAAAAATATATAAACAGTTCATTTGAAGAGTGCTTTGTATGTAATTTATACGAGGCAAGGCCACGGGAACTAATTGGTATAATTACACTACAATTAGGTACTGACCGACAATAAATATACATTCATCACTATATTAGGTATGATAATGATACAGACACGGTGAACAGTCTCAAAAGAAACTAACCGACTACTTACTCAAAACATATGAACATACTTTATTTACAGCATGTAATTAAATCCTTATTTCTGCATCTATACTCTCTCTGTTCTTCTCGGATTATTAGAGTGAGAGAATAGAAAAGATTAGGTGCATACTCAACTGTAATTATTGCACATTTTTGCACATTATTTCAATATCTCCTGCGTATAAGATTAGTCATTATCTCCGTTGAGAATAGCCGATGAGGCCGAAATTAGCATCATTATAAATTATCCTTCATGACGTTTTCAGATACTAGTGTAGTTTATTACTAGATATTGCATTAATCCGTCTATTAAAATATGATGCATCTTTATTAAAATTCTTAAGATTCTTAACCTTGGTTATCGCATAATCTAATCGCTTCTTATCCAAATAACTGTTTGAAAAATACATAGCTATGGTGGTAAATGATAATATGTATATACAAAGTTTAGAAGCATTGTTTTTTTCATTATAATACAATTAGCTGTTGCCCGCGGCTTCGATCGCGCGTATTATATGGTTGTATAAATATTAGTACCTGGATGACCGAGCTTTGCTCGGTATTTTTTTATTGGTAAATTGTGTTTTTTCGAAATTATACAACGCCATCTACTGGAGTAGCTTTAGTGTTGTTGTGTCGTTGCTCTCAATTAAAAAAATACTCGCCAATAGATGTCAGGAAGAGTTATTGATTATTATCGATAAAGTTAATTATTGAAAATACGAAGAAAATGTCATTTTCTAAAAATGAAACCTAGCTAGATCGATTTATCGCCCCCGAAACCGCCAGCATACTAAATTTCATGAAAATCGTTGGACCCGTTTCCGAGATTCAGATTATATATATATACAAGAATTGCTCATTTAAAGATATAAGATAAATAGGTCGTATTAGTCGTAGCGTGATGTTATATAGCCTAAATCTTTTTTTATTGATAAATCTATTTTTGTTGGATAGTTCATTTATAGGAGTCCTACTCCTATAAATTTATTCACTTCGAACTAGTAGTTCCTGAGATTAGCCGGATCAAACAAACAAACTCTTCAGCTTTATCTACATATTACTATACATATAGATGAATCATTTTAGAATTAGAAGCAATTCTTCAAAAATTATCTTATCATTAATAAGATATATATAATAAATATATTTCAAAGAAATATATCAATGTATTTAGTCATTCAAACGTAATCGGACTAATGACCTTGTGACCAACTGCGATCGATAAATATTGCTCGGCCTTACAACACAACATTTAACATTTGTATATCATTATTTATAAGTCATTAGAGTTTGAATAGGAAATACACCAGGAAATCAAATCAGCATACATCCGACACGTTTCCGTTAATAATGAATCGTTTAAAATCATTGATCTATTCGGTGGCAGAGCTTTGTGCAAGCTCACCCAGTCGAGCTAGCTAGAGGTACCACCCACTCATCAGATAGTCTAGCGCAAAACAGCAGTACTTGATATTGTTGTGTTCCAGTTTGAAGGATGAGTGAGCCAGTGTAATTACAGGCACAATGGACGTAATATCTTAGTTCCCAAGGTTGGTGGCGCATCGATGATGTAAGTGATGCTTACATTTCCTACAATGTCTATGGATGTTGGTGACCACTTACCATCTGATAGCCCATATGCTCGCCTACCTATACAAAAAAATAAAACTAAACTGAGTTATAATGTAGAACATAGTAAGTATATTATAACTGTGTAGAATAATATGTAAAGTGTATACATATTACGAGACGAAATGGATATAATCAAAATGACCAAATCAGTTTCATCAAAACACGTGATATCAAGTCAGCTTGTGTTTTGTTTTTATTTTATTTACGTAAATTTATGCAAAATCGTTGTATTCATAATTACAAAACGCTGGCTGAAATATAGGAAATGATTTTTCAACATTGTGCCAAATGGAAATACGCTCTATAAATTTGTAGGAAAAATGCAATTTACAAATTTATTTTATTAGGTACTAACTTCTTTATGTCATTTAATAACGCTCGAGGCAGGGGTTTTATTAAAAAGCGTACAAGTTCTTTTATTATATATTAATACATAAGTACTCATTTCATATTTATTAAAATTAAATCGAGTCGGTAGCAGCAGCCGCATTACATAATTTACCTCTTTATGTAAAATCGAGGCAAACATTACGAATTATATTTATATAATATTAAATATTATATAAAAAAAAATTATTATCTAACAAATGCTATAGTAAAGAAATATAACTGACTAGGCGGTTTCACCTGCGTATAATTAATAAATAAATACAAATAAGCCTAGAACCTTCCTCGATAAAAGCACTACATAACACACAAAAAAAATCAAATACGAACCAGTAGTTCCTGAGATTAGCCGGATCAAACAAACAAAGTCTTCAGCTTTATATATTAGTATAGATACACCTTATTAATTTTTCATATTCTACAATACGACGTTGTAAGAAGAACTAACTTCGTACCTCATTCGCGACGAGTTTAAAACCGACTTATGTAATAGTAATACACTATGAAGAGATAGGTATATAATATAACCTTTTAATGTTATAATTTGTTATAATCAATGTCGCATAACACATTCTGACATTTTATGATGGGCTTTACAGGACATTTTACTGGGCTACGGTTCGTTCATTCTATTAAAATAGCTTTACTATATTAATATTTCATTTTTGTCTATCTGTCTCTCTGTATCTCTGTGTCGCTTTCTCGCTTGATTGGACCGATTTTGATGAAATTTATTACAAATATGAAGCCAGCTTTAACCCTAAATTTTATTAATACCTTACAACAGTACCACACAGATAAAAAATAGTATTTAATAAAAACACAGACAAAAAATTACTGTAGCAATATGACTGGCGAGTATTACAGTCATTATGAATATGTTCGCCTTGTTAAAATAATGAAAGGAATAACGCAAGACGTCGCGCGACGTTCCGTTAACATAGTTATAGAGAAAGTTGGTATTTAAGATGGAGCGAGATGGAATCGTGAATGTACATAGTTTTACGATATACATAAGTATGTATGTCATTTCAACCTTTATACATTTAAATGCTAAACTTGTTACTATCAAAGATAATTTGTTAGGAAGGTTTATAGGGTTGGATTTCGTAGTATAATTTTATTATACTATTTGTACCATTATTTCATAGTGTGTAGTATGTAGAATCGTATTACCATTATACTCCGCGAAAATACCATAATTTTTGTGTTGAAGTCGACCGACTTGTAATATGTATTAGGTATATTATGGTTGTGTTTCCCAAAAATGAATAATAATAATAATAATTTATGTACGTACGGCAACACCAACGACAAGGTAGGCGGGGATTCCCACGGTGGTGTTTTACTAACTATTCCGCTCCAGCTGTGTTCATAGCGATATCATGTTAATAGCAAAATAAAGGCAGATTTTTTTTTCTTACGGTGTAATGCATATGAACGGTGATGACCACTAACCATCAGAGGTTAATTATCCCGACCGCCTACTTATTTTTTAAATATATGTATACGAAAATACTATATGTTTCTTATATACCGGCTATATAGAATATATATATAGCTTTCTATATATATATTCTATATAGCCGGTATAGAATTACAATGCCAGTAAGTTTTAGAATTTTTCTTAGGTAGAATCCACATACGAAACCTGCGGTACTTTTATATTTAATTTAATCTTTATAATAGAACGCGAAGCACTTGTAAGAGAACTCTTGAATTAACTTTATACAAAGATATTCATCGTCACTTATAAACGTTGCTTAGCCGCTGTTTAGTAAAACACTGATACCTCCCTTTCTTTCATTATTGATTAGACATTCGAAGGAAGAAGACGGCATTATGTAACTAATCAACCAACAAAAGTAAAGTCGTAAGATTTAAGTATAGAAGAAATATAAATCCTGATAAGGTATGCCCATTTATATTATCATTCGAATTAAAATAATATTATTCGAATTTCGAATGATGATTTAGGAGCGTAAAACAGGTTTTATTATGTAAGATATCTTTGCCGTTAACACCGAACGCGTTTTCCTTTTCAGGTAAGCTCTTTGCATCATTAGGTATTCACGTGTCAACGCTGCATATCCCGCCTTTTTAACCGACTTCAAAAAAAGGAGGAGGTTATCAATTCGTCTGCATGTTTTTTTTTTTTTTTTTTAGAGCGTTAAAAATTGTCGATATTACAATGTATGTACTTATATGAACAAATAACTATAAAAATTTAAATTTCTTCATCCAATATAAGGTTATTTTTATTTACTTATTAGTAATGTATATAATCTATGTATCGTTAACAGAGGTTAGTTTATATATGATCTATATATAGCTTATTTATTGAGAAAATCCTTATTATAACACTAGCTGTGCTGCGGTTTCACCCGCATATAATTAATAAAAATGCAATGAATAAAAATCAGCCTAGAACCTTCCTCGATAAAAGGATTTTTAAATTCGAATTAGTACTTCTTGAGATAAGCCGGATCAAATAAACAAACTCTTCAGCTTTATATATTAGTATAGATTACCATCGAGTTACGAACATGGGGAAGGATGACGTTCAAAACTGTATGAAATCGCGTGAAACATCTAGTAAATATTTATTATATATTAGGTGATAGCTGAAGTTGATAGAAATTTATTTCGGTATGGAGGTACACAAATAAACAGCGGATAATATTAGTTACGTCAAGCGTAATTCACAGACTTGTAGGTATTATTAATAAACATTTATTATTAATAGTAATGTTTACACTTGTTAGCACTTTAGTCGCGTATACAGACTTAATTAAAATGACTAAGGGATTGGTCTTATCTCACGTACTTTGTGGTATGGTTTCGTGTAGCCCGTGGGTAGGTACCACCCACTAATATTCTCCAGCCAATGAGCAATATTTACTAGCTGATACCCCGACTTCGTTCGCGTTGCTTGATATATTAACAAAGTTTTCTTATGTATGAAGGAATAAAACATCAAAAAGATCGCAAGCAAAAATATACTTTGTTTAAGCATACATCACTGAACACTCAGGGAATATACAAATCATTGTTTCTTGAAACTTTAATAACTTTTTATTAAATGAAGATATCGCAAAAATTTTTTTTATAAGGGCCAAGTAGTTTCTCCGTGATGCGCGCACAACTGCAGACCTCTATCATTTTATTTATATAGAAGATTGTAGCGTTCCGATTTGAAGCGTGAATGAGCCAGTGTTACTATAGGTAGAAAATACATAACATCATAGTAACCAATGTTGGTGGGATTGGAATATTAATATAATAGACCACTTGATATCAGGTGACCCCTTTGCCAGACCACCTAGAAGTTTCATTAGAAAAATATATAAGTATCTGAAATATAATGTAAAAATTACAAAAAATATTATATAAGTACATACTTTTATTATCTTATTTTGTCAGGATATATTAGAAATGTACTTTGTACTTGTAATAAATTGATTATATATATTTTTATGTAATTCTGTGGCCGGGTGCTAAAAAGGGCAAATGTCAATAACCCCTACTTTTGATAATTAATAAGTATATAAACAATGAACAGGTGTTCTTTTTGTTATATAACATAATATAACATTATTATTACTAGTAATGTTAGGCTTATGCCGTTTTAGCACAAAATATTATTTATTAAATATTTTGCCAAATTTACTCGAAAATGTACATACCTACCTACTTCTGCCTTTTTAACAACAGGCTATTCAATATGGATTTAGACCACACTTAACGTTCGTTGAGGTAAAACAACATAACAATAAGTAGTTAAATTTTATCTTTTTAGTTTTTGGTGGTAATTGCATACTCGAGTAAAAATTAGTGCACATTGCCTAACATAACAGCCCGAGACCAGTAGCGTATTTTAAAATTTGTCGCTAAGAACACAAAACAAATGAAGTAAAGATACATTTTATATTCTTATTTATTAATAAAATCTTGGTCAGTTAGGAGTAAGTAATAACTAATAATTAGTTTTAGATTACTTGTAATATTGATTAGGTAGCTATTTCTAGTTTCTATAATAATAATAATGGGTAACGATAATGAAAGGCCGCCTCCCCTACTAGACCTGCCAACCTGGACAGGTGCCTTTTTGGCCATATAGGGTAAATAAGCTAACTAAGCGAGAGGCAGCGTTGAAGTATTCAAGTGCTACAATAGTAGTTGGTATACCCACTACTATTGTGGTCATTAACATGGAAACATATCCAAAAATATATTTCTTTGCCTTACGAACATTGGTGCAACACGGTGTCATAATTAGACTAATTGTCGTTATACTTAGTTGGCTTTTATTATTAGTCATTATTAATTTAAAGTAATTAATGTTGCTTTTTATTTTGAATTATAAAGAAAGATTTGTATATTCGTATTTAAAAAAGTCAGAATCAATTCTGGTCTGTAAGAATACATTCAGTTTCGGTCGGACGATATATTATCAAAATACAACACTCGCGTGCCCTTATCTTACTTGGGGTCGGCGTAGTGACTTACAAACTCTGTCAAATTGATGACGGTTTTGATAGATGCGCAATAATATAACTATAAACCCGAGCTATTACGAAACAAGTTGAAATGTATATGCATTGAGGAAACCACGCGACGACATTATAAACACTTGGTGAGATAACCTGCCACGAGTCTGGCGAATGACGCTATTTCATTTACAGAGCATTTGTAAAGCATCCAATGTTGTTGAAGATATCGGAAGAATCATGTTCTACTGGTATTCACCGCGTAAATCAACAGACTTGTATTAAGATATAATTGATTTATACCTACTTAGTTATAATTTAATTAATGAAGGGACCATTAAAGTAAACCACCTGGTCCGGTCCTAGACCGACCATTTTCCTCTCCGACTACGATGACATAATACGTTATCTAACTCGTAAACTAAAACATACCATAAAATGAAAGTTACGTAAAACACGAACCAATTAGGTATTGAGCGTTGATTAACCTTGTTTGTTTTTTAAGAAATTCATAACGAAGGTTCAAATATTTGGCTATTTTCCATAAAAGACGACATGACCTCATTTCTATGTATGCTATCGTAAACCGACAGTCGCTATCGCTAGATTTACTTATAGCTGCACTATCTATGCGGTCTGTTGGTTTATAGCCTTTCTAACTGATTATAACCGATGTTGCTAGCAATTTTTCCAAGAAAATATATACACAATATGTATTATTAAATAACACACTACTCCTCTAGTCCCAGTTATATAATAACTACCTTCTCTGTGTGATGATATTTAACATTGTAATTGCATCC
Source organism: Nymphalis c-album (assembly GCA_963151315.1). Lineage (NCBI taxonomy): Eukaryota > Metazoa > Arthropoda > Insecta > Lepidoptera > Nymphalidae > Nymphalis > Nymphalis c-album. The sequence goes on along the minus strand of OY720607.1, from coordinate 7,272,257 downwards.
ACGTAACGGTTTTAGAACAACTCGTGTCGTGAGTTTAACTCACTAGCTGAATAGAACAAAGCGTCGGGACCTGCCGGGACTTTGACTCTAGGATGTCTAGTCTGACTTCACATATCAACCTCTCCGCTAACAAATATATAGAGTAGATATTCATTATTATAAATACAAAACTAATCCCATATTATACGTTTAACTTCTCTTAATAAATTGGTCATGTTCCTGAAACCTCATATGAAATCAACATCAGCAAATCTTCTATTTTTAAGAACAAAGAAAAACAAAGGTATTATTAAAATAATTCCTGTTATCTTTTACAGATAACATTAATCGTCGATGTTATGTTCTTACAAACATTTATTATCTATGAAACTTAATATACTCTACACAATCTTCCACTGAATGAATCCATTCCCATAAGTCATTATTCATTTTAAGTAATTAATAATAACATCTTGGGACATTATTCACACACGGCCATCTGATCCCAAACTAAGCAGAGCTTGTACTATGGAAACCAGACAACTGATATACTACATATATTTCTTTTTCTTTTGTAAATACATACTTATATAGATAATTACACCCAGACTCAGGACAAACAGACATGTTCATACACACAAATGTCTGTCCTGGGTGGGAATCGAACCCACGACCTGCGGCGTGAAAAGGACAATTACAAGGGTATCTTTGCAAATCGAAGGTCAGGCTTTGGAAAGAACTATATAGAAAGCGATGCTCCACAACCTTGAAATAAATCACACAGTTAGCCAATGAGTTTAACTTATTTGTGGAACTTTCGAATTTAAGATAATGTTTATGGATAAGTGTAAAAAAAAATCAGAAAATCACTGAGAAAATGTTAATGGCACTCCCGTACTTGGACTCAGTTATCGTAATCATCGAGAATTTTGAAATTAATTTTATCAAATAATAAAGTTAAAACTATAATGAAGTATCTGAAGTCTTCATTTCTTAATAAACATATTCTTATTTTGTGTAAAACAATCACAATATGCTTTTTGGCACGAATTTTCATACAAGCGCGACTAGATAGCTCTCACAGACCAGTTGGCCGAGCGCCTTCGGAGTGAGAGCACGTCGGTTTGCGCAGCCACGATCAGTGTTGCGTAAATAGCGTATTTAGTATATTTTATTTGAACATTTTACAAGTGACAAGACTGTTCATCATAAATTTTAGGACGCGCACCTGCTTATGTATTCTATTTTTTTTTGGTAGTTTCAGTGCTTTATAATTTGATACGTAATTTTACTGATAATAAATTTGTATATTTTGTAGTTTGATAAAAAAACAAAAATATAACTCTAGTTAAAATTCTAACTAGTTACAGAATTATAACACTCTCATATACAATTATACATTGCCATTTTTTTTATAAATAAATATAATTTTTTGAAATAATTTTATAATATATAATTACTTATTTCGTCGTTTTATTTTATTAGCTAACGTGTTCAGGCAAATATAGTCTTTAAGTACTTAATTAGTAAGGTCGTTATTTGTGTAATAGATTTCCGTAGAAAAAAGCTATCCTTTTTACTCCGCTTTGTTTCTATTGGTTAGAAAGAGAAAGCGAATTTCATAGTACGGAACAACAAGTTTGCTGTTGGATATTATCGATCTGAAGATCGTAGGTATTTGGTTAGGCCAGGTTAATTTTGTAAATTGGATTTTTAATTTTTTTATATTCATAATAATTAACGAATATATTTTGTTTTAAAGAATAAATGTTGTAAAATAAATATATATTTATTTTTTTATATAAGAGCGAGATTTGTACTCGTATTCACTTAGTTTGAAAATTTGAATAGATAAAAGGTTAATTTTGTAAATTGGATTTTTAATTTTTTATATTATGTATTTATATATTTTATGTTTTTAAGAGTAAATGTTGTTAAATAAATTATTTATTATTTTTTTTATATAAGAGTATCGTACTCGTATTCACTTAGTTTGAAAATTGCCGCGTTCTTACCACTGAGCCACCTCGGCCTGCTAAAAATTAAAATTATTATGTTCATTCATAACGAAGAACTAAACAACGTGCTTATATTCATAAATAGTGTTTTGAACAAAAACAGGAATTATAGATTTTTCTTTAGAAGTTTAATTTGAAATATTTGTATAATATATAATTACTTATTTCGTCGTTTTATTTTATTACCTAACGTTCCCAGGCAAATATAGTCTTTAAGTACTTTATAAGTAAGGTCGAAGATTGTGTAATAGATTTCCGTATCATAATGCTAACCTTTTTACTCCGCTTTGTTTCTATTGGTTAGAAAGAGAGTGCTTATTTTATATTAATTCGTTTTGATATATCGGACGGATAAAACATCAAATATATCATTTGTTATTGTAAATAAAAATAAAGCAATAATATAAAAAAAAACTTATAATTATATTTTATTAGCTACGTGTTCAGGCAAATATAGTCTTTAAGTACTTCTAGTAAGGTCGTTATTTGTGTAATAGATTTCCGTAGAATAAAGCTATCAAACTATTTTTACTTGTTTATCTACACAAGTAAATCTCGCGATAACGTCGATGTTTTCCTTCACCGTCAAGCACGAGATCAATTATAATCACAAAGTGGTGCTTGCCCGGGCTTGAACCAACGATCGTCGATCGCGTTCTTACCACTGGGCTACCTCGGCCTGTTAAAAATTCAAATTATTATTTTCATTCATAACGTAGAACTATACAACGTGCTTATATTTATAAACAGTGTTTTGAACAAAAACAGGAATTATACATACTTCTTTAAAAGTTTAATTATTTTATGTATTTATTTACATACTTTTTTTATATTGAGTAATTAAAAAAATAAAACATTAATTTTTCCAGTAATAATAAAATTGTATTTATGACGAGCCGGTGGGCGTGATTGATAGATACCCTGCCTTTCGCGCCGCAGGTCGTGGGTTCGATTATCAACCAGGTCAGACATATGTGTTATTTATTTTTTTATATTATTTATATTGAGTAATTAAAAATATAAAACATTTATTTTAAGAATAATTATTTATTATTTATTAATTTTTTTATATAAGAGTATCGTACTCGTATTCACTTAGTTTGAAAATTGCCGCGTTCTTACCACTGAGCCACCTCGGCCTGCTAAAAATTCAAATTATTATGTTCATTCATAACGAAGAACTAAACAACGTGCTTATATTTATAAACAGTGTTTTTAACAAAAACAGGAATTATACATATTTCTTTAAAAGTTTAATTATTTCATGTATTTATTTACATACTTTTTTATATTGAGTAATTAAAAAAATAAAACATTAATTTTTCCAGTAATAATAAAATTGTATTTATGACGAGCCAGTGGGCGTGATTGATAGATACCCTGCCTTTCGCGCCGCAGGTCGTGGGTTCGATTATCAACCAGGACAGACATATGTGTTATTTATTCTTTTATATTATTTATATTGAGTAATTAAAAAAATAAAACATTAATTTTTCCAGTAATAATAAAATTGTATTTATGACGAGCCGGTGGGCGTGATTGATAGATACCCTGCCTTTCGCGCCGCAGGTCGTGGGTTCGATTCCCACCCAGGACAGACATTTGTGTTATTTATTCTTTTATATTATTTATATTGAGTAATTAAAAATATAAAACATTTATTTTTACAGTAATAATAATATTGTTTTTATTATTTTAGCAAAAAAGTTACTCTTAGTTTTTTGTTATCTCAAAGGGCCATTTAGTGAGAATATATGAAACGTTTTCATGCATAATCGTCATCATTGGTTTCGCAAACTTATATATTTATCCGAGTTCAGATTTACAAATATTTGTATATATAATTACTTATTTCGTCGTTTTATTTTATTAGCTAACGTGCCCAGGCAAATATAGTCTTTAAGTACTTTATAAGTAAGGTCGAAGATTGTGTAATAGATTTCCGTATCATAATGCTATCCTTTTTACTCCGCTTTGTTTCTATTGGTTAGAAAGAGAAAGCGAATTTCATAGTACGGAACAACAAGTTTGCTGTTGGATATTATCGATCTGAAGATCGTAGGTATTTGGTTAGGCCAGGTTAATTTTGTAAATTGGATTTTTAATTTTTTATATTCATAATAATTAACGAATATATTTTGTTTTAAAGAATAAATGTTGTAAAATAAATATTTATTTAATTTTTTATATAAGAGCGAGATTTGTACTCGTATTCACTTAGTTTGAAAATTGCCGCGTTCTTACCACTGAACCACCTCGGCCTGCTAAAAATTAAAATTATTATGTTCATTCATAACGAAGAACTAAACAACGTGCTTATATTCATAAATAGTGTTTTGAACAAAAACAGGAATTATAGATTTTTCTTTAGAAGTTTAATTTGAAATATTTGTATAATATATAATTACTTATTTCGTCGTTTTATTTTATTAGCTAACGTGCCCAGGCAAATATAGTCTTTAAGTACTTTATAAGTAAGGTCGAAGATTGTGTAATAGATTTCCGTATCATAATGCTATCCTTTTTACTCCGCTTTGTTTCTATTGGTTAGAAAGAGAAAGCGAATTTCATAGTACGGAACAACAAGTTTGCTGTTGGATATTATCGATCTGAAGATCGTAGGTATTTGGTTAGGCCAGGTTAATTTTGTAAATTGGATTTTTAATTTTTTATATTCATAATAATTAACGAATATATTTTGTTTTATAGAATAAATGTTGTAAAATGGATATTTATTTAATTTTTTATATAAGAGCGAGATTTGTACTCGTATTCACTTAGTTTGAAAATTTGAATAGATAAAATCAATCATCAATTATTTTTACTTGTTTATCTACACAAGTAAATCTCGCGATAAGGTCGATGTTTTCCTTCACCGTCAAGCATGAGATTAATTATAATCACAAAGTGGTGCTTGTCCGGGCTTGAACCCACGATCATCGATCGCGTTCTTACCACTGGGCCACGGGGCCTGTTAAAAATTGAAATTATTATGTTCATTGATATTATTTTTTTATTGTTGATTTATATGTTAGGGGTGCCCTCTAAGTATAAAACCGAGTTTGTGTCATCTTAGACTGCGAGCGTCAGCTGCCATCTTGAAAAACGTCTCTAGGCAAATATCTTAGAAACGCTAGCTAGTTAGAACTCAGCATATTCATAATAAGTAATAACTAACAATTTTATTTTATATTTTAAAGAATAAATATTGTAAAATAAATATTTGTTTTTTTTTTATTTATTATTATTATTATTTTTATAAAAGAGCGAGTTATGTACTCGCTTATGCTTAGTTTGAAAATTTGAATAGATAAAATCAATCATCAAATTATTTTTACTTGTGTTGAGGGAAGGTTTGGAGCTTATTCCACCACGCTGCTCCAATGCGGGTTGGTGGAATACACAATTGACAGAATTTCAGTGAAATTTGACAAATCCATATTTCCTCACGATCATTTTTTCCTTCACCGTCAAGCACGAGATTAATTATAATCATAAAGTGGTGCTTGCTCGGGCTTGAACCTACGATCATCGATCGGGTTCTTACCACTGAGCCACCTCGGCCTGTTAAAAAATCAAATTATTATATTCATTGATAACGTAAAACTAAACAACGTGCTTATATTTATAAAGTGTTTTGAACACTAAATAATAAAAATGACCAAATTCCATTTATGCAAATAACGAAACGCGTGATGACGCGTGATGCATGTGACAAAATCATTAGGTTCTTCTGCCATTTCCACGCATACAACGATAACGTCTAACTAGAGCTAATGTTCTAAGCAAAGCAGTGGCATGAGACTAAGGAATTCAATTCAACTTAGTAGGTTGCCACGCTTATATATATAGTAAGCTGCATTGTAAATTGGATTTTAAATTTTTTATATTATGTATTTATATATTTTATGTTTTAAAGAATAAATGTAGTAAAATAAACTAATTTTTTTTATAAGAGCGATATTTGTACTCGTATTCACTTAGTTTGAAAATTGCCGCGTTCTTACCACTGAGCCACCTCGGCCTGCTAAAAATTCAAATTATTATGTTCATTCATAACGAAGAACTAAACAACGTGCTTATATTTATAAATAGTGTTTTGAACAAAAACAGGAATTATACATTTTTCTTTACTTCTAGTAAGGTCGATGATTGTGAATAGATTCATATATATGACGCATGCCTATAGGTAAATCTAGCGACAATTTATATTATATACATTGTGTAATGACGCGTTATAAGTTGATAGTAAAAGTTTTAAAGTAAATGTTTGTAAAGAAAATGTTTTTCAACGAACGGAATCGGTCAATATTTGAAAATTTGTATATTATCGTATTTATAAAATGCGCTCGCTTAGGTGAATTCGTACTATTCTTAGAATATATTCTAAGTCCAAAAATAGCTGTTTTTCACGAAAATCTTGGAAACGGCCGATCGTTCGATTCGGGACGGCGGCCCCCGGGTTCTTGTGGAAAATCGGGATCGTCGGGAGTACGGATCCCGGATAATTATCGGAAAAACTAAAATTTAGGAAAAACCTGTCAAGACGGGTTGTTTAAGTATTTATAAATATTAGTATATATAATTACTTATATCGTCGTTTTATTTTATTAGCTAACGTGCCCAGGCATATATAGTCTTCCTAATTATATTTTGTAGGTATTGTGCAACTAAAATTATAATAAGTAAAATTTTTGACAAGTATTTGACAACATTTCAAAATTAGTGACAATAAAGTAAAAGTTAGTTTGCGAGACTCCGAAGTTCAACGACTCCACTCTGCCTACGTATATGTGTGCGTGTACAGTGCCCGAGCCTCGATCATTGCGACAGTAGCGCCAAAAATGTAAAATTCAGCGCGGCGAGACACAAGCGAAGAGCCTTAATGTAATGTCGCTTAAAATAAAAAATCAGTGATCGTGTTAGGTCGATTCGCTAGTGTGAACCATTCACCCTCTTGTGTACCGTACGTTGAGTTCTTTTTTCAATTAGTTTTAGTGCAATACAATCATACGCGTCCAGCTCGAGTTTTGACATATAGATCTGCATATAAATTCATAAAATTGTCGATTTCTTACTTTTTGAATGTTAACTAATAACATTGGTTCTTAAGATTTATCAAATAATATCGAATAATATGTCTATTATATATATCTGAATATAAATTCGATTGTTCTGACGCCAATCTGCAAAAACTGTTTCGGTTTGAAGGCAATGTAAAGCATAATATACGTAACATGAACTTCTCACGGCAGTGCATTTATGGTGCAAGAGAGTAACGGTTGGTTAATATTTCTTACAATATCAACACTTTAACGTTATTCAGTGGCAAATTTTAATATAAAAAAACGGACTATGTAAATTACCAAAAGGAACGGAAGTCTGTGCGTTGATAAACTTTCAAAAACCCTATTTTTATGATAAGAACTAAATGTATGTCGAACACGTTCAAGTTACAAAACCTGTTTTAAAAGACAAGTTTACGATAACAGAAAACACATCAATGTAGAATTTACAGTCCGTAACGAAGTTTAGCAACCAGTTGAAGTGAAGAAAGCGAATATATATCAAGACGTACAAAATTGCAAAATACATATCAACTGGTGAAATCACACAACAAAGACAATACGGGGTACTGAAATACTTGCATGCATGTAATGTAGATGTAATGTATATATACGCAGATGAACCACTTAATGGTCACTTGACCAAGTGGTTTGAAGGGCCACTCACTTACCGAGTTTACCGATATAAGATTCATAGAGATAGAGATTGACACATGAGCTTGAAATATTAACATATCTCTTATATCGCCAATGCGATACAAAACTTACAAACCTTAGGAACTAGCATGTTTTATTCCTTGTGCAATGTGCATGTAGTCACTAGTTTACAAACACTTCAAACCATAACCAAACAATACAAGTACCGTACTGCATTTTGGTGAAGAATATGTGATGAGTGGGTGTGGTAACTACTCTAACAAAAATGCCTACCACCGTAAATATTTGAAACACTACCATCAAAGTACATTCTATCAAGAAGTTTTTATACTGTTTTGATACTAGATGGCGCCCCTTTCCATGAATTTATATTAGATTCAACGGATCGCATGGCAATGGGTAATATATGCACAGGCAGGTCAAAGTCCGGGTTTTGCTTGTTATATATACAAAAGTAGCTATCGGAATCTCATATTGAAACATGACATATGGTGGCCTAAATAAAAACTATTTATAGATAACATTTTCTAATAAAGTAAAAGATACAATCGAGAAACCCCACGGATCGCTTATGCTATAAATAATTATCTGAAAAATAAAAAGTAAGGATATGCCCCGGTGATTGAGGTAAGTCACGAAGATTGTATCGGGCCTGATTTCGGCCAGTAAGAGCCCCAAAATACTGCCTCTCAAATTCACTTAATGTGAAGCTGTTGATTTATGAATTAATAACGATTGTGGAAGTCTTATTATAAGTATTATTCAGATAATTGACATTTGTTTCAACTTTGCTATTGATTTACTCAGATTATTATTTTAAAGGCGACATATTGAGACATTTTTCATGTCAAACTAACAATTAAAATAAATTCACCTTGTAAAAAATTCCGATAGCTCATCGTTATCATGCTCCACATACATAATAATAGGTATATATATACAGGATGTAACAAAATTCGTGTCCGACCCGTGAAGTGGTTATTAGGTATCGTTAGTCAGTTCTATTTTTGTAATAAATTTAAAAATTTTAAGCAAAATTTTACCCCGAAAAAAAATAATTTGACTAAAAAACGACAATTATATTGAAACACAGGCGCGGGCGTCTGCGCTCGATAGCTCTTACCTATCGGGTAGGTCGGAAACGAGGTCATGACCTCAGTTGTCCATGAAATTTTCGTCATTTACAATTGAAAATGAAAAAAAAAAAATTTATGAGTATTTTTTTTGCATAATATTTTAATTTTTTTTACATAAATAGAACCGACTCACGATACCTAATAACCATTTCACGGGTCGGACACGAATTTTGTTACACTGTATATATATATATATATTACGTATACTGTATCATCATATTTTTTTTCTAATCATACTAGGTTAAAAGTCAATAAAGTAAAAACTAACAGCCTAAATGTCTCACTGCTACGCTAACGCCTCTTCTCCTTTTTAAGGAGAAGGGTTGAAACTTATTCCACCACGCTGCTCCAACGCGTTTTAGTGGATACACATGTGACAGAATTTCAGTAAAATTAGACACATGCATCAATCCTCACGCTGTTTTTCTTTCGCCGCTGAACACGACAAGAATAATAAAGTAAAATTAAACACAGACATGATCCTGCAATCATCGGTTAATATTCACGCGTTCTATCAAGCCATCGAGTTAGTAGGTTAAGTTTATTTCAAAACCTGTAACACATGTCGGCCATATTTAATAGGCCTCGCTCAGATGGATCAAATGGACGCGGATTACACGTAACTGTGGCTGTTCCTTACCTATATACATTGGTCGAGACACTTTATTATTTAAACTAATAAGCCCTATAGATAATTATATTAATCTAATCTAACAAACAAAATTTAACCCTAAGTTTTTTTTTGTATAAGTACCCTCTCTAAAAACGCACGATCAATATATTTATTATTTTGTAACCAATAACAGAATAAACAGATTTAATTTAAAGAAAAAAACTACATCTAATTATTGAATAAATTTAATACATAACCAGGTAAGTAAACATAACTGCAAGATAATTTCCGGCCGGTTGTGTTCGTAGAATAGGTAGGAGAAAGGCTAAATGGTAACGATACGATTGCGACAAAGTGACAATGTTCAGTTCATATATGGTTTAAATCGTGGAAATGCTACGTATTAACCACAACCTAGTTTATATACAAGACGTCCGTCATCTCGTAAATAATGTGATATCAAATATATTATGTCAAAGTGATTAAATTACGTTCTTTGATTATGAATACGCTATGTACATTCAATGTAATTGATTGTACATTTGAATTAAATCAATATTTGCTTCGTTATAAATTACCTATAATAAAAACTTCTTCATTACTTTGTAAATATGGCATAAAAGCGTCAATTTATAATGTATACTCGTGAAGCGAAACATTAACTAATGCATGATTATAATTAAGTATGTAAATTTTAACACACTTTGCCTTAATTATTAACGTATACTTTTAAATTCAACGATATGAGGAAAAAACAATGGAATATCGTAAGATAGTCTAATATTATAGATATCTACATCTGCTCTGCAGTCTTCAATTTGTCAAGATGATGCAAATTACAATTATAGCAGATAAGGTATTAAAGTAATTTTTAAATAAATAATAACTATAAATATTTGAAAATTATTTATATCTTTGTTTCATCTTACTATTTTTTTTTTGGTTTCAAAAATTATCGGCCCTGGTCTTATTCACAAGAAATAATTCACAGATAACATAAATAATATGTGTCAAGGTCGTTTACGATCAATAGACTCCATTACCAAGTGCCAAAACTGGAAGATCATGGGTTTAAGTAAACACAAGTCACTCTAATGCTGATAGTCAGATTAATTGCCTTACGAACTTATAGCTTTATTTTATAATAGAAGTTTCCACCGTCCATGTCCTCTTTCGTATTCATACATACGTAAGACGTGAGAGCGTTATAAACAGACTTCACCATTTATAATATTAGTTAGTTATCATGTTTCAGAAAAACAACAGCAAAAACAACAACACATGTATTTATAGTACACTACTAGTCTACTACTACGCACTCCACCTGCCCTAATAAATACAGATAAGAATATCGCTACATATATTATCTAACATTTGTCTAATTAAATCAACGAGTTGTTTGTGTAATTATAGAAATTATGTATTTACCATATTTTAGACAAAACAACAAAACATTTAATTTTTATGTAACGTTTGGAAAAATAATTAAGGGACCTTAATTTTTTGGGCCACAAGATCTTGGTCACATATGATATGACTACAAATAATTATTTTCTAATCAGAAATAATAGAATACTATGTCTGGTAGTAGTTTTTTTTAAACTTTAATCTAACGATCTCCAATTAAATTTGGCAACGCGTCGTAGTAAAACGTATTTATTTGAGTCTATTTTTAAAATCTTTTTTTATCAAAGCCAAGGCCTAAACTATACAGTAAAGAACTTGTTGTTTCCATTTGCAATATTATTTTTTATTAACTTGTTGGCTTATTTAATAACTGCAACTGAGTACTTTCTTTCATTGTAATTAGCTATTTGTTTATAGTACTACTATAAAACAGTATTAGTGTCCAATACAAATCATGACTTGATAAAACTATTTCATGCACTTAGTGATTGATGAATTGAAAAAAACACATTGATTTTCAAAATTTTCTTTATTGCATAATCATAATTCCATCAAACAAACAATTAGGAAATTAACAAATAATGAAAAACAAGAAGCAGTAATTTCTTAAAAAATATTTGTTATTTATAGTTTATCCTAACAACCAAAAAATTTTTTTTAATAATTCCTAAAACAAAATTACTTTTTCCGTTACCGATTGAATTTTATTTTTAAAATACATCTACGAAAAATATTGTCTTTCATCGTCAGTCGTCCAGACTTGTGTTGCTGAATAATACACTTCTCTATTTTTTTCTTAATCTTTTGATATGACAAAATGTATCAGAAATTTAAAAAAATGGAAAACATATATGGCCGTTCCTTTTTTAAAAAATTACATGTGCAAGATTACAAAAGCCTGAGCTCAGTATACTTAATAAAATTTTTTTATGCCATTCACTGCATGTGAATAATGTCACAATGAAATACCCACACAAATATTTAATTTCTGTTTATAAAACAGTAAATTTTATCATGCAAGTGTCATTATTCAGATACAATGTACGGTCACACTTATTTCACTAACACTAAGATTTGTATTTTCTGATAACCTAAAGTAATGAACTTATCAATTAAGAGCTCAGTTTTTTTTTATTTTTATTTACAAATATTTTCCATTTTCAATCTCATAAAATATTTATATTTATGAACACTTACAACAATTTAGAATATACCTTTTATTAAAACTAATACAGAGTGCATAATTGTGGTAGTTAAATTTTTTAAGATTTTTTTTTTAAATTTTCAAACTACCCATTACATACATATTTTTGTTCTTGTTCGAATTTGTTATGAAATAAATAGTTATTAAGTATTTTATATCTTACTACTTCACAGATTAAGACATTGATTAATTTTATTTCAAATCTATTCTAAGGTGTTGGTCAAATAGTAACTCACTGTAGTGGAATGCAACATTAATTTACATTAAAGTTTTGATTGATTTTTAAACATTGTTTTAAAAAACAATTTAGTTCTTATTTTAAATCAAAGTAACATTTGAGATTCTACTTGATGAATTATTGTAAATGTTTTATTAAAAAAATATCAAGTAATATTTCAAGCTACTGTATCATGTCCTGCACTTGAAGAATATACTTAAAACTTTATACATTGCATATTTGCTGAAGATCAATGTATAGCACTGATGTGTTACTAACAACAAGTGATGATAAATAATACACAAAAGCAAAGACTTCGTGCCAAAATTAAGTACACTAAAAACATAATCCCATGCAAATAAATATTCTATTTTTGAAGAAACTAAGTGATAAGTTATATATATTCAGTGCAGGTTAATATTTGCTAAAAATAAAATATAAAGAAACTAAAATAAATTAAAAAATAATGTATTATAAATAATGCCATATTTTAAATCCATAACCTCAACAGGAAACAATAATTTTTTAACTTAGTAGTGTCAAACATTAATAACAGCCCCAATGCAATAAATCGACATACCGGTTTTACTAAAAAAAACTTAGAAAAATGTGTTAGATGTAGGTATTTGTTAAAAAAATAAACAATGAAACTATTAAATGTTGTACCCTACTTAGAATTATCTATGGTCTACTATCACATTTGGTAGTGGAAGAGGCTAGAATGCGATTGAGGATGGAGGCATTGAGCACTCCCCGACAGTGACACGGTAAGATGCTAGCTCACTAATACCATGATAATGAACAAAAGCGGCAACAATCACCAACACGTGGAATATCTGGTGGGACTGGAACCAAATGTCACACTTTCCAGGGAACCAACGTTCTGGTACTCTAAGAGCATAAAACATTGCACCGAGAATGTATAGCAGACCCATTAATACTAACCAACCAAGAGAAGCCTTACTTACTTGACTGAACCAACCTTCTGTTATACCATAATGGATAGCGGGCACAACACCAGATAGACCAAAACCCATGAACACTCCTGCTCTCAAAGGACGGAGACGAGGCTCTGAGAATCTATCCCAAAGTGAGACAATTATAGATAATATTCCTAAGACAATAACTACAGATAGGTATATTATTTTCGGTCTATAATGGCAGTAAAAACTGTAATAAAGCCAAGGAACAAATGACCCCATTATTAGGAGAGCTATGCCACAGTAATCCAATTTCGAAAATAGCTTACCCACCATTTCTGAATGACAGTATAGTGTGTGGTATGCAAATGAAAATCCAAGGCACACTATAGCTCCTATGAAAAATACTCCGAAGATCATCTTTTCTTGCATTTGTATTTCAATAGATGGGCGGGTAAGAAAATAAATTGCCACACCAATGAAGGCCACGCAGCCGAGTAAGTGAGTCCAAATGTTGCCAGTTTCTGTGTGGATGCGGAAAATCGAGGCGAAGCAAGCACTAAAAGATGGAAGTGGAGGCCTGTGTCCCTTATGCAAATAGTCGTTGTCTTGAAGCCAACGCGGCAGATGTCTAAAGTGACACACGTTCCATGATGCTTCCCACACTTTACGCACAAATTCCTCTGCCTGTTCTGCTGCGTTATGAGCCAATGCACCTAGATCGATTTCATCTGATAGAACGCCAGCCTTTAACACCTCAGCCATCTCCGCATCGAGCAGGTGTTGATCCTCGGGGGTCGAAGGTAATGGGCATCCTTCTTCTTCTTCCGCGAGTACTTCGTCGAGTTCGTCGATTTGAGAAGCTAAACTCTCGGCCTCTGGGTCCCATCCTTGACGACGTCGAAGCCCGTCCGACGAAGCACTTTGGGACTCCGTGTCAGAGTCAACTTCCCACATTTTGTCCGCGTACCGTTACGCAATTATGCCAATTTGTAAACCATCCGTGTAAAGACGACCTTCGCTCACAGAATAAGTACAGTTACTAGCGTTTCAAGAGAAATCCAGTTACGTCACGAAATGGTTATACGGAACACTGAATGTACTTTAGTCCTTTGTTCACAATTCCATTAATATTTCAGTTCGAGATAACGTTAAAAATTTATAACACCGAATATAAAAATAATAAGTTTATCAAACGTTGCAATATATTGCTATTGACCAAACAACAATCAATTTAGAACAGCTGCAAACTACTGTCGGATCGTCGACCGAAACCATTCTCCATGTTGATTTTCCAAATATATCTATCTCCCTCGTTCAAGAGTGAAGTCATATTTTTTGTCGCAGTTCAGTATAATGACAGAAAATTATATTGTTTATAGTGAAGTGAAAATGTTAATATGTTTAGATAATCCATAATTTACTTTACTTTTTAAGGGCATCGAAAGGCTCGTTTACGAAAAACAAACGTCCGATCTATATTTTCTATACTAATACTGATAGTGTAAGTAAAAGCTGAAGAGTTTGTTTGTTTGCTCCGGCTAATTTAACCCATTAACCGCCAAAATAAAAACAAAAGTGATATTTTTACAAAACATTTATTTTTATATTGTTTACAAATCAAATAAACATAAAAGAGAGTAAAAAGTAGAAAAAAATAATCAGGGTCCTTATGAGGGGGGTGTACTCGATTGTGTACAGCGGCGTATTATAGATGAAAATTTTCGTTTCGAAACATTGTTTTTCAACACACAATGTTTTAAGACACTTTCTACATTGCCAGCGAACTCTTGCGTGACATACAACACATCGTAAGGGCTTTCCAAGTTTTTGAGGATAGTGTCCTGTACCGTCTTCAGGCAAGCCTGGGACCGATGATGACGAAGGTCGAGCCTTATTTTGTGTTTTCTGGCGTAAGTAAAATCTCGCAATGGTACGTCGGAACAGCAACTGATCCATGCTATCACTGTGACTAAGAACATGCAAACGCCACGCATTTGCGATAGCCATATCCACCATATAGGTAAATAAAACCCACCACCACTTTTTTCCATCAATTGCAATCCTATAAAGTGATATAGACTGATCCAACTCATCCACTCCTCCCATATTTTTATTGTAAGTTTGAAAAAGTTTGGGTATATTGACATCCGTTTTTTGATGCTGTACACGTGACCACCGTTTTACAACTCCTAACGGTTCAATGGTATCATAATTTGAGCCTATTGTACAAACACTATTATCCTTCCATCTCACTAACAATATTTCATTTTTCTTATCAAACCTGTAATCATAAGAAGCACGGTCTTGTTTTTTCATCTCTTTACTACTTTTTAGTGGACATTTCTTCGTTCTATTATCTCTTATTGTTCCAGTCGCACGATATCCTTCTTTTTTGAGATCTACTAAGAGGTTATAGTTAGTAAAAAAATTATCAAAAAAAACTTGGTGATTAGATGGATCAGTCCCCAATTTCCTAAGTAACATTTTGACTACTCTTGATCCTAAAGGATCACTAGAATCTTCGAGAGCTTTTCCACAATACAAGTCAAAAACATAGCAGTATCCCGTAGAACTTGCTGCTACCCAGTTTTTATAGCCAAACCGCACTGGTTTTCCTCGGATAAACTGCTTAGCAGGATGATGGCCAAAATATTTAACCATCGATTCATCTATTGAAATATGTTCGTGCATCATACCCCACTGAAGAAATTTATTTATTAGAATATCAGCTAATGGCCGAATTTTAAACATTTTATCCTTGGTACTACTTGCTTCGTTGTTGTTTACGAAATGAATATTCTTTTTTATATCCCGAAATCTTTGTCTGGGCATGGATCTCGATATCATTTCGACGCCTACGTCTTCATCATAAGACCAATACAAATCTTCTCTGGGTAACTTATGATACCCAGATAATATCAATATGCCTAGAAACTTTTTCAAGTCAACAGAGTCCAGTTGGAAAGTGTGTCTATTGTTTTGATTAGCATATAAAATTGTATTTGTAATTATCAAGCTAATCACTTCTTCATCAAATATTTTTTCAAATATTTGTACTGGGGTGAGTTCTTGAAATTTTTCTTTTACTAGTTTCTGTCTATCAATAACATCCGTTCTTTCTTGAGTTGTATAAGAATAAATTGGTGAACACTTACGCCATACTGGCTGATCTGGCTGTTGACGATGACTTCTCTTTGACTTCTCAGCCAAAGGCTCATCATCGCTGCTGTCGGGGTCCCCGCATGGAATTTTATCCTTATTACTCCTAAATACCTCTATATTACCAGGCACATCCCGGGGCAAAGATGCAGTAAGTTGCTCGTCAGCACCTTCTTCTTCATCAGTCACAACGCTAGGTTCTGGTGGTATAATCGCGAATTCATAATCAGCCTCACTATCACTATCTTCTAAAACAGCAATGACTGCTTCCTCTAAGCCGTTGTAATAGTCAGAAACGTTGAGATGTCTCGAACTCATTATAATAATAACCTGAAGAAAAAAGTGCAATAGCTATATGGATGCGGCTGCTGTACCCAAGTAGGTACAGTAGTGTTTCACGTACGACTACTTTGTAAATATAAGTTGAAAAACATTAGTTTAACATTTATTCTATACATAAGGACGTACACTACAAATATATATACATAAAATAAATTTGGGTATATGTAAACACTATGAAATAATAAAATGGTTTACTTACCTGTATTTAATGATTATATTCCTTAATTATAATCCTCTCAGTGATTATTTTGCGAATAAATGAGCTTAAATCGTTTATTATTTCAATATACTGTATGTCTTCTATTAAACTGAGCGAAAAAAACAACACTAACTTTTAGAATTTTATAACTACCCCCAATTGTTTTGCTGTACCCAATCAGGTACAAAGGCGCCAAATGGGTTAAGGAACTACTGTTTCGAATTTAAAAATATTTTGTGTGTTTTACAGTCTTTTTTATCGAGAAAGGCTTTAGGTTTATTTTTATTCATTGTATTTTATTAATTATCATACTAATATATAAGTCTAACATAAAAGTTTATTTGTTTGATCCAGCTAATCTCGGGAGTCAGGAACTACTGGTTCGAATTTAAAACATATTTTTGTGTTGTAGTCCTTTTATCGAGTAAGGCTCTAGGCTTATTTTTATTCATTGTATTTTTATTAATTATGGGCGGGAGAAACCGCAACGCACAGCTAATTTAAAAATATTGGTTATGTACAGAATATAATAATATGGAAAATGAAATAATTATTTTAGTATGTTTCAGTTCGTCGAAAAAAACTCAACTATGACAGGTTATTATAAGTAAATAATTTAAAATGATTAAAAAAGTGAAGACTGGTTGTTACTTTATATTTTTATAGTAGCCCAGGGACATCACTAAAGTAAGTCGACGTCACCCTGACTACCAACCAACTACCAACGTCACACATACACTTATCGCTGATTGGTCCATGAAAGTTACGTCAATAAATTATTTGACAAAGCAAAGCCGTATAACCTAAAAAGTATTCTGAAGCACGAAATAAATTCCTTACATAGATTTTTATAATAAAATTTAATGGTACTTACTTTTTAAACATGATGTAAAGTTTTGATGCACAATTATAACTGGAAATAATTTTTCTGTTGCTTATAATCACAGACTACAAATTTGATCAAGATTGTCAAAATACACAGTGTATATTTCGACCAATAACAGGAGTAGTATTGCTTCTCTGTCATTTGCTAATATATAAGCCAATCATAATGAACCACAGATTAGGTTCACTAAAAAGGTATTTTTTATGTAAAGTTGAACTTATTTTTTCCTAACAACACATAACAGATAATGCAAACATTTATTTACATTAAATCCTTAAATAAATATAATTTAAAATTAGAAATAGTTACTTTACTAATCGGGACTGCGTGGAATAATGGCAAGAATGCTAGCAGTATTTCCCCTTTTAAACGCAAATTGTTAGGAATGAACCAGCCCACCTGTTACCAGTAGAGGCAATAAGACGAGGTGTCACATTTTTAATGAAATGTTTCGTTTATTCGTTTCAACCTTTTTCGCGGCAGCTCCGGCTTTTAACATTGTTTCCCTGATATGAGATGGGACCAATGTGTCAACACGTCATGTTCCGTCACACAAGGGCCAGTCCTCGTTCCCAGGGAACCAATGTCAGTCCGTCATGTCTCTTGCCATCATCACGACTAATTCCATGAGGCTCAATAAGAGCAGGAACGTCAATGGTGGCAAGAGTTTGTTTATAAATATATAAATTATTAATGTTATAATGGTTATTAAGCCAGTGATTAGTTAAATATAAGCTGTGTCTTCTTTTCTCGAATGTCATATCAATTATAATAAGGAAGAGCGAAATCAGTGTATAAACTGAACAGTCGCTAACGCAACGCATAAGTAGGGCCGCATATCTTCAAATATTTAAATGAATATTCATCTCATTTTATTACCATGTTCTTCATCGATCAATCATATTATATAAGGTCCTTACAGATAGAATTGGCGTTTTGTACGGGAGGAATATAAAGTCAAATCAAAATATGCACCGTTGTTATCTATGCAGTTTTGCCATCTCATAGGTAGTTCATTGATCCCTTTACTAAAAAAACCATGGGAGCGAGAGTCAATAAACTCTTTGAAGGCGGTTTGGACTGCCGCATCGGAGTTGAATTTTTTTCCTTGTAAGAATATGTCCGAATTCTGGAAAAAATGGTAATCTGTTAGAGCAAGGTCCGGGGAGTACGGTGGATGTCGCAGACATTCCAATTGTAGCTCATCTAACTTAGTGGTTGTTTGTTGTGCAGTGTGTGGTTTTGTGTTGTCGTGAAGCAGCAGTGGCCTAGAGTGATTGACCAATCTCGCTTGTTTAGCAGCTAGTTCTTCCTTCATGGTTTGCAATTGCAGACAATAGATAAATATCTGCCGTAATCGTTTGGCCAGATTTTAGAAAGTTGTAGTAAACGACGCGCGTCCGAAGACGTCCACCAAACACAAGTAACTTTTTCTGAGTCAATTTTCGCTTAGGGCAGGATTTGGGTCTGCATGGTTCAGCTATTGTGACGAGTGCTTCCGATTATCGTACAGTATCCACTATTAATCACAAGTCATGATTCGATTTAAAATCCCTTTATTATTGTGTCTGTTGAGCGAAGTAACACAGCAGTCGACGCGTGTTTGCAAGTTCGATTCACTCAATTCATTAGGTTCAAGTGGATTCTAATTCTTCATTTTCTACTTTGGTCTCCGACCGTCCACGGGATTGGTTCTGAAGGTTGAAATTTACAGAACGAAAACGATGAAACCAGAAACTTACCGTGCTTTCTTTTGCGACACCAGCACCGTACACATCATCAATCCTTCGAGCTGTTTCTGCGGCACTGGTGCCATGGTAGAACTCGTACTCGTAAATATACCGATATTTCATGTTTTCCATTGTGCGGTAATAAGCGACGCCAAAGAAAAAAATAAAGAGGAAAAACAAATGAATGACTGTTTTCAAAACTTAAATGTACCAGCTAAATTAATTTATTTTGAATTTTTAACCAAAGAAAAGATATTTCCGATCAAAGTGGTCAGTACGACAAAACGCATACATATGCATAGACATATGTAAGGACCTAATATAATTATCGATTGATTAATTATCTGAAGTAATTTTATTTTACAGTTGCACTTGAAGAATCTCTTTTATTATTTAGATTTTTGTACTTTCCTTTACACTTTCTTTATTTACATTTATTCGTTACAATGATTATTAAAGTCTAAAAATACAAGTTTTGTAGTTGACAATTACTTTAGGCTGAATTGCATATCACCTTTGCTAAAACGAAAATTATTTTAAAAAGTATATTGATATTTTGAATTGTGACAAGTTGACAATCGTTTATCGTACTTCGTAGTCCACATGGTAAATTTGTAATAAACTGTCAAATGTAATTCTTTAATTAATCAATTTTCAATACTTTAACTAAATTCAGTATTTAGAAAACAATGTCTAATTTACTAGAAGTATTAATTACTTGTGACTCTAATAACACATTATGGACATGCAGTATTTGGGATTCTTACACCGGTACGAATTTAATGACTTACAAAGGCGGTGGAACTGCTGAAAATCACACTCTTTCTTTCATTGGGACCGACTACGTGGCTGCAGTTGAAAAAACAAAACCTGTCCTTCACGTTTGGCCCTTGAACTCGCAACAAACTGTACAAGGAATGCGTTTTATATTACCAGGCAAAGCTAGTGCTTTTGCAGTCACACCCGACGGTTCCTATTGTGTGGCTGGCATTGAAGAGAAGATTTACCTTTGGCAAATTTCATCTGGCAGCCTCCTCACAATCATAAATCGACATTATCAAAAGGTTAACCTATTAAAATTTACTAGCGATGGCCGTTTCTTCATATCAGCAGCTGAAGATGGTATGGTAATGGTATGGTCACTAGCGACAGTGGCAGCTAATCCTGAAGTAGAACTTGTGACTCAGACAATTGCCGGACAACATGATCCAGCTTACATCTTTTCTGATCATTCATTGCCAGTAACAGATTTGTATATAAGTAAAACGGGTATGCATGGACGCTTATTTACAGTTTCTAGCGACAGATCTTGTAAAGTTTATGATTTAACCTGCGGTGAAATGCTCTTGAATTTAATATTTGATGAACCATTATCGGCTATAACATTAGATGTCTTAGAATTAAATGTCTTTGTTGGAACAACCGAAGGAAAAATAATTCAATGTAGTCTCACTAATCCGCCTAGAAACAGAGATGTGCTGGTTAACAATGGAGATAATAATAATATATTTTCATCTCATACTAAAGCAGTCACTTGTTTATCTGTTTCGCTTAATGGAGATGTATTGATGTCTGGCTCCAATGATGAGCAATTAATATTATGGCATATAAGAAGCAGACAGCCAGTGAGGATAATAAGACATAAAGGACCAATTACTAATGCATTTTTCACTACTAATTATGATGCAATTTATAAACAAGATTTTACACCTAGTATAGTACTTCACAGTTTAGAAAGAACTTTAGAGAAAAATAGTGAAAATGTATCAGAAATAGAAGTGCTTGTTACAAAGGACAGCAATTTTTGGCCAATTTATGATGATATTAATATAGGTACTACATATAATAGCTTTGCATCGAAAGAAATAGATATTGTATGTAAGGAAAATGAAACCAAACTTAAGGAGGAATTAGAAAAAATGAAATTGATTAATTCCAATTTGTATGCATTATCAATACAAAATACTTTAAAATCAATACCTATTGAAGTTGAACAGAATAAAAATGTTGCACACAAAAAGAAAAAAAATAAAAGGCATTTCAAGTAATAAATATTGTTTTATTTTTTTATATTATAATCATTTTTATACCGCATCGTCATAAGCCTTTATACAGGGTTATTGGTAATTCGACGTATTCCCGTTAGGAGGTGATAGGGATGTTTATTTGCGATAATTTGAACCCCCATATGCATTTTGCAAAAGTGAACCCTTATTGAGTTAGCATGTTTTTTAGCTTTTTTCAAAAAAAGTCAAATGCAACATCGAACATTTATTTAAAAAAAAGTATCAATTTAAATCTTTTTTTTTCTTCTGATTCATTAAAACGATTAAACACTTGTTATTTATCAATATTAAAATCACTTAAAACCAAAAAAACGTTATGAAACTTGGCTTGCAGATTATTTTTAATACAAAACCGTTTTCTTAACTCTCCAAAAATGCATAACAACTAGGAACTTATTCAAAGAATAATAATATTCAAAGAATCTGAAAAAAAATTATCACAAAGGATGAAGGCGGAAATTCGAATTCGAACTAAAGTTAAAATCGCTGTTTGAATATCTTGGAAATTGGCTTACTGAGTGTTCAGAGACGAAAAATTAATGCCAGAAAACCCCCAGTCCCCCAGACCAGTCTAACCCGTCAAAACTTCTGAATAATTTAATGTGGAAGTTACGTACATAATCAACCTTAATTGTCAATCATTCAATCCATTTAAATGGATAAGTATAAATTGTGGCTTAACTACATAATATAATATTTAGGCACATACCACCACGGACTTTTTTGTGAGAAATCATGAGTACTATTAATATATAGAACACTATTTAATATATCGTCAATAGTCTTCATTAGTTAATTCCATTTTAGATAGGGATCTCTAGTTTTTTCTTTAGTAGTTTTTGGGTTAAATCGTAACAAACAAAAAATCTAATCTTTCCTCTTTACAATTCATATTAGTATAGATAAATAGCTTGCAATTGTCTACCTATTTCTCATTTAATACAACTTCAGACATAAATACGTTTTAATATTTTGATTGGTTTGTTGTTGTGATTTTTTTTTATTAATTAGGCGAGTAATATCTCAATATTATAAGTATAAAAATCATATTTATATTGTGTTAAAAAATATACATTTCGTGTTTATTTAAATTATGAACATTTTTGACTTATCTGTGCAAAATTTCTACGTCAGACAAACGTCACCCGCGTCATCGCATCGTACGACTCGCTACTTGTAGTTCCATTTTCGTTTGATAAACTACATTATTTTTAATATGAACTTAATTTATGTCAAAAGTATTAAAATCCTAAACTAACATGTAAATTTTCGAATATGAGTTTATGACAGGCTTTACAGTAAGGTAAATTTAATTTAAACTAAGTTTTAAAAATAAATCGTTTGCGTCACAAACAAAACAGAATTTTTTTGTTTACTAATTTCAGTTACGAGACGAAATGTCGAAGGCCGTGCTCATTCCGGAGTGCAATAAGGATATTGGGGGTGTGAAAGAAGAAATATGTATATCGCCAACTGATAAAAAAGATGGGGCGATAGGCTTATTTAGTAGGCTTTTAAGAACTTCCACTAGAGTGTCCACTCTTGGAAAGAGACTTAGTTCTGAGAGTCCAATATCAACAGAACCCTCGATCAACTACTATGCTGTCTACATACCATCTGAAGTAGAAAAGGGACCCATTGATGGTAACATTTTGTTTATTTTTAGTGTTATCAAAAAAGCGAATAGTAATCTTATCTCTTAAATTTAGGTCATTGGATAGTAATCGGACTACTATTTATTTGTTATTGCAAAAACAATAATATCACAAATGATAACTTCACTTTTGTTTGAAAAAATGCAATTAAGTAATGTCACTAACATAACACTATTGTTAATAATATATTAGAATTATATATTAATGATTTCATTGGGTATTTAAATAATTGGACGAATTTACTACCTTACATATTACAATGGCCTCAAACCTTTTTTAATTGATAGGTAAGGTTTAATATTCTATTTATAGTGTTGTGAGTATCTGCATTTGAACCATTATGAAAATTCCAAATAGGTTAATAAAATGAAATAGTAATCATACTTATGAGTCCGATAAAATAATGACTTAAGAATGATATATATATATTATATACAAAGTGATAAACACCTGGAGAAGATTATAAAAACCATATTTTTATATTGAAAAGTTCATTTAAATTAAATTTTGTAGTATTATTTGTCATTTATATATAATAATTGATTTACAGAATCTCTACTTGTCTACAAGAATAAATCTGACGCTATGGTACTTGTACGTCTACATAAATCTGCCAGGTTTAAGATGTTCAGGTCCTACAAGGATGCAGTAGCTTTTGCTTTAAGAGGAGCCGAACCAACTGACACCCATTCATTACATGAAGGACATGAAAACTGTAAGTATTGTCCACTTTTTTCTCATAAGTAATTAATCTAATTTCGGAAGACAGTCAGCTACTAAGCCTGTTGGTGATGTCACACCCATAGACACTGACTATAAGAAGTATAAACAACTTTAAACACCTTAACCTACACTGGCTCATCGGTCTATCGAACAATGAAACAGCAATTACATTGTGGTGGTAGAATAAATGGTGGAATGGTTCCATCTGATCAATATGTTACTGTACATAGTACTACAATTTACTCATAATTACTTAAATACAAAAAGTACAAAATATTCAGGAACAAATAGTGATATTAGACTATTGATCCTAATCAAACTTACAATGGTATTATTAACAATTTAAAATTATATAATAAAATAGATTTTAAAAAGATATGCAGTAATATATGATGTTGTAAATATACAGGATTATTTTTAATGTACCAGCAACCTCGCAGGACTTGACAGCAAGCACCATAAGCAACAACTTTTGTTCTACAACTTTTGATAATTTGTTAGATTTTATTTTCATACAAAAATAAGTATGAATTTAATTTCCCGCCTGAACGTTTATAAATTTACGCGCAACGCAAAGATCCACACGTCGCGTCGTCCTTTCGTCTATGAATGAAATGTAGACGTACAAATGTCACGACAGTAAGACAAAAACTTGCAAAACCATTTTTTTTACATGTATGTTATGTCCAAAGTCGTAGAACAAAAGTTGTTGCTTATGGTGTTAGCTATCTAGTCCTGCGAGGTTGCTGGGTCATTAAAAATAACCCTGTATAAGATAACTCTTCATGCTTGTAGAATGATCGAAACATGTACATATAATAATCAATGAGTGTATCTTTTTATTTATATAGTTATAATAAGTGATATTATAATCATGAGAATTTCACATGATAAATAAGGCTGAGTGATTGATAACATTTCTAATTATTATTATTCATATTGAATTGATATAAAACAAATGGCTTCTGACATCTATATTAATAATATAAATGTGAAAGTAACTATGTCTGTTTCACTTTCACGGCTAAACCTCTGAACCTGTCTTGTCGACATTTGTTCTAAAAAAGGATGTAGGCTTTTTCTTTTTACTATCACCTGCCCTCATGTCTAAAATGTGTTCGATAAAATACATGAATCAAATTGTACCGACACAAATGTACTGTCCTGCCACTTAGAGATGTTATCAAGCTAAACATGATATTAATTCCACAGTTATATCTGATCTTTGCATATGAATCGTTCCAAAAATAATTACCAAATAGATAGATAAAGTGATAAGTGTGGTTAACATTTGTATTTTTTTTATCTAAATGTATATTAAAACACCTTTTTGTTCAGAGGTCAACATCCTCGTATCACTGAAGATATTTCAAACCGACCTGATTATGTTATCTGTAGAGGAATTGAATATGACAGTCCTTTGTTTATATATAGATCATTTGTTATTTGTGAATCGTAAACTGATTTTTAAAAATAAATTTGATGAGAATAACAATGCTGTGAATTTGGTTCATATTATATAAAGAAATTTTGCACTATTGTATGTTAAATGTTGTTGTGTGAAAACTCACACACATAAAGCTTAATTATTTAATAAATATGTTTTGTTATACAGGTTGTAATGACCTCAGTTGTCCATGAAATTTTCGTCATTTACAATTGAAAATGACAATTAATATTTTTTTATGGGTAATTTTTTTGCATAATACATATTTTCAAAATGTTTACATAAATAGAATCGACTCACGATACCTAATAATCACTTCACTGGTCGTACATTTATTTTATTACAACCTGTATACAAAAAACATATGGCTAATTAGTGTTTTAAAGACAATATAATCTGAGAGAGATTTTAAAACGATAAAATCTGAGCAGGTGTTGCCATAAACATATACAATTAAATATTTTAGAATAATAAAATATTAATATACAACGAAATTAGCTAAAATTAGAAAAAGGCGCGAATCTGTCTTCATTCTATGATACTTTTTTGTTTTTGCATGTTATATTATATCACTAGTCATATTTTTATTATAACACTGATTGGATTCTGTTTAAATCTAAGGCTGTAACAGAATATAATTTTTAAATAAATAATAAGAACTTATCTACTAAAGTTCTTATTATTTATTAAAAAAAATTGCGTGTAATATAGTAGGCCAAATAGGTTAACACAACACGGGCCAAAATCAGGTAACGACAGACACATTCGTGTGCGACGACAATATAATATATAATTTATAACAGAATTAGGTCGCAACGCAAATAACTTTTGTCGGACACTTGAATGTTAACAATGTTTTAATATAGATTGAATTTACCAATTGTTCGAGGAATTAATTTCGAAATGATGAGTCACAATATCGACTGATAAGAACTCATTTTTATGTAAAAAAAAACCGGTATTATTAGACTAAACGATAGTGTTGCAAGTTAATTCAAATTTATAGGAAGTAATGTTAAATTGAGCAAAGATGGTAGTTGGGACGGATTTTATTAATCGATGTTTGGGCGTTCAAATCCAGACATGTACAATTTATTTTTCGCGTTTTTAATTTGTGTATCGCTCGATTTCGATATTTTATTTCAAAATAACAATCGAAGTAAAAATATTGCCTATTCAAATAGTCTACAACCTTTCGGAATGAAGATTTTACTGAAAATAGTGACTCGATAGTAACTCATTTTCTCAAATGGAAAAAACATTTTTGTAACTATTTCATGTTATTTTAGTATCGCGTTATCGGTTTAATGACTCATTATTCATTAGAAACGACGTTTGATGTGAAAAATTTAAGTAATTGATGTTTTGTTATATAGCATTATTTCACTGTCACACGACACGTATCGCGTTGGTCTGGGTTCAATTCCCGGTCAGTTCAATATGAACTTCGAGAGTTTTTCTGTCAGTAATGTCTAAGTATCTATTATTGTTTTTGACGTGACAACGTCTAATAAATCGATGAACGCTGGATGCATGCACGAAAAATGTCCCGTTACGCTCATTGTCCCGTTACGCTGATTGTACGCTTGCGCCGCATCTATCTCTCTATCTCTCTTATGACGTTGTCACGTTAAACTATCGTCCGTAAACCGACTTTACAGACAACTATTTTTTTTATAGCATAGGTAGGCGGACTAGCATATGGGCCACCTGATGGTGAGTGTTTACCAACGCCCATTGACATTGGCATTGTAAGAGATGTTATCATCGCTTACGTCGCCAATGCGTCACCAAACCCCTTTAAAACCTCAAACCGGAACACAACAATACCAAGTACTGATGTTTTGCGTTAGAATATCTGATGAGTGGGGTGGTACTTATCCAGACGAGCTAATGCTCGTATTGGGTTTCTTTGACTAAATTTGTTTGTAAATGATGATACACCTTGCACGTCCAATTATCATGGCGTTCGGTTACGATACGAACGATATACGAGTTGATGTGCTGCAGCGACATCTAGTGGTTAGATAATATCAGGTGAAGATCGTGTATATGGGTGGATAGTATTTAGATTAGTATATAGTAAAAACTCCAAGAGAATACAGATATGAGCATGAAGCCTTATTTTAAACAAACATACCAGGACCAATTGATAACCGGCTTAATAATATATATATACTTCATTTATAGCAACGGGACAACCAAACTTCGGCACCTAAAAATAATTAGTTAAAAAAAAAGTTGTTTTCTTTTAGGAAATACACATATTTATTGATAAACTTAAAACGTAAAACCCAATATAAAATTTGACTTGAATCGTTACAGATGTTTTCTCGACGCACGAAATAAATTTATATGTAATAATTGCTCATTTAATAATATAGATATATACCGTTGTATATAAAATTTATAATACATTAAAAAAATATATATTCAGAAGACAATGTTACGACTTCTAGACAACCTTTGGTTTAGCATATTTAAAAATGGATATTGGGTTAATGATTTATGTAATTATTTATACATACATAACTACATTATATTAAGGTCATTGACCTTAAACATTTTTTTTATTGCAGCGGTAATGGGCGAAAAACCGTATCCATTCAAGGCCCCATCACCTCAAGACATGGTGGCGCTCCGGAAGGCGATAGAGGCGGGGCTGGCGTGCACTGTACGAGACCGCGTGTGGGATAACCCGAGGTACCTCGTCAGCAGTGGGAATACGCCTGCTATCGTACAAGTAAGGAGTTTAAACTTAATTTTAATCAGTAGAGTTAATTAGGTATCATAATTAATGTATTGTTATTATATAATACTAGCTGATACCCGCGACTTCGTCCGCGTTGCTTGATATATTAACAAAGTTTTGTTATGTACGAAGGAAAAAACATCAAAAAGATCGCAAGCAAAAATATACTTTGTTTAAACATACATCACTGAACACGCAGTGCATATACAAATCGTTGTTTCTTGAAACTTTAATAACTTTTTATTAAATAGTGATATCGCAATATCTTTTTTGATAAGGGCCAAAGAAATAAAATTTAGAAAATTTAATTGAAATCTATTCAGTAGTTTTTCCGTGATGCGCGCACAACTGCAGACCTCTACCATTTTATTTATATATATATGAAACTTAGACGTAAGGAGATAAAAATGTACATTATAGTTAATTAACATAATACTTTTTAACCTCATTATGAGATTAACTAATTAAATTAAAAAAAAAACCTACATAAATAATATTTTTTATCCATTGACCATTTCAATTAACTCAAACAGAGTTTGCTGTTTGTGAGCTGGATTTTCCGCTGATTCAGGATAGTGCTGTAGCATCAAGTCAGGGTTACCATGTTTTTGTGATATCAATGAAATAATAATATACTGGTAGAGCTTTGTGCAAGCTCGTCTGGGTAGGTACCACCCACTCATCAGATATTCTACCGCTAAACAGCAGTACTTGCTATTGTTGTGTTCCGGTTTGAAGGGTGAGTGAGCCAGTGTAATTACAGGCACAAGGGACGTAATATCTTAGTTCCCAAGGTTGGTGGCGCTTTGGTGATGTAAGAGATGGTTAACATCTCCTTCAATGCCAATGTCTATGGGCGTTGGTGACCACTTACCATCATGTGACCCATATGCTCGTCCGCCTTCCTATGCAATAAAAAAAAAAAAAATTCATACCAAAGAGCTAATGTTCTCCAAGCATCTGTACAAATTTTTCTTTATTATAGCTTTCAAACATCAAAAACAAAATCTGTTTTAGAGGCTATGATAACACAGACTGACACACAGATAGATACACACCATCAACATTTTTCACATTCCCGTCGTGTGAGTATTGCTGTCCCATCGGATCATGATATAGGGAATAGATAGATATTGCACAGACTTGTGCAATATAATAAGCCCTGTGATAAGGGCTAGCAGAGGGCTATAATCATGATTAATATTTTTTTGTAATTTATCAGGAAGGAGCTCGCTACAACGCACTTCACATAGCGGCGAAGTCGATGAACGCTGAGATCTGCAACCTAATACTGACGACAGTCGGCAATCCGACCTTTGTTCAAACTTTATATGGAATGGACGCGGACCCTGAATCCTGCAAGGTAGAACTTGTCATTAATTTATACAATTTAATTGGTGGTAGGGCTGGCCCAACATACTGGTACATGGTACGTGCTGGTACATTCATCACATATGCAACTACCAAACAGCAAAACTAAATAATAAATAATATAACTATTGATTGATTAATATAACTATTGAAATATTTATAGTAAAAAGTGATAAATGATTTTAGGAATTCGCGTCAATATTAGTGGACAGATACCTCAACACCCCCGACAAGGCGATGAACGAGACGCCCCTCCACTTCGCCGCTAAGTTCGGAGCCGAGAACGCTGTCGATGTCCTGACGTCGTTCCCGCAGTGCAACAAGACAGCCAAGAACAAGCACGGCGAGATGCCGAAAGATGTGAGTGTTGCTATAGTTAAAACTTAATTACGTTTATGAGAAAAAATTGGTACTTTGATTTACATTATTGCAATTTTCGTATGGATCTCTAATGATTTTATAAATAAACTATAGCTTATGTTACTCGATGATAATGTAGCTTTATATGGGTGTGAGAAATTTTAAAATCGGTTCAGTAGATTTTGAGTTTATCCATTACAAACAAACAAAAATATCAAAACTTTTCTCATTGTGGTGTTAGTATACATAATATTTATTGTATAATACTATTTGGCTTAATACTCTATAGCCATAGTATTAGTGCTATTTAATGAATAAGAAATATTATGTATATTTCGTAGTGAATAGGGAATCGTCACAGGAAAAAATAATTAAATATACGTAACTCGTTACAGTCATTTAGAATGAATGCGATTATGAGTAGAGCTATATATAATTCAGTGAGCCAGTATGTATTGCATAAACAACGCCGGTTGAACATACGA
The DNA here is from genome assembly GCA_963151315.1 of Nymphalis c-album. NCBI lineage: Eukaryota > Metazoa > Arthropoda > Insecta > Lepidoptera > Nymphalidae > Nymphalis > Nymphalis c-album. Next base: position 7,241,862 of record OY720607.1, on the reverse strand, counting down.
CGGCGTCACATGTAGACGTGCCAGCTCAGTGAGTGTGGGGTGCGCAGATAATCTGCAGCCGCAGCGGGGCGGCGGGCGCGGACGGCGCGGCGCGCATCGCTCGCCTGCTGCGCGAGCGCTACTACGTGCCCGTGCTGCACGCCGACGACGGCAGCGGCGCGCCCACCATCGGCCGCCCCTTCACGCCCGCCGAGCCCCCCGTGAGACCTCTTTCCGTTATTATTTGCAGCGAAGCCAAAGTTCCGGCTAGATCTACCCCTTAGGAAGAAACAAACATTCACTATCAGTCAGGTTGTGAAAATTTACAAATTATTTTTATATAATAAAATTATTCATGCTGTTGTCCCACTGCAACACTAGCCCCAAATGAATAGGATATGCTTGCCGACTATATAATCTACGTTATGTGTCATGTGTCTGTAATAACACTGGCTTGTATACCCTTTAAATTTGAACAGTTTTTGAGAAGGGATTATTTTTAGTTTTAGAAAATAATAACATGTCTTAGCCTGTCAAAGCCTGATTGTATATATAATGCTTGTTCATTTTAATTACCCAGCAATATACATATACAGAACATTATATAAAATTTTAAATAACGCTGACTATGAACTGAAAGAAGTAATTGATAATGCCATTATCGCCAATCAGGACTTGAACCAGGATCCTCTATCCCCTCGATACGAGATTCGCGCTTTCGCCGGACCAATGGAGGCCAACGACGCAGAGTCATTTCGACGACGCTGGAAGACTCCGCCGAGATCTGCGAAACCGACCTTCAGGCTCAAGGAAATGACTAAGGGATTGGAGACTGTTGGAAGGTAATTTTAGTGTACTTGAAATGGGTCCCAAGAGGCAAATTACCAAGAGAGATATTAAATTAAAAAAAAATATTTATAGTAAATAAAAAAATAATTTAATTTTTCCAGAACCCTGGCAGAGCAGATGAAAGTGGATTGGAAGGAGTATTGGCCTTTCTTAGACACGTTCACAGATCTCCGTTCACCGGAGGGCCTCTTACTTTTGGAGCATTATCTCAAAGCCAAATACGAAACGGCTTGCTCGTTCGCGTACAGCGACAGCATCCAATCTAAATATATAGCAGACGATCTGACCATCTCAAAAATTAGTCTAGGAAACCTATCTCAGCAAAGCATAGCAAACACGATACTCAGTCCAATGTCCGAACTATGCGCTGCCATGAAGACGTGTCAGTTGGCCGACAAATCGTTCCACTGGAGGGAGAAGGAGCCGATCAGGCCACGACTGAACCGACAAACAAATCCCAAACCGCTGATACCGAACGGCGAGTCGACCCCCACCACGAACCACACGGTCAGTAGACTGCTGTGTATAGAGCGGACGTGCCAAGTCTTCGCCAAACGTATCGCGGACGCTTTAATATTCTCGCTGACTGCGGAGCCAGAAGTCGCTGGGGAGTCTCTCAAATCCGAAGCGAAACATCTCCAGCACACGATCTACACTTACATGGACGACGAACGCTTCCGAACCATCGACTTCGCTCTCATACACTCGAGATTGGCTCAGCTCGTCGTCTTCAAACTGAAACAACAGACCGGAGATTTGGACGATATCAACAATTTGGTGGAATTTTTGGTGAAATTGAGATGTCCGAACGACGACATTTTTAGTTCGGACGACGAGAGGAAGCCGTTTACGTACAGGACGCACAGGGTTAAGATGAACCACGTGATAGACGGGCACGTTAGGTGCTTAGCGAGCTTCATATGTGAGGAGCTGACGGAGGCGGTTGTGACCAAGGCGCCGGCTGTCTCCGAAGCTGAGTGCACGGAGATATGGGAGAAGGCGGCGAAATGTATGTGCGACTGGACGATAGAGGTGTTCGAGAGGAATAGCAAGAAGAATGCTTCGTTCAGAAAGAACAGATCGATGCTGTCGACGAGTCCGAAGAGTGAGAGCTTTATTAAGAGGCTCACGTTCGATCACGACATTGGTATGTATATTTTATCTGTGTATCCATAAACAATTGATAATGTTCGTATGAAAAATTAAGTGTCTCTTCAATTAATAACTTAGTTGTTATACTATTGTATTTCTTGTCTATGTCTATTGCAGCGATACTCAACCTTTTATTTAAAGGGGCCACAAACTTGTGTTAGTCATAGTGTCGAGAGCCGCAAATAAAGTAGTTAATAAAAAAAATTAAATTTAAAATAGTAACATCAAATGGGCCAATCACAAAAGCCCGGCGGACGGCAGCTTGAGTACCGCTGGTCAATTGGCTATCCATATCAAATAATCTTTATTAATTAAAGAGTAGACGTATTTAAGTAATTTACTTGTTACCCATTCATTACATATTATACAGCCAAAAGCAATTGTTGTATGGTTCAAAGGGTGAATGAATCAGTGTACATAAAGACACAAGGGACATAACGTCTTAGTTCCCAAGGATGTAAAGGATGGTTAATATTAGTGATTGCTAATGTGTATAGGCGGTGGTTACCTCTTTCCATCAGCTGGCCCATTCAGAGAATATTGTATTATTACATAAAGAGTTTTAGAATATTGACAAGACAAGCCTATAGACACGCTTAGCGAAACTATGACTTGGATAACTTGCCCAGCGCTATCACTGCCATTAATGATGACCTGGTTACAATCAGTGATTGGAGCAAGTGTTATGGTTTAAAGATCAATCCATCAAAATCACAGGCCATTATTATTGGCAGTACCGCTATGATTTCAAGAGTTGACTGGAGAAACATTCCTACGATTATATTAGATAATTGTACTATACCATATAGTTCCACGGTAAAAAATCTCGGTATACATCTAGATTCTACACTTTCATGGTCACATCAGTTAAATGTAGCCAGCAGGAAAAAGTTTTCGGCGATGGGCTCTCTACGACGTCTCCGTTCTTTTCTTCCTATTTCCACCAAGACTATGTTAGCACATTCTCTACTTCTATCTATTCTCGATTATGCGGACGCAAGCTATCTAGATTTAAATGAGGACCAATTAAATAAACTTGAGCGTCTTCAAAATCTAGCTATACGGTTCATATTTGGCTTACGCAAATATGACCATGTCTCTGAATTTCGTACTCAGCTCAAGTGGTTACCTATTCGTTTTCGCCGGAATCTACATATTGTTTGTCTTCTGTACTGTGTGTTATTCAATCCTCACTCACCTATTTATTTGAAAGAAAAATTTAAATTTTTGAATTCTCGCAATGTTATTGACGGGCACAGCATGAACTTACGTTCATCTGAAAATTTATTTTTAAATCCACCTGTGCAGAAAACAATTTTTTCCAAAAAATCTTTTACGGCTGAGGCTACTCGATTGTGGAATGCCCTCCCGCTTAATATCAAATCTGCAACCTCTTTAACATTATTTAAAACTAAAGTTACTAATTATTACCTCACACTCTCACACTGAATGGCGACTAGATACCATTTGTTATTTGTATATATCCGTATATTTGTATGTATTTATGTATGACTTTATGTATATATGTATGTATAAATGTATTTATGTACCTAGCTATATGTATGTAGTAGTTTATGTATGTATATTATTTGTATCTATGTATGTAGTCTATTTTACACCACCTACCATCTCTCTGTTGGCTACTACTCCATATCACCTCGGTTGTCTGGAAGAAATTAAAGCGATAAGACCGCCGGTTGTACCATCTTTTCTTTATGTGTACTTACTATATACTGTTTAATTTGTGGTGTACAATAAAGTATTTAAATAAAATAAATAAATAAATATGACAAGTACAACAACTTAATATCTATTCCAGGAGATGGTAAAACGCAACAGAACGAAGTGGAGAAGCCCGTCAGCGTGAACTCGCCCGCCGGAGACAGCGCGCCCGTGCTGGTCAGCGTCGACGTCGCCAAGTGCCAAGTCCTCGAAGCGGAGGTACATTTATATTTCATTATATCAAAATACTTTATTCACCTCAAATAGTCAAACTAGGAACCTCCACCGGTTCGGAAAAGAAACACCCTGCCCCGAGAAGAACCGGCGAAAGAAATCAATATCTAACTTTCCTTTAAAAAAAGAAATCACCTTTACCTAATACGATTATAATTAACCAATTTTAATTATTTAGTAAAAGTAGTTTTTTTTTTGATGGTGAATAAATTTTGTAGCTCTGTTTTTGTTGTTGCTTATTAAACCAGCAGACATTTTTTTAATTTGACATTTGTAGTCAAAGTTCGAAATGTTTTTATAAACATTATCTTAACAATCAATTACGCTTAGTTAAAGTAATATACAAAGTTTGTTATTAAAATGGAAACAGGATTCTTGTAAAAAGGTATTTTATGTTAGATATTTTTTGTGAACAGATTTCCGACGACGACTCGGTCGTGTCGTGTCAATCAGAAAGTGAAGAGGCGTACCAAACAGCCTCCGAAGAACCTACACGAGATTCGGAGGAGGAAAAAGAGGACCAAATGCAGGATGCAAGCGACCGAGCTGTCACTGAACCTTTCATATATGGGTAATTTAATTTTGTGTTCATAAATTATAATGTAACCTCTTTTTTGATGTTAAGATGTGATAAGATGTTTATCTAACAAATAATTAAAAAAAACATTTATGTAATGATTGTTTGGCCATAGCGCAAGATGGGAGTTGATTTTTTAGCCAACTTTAAAACAAGTACCAAATGATATTCTAATTTATTTTAATTGACTGCACTATAAACTCCTTTAGTGTATACATAATGTTGTAAAGTCTTATAAAAACAGCCTCAAGAAAACTTGGTGTCCTGAACAAGGTGCGGCGTTTTTTCACGCCACAACAACTGCTCCTGTTGTATAAAACACAGGTGCGGTCCTGCGTCGAATATTGCTCGCACCTCTGGGATGGCTCCGCTAAGTACTTACTGGAGGCCTTGGATCGGTTGCAGCGGCGTGCGGTTCGCATTATTGGCGACGTAAAGGTCACCAACACCCTCGAGCCTTTACAATTGCGTCGAGAGATAGCGGCACTCAGCGCTTTCTATCGAATGTATCACGGCGAGTGCTCAGAGGAACTATTCTCCCTCATTCCTGCTTCCCCTTTCCTTCACAAGTCTACGCGTGCTGGCTCTCGATGTCACCGCCTAACTGTGACATCAATTCCATCGCACGAATAAATTTGGCAACTCTTTTCTTTGTCGCACCTCCAAAACATGGAATTCTTTACCAGCACACGTGTTCCCCTCCTCTTATGACCTGGGTTCCTTCAAACGAGGCGTGAAGAGGCATCTTGCGGGCCGGCAAGGCGGGGGCGGCTAGTGCAGATCATTCTTCCCGACTGCACTAGCCGTCGTCGCGTTTGGACTCTACTACCACTTACCATCAGGTGGAGTGGAGTCATTTGCCCTCCCGGGTTATAAAAAAAAAAATATATCAATTATAACACAATCATTATTAATGGTTATTCCAGGGAAGAACCAACAAAAATGGACCGGTTAGTCTTCGAGGCGATCAAGGATGTTCAGATATCTCATGATAGCTATCCCAATGTGTTCCGCTGGAGGCATACGGTGGCTTTGTACACGCCGAGTGAGAGAGATAGGTATGTACAGATCGCTTGGAAAGTTTTGAACGCCATATTTATAATCAATATTTAAATAAACTTCCTTAAATGGTTGAATGATTAAAGAAAATAAATCATTTCACATTGAATTGAAATGTTGCCTGTGATCTAATAAGTCTATGGTATCTACTTGGTGGTAGAGCTTTGTGCAAGCTCGTCTGGGTAGGTACCACCCACTCATCAGATATTCTACCGCAAAACAGCAGTACTTGGTACTGTTGTGTTCCGGTTTGAAGGGTGAGTGAGCCAGTGTAATTACAGGTACAAGGGACATAACATCTTAGTTCCCAAGGTTGGTGGCGCATCGGCGATGTAAGCGATGGTTAACATCTCTTACAATGCCAATGTCTATGGGCATTGGTGACCACTTACCATCAAAGTCAAAGTCAAAGTCAAAATCTTTATTCAATATTCAAGCGTTACACTTACTTATTGATTGTCATAAATCTACCACCGGTTCGGAAATAAACACCTCAGACCTGAGAAGAACCGGCGAAAAAAACTCAGCGGGTTTTTTTTTTTAATTATTAATCTCATCTTTACAATATATGCAATTTATACAATAACAGATTTTTTCTTTATTTGAAATACCCTGGAGGCGATCGTTTCATTCCCAAGGTGTGCAGTCATCCAAATAGTCATTGGTTGTGTAATATCCTTTTGCACACAAGCGTTCCTTAACAATTCTTTTAAATTTCACAATTGTGCATTTTTGAACGCTTTCTGGGATCCTGTTGTAAAAGCGTATACATTGTCCCATAAAAGACTTACTAACCCTGTGTAATCTGGTAACAGTGGTTGCAAGTTTATGCTTGTTCCTGGTGTTAACAGTATGTACGTCACAATTCTTGGGAAAATCTTTTATGTTTTTGCGTACATACATAACATTATCAAATATAAATTGAGAAGCGACAGTCATTATTTTGATTTCTTTAAACTTACACTTTTTCACTAAGTGAATCTTTTGGGCCCAGGTTATAAATTGCACGAATAGCCCTCTTCTGCAGTACAAAAATCGAATTAATATCGGCAGCATGCCCCCAGAGTAGAATGCCATAAGACATTATACTGTGGAAATAACTAAAATATACTAGGCGAGCCGTATCAACATCAGTCAACATTCTAATTTTTTTCACCGCGAATGCTGCAGAGCTGAGTCTACTCGCCAACTTATTAATATGAGGACCCCATTGAAGCTTAGAATCTATGGTTATACCAAGAAATTCTGTTGCTTCTATCGAATCTAAAGCTTCCCCATTTATAAGTACATTTGTTTTTACATATTTCACGTTAGGAATAGTGAACTTAATACATTTAGTCTTTTTACTATTTAACAGTAAATTATTAGCACTAAACCAGTGTACTATTTCAGAGAGAGCATTATTCACCTCGTCATATATTGATAGACGTCTTTTTATTTTGAAAATTAAAGATGTGTCATCGGCAAACAATACTATCTCATGTTTATTATTTAGGAGATGTGGCAAGTCATTTATATAAATGAGGAATAGAAGGGACCAAGAATAGATCTTTGAGGGACCCCCATATCTGGAGCCCCGGAAGATCTCTTTCCATGTACATCAACCCTCTGAATCCGATTACTCAAATACGAAATCAGAAGGCTGAGTGCTTTGTCTCTAATGCCATAGTGACTTAGTTTCCTCAGCTTCATCAGGTGGCCAACATGCTCGTCCGCCTTCCTTTGCAAAAAAAAAAAAAGTATTCACTATGTTCTAAATTTATACATGGTCTTTTTATGCATAACACAATTAATAAATTAGCTTATCTAAAAAAAATTGTTTAGATCGGTAGAACACCTGATGAACAACATTTATTATTAAGTTTCTATTGGTCGCCTATAACGTCTGTACGTTGGCAGCTGGTCGTCGCCGAGCGCGGACGACAGCGTGTCGTGGGTGGGCTGCAGCTCGCCGCGGGTGGGGAGCAGCCCTCCGCGGGGGGGCAGCACGCCGCGGGGGGTCAGCTCGCCGCGGGGGGGCTGCAGCACGCCGCGCCGCGAGCGACATGCGCCCGTCACGCTTCAGGTAACAGCCGTTACATTGCTTAGAATAACATTGATATAACAATATATTTTTGGTTATTTTTAATTTATCCGAGATTATTCTTTCAACAAGTCTCACGGAGAGGATGGGTATACAACCCATTACATTCTCATTCAATTGTTTTCTGATTCCATACACCGATAAAGGAAAAAAATCTTCATAATTAATTATGTTCTTGATTGAGTTGCAAAAATTTCAATTGAATAGATAGTTTCAAGAACGAGTGACTCACTTTTATTACAGACTTAAGGAGTTTATTATCAATGTGAATAAGTCTTTATTTCTGACAGTTATCATGCAATCTGATTTATATATTTCAAAATATTTCTTATATACAAATGTACAATTTCTATTTCAGATGTCGAACTGGCTCCGGGTGACCGGCCCCAACTCCCCGCGATCAGCGCTCGCTACTAAAAACGTTGGACATAATGTTAGTTTCGGTTTTTGAATAATAATTCTTAACTGCCATTTTATTTTTACGACATAATTATGACAGCTATAATAATTAATAATTATGCGAATGATTTGGGAATATGAGGTGATTTCCCTATTTTTCTTTTTAATTTGTATTACTTTTTTAATTATGTTTAGATGAGAAAAAATATGTTGTAATCTCGTCTCAAATGTAATATTATATTAGTGATTTGTAATTGGAAAAACATAACGGTATACAATACTGTTTGAAAAACTTTTATGCTATTATACAAGACCAAATATAATATATGGATAGGATTTAACATACAAACTCTTCAGTATAATTTAAAATATAATTCAACGAACGCAAAGCTATCTGCTGAAGTACTCACGTTGTTGAAAATAACCTGAAGATAAAACATGACATATGTATACTGTCATAATCAAATATAAATATTTTGATAACGTAGCATAATTAGTAATTCAATTTGGTATTGTCCGTATGTTACCGCCTTTTATTACTGTTTTATGTTTTTTCTTGTAAGTTGTATCGGTCCACAAACAAAAAGATAAGAAAATTGTGAAGTTATTGTGTATGTAAATTTTATATAAAAATTACGCGAATAATATGGTGATGATAAATATACGTTCTTAGGTAAAGTATTGTGAAGCGTGAAACGCGACTTAGTGGATATTAAAAAAATAAAAAAAATTGTTTACTATTTGTAGTACGCTAGTTTAAATATTTTCATAACATTTATTATTTTCACATTTTTCGTTATAATTCTCACACTTTAATTTTATACTCACCAATCATTAATTACAATAATTATAATGTATGACTGTAATAATTATTGCAAAATAATCATAAAACATGAAAAATACATTAATTAAAACAACATTATGAGATTTTTTAAACATAATGTGGAATGTATATTTTGCAACTATTATTATTGATTACAAATTAACATCACAAGATATTAGAATTCACATTGATTTACTAAAATGAAGACAAATATTTTATGTAAAAGATAATTTTATATTTTATAGATTTATGTTGTGGACTACTTTTTTATTTTGACTGATTTTTTAGCGTCTAGATGAGTGACGATAATGACCTCGGTCATGGCTGGATTTAGTTACGCAGAGGTTCCTCAACAATAAAAGTCTCTAGGATAACCTTCTAACCGTCTAAAACTTTTTTACAAAGATAATTAAGTAACTATTAACAGAGGGACCTATCGGCATATTTATTGCCTATAAATATAATCCGGCCCTGTCTTTGGTGGTTTAATTTGTGGAAAATGTTCCGCGTGGCTTTATGTTCAAATACAATTTGTGTCAACAAAACAATTTTTTTTGTTGTATAATTATGCATTTCAATCAAGGTACAATTCCAAGGTTATCCGTTTGTATGACAATAACGATGTAAGATTAAGCATTTATTATTGTTTCTTTGTTTTGTCCGGTCGCCAAATGTTAATTAATGGAGTGTTACATTTATTATAAAAAAATAAATATTAGAGAATGTTTGTACTTTTATAACGAAGATAATTTTATTATATATATAACGATTCGATTCGCGTATCCATCTAAATAAAATATGAATGGTTTTGTGTGTTTTATTCTATAAGTCCCAGAAACTATCGTCTTCGGACGTTTTCGGGAGGGATATCGGTGAGTTTTTTCCGTTACTGTAACTGTTGTAGTTATCGACGTCAGCTGAAAAATCATCAGGATAGTCTTGGGCATCTCTATCAATATCACCAATGAACTCGATTTTATTCGAATCTAACGGCAAATCGATGCTAGAGATGAGATTACCGTCAGTACGATATATAGAATTCAGTGCATCGTCTTCTGTTAATTTTGAAAATTCTGGTGATAGTTTATCTATTTTATCGCCAATATTTTCGATATCGTTTTTAGGACTAACTAATATAGTCATTTGTGTTGATATTGCTTCGTTTGGTAAAACAAGTTGTTTGTTGTCCATTGAACTTTCGACAACGACCAATAAATCTTGGTCAGATTCTGTGACTCCCATGTTGGTTGTAGCGCATACGTTTTCAACTTCAACAATGAGTAGGTTTTTTATTTCTTTCTTTATTTCTTCGTGTTCCATTTCTTTGTTATATTGCTCAATTATATCGTCTGCTTTAACTAAACTCTGACTTTCTACTTCATTGTTAGATTTATATTTAATTTCTAAATCATCCTTTTCTAATTCTATGTTAGATTCATGAATAGTTTTAGTCATATTGGTTATTTCATCTGTTTTATTTGTTATATCTGCCTCAGGTTTTTGGTTATCAATTTTAAGTGATAGTTCGGTATCGTTATCTTCAGATGTTTGATGTTTAAAATCTTCTATATTATATTCAATGTGATTAACTTGCATATTTTGTTTATTATTATCAATTTCTTCTAATTTTTCAATTATATTTTCATTAGTATGTTTTGGTTTATCAATAATTTCTTTGCCCTTATAATCTTGTATACTTGTATTTATCTGTGTATCACTTATTACCTTCTCGACCTTTTGGGTAATGTCTTGTTCACGTCGATCATTTTCAGTATCAGTGTGATTGTAATAATTTGACATATTCATTTTAATCTTCGACTTTGAGTTTTGAGTTTGGTATAATTTCCTAAACTCCATTAATGGAGTTTCTAAGTAATTTGTATCGTTACATCTGTTTTCATCTTTTTGCAAATAGCATTTAGGAATCGGTTTAATTTTTTCAATTACAGTATATATGTTTTCCAAATGAGATTTTCCGTCATTTGTTTTTTGATATTCCTTGAAATATTTATCGAAATCTTCTTTTATTGCTTCCGGCGACTCTTTGAAGATAAACTTGTCGTTTCTATTAGAAATTTCTTCTAGTTTTTGAAAAGTATTGCTTTTTTTTGTACCTTTAATAAAAAAAAACAAATTAAAGTTAATTGTAATAGATTAATTTGACATAAAAAACTATTGGATTCTATTTTTATATATCGAATTATTTGATATGTGATATGCAGAAACGTCAAATGAAGAGACATTTTGCGGGCCGGCAAGGCGGGAGCGACTAGTGCAGATCATTCTTCCTGTCTACTCGCCGTCGTTGCGTTTGGACTCAACCACTACTTACCTTCGGGTGGAGTGCAGTCATAGCCTTTTCGGAAAATATAAAAAAAACCCCTCCTGAAATGTTATGTGTAACCAACACATATATATACCTATATTGGGAGGGTTACACTTAAACCAGTGCAACCGTTTCATTTTATTAAATGAACTTCATCACATCTCTGTTATTACATAATACTATTGTATTATGTAATAACAGAGATGTGATGGTCACCAGATGCATATTTACCTAACAATTTTACATCATCAAGTATCGAGCCAGTTCTCCCCGAACTCAGTCCGGCCTGTCTTATCTTGTATTCTAGATACGATTTCTCCACAGCTTCCGCTTCTATTTCTAACTTCCGTAATCGAAGTTTCGCTTCTCGCACCGTATCCTCAGAACTTTTATCGCTGACCGCTGGCGAAACCATCCTTTTACTGTTAAACAATAGATAATCATTTGTAGTTTACAGCACCTGGGATTTCTTTAAATATATAGATAATAATATTCGTGAAAAGTTCTAAGTACTAAAGTGAGCTACTAGTTTCCAATCGCGGCTTCACCCGCTTGTGAGGAGGAGGGGGGGAGGTCGAATCTCTGGTGTCAAGTACTCTATATGCTTTACTGTATCAGAGAAATGTATATGCAAAATTTTATGATAACGTTTGGGTAGTTACGACGTTAAAGTGTAACAAACAATGTCACTTTCGCATTTGTAGTATAAGGATTGCAAACATAACAGTAACGTACTCTTAGAATTTCTTCGTTGGTGTTGGCGAACGGCTCCCCTCTTGAGGGGCTTTAGAAGGAGGAGATTAGAGCTTATTGGACATATTATATAGATTTCCTTTCCTTCACTACTGAACATGAGACACACCCTTGTAACCTAACTTAACCTTTTTTTTACGCTGGGAAAAACGCATGACGCGTTTCCCCCACGGGAACAGTGGGGGGTTATGTGGGACTCGTCGTATGTCCGGGGCACCGAGTGCACCTCGGACATCGGAATACCCACTAAAAACCAGCGGTACTGGAGCGCCACGGGATCGCTTGCACATTCAACCGTGAAGTTGTAACCTTACCTGACGAACCCGATGGCGTGGTTGGTAAGATACTTACCTTTCACGCCGCAGGTCGTGGGTTCGATTCCCACCCAAGACAGACATTTGTGTGCATGAACATGTCTGATTGTCCTGAGTCTGGGTGTAATTATCTATATAAGTATGTATTTACAAAAGAAAAGTAGTATATGTAAGTATATCAGTTGTCTGGTTTCCATAGTACGAGGTCTGCTTAGTTTGGGATCAGATGGCCGTGTGTGAATAATGTCCCAGGATATTATTATTACCTTACCTTTTCCTTCACTATTGAATATGAGACACAAACTTGTACGCAAGCACATGAAAACTTGGTGATCAGAGCTTGCCCGATTTGGACCGAAGCGTTCTTACAACAGGTCAGCTCGACTTCAACAAAATAAAACTATGACTTACTCTCTTAATATCTGTTTCGCCTCCCTCAAAACTGTCTTGGAGCTCGTTTCCCTTGTTATACTGTTGACAGGACTTGGCGGCTTGAAGTTTGGTGGTTGATCACTAAAATAATCAAAAGATAAATAAAAATGGTTACACGCAAGTCATTTCAAATTACCTACAGAGTGTATTCGATAGAGTTTTCATCCATATTTGGATATGACCCAAATATATCGTACCGCAATACAGCAGTACTTGGTATTGTTGTGTTCCGGTTTGAAGTGTTTGGTGAGTAAGCCAGTATAATTACAGACACAAGAGACATGACATCTTAGTTCCCAAGGTTGGTGGCACATTGGCGATGTAAGCGATGGTTAACATTATTCTTACAATGCCAATGTCTATGGGCGTTGGTGACCACTTACCATCAGGTGACCCGTATGCTCGTCCGCCTACCAAAATTATAAAAAAAACAGCACACTTGTAACATTTATATAAGCTAAATACCCACACATATAAACTATCCGCCCAATTGACTTTAAATTTGTCAAAGTTACTCCTTCCCAGACGTTGACGCTCGCTAAGAACGGACTTTACGCAAATACTATCCAATATACATTTTTCTTATTATCTACACGTGGGAAGCCAAGTCGATTAGCTAGTTTAGACATATATGATTTGAAGAAGGAACTTGGGTGCGTCTTAGAGAAGCCTTTCTGAAATTGGTTCTATATATGAAAGCACTTACCAGTGGCGTAACTATAGGGTGGCAGGGCTGGCAAGATGCCACGGGCCCCGACCCGACGAGGGCCCAGTCTGAGAGGCCACGAGCTCAGTAACCATGCCCCATGACTTTGCCACGGGCCTCAATTGGTATAGTTACGCCACTGCCGTGTTTGAATAATGTTCCAGGATATTTATTATTTAGATATTTTTTACAGGCGCACTGGGGCCCCCTTGTGCACTTTCCAATTTTGCGCCTTCACCGTCAACAAGTTAAACTGCCTATTCAAATTTATTTTTCGCCCCTATACCTAGGCCCCATGACTTTGCCACGGGCCTCAATTGGTATAGTTACGCCACTGGCACTTACCAAACATGTCGTTTTGAAGTTTCATCTGTCTGTCTGTTACTCGAAACATCTGCATTGCTTGTTACAATAGCACTTGTATTGGGTTGAACTGTCGAAATATAAATAATAATTGTAAACTATTATTAAATACTTACTCGTATAGCTCTACTATTTACTAGCTATGTCTAGCATACACTACTCTAATTTAGTAATTTTAACAATTTGACATAATCTTAACACTTTTCAATAAGTAATGTTTATGGTCAGATTTCAACAACTTGACGAGCACTAGTACAATTAAAACGAAATATAATATAAGCTTACAAGTCACGTCGGCGCTCCGCTGGCGGCTCGCGCTTCGCCACTGGTTCAGTAGGCGTCTGCTTAAAAATACATTAAAAAAAGTTTCATAATTATTTCAAGCAATTTAAGTTTTAAATAACAAAAGGATACTGTGCTATCATTTATAAATATAATTTGAATTGAATGATTTATACCTGTTATCGTCACGTTGCCGGTTCCCTACGACGCCTATAAACGGTATAGTGTCGCCCGGGAACACGACTCGGGACTGCACGCCGAGCTCGTCTGGGCCTTGATTCACACCGCTGTCGACAGTATATGAAACGAGTCACATTTTAATTTATAAATTATAGACACGACCAACAAATGATCCACGAAGTGGTGACCACCAACGACAGATACTGTGAGAAATACTCTTAACACTGTCTATGCGCTGCCTTGGACACAATATGTCAGATCAGCAGCTCACCCAAAGAATTGTATTGTACTATACGCCCATTACCAAACATAAAAACTTTATATCTAGTCTGTCTGTCTGTCTATCTTATGTCTAAGTTCCTTGTGATGTTTTTCTTTTTGTGTAATATGTTTTTTTTCTCAAGGATAAGGGCTTTCTAGTTTTAGTTTTTTGTTCTTATAATTTCATTTATTTATTTTCGTGTGCGCGCATTTGTTTATGTTTACCCAATAGTCAGGGGCCATCTGAAAATCAGTGCTGTGCATTAGCACAGCTTATACTGAGATGAACCCCTTGCTACCCACACTGTATTCTTTAAATTTAATTATTTTCTTCTGTATAATCTATGTAATGTATGTGTGTAGCAAAATAAATGGTTTAAATGGTTTATATACTATAAATATACTTATTAGCCAATCAAATCATGTATGGTCTTATGCGAACCCATCTGGTGGGGGGGGGGGGGCGGCAATAACGCTTATTAATTTCATTTATCTATTGAAGAAAGCTTAAAATTTGGGCTATGGTCCGTCACCATTTCTGGGTTACTTTTTCCTTTACTCCCAATTTAAATTTAGCGTCATTTAATTGAGAAAACAAATAACCTTCGTGGTAGGTACTCTTGCTGCGGTTCGCGGGCCGCCTGCAGGCGTCGCTCGCGGGACAGCCTCTCGATGAGCTCCGATTGCTGTCGAATACCAACACAAATGTATATTTTCATAATAACGACAATATTTAACATTATAACAATAGTCTGAAAAAATTTGGTTTTACTATTTATGTATTCAAAAAAATCGTAATATTTTTAATTCAAGTAGTTTATAAGCGTTTATTATTATGTCTATTTTCGAAGAAAAAAAATACGATGTCAAGCAACCACTGCAATGAAAACAGTGCCATCTAGTGACAATAATCGGAATTCATACACAAATCTGCAAATATTTTAAAACTCGCGAGGTCAGCTGTTAGGTATAAAAAATATGCCTGTGCCCTTCCTTTCAGTCCAAATTTCATCAAAATTGGTTCAGTGGTTTAACCGTGAAAGCGTAACAGACAAGCAGATTTACGCATGAATACATGGGACAGAATAAAATCTCGATTTGACTCTTAGGAAGTCTGAATTGTGTTTAAAATATAAATACCTGTCTAGCAAATATTTTCAATCTTTCGTTCTCTTCCTTCAGGTGCTGTATGGAAACTTTTTCTATCTCCGATCTCATGTTATCGTTACTCTCGGAACTGCGCTGGCGATTGAAATCCACACACGTATCTTCAATGTTTGACTGCAATGACAGGCTTATTATGTTGGGAAAAGGTAACACAAAATTCCAGGTCATTTGTACGAGTAGGGAAGGGAAAAAGATGGTCGTAGCGCTGGTACCGGTTGCCCAAATGCGTGGGCGTTAATCGAACGTGTCGGATAAATTACGAGAGTCAAACGATTTGTTCCACGAAAATTCTTGTATATTCCGATAATCATCATTATCATAAGCCAATCGTAGTCCACTGCTGAACATAGGCCTCTCCCAAGGTGCGCCACAGCTCCCGGTCCTCCGTCTTCCGCATCCAGTCGGTACCCGCCACCTTTATAAGGTCATCGGTCCACCTGGCTGGAGGGCGCCCTACGCTGCGTTTGCCGATTCGCGGTCTCCACTCTAGGACTCGTCTGCTCCAACGACAACGTCCTACGACATACGTGACCAGCCCACTGCCACTTCAGCCTGCTAAATTTACAAGCTATCGTCGTAAGTCGGTGACTCCAGTTCTTTTCCGGATAATCTCATTTCTGATCTTATCCTTCAAAGATACTCCGACTTTAAATTCGTGGACTAGTCCCGCATCAGTGTCCACGTTTCGGCACCGAATGTCATGGCAGGTAAGACGCATTGGTTGAAATAAGTGGCGCATTGGCGATGTAACCGATGGTTAAGTTCTCTTACAACGCCAATGTCTAAGGGCGTTGGTGACCACTTACAATCAGGTGGCCCAAATGCTAGTCCGCCTTCCTATGAAATAAAAGAAAACTTAAGGCAATTTTTCTATTGTGTATTAACTGCTCACCTGGTTCGAGTTAACATTCTTCCGCTTCTTGAAATCGTTGACGACCTGGTTGACCTTGAGCCTTTCGCCATCACTTCTACAACTACCCGCATTCTCGTTGTTCATCGAACACTTGACGCCGCACACATCCGTCACCGACCCCCTCTCGACCAAGCACGTCGATAATCTGCTCGATTCGATATATTTCCTAAGCATCACAATTTCATCTCTCAATAAGTCATAATTTAATTTTACATCGTCATTTTCTTTGGTATTTTTTTCTTTTATTATATTTATATTGTTGTATATTTGCTTAAGATTTTCCAACTCTATTCTTTCCTTGTTGACTTCTTCTCTTTCTTTTTTAATCGTTTCTAAGTTAGTTTGTAACAGAGCCAGCTCTTCTGATATTTGGTTTCGCATCTCTTCGCCTTTCTTCATAAGAATTTTCTCTGCGTCTTGCATTTGAATTTTAAGTTTCTGTTCCTGAAGACGAAAATATAACAAATGCAGTTTCTAAGCCACTAGACCAACGAGGCAGTACACACATTACATATACAGGGTTATTTTTAATGACCCAGCAACAAGGACTAGATAGCTGACAGTATAAGCAACAACTTTGTTCTACGAATTTTGATAATTTGTTAGATTTTATTTTCATACAAAAATAAGTATTCATTTAATTTCCCGCTTGAACGTTTATAAATCTGCGCGCATCGCAGAGATCCATTCGCTTATGAATGAAATATAGACCTACAAGTGTCCCGACAGTACGACAAAAACTTGTAAAATCATTTATATTTCAAGTATTGAGTTATGTCCGAAGTCGTAGAACAAAATTTGTTGCTTATACTGTCAGCTATCTAGTCCTTGTTGCTGGGTCATTACAAATAACTCTGTATATTCACATTCGGATACATAAAAAATATTGTGATGTTACTATACAAAAATATATTTATCTAAAGACAAAATAAAAACAACCCCAAAATACTATATTAGACACATTACAGAAGGTCCTACCTCCTGTGCGAGGTGCTGCTGCGCTTGCGCAAGTCTCTTCGCCAGTTCGCACAGGAAGCGCTGCCTGCGCTGTGCGTTGTGCGTCAACTCCGAGCGACGCGCACAGAACGACTGCTCCAACTACGGGTAGACGTTTAGAAAAACTTTAGCGTTCAACATCATTTAATAAATAGTAAAAAAAAATAAGAGCAAAGACGAGTTACTGAGTACGATTGTTTAAACTATCACAAGCAAATGCATGTCTGGTCCTTCGAGCCGGATTTATTAAATTTAAACGAATCAATTAATTTAACGTTAAAACTAACCTCTTCCCGGTACTTCTGCAACTGTAACGCGTGATTGGCGATTGAACGTTTTATCTTCTTCTCTTTTTCATCTCTGATCATATTCATCTCCGTATCGTAAACGGTTTTTAATTGCTGGAACATCTGAAATTAAAAAAGAAATAGATTCGTGTGATAAGTGGGTATTATACGAAACAATATTATAAATGTGTGTCTATTCGGTGGTAGAGTCTGGATAGGTACCACGCATACGTCACATATTCTAACTCAGTGACTATATTTGAAGCGTGAGTGAGCCAGTGAACCGAATATAAACTAATCTTATGTCTTACAGGGGACATACAGGGGTTATGGTTTTGTGCATTGATGATGTACTGGATGGTACTCGTAATATTTCTTCCAGTGCCAATGTCTTTCGGCTGTGGTGACCACTCACCATCGAGTAGTTTATTTGTCAATCTATCCATCTATATTTTTTTTAACCTATAGTTTTATATAGCAATTTGAAAATAGAATTGAAATGTGTTTAATTAATGTTAATTGATCAACTTAAAATATTTATTTATTTATTTCATGGATGAGATATGCACCTCATCGACCATAGACCGCTCGAGTGTACCGATATTTTGCATAAATGTCACAACAGTTGAATTATTCACTTCCATACTTTTTGGTTTCTGAAAATATAATAGAATATTCTATACTATTCTTATATATTATCTTTTTTCTAATATTGTTTATGTAAATATGTAATAAATAAAAGTAAACGTTCACCATTGATTGGTATGTGGTTGAGTTTATATAATCCCATTAAAATATATTCTTGGCATATTTATAAATCTATTATACATGAGGTAAATGTTATGTATTTAACTTTGACGAGCCGGTTGGCGTGAATAGTGAGACACTTGCCTTACACGCCGTAGGTCGTGGGTTCGATTCCCACCCAGGACAGACATTTGTGTGTAAGAACATGTCTGTTTGCCCTGAGTCTGGGTGTTTTTATCTATATAAGTATGTATTTACAAAAAAAAAGTAGTATATGTAGTATATCAGTTGTCTGGTTTCCATAGTATAAGCTCTGCTTAGTTCGGGATCAGATGGCCGTGAGTGAATAATGTCCCAGGATATTTAACTTATTTTATTATAAAATACATAATATTTGAGAATAAAAAACACAAGAGCTTAGCCTTGTATGGTGTCAGAACTGTGCAGATATTGCTATTGAAAATGTCGCATCTATTGACCTCTCGCTCACATTTTCTCTATCTTTACTCTTTACCGGCGTGTGTATTATAAGTACAAATAAAAGTAACGACCTACGAATGTCCCACTGCTGGGCTTAGGCCTCCTCTTCCTTTAGATGAGAAGGTTTGGAGCTTATTCCACATGCTGCTCCAATGCGCGTTGGTGGAATACACATGTGGCAGAATTTAAGTCAAATGCAGGTTTCCTCACGATGTTTTCCGTCACTACCAAGCAAGAGATGATTTATAATCAATACTATATATAAATATTATTCATATTACCTCTTCAACTTTAATTTTCTTCCTCTTATATTTCTCTCTCAATCTCGCAACTTTGCTCTGGCAACATTTACAATATGTAAAATGTTTGCATTTATTACTTTCATCGGTGTGTGAATTCATCTTTACTATATTTTCAAATGAATCTTCACTCTTAGCACTACATGACTGACTTTCCTCTAATGAATGCACTGAAAATTGAATTTAAATTTTTAATCAGTCATTACTTTTATTACTTAAATAATATAATTCAAATGGTAAAATATAAGTCACTTGATGATAAGTATACCATAGAGCATAAATCATAGACATTGGCAATGTAAGAAATCTTAATTATTCAATATTAAAGCCTGTAATTATAACACTGGGTTAAAGCCTCTTTTGGACCTTACTCAAACACATCACTCCAATGCATGTTGATGGATAAACGTGAGGCAGAATTTTGGTGAAATAAGGCTCATGCAGTTTTCCTCACAACATTTTGATTAATTAACGAATCATGAATATTAATGAGCACAAATGAAAATTTAGTGGAGCCTGGGATTGAATTGTATTCTAGCCACTGGGCCATCTAAACACTATACAATCAGAAATGTAATAGTTATTCTATATGTTTTATGATACAAAGTCGATATTTTAAAAATAATGTTAGGTATTAGATGGTGGTAGAGCTTTGTGCAAGCTTGTCTGGGTAGGTACCACCCACTCATCAGATATTCTACCGCAAAACAGCAGTACTCGCTATTGTTGTGTTCCGGTTTGAAGGATGAGTGAGCCAGTGTAATTACAGGCACAAGGGACATAACATCTTAGTTCCCAAGGTTGGTGGTGCATTGGCATTGTAAGCGATGGTAACATCTCTTACAATGCCAATGTCTATGGGCGTTGGTGACCACTTACCATCAGGTGGCCCATATGCTCGTCCGCCTTCCTATGCAATAAAAAAAAAAACAAAAAAAATAATATAAATATAAACTCAACCTTGTTCTGAACACTTTGGTTTATGATACATTGATATACATTTGAGAATACACAATAAAAGTGGTGAGTCTGGTTGGTTCTTGTAGACATCAACAATTTTAGATGCATGCTCGGAGTCACATTTAATACCTGGAATAATATTTGCATCTATATAGTTATTCATCTCTTATTGATAGAAGAAAACTTATACATCTAATGCTGTTTAACTGTTGATCCATTTATATAGGCCTTTTCTTTATTACAAATGTATTATATTGCACTTACACACAAATTCAAGATATTAATGAAATATAAATAAGTTTGCTTCTCTTTAAATAAACTCTTTCATAACGAAATATGAAATTAAGTAAATATGTGTCAACAATATAGACAACAGAATTGAGTAGTTAATAAAATATTAACCTAAATAATTTAGTATACTCCATATATCACTTTCTCCGAACCTTAGTCCTGATAAAGCAGAATCAGTTGACTTCAAAATAGCATTAGCAAATTTGAAAACCATATTGGATAGCGGTATTTCTGATGTAAAAACAGAAAGGGAGTACTTAAATTCCTGAAAATACAAAACAAATTATTTAGCATCCAATTGTAATTTGAAAAGATTTATTTAATCTGTATTTAAAAAAAATAATGATATAAAGAACTTAGTATGTACATTTATAAATAACAAAGAGCTAAGCTTCTGGTAGCTAGAAAAAAGATAACTATTAATTTAAAAGAAAATACATAATTATGCTAATACATAATATATATAGCTTACCATTCTGAGTAAATATTCAGCAATAAGTATATTCACAGCTTGAAATGTTAATTCCAAGCGCTGAGTGAAATTCTCCTGGCATAAAGTAGACTGACCTAAAATTTTATAATAATATTAATCAGGTACTACTCTATTTGTTTTGTCAATTAGATAATTTTAAGGAGTGCCTGGCAGGTAGACTTGATGTACAAAATAATTAAGATTATTAAATGATTACATATAATATTATATGAGACATTGACTTGAATTGAATAAATAAATACATCATTTCAATTATTCAAATAGTCTACGAATTAAGGATAAAATGAACTGCTAACTTATCATTTTATTATATTATATAAGTCAACTTAATACCTGTTTCAGCCCTTTGTAAAACATCTACAATGTGCCCTCGCAAATAAGCTCTCAGATCATTTAATACGCCGTTGTTTTCGAATAGATCATGGATAAACTTTTGAAACTCGTCAGCAGATTCATCTCTTAAATCGGTAATTTCAACCGGCATTTTTGTTTCATTTGTTGCCGCACATTCCATTTTATTTATGCCTAAATACATGCGTTCATCAACGTAATTATGAAATTATAAAATATACTGATATTTTTTAAATATACACTTACAATTTCAAACTTCCCAAACAAATTATTTTTGACGTTTATTTGTTGACATATCCGGTTACTAATGCTACCGCAGCATTTTTAGAAGATAGTAATAATTTATTTATTTATAAAACACTGGTTTATACTGATTTTAAAATTAAATGAAATAGTGTCAAACAATAATTTTATTTGTACATGACTATTAAAAAAATACTTTTTTGAAAATAAATATTTCTGTGAATTGCCATCCAATATGTATTTATAAACAGTAACCATGCCGATCATACAAAATATGCAACAATTCATATAATAATCATCTATTTCGTCACTCCTTACAACAGTCCCTGTGGCGCAGAGGATAGCGCGTTGGACTTCTAATCCAAAGGTCGTGGGTTCGATCCCCACCAGGGATGGACAAATATTCTTTTTGCATATTTTTTTAATTAAACTATTATAATATTTTTTGTATATGCATACATTTTATTTTGAGGAATCATTGACGTATTCAGTGCAATATTATATTGTATAAGTGTGATTCTAGTGTATAAATTTTTTTCATGTATTCGCTTTCATATAAATAGTTGGATAAAATTTGTATTTAGATATGTTTTTGATTAGCAAAATATTATCTTTCTATATACCATATAGGTCTTTCCTGAAAAATTACTTTTTTCTTTACACATATTAAAAGTGTAGTAAACATTTACGGAACTTAGTATAAATAATATACATAGCTTTTTTTAATGTATTAGGTAGCAGACAACCCCCTGGAGGTTGACTGGAGTTGGACTGGTTGGCTAGTTGGGAGTAGCCCAACATGTTGCCATTGTAAGAAATATTATCCATTCCTTATATCGCCAACAACCTTGGGAAATGTGAGAGCATTGATTCTCAAGAGAGATTAGCCAAATACTGAGGCCATATTGTAATAAACTAGTGAGTAAGCAAACATAGTTGCATTCCCTATTTATTCATTCTCATAATTCGATGGGACGGCAACCCGACACGACCGGAAAAAGTTCAGGCGCAGGACCAACGTCTTTCCGCGGCACAGGAGTCCACATTTCCAACTTCCAGACTACGGGCTGCTACTGAGAAACTACGATAGAAAAATTCAATAACTAGGCTTCCGAATGAGCAATAAACTCTACATTAATTGTGTTAATATTTTTTTTAATGTAGTAGTGCTCATTTAGAAGCCTTTGATAGGTCATTAATTTCGCTAACTAGTCCCTTAAGTCTAAAAACATAACGTGATTAATGGACGACCTCTAAGTAGCTATATCTTTATAATCAAACAAATAAATCCTTATAATTCAAAACTACTTTCGCCTGAATTGTCGAAAAAAAAAACCTTAGTGCCCAAGGTTGGTGGCGCTTTGGCGAACTGGCCCATTTGCTCGTCCACCTACCTATAGGTACTATATAAAAAATATTGTATATCTTTCATTTTAAAGATTTGAAGAGTCGCTCACTTTATAAATGGATTTTTTAGTACATCATGTATGGACCATCAGTAGTAACCATGGTTACATGGTTACTGCTGATGGTCCTTTACACAAAAATACATAAAGATGAGTATTTATTCGTCAATCGTCACCAGTGACACCAACCCACTTGCTTTTAATTTAACACTGTAGGTTAACTGTTTTCAAATTGATTGAAAATAAAAAAGTAGGGATTCTTTATGTTATATTTATTTTTTTATTCTTTTTAATTATTAGATTTCCATGGTAATAACTAATAATATATATTATTGCATATCTATCATCAATGGGGCGTCGATAGTTCCAGTTGAGTCTACTGTATTTCTTTTCTGGCCTAACTGTTGATGCCAAGTTGCAGTGGGCCCCCATATATTGACGGATTGGCGAGTAGACTAAGCTTAGCGGCTTTTGCGGTTAAGAAAATAAGGTTTTTTACCGATGTCGATACGGCCTTGTCTTGTATATTTTAGTTATTTTCACAGTATCATGTCTTACGGCATTATGCTGTGGGGTAATGCGGCCGCAATCAATGCGATGTTTGTACTGCAGAAGAGGGCTATTCGCGCAATCTATAATCTAGGAGCTAGAGAATTCCTAAGACAGAAACTTAAAGAAATTAAAATGTTGCTTCTCAATACATATTATGTAATGTTATGTATGTACGGAAAAACATTAATGATTTATGAGAAAATGTGATACTCATAACATTGGTACAAGGAACAAACACAAATTAATTACTCCCGTTACTCGACTGCATAGAGTTAGTAACTCTTTTTGTGGGACAATGTATACAGTTCTACAACAGGATCCCAGAAAGCGTTCAAAATGACTCAGTGGCTAAATTAAAAAAAAAAATGTAAAGGAACGCTTATGTGCTAAAGGTGTAATACAATTAATAATTTTATGGACAATAGCATACCTTGGGAATAAGACGATCGCCGCATGGCTATTTCTATTTATCCTTTTGTAAACAATACATAAAAAAGAGAAAAAAAAAACGCTTTCTTTCGCCGGTTCTTCTCAGAGCAGGGTGTTTATTTTCCGAACCAGTGGTAGTTTTGAATAAAATATTTTGAATTTGATTCAAGTATGATTTGACAATTACATCTGTACTATTGATTAGACTTAGCAGTTTATTCGTTTGATGTGAATGAAAAAAGATCCTCGTTTTCTGTGAATGTAATGCTAGAAATATGTATATAAATCGTTTTGAATTAATTGATATACTGTTTTTTTCCTGGTTTTTATTGGTAACTGCTAAGGGTTGGAACTGGCAGCACTGGTCATCAAAATTCAAAGTCACTATCAAAAACTCAAAACATTTATAATACTACTGTCAAATTTTTGTACATAATAATAATTAACATCTATTGTTTTTGTTATTTAAAACAATCATAATTCATAAAAAATGCGTCGACGCGCAGGTGTAGGTGCTATTCAAAAACAGAGACTCGAACAAGAAAAGTACAGAGAAAAGGGTTCTGAAATTCAAGAGAATCAATTTCAACAAATGTCTAAACAGTTAGAGGTTTTTAGGGAAAATCTTGAGGAATTCGCTACTAAACATAAGAGTGAAATAAAAAAGAATGCCCAGTTTAGAAGACAGTTCCAAGAAATGTGTGCTGCGATTGGAGTCGATCCTTTGGCATCGGGAAAAGGATTCTGGTCAGTTTTAGGTAGGTTGGTATTTTAAGTTCGTACTTATTCATCATTGTGTTGTTTCAACACATTAGTTTCTTTAGTTATTGCAACAAGTTTTTAATTTGTTTTTAATCATAGGTCAGTATTTTGTGTATAATACTGTATGTTTTTAGATATTACATTTAAAAAAAAAATAGTAAGTTATTTTTTAAAATATAAATTGCCTTTACAAAAGTAAACTTACTTTATTGTACATATCTTAGCGAAATATTAATGATAAATAAATATGACAACATTAACATTTCTTATTCTAGGTATAGGAGATTTCTATTATGAGCTGGGGGTGCAAATTGTAGAAGTGTGCTTAGCTACAAACTACAAAAATGGTGGTCTCATAACATTAGACGAATTGAGGACTCGGCTTATAGCAGCGAGAGGGAAAGCAAAAAAGCATCAGGACATAACCAATGAAGATTTATTAGCAGCTGTTAAAAAACTCAGAATATTTGGAAATGGGTAAATAAGGTTTTTGTACTTGCCAGCCAAAAAAAATGTAACATTTAAATCAATAAAATATTTAATGTTAATGGGTAATTTTTATAAATAAGCAAAAAAATGTGATTCTGTATTTCATTAACCTAGACCAAACAGATTCTTTTTATTAATTTTCAGGTTTACAGTAGTGCCGATTGGTAAAGGAAAATGGCTGGTCCAGTCAGTACCAGGAGAGTTAAACTTAGACCAGACGCTAGTACTTCAAAAGGCTAGTACATTAGGTACAGCCTGGGTTTCTACGAGCATTCTCACTGATGATTTAGGGTAAGTTATAAGAGTAGCATAAAACAAAAATCTTCATTTTCCTTCCTGCCCTTTTCCTACTATGTGGGGTCGGCACAACATGTATCCATCCACACTTTCTTTAACCTTCCCTGTCCTCTATATTTATCAACACTCATACTCATCATTCTTCTAGTAAAATGTTTTTCATCCCTCCTCATCACATGTCCATACCATGCTAATCTATTAAAAAAATTAAAAATAAAATAAAGAATACAGTAATTATCATCATCAATTATCACATAGGATTTATATGGAAATATATGAATTAATTCTTAATATTAATATTTTTTCAGTTGGAATGAAACAAGAGCACAAAATGCTCTTAACCATATGGTCAAAGAAGGTCTTGCTTGGGTGGATACTCAAGATGCAAAAGAGACTCTGTACTGGTTTCCCAGCATGTTTGCAGAATGTGTGTCAGCTTCTTGAGGTGATAGATTTGAATACTATGGAGTTAATTTGAATTTTTAATTTTGCGACTGAAATGCTATGGAATTAATTCAAATTAGTTTTTCACTCCAAACTAACGCTAATTGTAAATATCAAATAATTATTATGTTTCTGTATTTATGAGTATATGATATGTATAATATAATCAAATAATTGTTATATGTTATAAAAATAATAAAAAAAATACTTTTAATATTTATATTTTAATAAAACATTTTGAAAACTTAATCTTTTAATAAACTAATATTGCACTGTTGTGGAATGTGATTTAACTTGTTGTGTAGAGTCATAAACTGCTGCTACTCTCGTGATTTGCTGAACATATGTGAGGTAAATTTAATTGAATCCTTAATTCTTTGTTTTCTTTTTCAACAGAATCGAGTTTAGTTTTTAATTTTTCTGTCATATCCAAATATGACTCCTTCCATCTGTAAATGTAAATATTTTCCCTTTGAAATCATCATATATATATTAAAGGCATAACATTTTATTATAACAGTAAAAAAAATGGTTTTAAAATCTTAATAAAATTACACTTTAGAGCTTAGATTTGTCAGGTTGCCTTGATTCAGGTCAGTCAGGTCAGGTTTTTTTAGATCCAATTTTTTACTACATCTATTGTATTTTTTTTAGGATTTAAAAAAGCATAAATTGCGTTCATAGGTGAATCTGCTTTTTAAATATTAGGGTCTGGCAACCCTAAGTGGTTTTAGTTTTTAAAAAACCATCCATATGACCAGATATTGTCTTTATTGTATATGTATATACATAGAGATATGTCTGAATGTTTTATTAAGCTTTTTTTTTAAATGAAGACATTCATTATTAACTTACTTTTTATTTAGTTCCATCTGATTTTTTAAATGTTTGTTAAGTTCCATCAATTCATTTTCTTTTGTTGTAACCATTCTGTAAATATTTATCAATTATTTTAATTGTTATTTGAAATGATATAAGATATAAAGTATAACATAAACATATAAATATAACTGATAAATACTTTTGATTCAATTCAGATCTTGAAGACAGCATAGTTTGCAATTTATATATCATTTCATGTGTTTCTTCCAAAGATTTTTGAAGATGTTCCACTTTTAAACTGAAACAAATAGCTTGTAAAATATACAGTACACAGTAACAGCCTGTGACAATCCCACTACTGGGCTAAGGCCTCTTCTCTTTTTTTTTGAGGAGAATGTTTGTGCCTTATTCCACCACGAGTTGTATTCCACCACTCACGATGTTTGCCTTCACTGTGTAAAATATTAAATAGAAAATATTGATTTTACATAAAAATATGAAATAAGTATAGTAATGTTTCATTATATACTTTAGTTCGTCAATCTGTGTTTTCATTAGGTTCTCTTCCCAATCGCGTCGTTTCGTTTCCCTCGTGTTGATGTCTTGAATTCTCTTTATGTCCATAGCTAAGGATTGTTTCTCACAAACAAGCTGTATGTTACGACGTTCTGAAGCCACCTTTATAATAATTTACATGTTTAAGATGTTATACATATGTATAACATCTTAAACATGTATAGTCTTTAGTAAGAAAAACTGTTGTTTAATTTAATTTTTAACATTTTTTTTTATATATAAACAATTTTGCTTAATTAAGAATCAATTAAATTCTAATTTTGAATAAAATTTTAAAATAAGGAGTTTCACAGGGTACTTTATTGGGTCCAAAATTTTGATTTAAAAAGTAGGAATTAAAAAAATATGAAATCATACCAATTCTTGGAACATAGCTTCAAGTCTTTGTTCAGCAAGAGTCAACTTAGGATCGACTGAACTCAAGTTATTCTGTTGAAGTTTTAAATGATTCTCATTCGTTGCTTGTAATATTTTATTATCTCTGTTTTGAAAAAATATATACATATTATGTTAACATATTTATAAGAGTAAAAAAGGTATTTTGATGCAAAAAATAGCAAGCAAAAATATACCTTAACGTTTTATTTATTAAAAGTCCTTTTTCTACAATTTCCGCATCAAGATTTCTGATATGTTCAAGCATATCAGAAACTTTTTCGTTGTACTTCTCTTTAATTTCATCTAATTCTTTTCTATATTTTGTTTCTGTATCACGTTGAACATTTAATAGTGTTTGTTTCAATGATTTCAACTCGCCTAAAATTAGTTTTCAATTGCAATGTTTATAATTATTTAATAACAAAAACCCTAAATTAAAAAGTTAGAAACCTGTTATGACTCCAATCTTTTTGTAAGCTTCGTTCTTTTGTACTGAAACCAGATCGTACAGCTGTAATGCTTCTGCGACCTATACAAATCATAAAGATATAATTAAAAAAAATATTTTGTTAATATTACTATTTAAACGCTGGATTACCTTGGATTTGGCTTCTGTTTCTTTCTTAATATGATCTACACATTGCTTTTGTGATAAGAGTAGTTGAGATTTTATATCCAGATGACTTTTAATTTCGGCTGACAGATTTATTTTATGTTCTTCTAAAGACTTTTTAATTTCTTTTAATTCTTCTTCCAATTCTTTGCCTCTCTCTTTGTAAGATGCAATCTCTTTTTCTTTGTTTTTTAATTCATTTTGAAGGGAATTTCTTTCTGCATACACTTTCTTATATTTAGATTCTAATTCAACATAGTCTGTTAGAGCGGTGCTAAGTTTCAGATCTAAATCTCTGTTATCATCATTGTTAGTCTGGAAAGTAAATATTAAATATCTACTACTTTTCATAATATATTGATAAAATAGGTATTTTAATTATATTACAAGAATTTCTTACTTCGCTTCCCCTTCTGTTGTCATAATATGTTTTCAGTTCTGTATCAAGAGCATCAACAGTTTTCTGTGATGTTTGCCACAGAACATTCAGTGAATCTCTTTCCTGTAAAAGAAAAAATATTCATTGATGCCGGGTAAATGTTGTAGTAAAAAGAGACTACACTACAATGAATATGGCTTTTTCATATAGCTCTAAGGTATTAAAAATGCTGCACTTACAATCTTAAGCATTAAAGACACTATACTAAAAATAAAAGTAATATATTTGAGGTAAGATACAGTGATAGGAACTTAATATAAAATTGAAGATGTTAAACAGTTTGTAAAGTTATTAATTTAAGTTAATAGTTAGGTGTCAGAAATAGTAATTATCAACCTTAGTTAGTAAACACACTTGTTTCTTTAATTCTTCCAGCTCCTTGGTATGATCGCTGACATGGATCTGCTGTGCAAGCTGCAATTTCTCTTTTAATAGGTTCCCAACTTGCTGGGACAACTTTTGGTTATCAGCGATTAAAGTTCTAATCTCTTGCTCAACTATTGTCTGATTTTGCTGTAAATAATTTGAAATTAAATAGTTTACAAGCTTATAAATATTTTTAGTAAAATAATTACCCTATAAAATTGAACTTCATTTTCTAAAGCATCCAAATTAGTGCTATCTGGTACATTCATGGTTTTTTTTAAATTGTTTATGTTTATTAAGAGTTATTGTGAATTAAATGGATTATAAATGACTATAAAAATCTGAGATAATGAAGTTTCATTTCAAATACGAATTAAATTAAAGTTTTAACAAAATCTTCACGTGGCTTGTTTTGTTTACATTTCGCGCCCTCGAGTGTCACTTTCGTTGCTAAGCAACCAGTTTTTAAGCATTTTGACAGAAGCATATTAGGCCTATGCGCATATTGTGTCTGTACTTTAAGATTTAAAATAAAGGGTAAATTAGTTATAATAGAAAACTAGCTTTTTTAATTTCAATATAACGTTTTTAAAGTTACCTTAATTTTTTAGTTTGAAATGTTTTTCAACGAAAATTAAGAAATTATTTAACGTCAACGTCAAAAAATGACCTTGAAATCAATATTTGCTTATCGTTATCGCGCATATTGCATTGTTTTCGGAAAATGTAAATAAATCGTTAGTGTATCCCATTACCGTTCAATAAATCTTTAGTGTATTTCATCACGAGCTCATCACTATGACCAGGTAAATACTTTCGATTAATTTTGTAGATAGATAGATTTCTTTAACAAAACATTCGGTCATTTATGTTTTAGTTTGTATATTGATATAAGAGATGATCAGTGGCCGCTTGTATACGATGAAAAATATAATGTATCTTTTTGTGGACTTGAGAAGTTACATGTATTTGATGCTAAGAAATGGCGAAATATAATTCAGGTATGAATTAAAAAAATAAATATATTTTACGATATTTATATGTTATGTGTTTTCTATTCAGGGCCGGATTTAGGGGAGCGCAATCGGGGTTACTGCTCCGGGGCTTCCACAAAAGAGGGCCCCAACAATAGAGACTTGAAATAAATTTTCCTTATCCCAAAGGCCTAGTGTGGTGGTACAAAAAAAAACTCAGTGACTGCACATCATCGAAAATAACGGGGCTACAGCCCCGGACCCTCCACAAAAGAGATGCCACCACTATAGAGACTTCGGAAAAAACATCAGCAAATTTTATGGCTGATGTGCCTTTTCTTTGATTGCTGACCTTTTTTTTTCTTTTGCTTATTTGGTTTCACAATCAATTTGGCCAGGGGGCCTCCACACTTCACACCTCTATTGAAATATTTTTGTTTGTTTCAAAATGATCATAATGTACAAATGTCAAATGATACATGTAATGAATTTTGTCTCTTATATTTTACAGTATCTTTTAGAAGCTAACTTCATTACTCAAGAATGCCTGGTAAAACCTCTTGAAGCAAAAGAGAATGAACTGCTTCTTGTCCATACAAAGAAATATCTCAAATCTCTTAAAGTAAGCTTTCAATCATAATATTTTTTAGCATAATCTAATCTTAAAATAATTTAAATATATATATATACTAGCGTTTATCGCGCGGTTTCACCCAAGTAGTTCCTGTTCCCGTGGGAATACGGTGACAAAATTTAGCCTATGTTATTTGCTGAAAATTTATTGTAAGTATTTATTATAGCTTTCCATTGATTGTAAGTATTTTTAAAATCGGTATTGTGGTTTAGCTTTAGACGCAATAGCGTACAAACTCACATTTGCATTTAATGGTGAGTAAAAACATGTTTTATTTATTGTAATAGGCTAAGTACTCACAGAGCGGTTTTCACATGCGCCAGCTGCGGTGGCGGAACAGCTGTTTTATTTCTAAACTCACAAGACCGGAGTTCTGTTCGGTTATTGCGGACGTCGTGGTTGCGGTTATCGCCCACAAAACTGGTGGGAGATTATCGCAAGACGAGCGGTTATACATAATGGCATCAGATTTATGTGCATGCGCCACTAACTAATCCCGTCGCAGCTGCGGGTGACCGCGACCCGCGAGTGCAACAAGTTGCCCGCCGGTGCAGAGGAATCCGCAAGCGCTCGCGCACGTTGCGGGCGTAAAAGGCTTCCTGACATGTATACAAAATTGAACCCGCAATCGCGGGCGCGGGCGCGGGTGAAAACCGCTTCGTGAGTTCTTAGCCTTAGGTAGGCGTACTGTTTTGACTGTGCAGAAAAATACACTGAGTGAATATTTTTAAATTTTGTTATATGTTTATGATTTTAGTGGAGCGCAAAAGTGGCAATGATAGCCGAGGTCCCTGTAGTGGCTTTTCTGCCGAATATACTTGTGCAACGCGCTTATTTGAAGCCCATGAGGTAAGTATTTTACAGCTTCTTTTATTATTATTAAAATAAGTAATAAAATTTCTGCCCCAAGTGCTTACAAGTATAAACTGTATCAAATCACAATGTGACATAAATAAATAATGTACAAAATATATTAAATTATAAATTTTAGGTAGCATTATTTATTATCTGTTATTTTTTTTAATATAAATGGTAATGGTATAGTACGTGGTGTGTACATACCGCATCTACATTTTAAAACTAAGATATAATATTCTATATAATTCTAATGATGTATAGTGTAACTACTGCTCCGCACATGTGTGTATTATATTATATTCAGTGCAGTTAGTCCTGCTTAAGAATGGCTGACTTGTCCGTAATTGGTCAGAAGAACATTATCAAGTAACTTGGGAGAAAATAACGATTAAAGTAATTTAATTCTTAAAGTCAAAAACCTATATTATAGGTTACAAACTGGTGGTTCAATATTAGCCGGTAAGTTAGCACTGGAGAGAGGCTGGGCGATAAACGTGGGCGGTGGCTTCCACCACTGTAGCGGTCAGCGAGGTGGGGGTTTCTGCGCGTACGCCGATATCACACTACTTATAAGGAATCTAGTTACACATAGGAATGTGCAAAATGCCATGATTGTGGATTTGGATGCACATCAAGTATGTTGACTTTTTTGGAATGGTTTAATTTAACTTAGTTCTTATTTTTTCTGGACTGAATTTTAGTTTTTTCATGCTTGTATGTACAGTTGTGCTTCTGCTATACAGAACTTATTATTATTTGTTGTTCTTGTCAAAAGGATTAGTGAACCTATGTAATTACGAGCATAAGGGACATAACTTCTTAATTCTTCAAGTTATTGGCACATTTATGATGTAGAAATGGTGTATGCCAGTGCCAATGTTTATGGACAGCGGTGACCACTTATTGATTTAGATTTTGTTGTCATCTAATTTTTACCAATATTTTCCAGGGCAATGGTTACCAGCGTGATTTCCTCGGAGTTCCAGAAGTCTACATCATGGATATGTATAACCGACACATATATCCTAAGGACGAAGTGGCCAAGAGAGCTATCAGACGGAGGATTGAATTAGGGAACAAGGTTGAAGATTTGGAATATATGTTGAAACTGAGGAAGTGAGTCTCAATTATTTTTTTACAAGTTTCCGCCCGTGGCTTGCGCTCGTGTCCAGAAAATAGGTACCCTATGCGCTTTTTTGGACCTCTGACAATGTGCAATGTGTTTATGCAAAATCTCTTGGTGATCGGTTGGGTAAAGAAATGAAAGCTTAACAAACAAACTGTCATTCGAAAAAAAAAAAAATATTTGTCTTCTTCTTCTCTGTCGTCACACTCTTGGCAGAGTGGTCGTGATCGTCGTGACAGGGTTGGTGGCAAGCTTTACAATACGTCACCATTCCTCTCGTCGTGTTGCTTGCCTCGTGCATTCATGGAGTGGACCATTTAGTGCAGCTTTGACTTGGTCGGTCCAGCGCATTGGTGCTCTACCGCGCGCCCTCGTGCCCTCAATTTTGCCCTGGACCACGAGTCGCTCCACAGTCTTATGATCTATTTATTTGAACAAGTTATTGTGTAGCACGAAACGTCTTATATACGTTTAAATAATATGGCGTTTGAAGTTAGATCCTGGTCGCATTGCAGTCGCTGTTATCTGTGCAATAAATTGAGTGTTCCTCAGGGATTCATTTTGGTTCCTTTTCTTTATTTAGTATACATAAATACTCTTTATTTTTACAGTAGCTTTATTTGAGGTGTTCTAGATCAATTTATGTCATAATTTATATTCATAATGTAATGAGCTAGTTGTAAACAACAACAAATGAGCATTGTCACTGGTAGGTATAGTTGATTTTATCCTCGAACTGTTGTATCAGTATGAGAAGTTTGCTCAGTCTTGGACAGTTTTTTTAATTACTTTATTAAATTTAATACCATTTTTAGAAATTTAAAAGCTGCTCTCAAAGAGTTCAAGCCAGACATATTGGTATACAACGCCGGCACAGATGTATTGGATACAGATCCACTCGGACACATGCGGATCAGTGAAGTTGTAAGTATAATCAATTTATATACCGTTGGGTGTTCAACTTTTAATACTAAATTCATGGGTTGATTTATTGTCACCGCCCTATATAAGCAGCGCGAGTAACGTACGCCAAGCATTATTCTTATATTCACTTGGTGGTAGAGCTTTGTGCAAGCTCGTCTGGGTAGGTACTACCCACTCATCAGATATTCTACCTCAAAACAGCAGTACTTGGTACTGTTGTGTTCCGGTTTGAAGGGTGTGTGAGCCAGTGTAATTCCAGGCACAAGGGACATAACATCTTAGTTCCCAAGGTTGGTGGTCGCATTAGTGATGTAAGTGATGGTTAACATTTCTTACAATGCCATTGTCTATGGGCGTTGGTGACCACTTACCATCAGGCCCATATGATCGTCCCCCTTCCTACTCAATAAAAAAAAATCTTCTGTAATTCGGTCGTAAGCGATAGCTCTATCTGTTTATTATTGATGTCTGTTCTATTTTTGTGTCTAACATTGTAAACGTCAATATCAGTTTACTTTATTGTTGTATAGTGGTTTTGGTTAATCTTTTTAAGAAACACATTTCCATTCAGATTCCTAACAATACATATACTAGCTATCGCCCGCATCTTCTCTTTCGTGTTTTACATCTAAAAATGTCCTTCGAGGATCAAGCTTGCTTATTACCAAATTTAATTGAAATCGTTACAGTGTTTTAAACGTGTAAGCATAACACAGACAGACAATTACTTCGCATCTCTAATATCTTCATTGATTGTCTATATTTAAATAGATAAATAAAACGAATAAATATAATATAATGCCATATCTATATATAGGTAGGTTATATCGGTTTTATTTAATTGTAACAGTATTTATAATCTGTAATATATTTTTTCATCATCAGGGTATTTCCGGGTATGAATGTTTAGTTTATATTTAATACAGATTAGATGGTTGCATTCTAAGACTCGCTATTTTATATTATCCTCGGCTTGCAGCCAGAACTCCACAATTGTTAAAACTGGCTTAAGTACAGTTTTTTTTAAATAATATTTGTAGTTAGGAGGATGAACAGATGGGCATCCTGATAGAGTTAATGGGTACAACAGTTCATTGTCATTTACACTGTGAGAAATAATAACCATCTCTTACATCATGAATGCCTTGAGTAACCTTGGAAACTATGATGTTATGTTCCTTGTGCCTTTATTTACACTAGTTCACTCATCTCCCTAAGTATTATTGTATGAAGTTAGAACATGCGATCAGTGGGTCGTATCCACCAGACGGGCGTTCAGCATATCTGTATAATATACAAATAAGTATATACTTTAATTGATGTTGTAATTTCATTATTATTTACTTTATTTATTAGAAGTGTAAATACAGTAGACAAGCAGACTTCATTGTTGGTAGTAGTCAGTCGTGGGTTCGATTCCCTTTTCATGACGTTTGCGTGTTTCGTGATATCAACGTTTAGAGTGAAGAGTTTAAATATTTATAATTTTCAAGGAAAATAATATGTAAAGCCGCTTCACGGCGACTTTTTACAGCGATGCAGTAGCTATGCTGTCGCGCGTTTGCATCGATACAGTTGCGATGCTGTAGCGCGTTAGTAGCGCATCGCTTCTGTAGCGCGTTGGAAATGCGACTAACGCGCGTTAATAGCGACGAAGCATCACTGCAAAAAACCAGCGTGGCCGAGCGGCCTAATATTTATGTATACTATTTAGTTGTTAATGATTTAATTTGACAGGGTATCATAAAACGAGATGAATTCGTCTTCGAGATATGTAAAGAGAAGGAAATTCCAGTAGTGATGCTCACCAGCGGCGGTTATTTGAGGAGGACCGCAAGAATAATAGCAGACTCCATCATAAACCTTAAGAACAAAGGCCTAATTGGATGCGAACCTATTAAAAAGGTTGAAAGTAAATCGAAAACGCTTTAAAAGGTATTAAAGAAAAGTCGACCTTATGATCAAATCAACAAGGTAGTTTTTTCATTGTATTTCTTCATATCTAAATGTGGATTTTTTTTTGCTAATATAAATTGTGTCTTAGGGAAGATGTTTCAGAGTTTGTTTGTCAATAATTCATTAAAAAATTGGATCTTAAATTATGAGACACAAAGTCGTTTTTCCATTAAATTTTTAAGAATTTGTAGTGTTTGAGAATTATTGTATGATCAATAATAATATAGTGTTTTCTTATTGTAGTTTATTGATGACATTATACAGTATTTATTGAAATTTTTATTATGTGATATTCGTTTTTGTGATATTTTGATAATTTGTTCTTTTTTTAAAATTTAGATATAATTTAATTACAAATTACATTATAATGTAGACTAAGTGCCAACAAGAGTCATATATTTTATTATATTACAAGATTATTTATTATATATTTCAAGTGTGACTTGACTTTTAACATTAAATGGAAATTATTGTTGTATATTCATAGCTGATTTTGAGCCTAAGATTTGTTTTGCCCGAACACAGAATGTCTAGTGAAAAATTAGGTACATAGTATAATATGTACTTGTAAAATGTGCATTTACATTGTAATGTACAAGCGGTATATATGTATATATAACAAGTAATATATTAAGAAGAGGGGGGTATGCAAGGGGGGGTCAGGTGTTAAGTCCATTGCTGTATACATTATTTACTAATTCTCACTGCTCGGCTATGTTATATGATATATAGATTTGAACGTAGTTTTAAGACACTGACAATGTGCAAAATTATTGATATAACTTAAAATCATGTTTAAGTTAATCCGTTCAATTAGTAGTAGTGAAAATATGTATGTGGATTTTGATTGTATTTCCAAACACGTTGTGTTCGAAAAGCAATGGCCAAAAATTTACAAACGCTTATACTTTGACTATTATAAAGTTTATATACCCATGTCAAATGCATAAGAATAACGTTGGATAGGAATATAAAAAAGTATCGCTTTTCACTTGTGAATAAAAAATACATTTTTTCAATATTTAAGACGTATTGTCGATATGAAGTGTTGAGTAAGAAAATATCTCATAGATTTTATTCATTGTATATTGATGTTTATTACTATGTGTAGTTATATATTCATGTGTAATAAGTAAATCTATGGTAGCATAGATTTATTAGTCTTCAAATTCGAGAGTGTGCAACCTCTGCAATATCACGAAATTTGCTTAAAATGGAGTAGTCGTTAATGTCGTTGGAATATAATTAAAATTTTAAAGCAAAATAAAATAAAATAGGACTAATGTTACTATAAAATGAAAATCGTTGTTTACGTATTATAACGACGATGCAGTGAAGGTTCTAGAATTAAAGAACAACAAAAATCTATACC
Organism: Nymphalis c-album; assembly: GCA_963151315.1. NCBI lineage: Eukaryota > Metazoa > Arthropoda > Insecta > Lepidoptera > Nymphalidae > Nymphalis > Nymphalis c-album. The sequence continues at coordinate 7,204,724 of OY720607.1, read as the reverse complement.
TCTATGCATAGAGTGGTAAGAACGTGTAGAGCTTGTGCAGATGCCAAATTGTGTAAGTAGTGCTTAAATGTGATTGATGTAGCTTTCCTATCAATGCTGTCTTCATCTTAAATATCAAATCAAAGTTTAAGTAAAGCTGTTAAGTAGATTTTAGTTATAAAAATATATTGACGTGTTCGTATGATTGTTCTCCATATTGAATTGAATGTGCCAAATATTTGAAGTATTGTGATTTTTTTATATAAAACCAAAAAGGTATTTTTTATTTTTACTCTATGATATTAGATATGTGATAGTGTGCTGCGGAATTAAATTCCATAAATAAAAAAATCTATTTATTTGTCTCCATACTTTTGTTTTATTGCAATTAACCAAACACTATTCAATCTAATAATACTAATGAAATAGCTAAATAATTATTATTTATATAAAGCATTTATTTTTAGCCAAAACAGCAGGAAAATATTTGCAAAATGCCACGTTACCTAAACAATGGATAACAGATTATGAATATCAGATAAATGCGTTGCAACGGCTTCTTAAGTTTGTTATCTATGGTCCGATACGACTCGCGCTAAGTTTCTTACACTGATGGTACTCTAATAAATATTCGATATATTTGACAAAGTTCTATCATATTCCCATACAATAGAAACATTGTACTTTTACAAAGTTTCAATTCAATTACGGACTATAAGAGTTATAAAGCATCTCTAATGGGTCTTTTCACACGTAGAAGTGTCTACCAAAATGTATGAATTAGGATTGTATAATTGGCGCCTCTGTAGTAGAGGCTTAATTCTGAAATTAACTTTAATGCGTTTATTATTTATGAATTAGCTTAACGGAAAGGAGAAAATAGCGTATTTTGAAAGCGGATGTCTCTTGATGAACTTTCTCTTTAATTCCGTTTTTCTTTATCGATTTATTACCGCATTTCTTCAAATTTCACCCTCTCGCTCCAGCGGCGTCATTTAAATTTCATACATTTTGGGTGACACCTTTAATACACAGAAAAAACATTCCTCTCATTAACCCCATAGCTCCTCTAAACTCCATAGCTCCATAACTCCAATTGCACGAGCGTGCCCATAGAACGTGAAGAAAAACTAGCTTACACTTTTTTTCACTTTATGATAGGTTTTTGTAGTGCCATTATTGTTATTTGTTTGTTGCTATTGTTAAATAAATAAATAAAACAATTGGTGTCAGACAGACAGGCCCGGACTTAGGGAACAACACACTGTCTTTTAAGGCCTCCATTCCGAAGTTGTTAGAGTAAAATTGTAATATTTTTGGCTAGGTAGGACTCCTTGGCTGGCCGAGCTCATAGACCGGTGTCTTGTAGACATAAATCCGGGGCTGCTAACAGAACATTATTTAAATGACCTTGAATTTGAAAATAAGGCTAAACATTGGTAGATGTTATATAAAAGTCATTATATTCATCAATTTGTCTTCACAAGAGTTTTCCAAATGATTACATCTAGATATCTAAGAACAAGTTTATCTAGTAGTTGTATTAAATTGCGTATAGTAGTCGTCGGTCGGCGTGTTGTTGTAGACGACTTGCTTGAAATATTTCTCCGTCTCCTTCTGCTGAAGCGCGAGTAATTGATTTTCTTCCATCAATTGACGCGCAATTTCCCTGAAAAGAAAATGTATGAGTAATAGTAACAATATTATCCTCACGGGTAATAATTCTAGCAGTTCAGCATACATACAAACACGAGTGTCTGTATGTATGCTGAACACAAATGCTTCCATAAGTATAATCCCCTAAATCAAAAGGGGGGCGTGTGGTCTCGCCAGATAAATTATTAGCTAACTAAGCAACTGTCATTATCGATATACTTTGACGAAACTATACCATTCCCATAGTGCGCGGATTATACAATAAAATATTGGTGTAATGACAAATATCTGCATAGATATGAAACCTCGACTTATTCTCAGACTAAGTCTGTACAGTAAAAATATGACTGTAACAAAGTAATACCTCCTCTTCCTCTGGTCCTCAATGTCTTGCCTTGCTACCTCCCGTTGTATGGACTTCGCTAAAGCTTGCCACTCAGCCTCCATTTGTTCCTCTGCCTCACGCTTTGCCTGCAATTAAGATATATGTAACAAAGTGCCAACTATCAATTTTCAGTCATCAAAAATATGAACAGTTATGAGGCTATAATATTATAAGATTATCGAACCTTAGCTGCAGCCATCTGTTCTTTCTGTGCCGCGTAAAACTTCTTCAACTCCTCCTGGTTCATACCTTTATACATAAAACCGATGGCTCTGAAAAAAAGAAAACAATCCTTCAGGACAGTCTACTTAATTTTATCCAGTATATCGATAGCCCGATAGATTGGTGCTATGTGCAAGGTTTTCTGCTAAAAGAAGGTTCAAATGCAAAATGCCAAAAGGAACACAGACTTGACAAGGTTCTATAAGAGCTATAATCTCTAATAAATTATTGGGATAGTACAATATTAGGTGTCTCATAGTGTATCGGTGTAATTATAACCAGAGCCAAGTGAACTAAAAGAAAACATAAGCCCATAAAATCCTAGTTGGAAAAAGCTTCTTGTTTCGAGATTTAGGTGCTTATATTTACCCACTACAATTGTTTGATTTTTTTTCCGATATATAATATTAATAAGCAGATTTTCTAGCGATTCTTACTCTTCTTATATGAAAACACAAATGTAACACTTGTATATCTGATTTGAATTCGAGGCTTGTAACTCAAGCGTAGGACCGAGGAATATGTAATAAACATTATAAATCTTTTGAATTTTTTATAGCAAAAATATAACGTTGATAAATAAGTAAAGTTTCAAGAGCAAAAACAACTTATATACGGTACTTTTATGAATAGCGTTTGTTGTAATGAAAACTTTATACCTATTACCGCCCAAAGCGCTCTTAGCGACGTCCGGGTTTTCGGTGAGCATGTCTGAAGTGAGATTGTTGTACATTTCCGCGGCATTGTCGGCTTCTTCCTGTTCTTTCATTATTTGCTCCAATTGTTTCTTCTCTGTTGCCTTTAATTCGTAAAACAGTATAAACTTAAATTATAAATACAACAATCTACACATTTAATTATTCAACATGGTAAGTGATAGTAACAACGCTCATAGACATTGGCATTGTAAGAGATGTTATCAACGCTTACATCTGGGAACTAATGTTATGTCCCTTGTGCCTGTAATTACTCTGGCTTACTCTCCCTTCAAACCGGAATACAACAATACCAAGTACTGCTCTTTTGCAGTAGAAAATTTGATGGTACCTACCCGAACGAGCTTGCAAAAAACTCTACCACCAAGTAAAGTTACACCAATTTACATAGGTTTAAGTAAATCCGATTGTATTCTTATTTATCCTGCATGAAAACGAATACTTACTCCACGCTTTTATCATCTATGTCTTTTATCGCGTAAGACGCTTTGTTTATCAATGTTTTTTGATATAAGACTTCAATTTAATAACATGTCAGGTTTAAAATATTTGTAAGGTTAAATATAGAAATGAACTTGCGAAGTCGGAAATTTAAGGTTCCTAAAACGTTTTATATTTAAAAAAAACGTAAATAACTTTACAGACCGTAATAATCAATTAAATAGCTTAAAAAATAGGCAATTATTAAAAAAAAAAACAACGGCCAAGTGCGAGTCGGACTCGCGCACGAAGGGTTCCGTACCATCTATAAAAACGACAAAAACATCATGTCTGTTGTATGGGAGCCCCCGTTAAATATTTATGGTATTCTGTTTTTCAACTGTCTAACTATTACGGTTCATTATAGTATGAGATCCGGCTGCAAGATCACTATTAATATTATTTTAATTAAAGGTACTCGCGGGCAAATTTTGAGTGGCAACCTGGCAAAAATAGGTTCTCCTATTTATAATTAAACATAAAAAATATATTTGGATTATGTACGTTATGAACGTAGTGATCTTGCAGCCGGATCTTAGACTATTAGATTGGTTTTACCCTTTGGGTACGGAACCCTAAAAACAGAACTCTATAATCGTCACACTTCCATTAACATATTTAGGAGGAGGTAGCGTAGTATAATAAAACTTCTTCGTGGTGTATTCTTCGTTATTATGTGGTAGCGACGTACTACACATTTAGACTAAGTAGATAAGCGATGTTTCGTTTTGTCCTCTTACCAATGCTTCGTTGTAGCGCAAGTTTGCCTGACCAAGACGATAACGACACTCTCGCTCCAGTTTGTCAAGATCTCCTGCGCGAGCATCTCTAGCCTTTATTGCCATCTGAAACGAAATCAATCAGATATTTATATATATTTAAAACATTATTATATATATATATATATTTTAAATTTTATTGCACAACACAAAATATATGTCTTACAAAAGACAAATGGCAGACTTTATGCTATGTGTATTATCTACTAGATAATTTTAGAAATTGCAGAAAGAAACGTATGTATGTACTATGTAGGTAGGTACGATAACATATGTTGTAAACATTTGAATACAGAAATGTTTCCTTATTATTTAATATTGTATTAATACACAAAAAACTTTCATCTAAATATAAACTATAACTGATGTAATTATATAAAATAAATATAAAATTAATTAGTATAAAGTACGTTTGTGTGTTTAATTTATTGAAATATTATTGTAATATTTCTAGTACCGCCTTCCTGTATTTCTGACGAGCCTCATTTGTTAAAGGAAGGAAGCAAGGCTTCTTTTGAACTATTTAGTCAAAATATAAAAAAAAACAAAAATAACAGCGTTAGATTTACAAAAATGGATGGTAGGTAATAGAACATAAATTTGAGTTTGTGCTCTTAGGTATTATCTGCTAGGTGCGTCATCTAAAAATGTAAATCGAGTCGAGTTCGCTACAATTGAATGAATTATAACCATGTACGCTGCTTCCGCCTTCTTGCGTTCCTCTTCAGCGGCTTTACGCTCTTGAACCTGTTGTTCAAGCCACGCATTCTTCTGAGCCGCCATTATCTTTTTACGTTCTTCGTATTCAAGATCTTCACCTTCGAATCTGTTCGAAAACGATACGAAGCAAGAATGCCATCAATTTATTTCTCTAAGATAAGATTATACTAATACCACGTTTCCGTTACAATTTTTTTTAAAAACATATCGGTATCAAAATATGATTACGTCTTATTGTGACATCTGAGAAATAAATCCTTTTAAAAGAGATATTCCGGTGCCTCCGAAAGTACGTAAACCGCTGGTCATGAGCCTGAATTCTTTCCGTTCGTCGTGTCAAATTGTCATCCAATCGGATTATAAGCGTGAGGAAATAGACGAGTGCATCTGTATTTGCACACATTTGTGCTCTAATATATGTCCTGCGCAGTTGCTAATCTCTCTTAAGATCAAACGCTGCAGAGAAAATATTCATAGTTAACGTATTAAATAATACTTTTTATGTTTATATGTACGTACTAGATACGTGGTATATAAGTCCTGTACGTTCGACGTCTATAGATATGAATCGATCAGAAAAAGCAAATGCAAGCAAGCACATATCATCAACGACATTAATATTTAAGAAGGAAGTGTAGGTTTTATATACATATATAACTTAATTATACATATGTACTCACTTTTGTGCGCTGGACATACCCACTGGTGCACCATCAGATTGTCGAGGCGGCAGTTGCATTTTTAATGCATCTGGATTATTAAGATCGAATTCGCGCCGATCTTCTTTACGTTGGTACTTCTGACGGAATTCATCTATTTCAACGCCGATACGACGACGTTCCTACAGACATACATTTATTTCTAAATAAAAAAGCTAAACAAGATAAACGGAAAAGTTTATAAATATAGGTCGATCAAAATAAGCCTTAATTGTTTGGGTTAAATAGATAGTTTTAAAAGGTGCAATTTTTGCTTTATAAACCTTTTTCTAAAATTAGTATTGATTATCAAGATGTGTCTTAAACCAATGGTACTCAATCTTTTGGAAATCCGTTAAAATTTTGCTTGATGAAACGGCACCCTTTCTGAGAATTCAAGAATACATTGAGAAAAAATTGTAATTGTGTGTAAATACTAATTATTTCATTAATGAAAGAAGCCGAAAAGCCGTTAACATATCGTAGTAGATATAGTTTCGTGATTCTGCTTCAAAGTGTTACTTTTTTTTTAAATAAAGTTTATTTATCATTTAAGTTTTCCTAAGTTTTTTTAAACCGGAAAAATTAGGTAGCCAGACAAAATAGTCTGAGTATACTTAAAGCGTAGTATCATTGGTCAACGGCTTAAATACATTGATTTTGACACAATTAAATAATATACTATACAAATCACAGTGGTGCGATACTTCTCTCTCCCTGGCCTCGAGGACAACGGCGAGATTGCTGTCCTTGATCATCTGCTGAGCGAAAGCCAAATTCTTCCGTTCCTGCTCACCTCGCTCAGCGCGCTTCTCTTCCACCTGGCGCTCCAGGAATGGTAGATCAACCTAACGACAATTTATTCTATTAATATCAATGAGATAAAAATAAAAATAACCATATTTTCAGACAAAGCGATTGATGATGAATGTACAACTTTTACTGGTTGTTTTCAGGATATTTTATAGGATGCCTAAGCGGCGACCGCGTGAAAGGATGGTCATGGAACTGCATAAACCATTTGTCTGGCAGTCTGTAACTTGACAAATTTTACTTTTATTGGATTATTAATTATCTAATATCTAAAAAGTAACTGAGTGTGTTCTTGTATTTATATTTTATGACCACCCATTTTTGACGTCGGCACTTATTATGTTTTTTTATTAGAATTTGAAACCGGAACACAATACAAAGTGCTGCTGTTTTGCAGAAGAATATCTCATGAGTGGGTAGTACCTACCCAGACGAGCTTGCTCAAAGTTCTATCAACGAGTATAATACAATCCATATCGAGATATGCGATATATTATTCGCCCCTAATGTGAATCTAACCATACGCCCAAGGTATTTTTTCCAATGCGTTGTTTCAAATTTGGCCTAAGACTAAATCAAAATTCAAAGCGAAAGCGGACTTAGAAAATAACTAAAATCAATAAGCTATTTATTTTTGATGAGGATGCTTGACAAATAATTGCCTTACAAAATTGATTTAATAAAACAGAAACAGTTAGTGCGATTTGTATATTAACATTTTTAAAATCTACATAAATGTCTGATACATTTCCGTGCATCAGATATAGATTTAGCAGATTTCTATTACATAATGTTACATTATTTAGAGTTGAGAGTTGCACTTTAGATGTCGAGAAACTATAATCCTGTTTCATATGATCCAATGTTCCATTAAAGCTACGCTAGATATCAAAGCGAGGCACAACTAAGTTACCTAGTTGCTTCCCTTCGTGTATGTCACAGTACGGAATATAGACTCGCAAAGGAAATTATTTTTAAGTCAATTTACTAATCAATTATATTTCATATATTTCACTATCACTATATTTTATATATAAATTTAATTTAATAAGCTGTTATTTTATTAATGATCGATAATAAATATTCCTTGTTTATTGTAAAGTAAATGTTTATAGTTACTTTGCATCGTTTACAATCTTTTATAATATACAAAATATGAGATTGAAATTATGAAAACCCTATATAGCTTTTTTGCATGACAAATTGAGCTGGAATTAATTTCGAGGCCGGCAATGTTATGAACCCTATGAGATTAAAGTCAAGCTGAAGCTACTCGTAGAAACCTAATTCTGCTCTCGTTACGCGGGTGGCTTGACAGCCCCATTCACAAGTCATCGCCTTAAATTATTTTTCTTCGACATTATAAAAGAACTAATATCTCAATTTTGTCGCTGACCTTTGAGTTACGTTTTTTTTTTTTTTATTGCATAGTAAGGCGGACGAGCATATGGGCCACCTGATGGTAAGTGGTCACCAACGCCCATAGACATTGGCGTTGTAAGAGCTGTTAACCATCTCTTACATCGCCAATGCGCCACCAACCTTGGGAACTAAGATGTTATGTCTCTTGTGCCTGTAATTACACTGGCTCACTCACCCTTCAAACCGGAACACAACAATAACTAGTACTGCTGTTTTGCGGTAGAATATCTGATGAGTGGGTGGTACCTACCCAGACGAGCTTGCACAAAGCTCTACCAACAAGTAGTTAGAGGTAGAGGTATTGATCCAATTCGAAAGGTGATCATTACAATCTGTTTTCATACCGACATCGTCCTCATTTCATTTACCAATTTGTGATTGATCAAGTAGGTAATTGTGGAGCTCAAAACAATAAAATCCTCATCCAGCTCTTGTGACGCCTACGTGTTGAGGTAGTAGGTAGTCTCTACTATTTCCTGCGACCAATTGTGTCGGTGATGCTCCACAGGCAATCGGTGTGGAGGGCTGTAGCCTTTATCTGTGAGACCGTCATGGTCCAGAAGGAGACAGCGGAGCGGGAACGGGAAATCGCAGTGGTTAAAATAAGAATCCCACATAACCCGGTTCGTGAAAAGAACGGCGTGAAAAAAAGGTGTCTCTACTGTCTCTACTGCTAAAATACATAAGTAAGTGAAATGATAAAGTGATTTTGTTAAGTTATTTATACATACACCGATTTTCCTATTTCTTGCATTGAAAATCCGGGACCTTCTTTCCAATTCACATTGTCGTCGTCTTTCTCTGTTTTGAGCCTCCTTGCGATCTTGGGCATTTGCTATTTGTAACTTCAACATTTTAAAAATATTATAAAAACGCCAGCGCAACTGAAATATAAGTTCGTATATAACTTAAGTGTATAATATTTTTCGGTTTTGCTCAACGATCTAACATATCACGTCGTTATAGTAACAGTGTCTATATTTTCAGCCAATAGCCTCGTTATTCAATAAGTATTTGTAGTAATGTTAAAAACCTTTTTGTACAATATTCACATTTTTGTATTGTAAATGTGAACATACTTTTAACATGACTGTTTAAATATTAAACTAATAATCAACCAGGCTTCGCTCACGTGTATGGGGGGTCATCATAGGTGTTATGTAGTCTATGAAATACTTTTATTACTTTTTTGTCGTTATACTAAAACTAATACTTGTGTATTTATTTAAATGAAGGCATTGTAAATGTTTAATAATATTTTAAACCATGTAATTTCACAATTATAAATTCTTTTTCTTATAAATATAAAAATATATCAAAGGGTAAAAATTTGTAACCTTTCTTATCATGTTATTTTGAAAAGTAAAGTGAAAAGTTTAATTACGAAATCATAAAATGAAATAAATTACTAAAAGGTAGATTATTTTCACGTGTGGCAACACTAAAAATGCGGCGATGTGCGTCGTAGCGGCGATACCATTAGCGTAAGCCGTAAAGTTGTAGTATACGTCTGTGAGCGTGAGCGCGAATAGGCATTCGTCGGATGAAGTAACATCGTGACGACGTCTCTCTGAGTAAACATAAAACGCGAAATATAATTTCGTAAAATCAAACCGTTACTTCAAAATAAACAAATAAAAATTATTACTGGTGTTTTTGTGACTTAATGTGCTTAAAATACTCTCATGTTGTGTAATGTGTTGGTAATATGACAAGTGTTTTGAAAAAATCAAGAGGTACTAAAGGTAAATCAGAATCCATGCAAGAAGATTTGCCGGCGAGATGGTGTGTGTCCCGAGGACACAAAACCGAAGATACAGCTAAATTGATCAAGTATGTCGATGACAGTATCATTGGCAAAGGAACCTCATTCTGCGGTCCATTCGGCAGGAGAAAAGGTAAATATTTTTTATAATTAATTTTGGCACTAGTTCGCGCTGGGTTTTAAACACAACTTTTTCGCAGACTTTATAAATTACTTTTTTATTCTTCTTTTTCTACTTACGGTATTATAAATAAAAAAAAAATATTTACATAATATTTGTATATTAAACGCGTTAGTGAATTAAGAACAGCTGCGGTAAAGTTTTAAATAGTTATAAATATATGTTATTGTATACTAGTCGTTTTACGGAAGTGAGTCAGTCAGTCGTGAATATTAACATGCGGTTTATTTAAATATTTCACTTACATATTTATGTATTTGGCACTGTTTTAATTACCCATTTAAAAACTGTTTATGTTATTATATATACTAGTATTATTAACGTAATGTTATGAACTGGTTTATTATAAAGGCCTATTATATTATTGTAAAAAGATTAATTAATAGTGCTACCTTACCTACTGTTTCAACTAATGACATGACAACTAGGTGTTGCTAGGTAGCTAATAATATCTAATATACTTAATGTGGATAGGGTTGTATAGTATTGTATAAATGGGTTAGTTTTTGATTAATTAATTCTTTCTTGCTTCTAGGCTCTGTTGATATGGTATCTGCAGTCGATTGTATGATTATTTAATGTTTAGTTTTTTTGCGTGCTTCACCGCCTCGTTGGTCTAGTGGCTAGGTGTGAGGCCGGATACCCGGAGGTCCTAAATTCATTTTCTAGGTCAGGCCAATAAAATGTTATTGGGTTTTTCTGTTAAAAGTTCTCAATAGCAGCCAGAGTCTGGAAGTTGGAAGTGTGTACACTCCTGTCCCTCGGAAAGCACATAAAGCCGTTGGTCATGCGCCTGAACTCTGTCCGGTCGTGTCGGATTGCCGTCCCATCGGATTATAAGGGCTAGGGAATAGATAATGCACCTGTGTTTGCTCACACACTTGTGCACTATAATATGTCCTGCGCAGTTGGCTAACCTTCCTTGAGATCGGTCGCCGTGGCCGAAATCGATCTTGAGGACATTTTTTTGCGTGTTAATAGCATTTCTAAAATAACGATGATTCATATTTTACAGATATAAATTACTATAAAAATGACACATTACAATGTGGTTCGGTCGAAAGGCTATAAATATAAAATATAGTTATGGTGTCTATTATTTTAACAACTGTTTTTTATTAGTATGTTTGTGTAGAGTATATTTACTCATAAATGTAAAGCTTAGTGGAAAATTCTGATTATGATAAAAACGCGTGGAAGAAATTGCGAGGTAGCTACGTACGAGTATGTTATTTTTTTTAAGGTTTCCTCTCTGTCTCTCTCTCATCATCTACAGTTACTTTATTTACACGGAATGTACTTACCTAGATAACTATTCGATTTTTTTTTACCTTTGGAGACAATTGACAGTCGGGAAGAATGTTCCTCTCTTCACGTCTCTTTTTAAATAACCTAGGGCATAAGAGGAGGGGAACACGTGTTCAGTCAAAGAATTCCATTTTTTGGAAGGTGCGACAAAGAAAAGCAAAATAAACGTGTAAATAAAGTAACATGTCCGTCCCTCTGCTGGGCTTAGTCCTCATCACTATTTAACGAGTTTGTTCCACCACGAAGCTCTAACGATTGTAGGACGAAAACATGTGGTACAGTTTCAAATGATTCCTTCACTACCGCGCGCGAGATGAATTATAAATGCAAATTAATAGCGTGTAATGTAAATCTTGTATTATTAATAAATTATAAATAAATACATTTGTTCTTAATCAAGGTTTTTTTAATTCTTTTGTTTTTGATCCAACGCTTAGTTTGATTATGACCTTGAAATTATAAAAAAATAAAATATTAAAAGTATAAGTACCTAATACGTACATTCAATGAATTGTTTTTAACTTTGATTAATACATGCACAATCAAGCCAAAGTTTTGCAATTTCGTTTTGCTCTTATTCAGTCTCACAATAAGTTTTACTTAGGTATATAAAAGATAAGATTTATAAAAGTATAAATAAATTAGGAATGATCGTGTACTGACCTTCGCTTAGCGCGATGACTTCATGACGAATTGCTCTCAATATTAATCGCTATAGACTATTCTCATTAAAATTAATGATATGCAATTTTAGATATAAGATTCATAATCTTAACTAATCCTAAGTAATATAATATAACTTATAATAAGTCGAGATGGCCCAGTGGTAAGACCGCGTGAACCGATGATCGTGGGTTCAAACCCGGGCAAGCACCGCTGAATTTCATGTGCTTAATATGTGAATTCATCTCGTGCTTAACGGTGAAGGAAAACATCGTGAGAAACCCTGCATGTGTCAAATTTCACTGAAATTCTGTCACATGTGTAATCCACCAACCCGCATTGGAGCAGCGTGGTGGAATAAGCTCCAAACCATCTCCTCAAAAAGAGGAGAAGAAGCCGTAGCCCAGCAGTGGGACATTCACAGGCTGTTATTTCTATATATTACTATTACCTAAGTAATATTATAAATGAAAAAAAAAATGCAGTCGGGGACTCTTGTCTGGAACGAAGTTCTTTGCGATATCTTTTCGACTTTAAAAGTGTTTTAAAATATAGATTTTCATTGATTATATTACTGTATTTTTATCATACCAAAAAACGCCTCAACCTTCTTTATGCAACGCTCGTATCAAAGATCCTGAAAAGATCCTGATGAAACGATTTACATTTTTAATTCAATCAACATTTTTTTTATAATAACAGCAATCCCTATTTTAAGGAATTTACACAATTGTCATAATTCCCCATCATTAGATGGGTATAGTGACAATAGCCAAAGGTTCGAACCTGAGACTTGCGTGCGGCTCGTAAGCCGTAGCGCTACTGGTCCTAATATGGTTTTGTATTTCCCTTATTTTTTTGTTTTGGTATTTTTAAGAACCTTAGGTAAGTAAAAGTAAAAAGTAGAACTAAATAACTGAATTCGAACGCCCAACGCATTGCATTTTAAAAGTAGGCATAACGATATTTTGTTATGTGACATGACCTTGAACCTGTGCCCTTTCACTCTACTGTAAACTGCGTAAGAGAACTTCGTTCCAAAAGTGTGTTTGTGTCGCTTTCAGAAGTACAGAAAAGGACATACGTTGCTAACACCTGACCTCTCACACGCGGCCGAATCCGCGAGCTGAAACTAGATCTTGTTACATTGAAAACAAAGTCAAACTTACATATACACAAAAATACATACGACCTTTTGAACTTACAGTAACGTTAAATCGTAACTACAAGGCTAATAATAGTTTCATTAATTAAATCAATTTAAAAGTACTTATTTTCTTTTAGACGGAACTATACTCGGTATATATATCAGTTGTTTGTGTAAATTTTTACTTTTTATTTCCTTTAAATTGTAAATCACTGGCAACCCTGATACATATTTGACAAATGGTTTTGTTTATACGGAATTCTACCGCATTCTTATCCACTTGAGAGTTGAGAGTGTATAAATTTAAATAAAAAACGATTGATTGCGTCATCGTCCTTGTAATTTGGCGATTAATTGATAAACGGTAACTTAATATGCTTTATTTCGAAATTACTGAATGGTTTGACATTAATTTTCGAATATATATGTTTATTTATTGATTCAACAGACATCACAATAACCGCACACAAGAAATATGAAAACAAGGTCAGAGAATACTACATACGGAGATACATCTTAAGAGAAATAATACAAATAATATTCATTAGGGCTATTTTGTAAAAACAAACTCGAATCTCGTCGCTGAAAACGGTCGTGAAATATCTGATAGTGACATGCGACATTGACCGTTATAATAATTTTAATTACATTACAAGAATACGCGCGTCAAAATAGTATATCACCATATATAAATTTGTTATCAACATTTTAGTTAGTTATGAAGTGAGTTGTTACAGAATAGCACTGCTGTAAGAATATAAATCATTTATATTTTGATTTTTATTTTATTAAATACAGAAGTTAAACGACACATATACACATACTGTCTTTATACTGTAGGTCTTAGGTTTTTTTTTTATTGCATAGGAAGGTGGACGAGCATATGGGCCACCTGATCTTAAGTGGTCACCTACGCCCATAGACATTAGCATTGTAAGAGATGTTAACCATCGTTTACATCGCCAATGCGCAACCAACCTTGGGAACTTATGTCCCTTGTGCCTGTAATTACACTGGCTCACTCACCCTTCAAACCGGAACACAACAATAGCAAGTATTGCTGCTTTGCGGTAGAATAACGTGCGGCTTGCACAAAGCTCTACCACCAAGGTCCGCCAAAGCATGAAAAGGTTATTTATTTGGTAGAGCTTTGTGCAAGCTCGTCTGGGTAGAGGTACCACTCATTAGATATTCTACCGCAAAACAGCAATACTTGGTATTGTTGTGATTATACAATAAAAAAAGGCGGAAACCAGCCTAATCAATAGCTAAATAGGGCTCTGGGAATGATGCCCAGGTTGCTATTTTCACATCTCTTATCGCTAATATCCGCTTTGTTTGATATCGTTTTACTAGATATATTGCTGCTATCCCGCTAGGATTATACGTATTATTTCTTCTGATGTTTCAACCGAGTGATAAACTACAACTACGGAGGTCGAGCTTAATAATAAAAATAATAAAACTAATATCCTGGGACATTATTCACACAAGGCCATCTGATCCCAAACTAAGCAGAGCTCGTATTATGGAAACCAGACAACTGATACACATAAATACTTTTATTTTGTAAATACAAACGAATATAGATAATTACACCCAGACTCAGGACAAATAGACATGTTCATGTACACAAATGTCTCTCCTGGGTGGGAATCGAACCCACGCCTACCTGCTCGTCGATTAATAAAGTCTGATCGCATATAAAACCCTAGTAATATATACATACATGTGTACATAGTTAAGCTTATTTAAAAAGTGTTATCACCATTTACGCTCATGAAGTCGCGGGTATCGCGTTATGTAATAATCAAGCGTAGTTGTCTAATTGGTGATAAAGTATAAACGTAATTGACATAAACAATTGTTACTGTTGTTGTTTACGTATAAATTCACCAGGACCCGTATATTTATTTTTTATTAGACTTTTAATTAACGGTTCAAATGTTCAGAAGTATTATATGTTTGTGTTTAAAGTAATATAAGTTCTAAGAAGGGCATGAAACAAAAAAAAGTTAATCTTTTTTAAGAATAATTTATTTATATTTATTTTATTATTCTTATAAAACGAATTAAATATTTGTAGAGCTAAAGCATGACAGCGCGCTGTCTTTCATTCGTTCCGTCGTACGTCGACGGTGTCCTAAGCCGAGGTCTGGACGATGGCGGCTCCCTTAGGAGGCGCGTATTCTGAGTCCTAAAGTGGGCTCCCAACATCCGGCTGTCAGGCTAACAGCAAACAGTCATTTCGAAATAAACTTAACATGGTAATGCGCAATAAAAACTCTTTGCTATTAACATTGTATTTATATATTGAAAAATATTAAGCCTATTCGTGGATTAGGTCGACGTCTTACAGCTCTTACTTATCTCGTCACTATTTTTGTATTCAGATAAGATAAGGAATATACGTACTGATATTATTCTTTCTTTAATATTAGATACAATTACATATATATATATATATATATATATACTAACATATATACCTGAAGAGTTTGTTTATTTGATCCGGCTAATCTCAGGAACTACTGGTTCGAATTTAAAAAATATTTTTGGGTTGTATGACTTGTATAGTTCTTTTATCGAGGAACGCTCTAGGCATTTTTATTCATTATATTTTTATTAATTATACGCGGGTGAAACCACACGGCACGGCTAGTATATTATATACACAGTTTTAGTAATGTCGTAGACGAGGCAATTTCTCTTATTATTATTATTTCAATTATTGTCGTCAACCTCAAACTAATTACGTCATTTTATCATTATATTCGTTTTTGCGTCAGGTCAACCGCTTTGAAACTAAATAGCGAAAATCACGCACTCCTCTTTGTGTAGTTAGGTAATGGCCACGATACAATTGCAATAATAAAATATATTGTAGCTTAATTTAGTGGAGTGTAATATATAGATAGACTAGCTGTACCCTGTTTGCGTTGCTACGCTACTTATTAATTATCAAAAGATTGGTCGTACCAACTCAGAAACCTTTGTGGGCTCATGCATGACACTTTGATGAAGACCATGACATGATCAAATGCATAGTTTACGATTCTATAAACGGCATACAGGCAAACATTCATTTTTATATATATAAAATAATATAAATCATTTATATTTAGATTTTTATTTTATTGAGAAGTTAAAGGACACATATACCTACACATATTATCTTTATACTGTAAGTCTTAGGTCCGCCAAAGCATGAGAAGGGTATTTATTTGGTAGAGCTTTGTGCAAGCTCGTCTGGGTAGGTACCACCCACTCATTAGATATTCTACCGGTAAACAGCAGGACTTGTTATTGTTGTTTTCCGGTTTGAAGGGTGAGTGAGCCAGGTTATTAAAGGCACAAGGGGCATAACATCTTAGTTTCCAAGGTTGGTGGCGCATTGGCGATGTAAGCTATCTTTTACATTTCTTACACTGCCAATGTCTAAGGTGACAGTGGAAGATATACCATTGAACTAAAACCCGTCCAGCATTTCGAGCGTTGACATTGAGTGTAACAAACAAAGATATAAACTATCGCTTTTATAATATTAGCATTAATTAATATTACTTATAAGAAACACTTAGGCTAATCAATATTTAGTTAATTTGCAATTTGTGTTTAAATTTAAAACAATATGGCTGGATATGTACATGTAAACATTGATTACGTATATTATTTACTTTCATAAATTAATTGTTTAGTCTACACATGTGCTCTATATCATAATATATGTACATAATACATATATACATATAGAGTATAATCCTCTCGTGTTTAATGGTCATTAAAATTTCTTAGGTAGTTTCCGCGTATTGTATACACACGTAAATTGAAAAGTCAGACGGCCGAATACTGAAACGTCACTTAAATATTAAATTCAAATTCCGCATATTAATTTAGGAGCTTCTCAATGTTAAGTAACTTTTAACTTTGAGTGACGTTTCAGTATCCGGCCGAGAGAGTACTAAAATGAGGGATAGTTATATGATTTTAATTTAGACAGGCGATGGTATTTCTTAATAGTATGTGGTCACTAACCATTAGATATAAGGATATGTACCTTGTAGCTGATTATGCCTTTAAATCCGAACACTATTGATGTTTACAAGTAATGTAATTGATTAATAATAATAATTATTATTAATTAAAAATATAATTGATTAGTGGGTGGTTAAAAACTTGTGCAAAGTGGTACTGATTGCAAAATTAGTAGAACATTATAATGATAATAACGAAACACAAAATATCAATAAGTTGTAGCGACATTTACTGTAATAAAGAATATAATATGTACGCAAAGGATATAAGCATCTAAGTAGCGTATCACCGATTGTAGGTTTTTAACATTTTACGAGTGAAGTACCGAGTGAGTTCTTGTAGAATATTACCAAAAACATTTGACGTATACGACGTTATACGTAGGTATCAATAATGATTTTCACGATGTTTGTGTTTAAATTTAATCAGATACGAAGATCATCGAATTTGAAGTCAATAGCGTATTGTGAATATGTACGAAAGATAATTTTTATTTATCATTAATTAATAATCAATTGAAGGTTAAAATTGTTTTTTTTTTTAATCATCAAAACTAAATTCGTAACAGATTTTGACATTTTAATGATAGTATATATTTTTAAGCAGGACGTAGTATAAATTAAAATGATAGGTAACGTTCGCTTGACGTCTAGAGTTCATTGATCTCTGAACTGATTTTTTTCCTCTCGAGATATCAAGAAAAAACTCGGGTGAAAGGCATTCTCCGAAAAAACAGGTTTGATGCTTGCCTGGGACTAGGGAGCAAAAACCTGGTACAATAGGCCACAGGACATACTCGTGCTTACGATTATAATCTTTAAGTACCTTGAAATAAAATTGGATTTGATCTGTAAAAATAGTTACTTTTCGAGTGGATTGTGAATCAGAATTATTTCTTTTCTTGTAATATTTTTCATATAAAGATGTTTTTATATTCTAGAATTGTTTTTAACTATAATTACCGCTTCAGTTAGAAAACTTACAAAGAAAATAATCAATCGATTCCAGTATCGTATTACGCGTATGTAAAATTAATATTGTAAAGTTTTAATTCCATGGTTATTAAATTTTCATATCATTTTAATTTAAAGTTTCAGAACAGATGTAAACTATAAAGTATGTATCATATATCTTTTGAGATATCGCTTAATATGACGATGTTGTTGGAGAGATTATTGTAAGTTCATGCGTTTTCGAAGTCATAGTATAATACACATATACAAAAACATATTAAATTAAAGATTTGTAGGTCTCCAAAATATCTACAGAAAAATCAGCACTGACAAAAAATACTTATCTTTTAAAGATAAACTACAGATACCATATTTGTGTTTAAAAAAATTGAAATAAGAATAATGAAAACTTTAGTTTAATTTAATTGCTACCAAATAAATATTTATTATTATTATATAAATTATTTTCATAATAAATTAAATATAAATTTTACATGTTTAACGTAGATAAATATTTCCTTTTACTCTTCGAACTGGCAGCTTAAGAAATCTAACGAGATAAACAAGAAAGTATACCTATACCAAAATTTTAGGCATAACTTTGATTTTGTATTCTAAACTGTAACCTAAAAATATCTCAACGATAAAGATATGTATATAAACATTCATTTCAGCATGTTATTTATATATATGCAAAACTGTTTCTAATATAGCAACATCTTAAAATGTGTTGACATACGAGCAGGTCACATGCTATTTTATACAAGCACATGAAATTCACGCTTGGCACGTCAATAGTCTAAATTTGAAGCCAGTGAAACAGCGAAGCACATTTTATAATGTTTTTATATACTAAAACCTTCCCCGAAACTTGTATATTCTGGTTTTATGTATTTATAAAGTAATGCGTATTTTTGTGTGTATATGTGAATTTTAACTTAGATTACTGACAAAAATATTTGAAGTAATTTATTTATTAATATTACTATAAAGAAATATGTGTTTTGGCCTAACTTATATATTTACTTATACGTCCAGTCTCCCTTAATTTTTTTTTAATCACAGATAATACGCAATATAAATGCATATGTCAACTATACACGAGTCCGTTATGTCAACTAAAATGGCTGTCAGGAAAATTGGCGCCAATTCGCTTTCCCTAATCTTCATGCAAATCTGAATATTGGATATCAGTTATAAATAACACTTACGTTTTACGCTGTTACGGTTTCGGTTCATTTTGTTTCGAAATATTCCTAAAGACATTATAATTTCTAGATTCTATAAAAAGTAAAGGATTAAGTTTTTTTTTTATTTTTATTAATCTGTTCAATTTGCGCGCTAAAACTTGCATCTACATTTGCTTTAGCTACTAAAGTTGTAGTTTGCTAATATAGGAGATAATTCATAAAGATAAGCTGGGATTTAATTAAATATACAACATAAAAAGTAAATGACAAATCTTTTTCTATTCCTCCTTTATTGACAACTAACATTGTTTTTTTTTTGGATCCAGTTATAATATCTTTGTTTTATGTATCGTGTATAATGAAAACAGCTTACGATTTGGCTAAAATTTTGTCTTGCTGTTTTGGTTGCTGCCAAAAAACGAAATATTACACCACAAAAGAAAAAACCTATTTATCAGAGCAGCCCGTACTAAACATTAATAATAGAAAAAAAATGGAACAAAGCAAATGATAAAATATATTCATTTTTGTTTTGTTTGTTTTAAATATCCGGACAAAAAAAATGCTACAAAAGATTAAATTTCACATTATCAACGGTACTAATAAAAACATTCTCATGTAGAATGTGTGCGTGTCAAAATATTACCGTAATTTGACACGCACACATGTAAAATTTTCTACTTTTATGACGTAAAAATATATGCTATCATAACGTCCATAAAAACATGGCTTCCGCTAAGTTAGTGTAGTGACATTTTAGTAACACGACACGTACATCCTTTACTATTCATAGTATCAAATATTTATAACAACAGCATAACAGAGCTTGTCTGTATATGAAATACATTGTTAGAAAAAGTACGAGGACTTGTTAAAATGATACTCATTGAAATATAAAATTGAATGTTACGTTTGCTTGCAAATATTAGTAAGTAAGTACGCTATATGGAGCTACTTCTCAAGTTATAGAATACTATAAGTTTGTGTATTTAAATGTTTGTTACACAATAACGCTCAAAAGACTTGTAAGATCATTATAAGAGATATTTCATTGAATACGTACAAACATTGAATACATACAAACTATCCTTTTTTCAAATATGTTTAATGTATTTTATTATGACCTGATTAACCTAATTATTTTCATTAGGTACTCTTAATAGACCATTTCACACCTTTCAATAATGCTAATAAGTTTTATTAGTAATTATAGCTGGTTCTCAAAAAATAAAGTCTCAATTAATAACACTAATTAAAACCTAATTCATTGATGACGTATTGAATTTCATATGTAAATTAAATCATGCGTCAATCATTATAATTTTTCCATAGTTGTGAGAATTTACTTTCGTTGGTAGAAATGAAAGTCTAGTCTACTTTTTTTAATCTGGGTTCATAATATTTTTTAATATTTCTTTAAAACATTTTAAATACTTAATATTTTTAAAGGCATCTTAGTAATGATGTATTGTTTCTTTTAATACTTCTCGTTTCAACACCCGACTTTTTACGGGTAAAATAAGTATTTTAATACGTACTATTTTTATCCTGTGAGAAGCCCGTGAGATAAAAATATTCGCCCACCGTTCTATGAGCCCGTACAGTGCACCGTACAACACGCCCCGCGTATTTTTTACGCATTTATATTTATTTATTTATTTTTGTGTTTATAATTCTTGCTCGGCGTTGAAAGAAAACATCTTGAGACAATCTGCATTTGAGCAGTGGGGGTGTGTGGGTGGGAATCAGCACCAGCTTTTTTTAAATGAGAGGGAGAGAGAAGGTAAGAAAGTATGTCTTTGCCCAGCTGTGGGACATACATCGGTTATATTCAATTTGAATGATACATATAGTAATGCATTGGAATAATTTCAGCAATATTTACGTTACTTTACAAATAAGTTATTTAAGATTTATACATTTATTTTAATATCTCGGATAATCTAATTTTTAATAGCGTCAAGCGATACTATTAATCATTTATGTTTAAATTAATTACAACTATGAAGTTATGAACACAATTGAGACGGCACCATAATAATAATAATTAATTATGCTTACGATTGTATGATGTATCTGTCCGTGTCAGTCGACTGACGTATTGTACACGTGTAGCATCTACATAAACTTGTTAAATGTATAAGTATACAGTCGCTGGTAGGGCTGACAGCAGATGTATAATTTTTATTAACTACCTATCAATCCGACGAGCGTAGCTTCTTTAAACTGCTATTAGCTCATAATCTGACGCTATCATGAAGCTACTTAAAATAAACCAGTGTTTTTAATTGCGTGCATAACCACAATTGGTATAAGAAATTAAATTAGTTTCTTATACTGGCAACCCTGTCGACTAAGATGTCATGTCAAGTGTCAAGTCTTCGAGTCTCTGCTTCAATAGATTGTAAACTCGTTAAGTACGAGTAATACTTGATACAGTTTTAATTGTTTGAAGTGATAAAAGTTTAATATCAAGGTCGATTTTTTATGCAACGTTGTTACATGTAAACATTTCTAACGGTATTTTTTTTTCCAAACGCTTTGCACTTCTTCTTTCTTCTGCTTGGATAAATAGTTTCGTTACAGAATATTGTTACTGAGTTATTAAACGTGTCTTAATTAAACTAATAGATGAAAAATATTTGCTGTCCTCTTATTCCTACAAATGAGTAGAGATTTTTCAGTCAAATTAGTA
This sequence comes from Nymphalis c-album, assembly GCA_963151315.1. Taxonomy (NCBI): domain Eukaryota; kingdom Metazoa; phylum Arthropoda; class Insecta; order Lepidoptera; family Nymphalidae; genus Nymphalis; species Nymphalis c-album. Next base: position 7,182,917 of record OY720607.1, on the reverse strand, counting down.
TGTACATTTTGCGATGTTATTTTCGAATAATACATAAATAACATAAGCTGGCTGGTTGATTTATAATAACTTTTTTGCTCTATGTATAATTGAAACCACAATAAATAATTATTACTGCTTGTAGTGCTAATTTTTATGGGTGATTGCACCTATTAATATAATCAGACCTTCGTTAAATGAATTAAATTATACATGTATACCAATATATGTCTCTAAACCTCAGTATACACGGTATATAACATTACATAAATTTTATTCTAAAAGGAAATATACAACAGAGGAATTTGTTAGCTTAGTACGTCTGACGGAGGTGATATTGCTAAATCAGATATCTATATATCTATAACAATATATAAAGCTGAAGAGTTTGTTGGTTTGATCCGGCTAATCTCAGGAACACTGGTTCGATTTTGTTTTTTTGGTTTGTATAATCCTTTTATCGAGGAAGGCTCTAGGCTTATATTTATTCATTATATTTTTATTAATTATACACGGGTGATAAAGATTCGTGACAAAACCATATTTCTGACAACCCTATAGACCGGTATGTACCAGACACGTGGATATGCGCTGAAAATTTAAAATCGATATCAGTCCGTGCCAAATGTTTAAAATCACAAACCGGAATAGACACTTAAAATGTAGAGCAATGTATAATTTCAGTGTTCTTTACACAAAGTAATAATGTGCAAACGATGGTAATACGATTTAGCTCGAGTTGACCTGTTTGCTTTTCGAGGTCAATAAACTATCGATCTTTGTACAAGGAAATAAAAACACCTGTTCACTACTTATTGTTCTGTTATGCATTTTTAAATAGGTATCGAATGCTAGATACATTAAATTGCTAACTGTATAGAATAAATATAGTAAATGTGACACAGGCAGTTAGGTGAGTGAGGTGAGTGAGTGAGGCATTGGCTCTGGTTTAAGACGATACTACAGAGCTCATTCCACCAATCCGCAATGCGGGATGGTGTGAAATCATGATGGTTTTCTGCACCGTAGACGAAGCTGAATTTAATCAATTGCATGCAATCACGTTCGATTAATTATGATTGATTGAATAATCAAATAAACGGAATGAACTGTTTAAGAAATCCGATGTTGCAATATTAAAATTAAAAATAGAACCACATTAAAATTTCAGGCCTATATCCGACATAAATCACCGAGATCCGTAATTAAATACGATTTAAAATACACAAGTTGTAAAACATATGGAGGATACTGTCGACACGACATTGAAAGCGGTTGGTTTGCAATTTAATTATGCTAATGGCGTCCATTTACATACCAACTTGTTAAGCGAAGATTCATTTATGGATTGAAGAGCCGTACAGATAAATGCTAGTAACTAAACAGGTTACTTTACAACTCGTAAACTATGATAACTTATAAATTTAAGTCAATTTTCAACTCAGGAAGAGTACAGCACTATGTACTCTACATATATAAATACTAGCTGCTCCGCGCGGTATTACTCGTGTTATAGCTTTCGACTTCGTCCCCTTGGGCATTAGCGTGTTGATGAATAGCCTTATCAAAGTAAAAAAAAAAAAACAGTCTTTATTTTATTATTATTAGTATGAATTATGGGTAGTTTTTGTTCGTGTATTATGCGTTGATGCATCGATCACCAATTCAACTGACATTTTGTTGAGTTGTTATTAGCACTGTTATGAAGGTTACTGCATTTTAGCGTGCTACTATCAAAGTAGGTACAATAGGCGACGTGCAAGTTGTATCGCTTATTTAATTTCATATGTCAGGCGTTAGTCCGTACAAATAATAGGAGTCGGTAAGGTTTGCCATATCGGAGAAGCGCATTACTAGCTGTAAGATAAGACTGTATCTGTTACAGGTGATAAAAAGCAACTAGGTATATATATGTACATGTAAATATTTTAAATTATAAGTTATTACAGTTATTATCAATACATATATATTAATTCCTTAAATATCACAATTATTACTGGACAGGAGGTGATTCTGAAATATCGATTTCTTGATAATAGAAGCGATAGAATAAAAAACACTGCAAACTATATATGAATATACTTCTTATTCATATAAGAAAACATAATTTAATATATATAATAGTTTACATGGAGATAAGAGTAAAAAGATAAGAATTCAACGATTATGTCACCAACATCCACGCCGGCGAAGGCCTATATATACAAAAGTATAATATAGTCATCTATCTTTTCATTTGTGACAGATTTACAAGCACATATATTAATATGTACTTATATTATGAAATATTTTTTTTCGAGTTGGGCGATTCATATATAAGAGTTATTTCGACACAAACCGATTTCCACACAATGTTTTTCAACGGATTTCATTAAATATACAAATTAAGCTCATGATTGAATGCAATCGTGCTTGCACGGGTAACGGGTTTGAATTGAACCCACTGTCCTTATTTGAGAATCGCATATTCTAAACAGTGGACCATCGTAGTATATGGTCCTAATGTGAAAATAACGGCTTATTTAATAGAAAACATCTGGAAATATAATGCCATGATGAATAAATACGTTCGTACTGTTATGTACAAATGCATACATAGAGTACGCGATATCACGTAACGCTTATCAGTGGATGACCTTGTTTATACAACTAGATCTGTAGACGACACGGTCGTATTGTGCAGTACAAAGCACATTATACTAAAATACGTGTATAACATACAGTTTTGATTTTTGAAAAAATGTTATTTATCTATACATACATACATGAATAAAATTGGAGTGTCTTTTTGTAATATTGAAATAACCGCTTTTTACTACATGCATATGAATATATATACGGTACATACACCAAAATAACATTTTTTTACAATGTTTGTCTGTTTGTTCCGGCTAATCTCTGAAATGGCTGGACCGATTTTGACGGGACTTTTATTGGGAGATAGCTGATGTAATAAGGAGTAACTTAGGCTACTTTGAATTTTATAAAAAATGATAATAAAAAAGCAAAAACAAAAAAAAACTAAATAAACTAATTAACTTTTTTGTATTACAGCTACTTAGACAATATAAACGAATAAGTTCTTTGTTCGACTTTTTAGGTCTTGGATTCAAGTGTCAAATTGTTCTTTAACTCATTCGATGTTTAGTAGATCCACTGTATTGGTGTACTACTTGGTGCGACTGTTTACGCTATTTTGATTTCTCTAATTTTTTTTTACTGTTTTTTATAGTACCCCAAAGGGCAAATGACTCTACTTCACCTGATGGTAAGTGGTAGGAGAGTCCAAACGCAAAGGCCGCTAGTGCAATCGGTTTTCGACAGTTCTATGCATTTATCTAGAACGTGTTAATCATTATTGTTTAAGCTTTAAGTAATTATGTTCTGTAATAGTATGGGTTTAGTACGAGGATATACATCAATAAGATATATATTTTGCCCATACAGGCAAGTTTTTCCACGATGTTTTTATATTCATTCAAAATTTTTGAATTTTCTATTTTTAAATGTATGAATGGGTTTTAACTCACAATCTTCAGTTAAGATTCACATGTTTTATCCACTGGGCCATCTCGGCTTTTTTATTTCCTCTTTATCCTAACTAATGTAATAAATGCGAATGTGAGTTTGTTAAAACCTAATCCACTAAACCGATTTCAAAAATTATTTCGCCAATGGAAAGCTACATTACCAGTGAGTAACATTTTGTCTACATTTTGTCCCCGTAATCGCACAGGAACGTCAAATAGGCGAGTAAAACCGCGGGCAAATGCTATATAATATAATGGTATATAATAATCTATAATCAACAATTTACAAACTAAACTTAAATATTAAGTTATTTATATTATGTGAATAATTACAACATTTAAGGAAATTGGTTATGTATTATAGTAATGTTATATAATGGACGCATTGCATATAATTACGCAAATATCGACCAGTAGACACGAAGGCGACTGAGCACGATTAAGATGATTTCATGTAATTGTTTCTCTTTAACATCGTTTATATCTTGCAAATGCGAGTTATGAAGGTGAAATAATTGTTGCGTGTATTTTCCTCTTAGTATTTGTAACTCGCGTGAAGATTTTTTGTTTTATTAACAACCTGTGAATGTCCCACTGCTGGGCTAAGGCTCCTCAAATGAGGAGAAGGCTTGGAGCTTATTCCACCACACTGCTCCAATGCGGGTTGGTAGAATTCACATGAGACAGAATTTCAGTGAAATTTGACACATGCAGGTTTCCTCACGATGTTTTCATCGTCAAGCACGAAATAAATTATAATCACAAAATAAGCACAGGAAAAATCAGTGGTGCTTGCTGTAGTGTTTGTATTTAATAATAACTATAGTAATAGTTATTTACACTGTCTCATGATCACCTTATGGTGGGGGCGAACGCCGAACGGCATTCAAGTGAGAGCCATTGGCGAGAGCGGACGTGTCGCTTGCGCATACGGTGTGTTGTCGAGCCAGTGAACCGTTAGTGTAGTGTACAGTATATAGTGAACACTACAAATGGCGACGAGGATAAAGGTCAGTTGGCATATATATATATATAAAAACAAAAAAAACAAAACAACATAAAAGGGAGCAATGTGTCGAACTTTACTAATTAAATAAAACTATTATTTTCGATGAAATATCGTAGAACATACTTATAAATAGTATGAAACATCGGTATTATATATAGATTTATTAACAATTATTACCTAAAGATACGATATAGTAGGGTAGTTGGAAAAAGATTAAAATTATTTTGATCATATTATATTGCAGGCTATATAAATTAATTAATTAACTAGGCCATTTATTAATATTTAATACAATTACGTGTTACGTGTGTAATTGTGTGATAGAATCACATTAATAAAGAACGCCTACAATATTTGCAATTTTATAAGTATTGTTATCAAGATCAAAATTAATGTATCTATTATTTTCTTTGTATTGTTGCCAGGCGTATGACCCATGAATCCGATAGCCCGATGGTCATTACACTTTAAAAAAAAAAACCTTAATGTATTAAACATACTTGGTCAATGTAGTAAAGACAAATAATAATAATAAAACCTAGCGAAATGAGTAGATTATTAAATATTTGCTAACGGTAAAAGCATAAATCCTACTTCCTACTAATATTATAAACGCGAATGTTTCTGGGGATGATTATTATTCTTTACCGCAAAAAACTACAAATGGATTTTAATGAAACTTTACAACAGTATAGCTTATACATCAAACCGTAAGAAAAACGCCGCAAAAACCGTAAGTTACACGAATATAATGTTTAATGGAAATGTATCTCTTAAATACTTCTACAAAAAGTCCGCGACACTAAATTTGTTTATGTTTTATGTGTAAGTCATTATCACTAAAATAGTGAATCAAAAATACAATAAAATTTGATATGTATTTCCGAAATGCACATACTGTATTAACAAATTGATTCTTATGAAAACAAATACTTCTATCACCTCTAATATTAAAGTAGATAAACTTTGTGTTTTACATTATGTTATTAGGACAAATATTTCACATGTTACGATGATTGTTAAAGATGCACTTTACCGGGTTGTAATGGAAAGGTTAATAATAATATAAATTGAAAGGTTTTTGGAAAGAAGTTCTTTTACGCGGCTTACAATAGAGTGAAATGGCGGTGACCCAAGTTATTAAGATATAACGAAATTGCGTTCATACCGTGCCTACCAAATGCGATGCGTTACGCGTTCGAATTATTGAGCGCCAAACCACACCAACAATAGAGCGTGAACTGTATAATGCGCCTATCATTTAATTATGAATTATGTTATATAGTTAAATATAAGCAAACTAAATCAAGATAATAAGTGTTATTAAAATACATGTCTGGCTTGCTTAAAAACAAAATATAAACGTAATACAAGAGCATATAAGTACCAAAAGCGGTACGGCTAGCGCACCCAAGTTTCAGTTTCGAGCTTTGGACTATTCTCACAATTGCCATCATAAACTTTGTTTGGTTAGAGGGGTAAATTATAAAAATAATATTAAACTATTAATAGGTGCGTTAGACTGGGGATTGCTATAATAAAAATAATAATAATAGCTAGATCATGTATCTGTTTGTATGTTTGCCTGTGTGTATACGCTTATCTTAAAAATGGCGTAACAGTGGCGTAGTAACGTAAGTACTATTGGAAAAAAGATTTGTTAAAAAGAATAAGGTGAGATGAGGTTAAAAATTTATTATAAGATTTCACAATGCAAGCAAGATTTCTTATCACACCTGTCGACCAGCCGCGCTAAGTCTTGTTGTTTACCACATTTTATTGTATATTCCTAATGAGTTTAACTAATAATAAGTGAATGTAAGATGAATGTATATATTGACGAGCGTATTCGATAGAATAACTTAATTAAGCTATCTTGAGCTTATATCTATGTTATCGGTACAAATTAATTGTTAAGATTTGTTAAGAATATATTTTTTTTTAACGAAAGGTTTGATATGTCACGCCTTATGTATTATATACTTATGTCAGTGTGTATTTAAGATGTTTGTGTATATAATGGGTATATTTGTGTTTATTCGTAGGGAATAAATACCTAATCACATGTATGTATTGTGAATTTATATAATAAAATACATATAAGTACAAAATGAGAAAGTGATAAAATAAAAGGAAATACAAGTTTATTTTCTTATGACAGGTCACAAATGGTGTGCAAGTTGACAGAGGGCACCATGTTTATTGTGAGGTCAATATAAGAGGCCCTGTGTAAATAAGAAGTCAATAAGATAGACTTATAATGAAGTGTTAAAAAAAAAAAAAAAAATTGTAAAAGAAATGTTGTTGAAAGGTCAATAGGATAGACTGTTATAATGAAGTGTTAAAATATGCCATTGCTGAAAGACTTTTGTTGGAAGGTCAATATGAGAGACCGCGTGGTTAACGAATGGTCAATAAGAAAGGCTAATCTTGCATTATTAGATCTTGTAAAATATCGCTGTGGCTTATATAGTCAATATGAAAGACTAAGGAGGTCAATAAGATAGACCGTATTGTTTAAGTGAAAGGGTTGTTTTGTCAAAATGAAAGACTAAGGAGGTCAATAAGATAGACCGTATTGTTTAATTGGCGTAGCGTGCGGGTGTGCGTCATCGCTCTGTAGATATAGCGGTGTGCCTTAACGTGCATTTTACAAGTGGTTTTGTGGTCACATGATACCTCCATTAAATTGGAAAATCATGGTACTAAGATGCTTTCCATTAAATTGGAAAATTGGTACAAATGTATTCCATTAAATTGGGATTTGTGGTAATATGATACCTCCATCTAATTAGTAAATCATGATACTAAGATGGCTCCATTAAATTGGAAATTGGTTTAAAGGTACCTCCATAAAATTAGTAAATCATGATACTAAGATGGCTCCATTAAATTGGAAATTGGTTTAAAGGTACCTCCATCAAATTGGAAAACATTCACCAATAGCTCGAATGACACGTTTATACAATGCAATACCAACGGTGGATATGGGTTTCGACACATTTAATTCTTTTAAAAGGAAATGTTATGCCTTCTATTCGATGTTATAATTAGCGTTAGTGTTAATCAGTCTCTATATTATATATATTAGTTATCAGTTATATTTTCACTTGTTTACTGTTAAGTTTACTGTTTTAATTAATTTTAAATATTTGTAATCAACACTATTCTAGAGCATGTTGTGTTCTCCAGTAATCGGGGGTACATCTAACCATGTGTAAATGCTTGTACCTTCCGTATTTTTATGTGTACTTCTGTTGGAGTTCCTTATTAAATAAATAGATTACCTTCGCGCTGTTGGTCGTGGGTTCGATTCCCAACCAGGACAGTGTAAAGGCCTTGTGTAAATGGTGTCCAAGTTTATTACATTATTATTGAATTATATTAACTGCCTCGTTGGTCTAGTGGCTTGGTATGGGGCCGCGGACTCGGTGGTCCTGGGTTCGATTCCCGGGTCGGTCCAGTGAATACTTGTTGGGGTTTTCTGTCAGAGAATTCTCATCATCATTCTTTATGCGTGCACTCCCGTGCCTCGGAGGGCACGTTGGGCCGTTGGTCCTGCGCCTCCTGAGCTCCTTCCGGTCGTGTCGGATTGCCGTCCCATCGGATTGTGAGGGCTGGGGAGGAGAGAGTGCACTTGCGTTTGCGCGAGCACTTGTGTGCTGGAATATCTCCTTCGCGGTTGCCTAGTCTCTCGGGATTGGCCGTCGTGGCCGGGGTCGGTCTGGAGGACTTTATTAGTTATATTAACAATATACTTACATTTTTAGTCGATTAGGTTTCCCTTAATATATAACAGCAGCTAATAGTCGACAATGTAACCGCGAAGTTGAGAGGACAAATCGCGACATATTAAAAGTTACAAGGAAATCACCAACCAAACTATTATTTAAAAGACAAAATTTCAACTCTACAAGACTTAAATAATAATGAAGATGACACTGAGGTCAGGGACCGGGATCAAGAACAAAAGTAAAAAGAGAAGGGGTATGGAGATAAGAGAGGGAATGCACGGGATGCAGATTTGAATGAAGGACAAAGTATAAGTAAAAGAAATTAATAAAACAAATAAATAAATAAGTTATACCAAATTAAAACGCCTCATACCGTGGAGAAAGCAAAAGATGGAGATATAGCCCTCAGAAGCGAAGAAACTGGACTATATTGCATTTGGAAAGAATTGAAGGCGAATGGATATTTATTCAAGGAAAGAAAGCTTGGAATTATGATATGGAGTAAGAGTATTCGTAATCAAGACAATGATAAAATATGACAAAGTAAATAAGTATGAATTATTGAATTCTAATGATTATTCAATTTTCAATAAGGAAGGGATGTAGTGTTTGTATTTAATAATAACTATAGTAATAGTTATTTACACTGTCTCATGATCACCTTATGGTGGGGGCGAACGCCGAACGGCATTCAAGTGAGAGCCATTGGCGAGAGCGGACGTGTCGCTTGCGCATACGGTGTGTTGTCGAGCCAGTGAACCGTTAGTGTAGTGTACAGTATATAGTGAACACTACACTTGCCCGGGTTTGAACCCACGATCATCGGTTAATTTTCACGCGTTCTTACCACTGGGCCATCAAGGCGGGTTATGGTTTTCCTAAAATGTCATAGTTGATAGTTTCAGTTATTAAGGCGGAGGGAACACAGACGATTTGAGAACATTCAATTGTTTATGAATCGATTTTGTTCATTGTTTTTCTTTAAGATGTTTTGATGGTCCCTCTCTCATTCAATTGATCTCAATTTCAACGCTATTGTTTGTTATCGATTTTTTATTTGAAGCGAACGTTCAAGCAATTATTTTTAGTAGTTTTTTATAGTTTAGGAAAATCATATCACATTATTATTAATTATTTCCTTATATTTTTCGCGATTGTGATTTTTATCATATATCGTAGTCATGTTGTTCCGTGTTTGCGTTATCGGATTACGTTCGCAGATAGAAGGGCAAATACACCATGATTAGTACGACGTTATTGGAACGTACGATTTCCTGACATTCGCCATATCATGACTCTGCAATTCAAGACTTCGCGAACTTTGACGTATATGTATAAACTAGCTGTGCCTCGCGGTTTCCTCCGCGTATAATTAATAAAAATATAATGAATAAAAATCAGCCTAGAGCCTCTATAAAAGGACTATACGACACAATATTAATTTTTAAATTCGAACCATTAGTTCCGGAGATTAGCCGAATCAAAGAAACAAAGTCTTCAGCTTTATATATTAGTATATATTTCACAATACATTATTTAATCGTTTTCGGGTAGTCGTTGAGATTTTGTGTAATATTTAATTATTTAATTTTTAGTCAGTTGATGTTGGACATTAGGAATCTTAGTGTACCTACTTGGTAATACAGTTTTTAACCGACTTCGAAAAATAAGGTTCTCAAGCTGATGATTTTATTTTGTTTGTTACCTGAGAACTCGATCATTTATGAAGCGATTCGGAAAATATGTTTTTGTTTGGGAGGGTATACCGTTTTCCTCCATTTACATTTGAAGAAAAAATACCACACCTTAAAGGTGCAAAAGGAAACAATATTATGAGCGGGAATTTTTGTTTTTAAATAAATAATTATTAATCATTATTAAAGATTCAAAGATCCAGTGGAATTTTGCCCGTAGGTAGACAAAACTCCGCAATGTACCCACTGAGGATATTCAGAGAACTAATTTGTATTTATGCGACTCGATTAGTATACTTTTGATATTGTAATAGTATTATCTCATATATTATACCTGTATTATATAACTTAAGCTGGAGATAGAGAAATTATATTCATTCATTATAGAAGTCACTTTGACAATTAATTAAATTAAAATTAAATATTTAAAGATACCCCAAAACATGATTGTTAACAGACTAGTTGTTATAAGTCGCTAATGTAAATTTTTGGCTAGATCACTATGTAGTAGGTAGTAGTAGTATAATTCGTTAGTTAATTTATATTCCTTTTATTATTTTAATGAACAGTAAACTGTTACTAGAAATTAATAAACGATATAAATAAAATTATAGAGGTCTGCAATTGTGCGCACATCACGGAAAAACTACTGGATAGATTTCAATGAAGTTTTCTAAATTTTATTTCTTAGACACTTGGCCCTTATCAAAAAAATAATGCGATATCTTTATTTAATAAAAAGTTCTTAAAGTTTCAAAAAACAACGATTTGTATATGCATTGCGTGTTCAGTGATGTATGTTTAAACAAAGTATAATTTTGACATAAGAAAACATAAACATAAGAAAACTTTGTTAATATATCAAGCAACGCGGACGAAGTCGCGGGTATCAGCTAGTTTTTATATAAAATGTGTTAATAATAATTTTTGATTAATAAAGCGTAATATAAAACTCGATAAACGATTATGTGATCATATAGATAATAAAAAAAATGTGTGTGTTCCATTCAGGATAAACAATAATTTAAATTTAATTTAATTACATTAAATACCGTTCGAATAACTACTCTTGCCGGTTCTCGGTGCAATCTTTGTAATATAAATCATAAAGACAATTTACTAATTTCTTTTTTTTTTTTGTTACAGGTAATTCTTTCGATTTTAACCGGCAGTACGTAATAGTAAAATTAGAAGAAAACTGAATAATTATATCGCCGAAGGACTTAACTGCGAAAGATAAAATAATTTTAATACGATTCTTATCAGTACCTACCTACATTTTCTCTACAATTTTAACAATCGCTTACAACGCCAATGCGCCTCCAACCGTGGGAACTAAGATGTTATGTCCCTTGTGCCCGTAATTACACTGGCTCACTCACCCTTCTGTACATCTTGTTTGCTAAAGTTGGTGACGCATTGGAGATGTGTAAAGCTAAATATTTCTCACAATGCCAATGTTTATGCGCGATGGTCTTAAATTACCATCAGGTGGTCCGTTTATCCGTCCGCCTACATATTTCACAAAAAGAAACAAATGAAATGAAATTTTGCAGTTACCGAGTTCTTGCCGTCAGCTGATGAAATATTGTAGGTGTTTTTAAGATTGTGTCTAGACTCCGTTTTCGATCACAAGAGGTTATTGACACTTACCTTTAAATACTTTAAACAAAATATAAGTATCTAGTAGTTGTGTGTTATTATACTCGTATTACTTTATTTTAAATATAAAATTAGTATTTAGTTATTTCGGTTTCGTAAATACTAATCGATGATTAATTACTATTAAAAGGAAGTGAATTCAATTTCGGTTGTTTCCCACGAACTCGCAATTAAGATATTTTTTATATGACGCAAATGCTAGTTCTGTACCTAATTATTTTGTATGCACTGAGATACAAGCTTAATTGATTTCCTTTAAATTAATACTTGATTAATTTTTAAGATAATACTTCGCCTTTAATTGCATACTATTAAATGCATATCTATTGCTATATATATTCGATAATTTTTTGTATGAATGGTATAACACGTACTGAATAAGATTAACTTCTATTTTTTATTTTGAAAATATTACAAAATTATTTTCAATGAAGTATCTGGTTTATTCCATTAAGTATTTTTCCAAGATATTATTTATATTTCATCAAATTAAATCCTAAGTGGTAAGTATAATACACAATTAAGATCTCTTCATCGTATGTAATTAATTATTTATATACTGCAACAATGTACATAGCCAATGGTCACATGGGTACCATTTACCTATAAACTAACCATGTCTATATTTTTTCTTATATAAATTAATGTTGCCGAACTAAAACTGGTTCAAGGAGAAATTGTAAGTCTTTATAACTGGTTATATTTTGAACTAATATATTTTTTATCTATGGTTTAATCCAATTAATCTGGTGTTTATGGACTGCGCCGCCATTATCATTATATTATAATCATTAACAAAACTACAGGATTTTACATAACGGTTACAATACAATTAACTTTGAAATGGTAATTATAATGTCTGTTTCGTTGTTTACGTATATATATAGTCGAAGAGCTTCCTCGCATTTATTTAGATGTTATACGATAAAGTTAACGATATGTTAATATGACTATTGCCTAACTAGGAGATAATTACTACGCAATCGTATTTATGTTAATAATTACAGCGATAAAACATAAAATCGTAAATAATTATAATTTGGTGTTTGCTAACTATCAATTGATTCAGGGTACCAAAATAGCTGTACTAATAATAATGTAATAGATAAACAAGAGAACTACTCAACCGATTTTAAGATTCATTTCACATAAAGACAACTTTATTATTAGCGAGTAACATCAATTTTCCTATAAAATATGTACTAAGATAAAAAAAGTCGGACGAAGTCGAGGCGGGCGGGCTTAAAATTGTTTACAAAACAAACTAGTTTAAATAATAGCAAGTACTAATATTATTTTTTTTTTAAAATTAAATTTGTTCGAAGGTCATTCTATTTTTTATAAATGATAGTAGTTTCAGAAAGAAAGATAATATTGAAATCAGTAGTCATTCGTAAATATAATAATACGAGTATGTGCCTTTGATTAGAAATATGTAGTTGGATTTATCTTGAGTGGGTCGAGGTAAACAGTTGATTGGCGATCAAATTCAGAAAACGAAGTGTGATCTATGACCTACAGATAAACGTTGTGATTATTAACGATGCAGTACCTATTTATATGTGGAATTATTTGCGTTAGCGTAAGGTCTCATCGCTAGTTTATGATATTGTTTATCAAGAACTGGGTTTTTTTTTTTTTTCATAGCAAGGCGGACGAGCATATGGGCCACCTGATGGTAAGTGGTCACCAACGCCCATAGACAATGGCATTGTAAGAGATGTTAACCATCGTTTACATCGCCAATGCGCCACCAAACTTGATTCCCGAGTTCAAACTTTTTTAGTTACTGAACTAAAACGATATTGGTTTTGTTCGATTATTGTGCTGGAGTCTCTGGTCGTGAATGTCTAGTATCTATTGATCGCCGTGTGTCACGGCAATGTTTTTAGTTTGTCCTCTTTGTGTTTTTTAATAATGTTAAAGTAAGTAACAGCCTGTGAATTTCCCACTGCTGGGCTAAGGCCTCTTCTCCTCTTTGTGAGGAGAAGGTTTTGAAGCTTATTCCACCACGCTGCTCCAATGCGGGTTGGTGGAATACACATGTGACAGAATTTCAATGAAATTTGACACATGCAGGTTTCCTCACGATGTTTTCCTTCACCGTCAAGCACGAGATGAAACTAAGCACATGAAATTCCACGGTGCTTGCCCTCGTTTGAACCCACGATCATCGGTTAATTCACGATTCACGCGTTCTTACCACTGGGCCAACTCGGCTTTTTTTTTTAATAATGTTATTTTTTTTTTAATAATGTTCATTTTTTTTAATAATGTTAATAATATTTAATTAAAAATATCATGTCGCGCAGTTGCTTAGAGATCTTAGTACCTAGTAGTAATAATAAATGTATTTTATAATATGTAAAATGTTGCGTATTGCTCATTGAATACTGGTCCTTTAAAGATGTTATTGTGAAGTGTCATTAATATTGTTTGAAGTCTTGTTCACATCCATGTGTTAATCACATTGTTTTTTTCTTATTTTTAAACTCGTCACAAAGATTTACGAAATCGACCAGCAAATTATTTGAATCATTCTAATAACTTTTGTTTCAAATGCCAGTTACGAGTAAGTTATATCATTTAGACGAACTTTCTATACATTCAATGTAACAATTTTAATGTAATATTCCTTCAGATAATCGGTAATTGTTTATTAAATTATCTGTCGATTCATAGATTTCCAAAGAGTATTAAACACTTACTAGATTTTAATATAGTTGTCTTTCTGGCCAGTGACATAAATCTGAACCGTGGAACGCATTATTAAACGGGCGATAACTACTGATTGACAGAACCGGGTATCACTCGAATATAAAATATTATTCATGTCTTGAGAAGCCCCGGTTATTAAATAATCGGTCATTGACCTGCCTTTCTTCATTCAGCCATCTTTGTCGCAGTCGGCGTTTCTTTGATGAATTAGGTTAGTTATACATTGTATTGTTTAAAAAAAAAACTAACGGTGTTTTTGATTAATATTATTGTGTTGTGGGTGGTAACATTGAATGTGAAAGTAATTAAAATGTATTCAAGTAAGGTTGTGTAACTTATTTTTCTTTTTTTTAAACCTCTTAGGAATCATCATTCGATAATCGATACGTGGACGAGAATAGATAGTAAAGTAAGAGTAAGATATAATATGTTAAATCGACATTATGAGTATGTTATATATGTGTATTTCTGATATGTTTTCTGTTATTTGAAAAAATAATAGATAATTAAAAATAAAATCAATACAGTTAATAATTGTATCTTTAAAACGTATAAACATATATACATACATATAGGTACATAAAACAAAAGCATCTGATGGATATTGTTTTAGTTACAAGTTAGGACTGCTAATATCTGAAATAATAAAAATACCTAAAATAATATATATGCACCTTGGCATAAAAATTAACACAGCCTTATATCCGCCTTATACTAATGAAACTTGAATAATTGAATACCATATTTTGTTTTTGTCCAGTACAAATAACTTGTTTCTTAACTTATGTATCTTTAATATTTTTTGTATACGTGACCTAAACATAATTATTGTTTTGCTGTCTGTACTTTGCTTTGTATAACGCGTAAGGTTTGTCCTTCGTTTCTCACACAGGAAATGGGATAAGGGCGTCAACCTCGCAATTGGTTGAAATTAGAGGATTCTATTACTCTTTGCTATTGCTAGGGTTACTATTGATAAATAAAAAAAATTTTTTTATTGCATTTGTGTTTTGAAGTTAATATAAGTTTTTAATTTAATTTGGCGTTGATTTTCAGTATTATTCAGTATGAGTTTGATTATCACGGTTTCGCATCTACTTAAGATGACAAGAGACTAAACCTACCATCACGATATTTGACGTACACTTTGTATATGGTATAGAAAAATACATACGGAACAATCCAATGGAAACTTGTTACTTAATATAATTCGCGCGCCATTTATAATATCACTTCTTGGAAGTGTCAGCAACAACTATACAAAGTTTTAATTCATTCGAATGAATTATATACGAACATATAAGTAAAAGTAACAAAGATACATTCATTTATATACATACTAGAGTTTTGCCCGCGCTTTCACTCGCGGAGTTCCCTTTCCTGTGGGAATTCGGGGACAAAATATAGTCTATGTTACTCGGTGATAATGTAGCTTTCCATTGGTGAAAGAATTAATAAAATCGGTTTAGTGGTTTATGCGTGGAAGCGTAACAAACAAACTTACATTCGCATTTATAATATTAGTAAGGATATATGTTGAAGGAATATAAAAGATTATTGATTAATCTACTAAGTAAAACTAAAATATAAAATAATTATAAAATGCACTCTGGATATTATTATATAATTAATGATTTTTTATTAAGTTGGGCGATAATCTGTATGATTATAAAGATGGCCGAAACATAGTAAAACCTTTTTGCTCGACATGATATAAAGAACAATTTTAATTTTTTTTTGTGGTAATTAGGTCACGTCGATGCAGGGTAGCAATATCTTAAGCTTAGTAACGTAATTGTTAGTTTAGATGGTCAGGTGAAAAACAGGAAAGCTCACGGGTTGGAATGGGAAAATAATGTCGAAAAAAAAAATCGGAGATGAAAGAAATTTGGACCGCCTAAGCGATGAATACAACCCTATATATTATGATATATGACGTACAGATTTTTTGCCTCAACGACACCAAATACGATTGTCCATTTTAATTACACTCGTTATTTTTTGCTGGCAAAAAATACATGTTATTATTAGTGCTGACGACGAGACAGTTTGACGCCCAAAGTTCACTGAACTCGATATATGATAAATGACCGCGTCTATTGCTACATTAATATTCTATGTGACGTCAACTGTGGTATTTATTCATACTAGATAGTATATTATTGATAAAATTATAAATCACCTAAATTTGACATAATAATATGAGCTATTTTACTTGTTTTTAAATTGTATCTTCGTAAGACTTGCGTTCGTAGTATTTTCTGAGTATTTTTTGTTGTTACTTTCCATTAGTTAGACTATATATATATCTGTAATCTACATATTTCTTAATTATTTATAAATAACGGCTATATTTTGGATCTGAGTTTGAAGGCATCATAAAATATGAGTTTTATCGTGAAGCAATCAATATCTATACTAATAAATGCAGAGGCTTTTTTATAATTAATGCCTGAATGAAAACTACTAAACAATTATACATAAAACTTATACTGGTAGATGCAGCGCTTTTTGGAGAAGGTTTTAGGATAAAATATTATAACAGAAGTGGCTACACTCCGGATTCAAATTTGAACTATTGACGTGACAAGCGTGAATTTCAAATTCTTGTTTTATGTAAGTGCGTGAAACAGTAAATAAATAAGATATATTTTTTATAACTTTTATTGCGTGAAATCATTATATTTATTTTAAATAACTGTTACATATTTGGAATTGAGATATTTAAAGCTCTAAACGTATAATTCTCTTGTGAGATTTAAAATGGCCGTATCTGTTGGTTTTGACATTGACATTAGTAAGGATTTAAGGGAATTTATATTATCTTGCTGATAGCGATAAGATATTACGAAGGGATTTCCATTGTAGTATGACATCCTTTGTCCAAAATTAAGTAGAATATTTTGTAATTGGCAGAATTCATAAGGTCAAGGAAAGAAAAGGTTAAAGTCCAAAAAACCGAAGTGAACGACGGTGCAGATATTTTCTAATTTCGAATTATATCTTTGTGTTAAAACTTTTTTCTTATTCCACCGGTGAGAGAAGAGAATCAAAATTGCTATTCAACTAAAAAAAACCTATTCTCGTATTCCACACAGTTATGTTTTTTAAATTAGTTATTTTTCATTTTTAAAGTCTATATACTTACCAAGTCCTTATTTTTTAAATTAATTAAAACTAACATTATAATAAAATCAAACATATATGACCTAATATTTATGTAAATAATTTCAAATCATACTTGTATTATAAGGACACTGTAACACATAACTAATAATAAAAACTTGTTCGTTTATTGACAAGGTGAGACAGTTGTTCTTAGTGCAAAATAAATCGATGCTCAGTCAGCTACTGCTTATGTTAGAATTATTACATAATTTCTTAATACTCATTTTGGCGTTTATTATTTAACCTATATTTTTCAATTGTTCGTCCACAGATGCCTGGTAGCCATCTGCGCTTCTGTGATAAGAGACTATCATACATTTTATTAAATAATTCCGTAGTTCGTTATCACGGTTTAAGGTTACCAGGGCAACATGAGATTCAAGAACATTGTGTAACTCTTTCCATAGTTTTGTTGCAAATGTAGTTAATTTAATCTAGTAACTCTATTCATTAAACTAATACATATTATGCTTCTAACGACATACACCATTCTTAGTGCTAATACATACTACAATAACTTAGTTAAGTTTTTACTGCGTTATTATATACCTTATCTACCTTATATATTATATATCTACCTTATATATACCATCTTAAGTAACAGCCTGTGAATGTCCCATTGCTGAGCTAAGGCCTCTTCTCCTTTTTTGAGGAGAAGGTTTAGAGCTTATTCCACCACGCTGCTCCAATGCGGGTTGGCAGAATACACATGTGGCAGAATTTCAGTGAAATTTGACACATGCAGGTTTCCTCACATGATGTTTTCCTTCTCCGTCAAGCACAAGATGAATTATAAACTCAAATGAAAATTCAGTGGTGCCTCCCCGGGTTTGAACCCACATTCATCGCTTAAGATTCACGCGTTCTAGCCACTGAGCCAACTCGGCTCCTTGCATCTTACCAGACCTTAAATCTTGTATTTCTTAAATCTATAAGAAAATAAAAATTTCTTATTTGGAAATAAATGTATGAATAAATACGTACTCGACGATTGGTTTCAATAAAAAAGTATGTAGGTATAAAACGCTGTGTGCACATGTGATAAGTTTATTTTTTAATAATAATGTCGATGTATACGATATTTCTGCGCAAATATTCACTAAGATAGAGTCGCTTATCGTTTTGTCGTAAATAAAATATTTACACGTATTCGATTTGAATTTCGAATATGATTTTTTGATTATTATTTTTAACGAGTCTATTTGTAGCCAAAGCAAAGGTGTCATTTCATTCGGTCTTGATATTTCACTTTCATCACTATAATATCATCGCATAGTTTTATGTCTTAATATGTAATTGTATGTTACGACACAAGTTTAAAGTTCAAATTAAATTGTTATTACGTTAGATATAAATTAATATGTTTTTCTTAGTGAAAGTATTAAAGTAACAGATGACTTTAATGATATTAATATTATTATGGAAATTCTTGTTTCACATTCGTCGGTGAATGTAAAATTTTCCAGGTTATTAATTTATAGGTTAAATTCCAGTCATATATTTATTATTTGTGTTGCCAGTTACAAATACTTTAGACTTTAGCGTCCGAGCCTTTGCATTTATTTACCTTTTTGTATTATATACATATGTTATGTATACTCTTTGTATTTTTAATGTATATATGTGTGTGTATTAATGTAATTTTATTGTATTGTTCAGCTAGAAATACTAATAGCATTCGTAATTGTCATTTTTGTAATTATTGTTTGTCATATGAAATCTTAACTAGTATCACTAATGCGAAAGTGTGTTTGTCTGTTTGTTACGCATGTTCTTAACTACTAGATTTCTTAACTACTCGAGTTACGCGTGTTCTTAACTACACGAACTACGATGATCGGATCGTTAAATTTTGCGCACACATTGTTGGCCTGTTGGTGTTGGGGTTACATAAATTCATATACACCTGTCCCACCCCCATCACACTCGATTGAGTCCGGGTCGGACACAAAAAAACAAACTAATTTTCGTATTAACAATATTAGTAGGTATGTATACCTCTGATTAAATTGCCCTTTAGCGAAAATCCTCCACTCTTATCTCAGCTCTCATATCTACACAGTGAAAGTGGATTGTTTTGCTATTAAATATTTATCAAGGCCCATGTTACATATCAGTCGCTTGCCCGTCGACCCGTACATCTAATGCATTACATAATGGAAGTTTATGAATTTGTTTGTTTATGTTTGTGCGTTTCCATACCTTACCGTCGGACGTCTACTTTGTAGAGTTGTTTTTGAAATTTGCACAAGGTAATTTATTTATAAGTACGAACAATAGGTGTGTGCGAATGAAGCTAATAACATCTTTTTTAGAATTTTACTAAGTAACTATTAAAATATATCAAAAGTTATCACGCAAAAATTGGACGGTATTAAATTTCTATTATTGACATAGCCTGGGATTTGATATCAATAGTTAATTAGTAAATTTAAGCTTTAACCTTAATGAAATAACGCTCAGAATACAATGATACATTAATTTTATAATGACTATTTGGTTTTGCAATTCAAATCATATTTTGAAGACGACGTACTATTCTTTACGAACTTATTACATCGCCCGTGAAATATTGATAACCGTCATAACGTGATATACTATTTTGATGCGTGTATTCTTGTAATGTTATGTTTATAGAGGTCAATGTCGCTTATCACTACCTGACATTTCATGACCGTTATCTGCGGTTAGTCTCAAATTTGCTCTTACAGAATATCCTTATCATTGCCGGATTAGCAAGCGCGGGCCCCGTAGCAAATCGAAAGGCCCTTGATATCACTTTTTTCTCGTTGATTATATAACCGGTTTTGTATAATATAACCGGCTAAAAAAGTCAGAGCTATCCTCTGATGCAATAAAACTCTCTTAAATTAATATATGTTTTTTCACTCATACCTTGCCCTTGCGGGGCCCCCTTTTGTGCGGGGCCCGTAGCAATTGGTACTCTTGCTACGTGGTTCATCCAGCCCTGCTTATAGTTATAATAAGATATCATCTGAATCACTTCTGTGCTTAGGCATTTTGTTAATTAAAACAATACTAAAACAATTTTTTTAATAATAAATAATCTGTTACATTAATTTATATATGTATAACTACTAATATTTATTGTTGTTATCGATACGTTTTATTTATTAATATTTGTACAATTTATTCTTTGTTTATCGAGTGTTCACTAAAAGAGAATGTCCTTTGGCAGTATATCGACTACCTTTGCATAGTTTTTGAAAATAAATATTTGCTTACTGCTTAGATTCAAAGATAGGGCTGTGCCAGTGAATATATTAGCTAGAATTAAAAATGCGCGGACAAAGTACGGTTCACGGAAAGACACACAAGCGCTTAGCTAAACTAAACTATATAGCTGAACATGTATAGCCTTACAGCCTTTGAAGTGGTTTCAATCAGTGTTTGGCACAAATGTGTCATTATGCTATTCCTCGTGAACATTCTTGGCCTCGTTTTGATGCATTTCTTGTAAACAAAATCGGGTCAAATTTTGTTTGAAAATAAAATTTAACTATCGTTTCAAAAAACCATTTTTATGTTGTAACCGTATTAACCAAGCGCCACTGTATTTTCATGTATGTACTTAATTTGACTTTACAATTCATCTCGTGCTTAACGGTGAAGGAAAACATCGTGAGGAAACCTGTATGTCTAAATTCACTGAAATTCTGCTACATTTGTATTCCACTAACTCACATTGGAGCAGCGTAGTTTTTTTTTTTTTTTTTTTTTTATTGCATAGGAAGGCGGACGAGCATATGGGCCACCTGATGGTAAGTGGTCACCAACGCCCATAGACATTGGCGTTGTAAGAGCCGTCAACCATCTCTTACATCGCCAATGCGCCACCAACCTTGGGAACTAAGATGTTATGTCCCTTGTGCCTGTAATTACACTGGCTCACTCACCCTTCAAACCGGAACACAGCAATAACAAGTACTGCTGTTTTGCGGTAGAATATCTGATGAGTGGGTGGTACCTACCCAGACGAGCTTGCACAAAGCTCTACCACCAAGTAAACCACCAGCCAGGTGGACCAGGCTCCAAGCCATCTCCTAAAAAAAGGAGAGGAGGCCTTAGTCCAGCTGTGGCACATTCACAGGCTGTTACTTGCTTATACAATTTCCCATCACCCATGTGATGTTTTCTTTAATCGCTGATAATATTCAACATAAAACCATACCCATTAATCCTCATGTAGGCGTACGTTAATATCGCCTTATAAATCTAACTAAGGTACTATATGTAGTATATGCAACCGAAGATGTATAATTACTATGTTTTATTTATATATACGATTTTTCTTAAAAATAATAATGACATTTAAAAATGGAATATAAAACTCGGAATCATTCCATATTTGAAATACGAGCTAGCATTATCTAATTACCAGGAATCCATAAATCATAAAGAGTGCTGAAGTGTTGACACGATCTCAAAGTGGGGCAGATCAGAGATCTCCTAACGACCCATTTGTCTAAATTGACGTTTTTCTTTCGTTCAGGAATGTTAGAGGAAAACAATGCAAAAAAATATCAGCTGTGCTCAAATTAATTACCTATATTTATGAATTTGTAATACATTAATCACTAAGTATTATTATACCAAAATGCATATATGACAGCTCTTATCACATCAAAAACAGGTAAATTAGTTTGTGTTTATAATTCGAGTTATCAACCTCTACAGATATCACTCTAACCATTGATGAAAATGTAAAAAAGGCGATAAAATCAGTTAAATATTTGCCAATTAAAATATAAGTTTTAACGGTGAGTAAGCCAGTGTAATTAAACACAACGGACATATTATATTCGTTCCCATAATCATCAGGAGGCTTAAATAACGTCTGCTTTTATAAGACGAGGAAAAATATAATCATAAATTTATATCTTAAACATATACATATAACAATATATTAACAACGAATAAAATGTATGGTTAAAATTCTATTAAACTACATTTCAAAATGAAAAAGCGTTTAAACATAAAAATAAGCCAATGACGCAATGATAGACTATTTTTACCATTGACCTCTACAGCTCTGTATAAGGTATATCTAGATTTCAACTTGTTACATTTCCTCATGAGCTAGACACGTTTAGAGTGTAGCTATTGTGTATTGCCAAGCCAACAATACAGTTCCGTTTTCCTCCTGCGACTGCCAAGTTTGCCAGTTCGAATGGACATATCTCATTGTCAAGTTACAAATTTATTTCGACTTCCATTTCGAGCTGTTCATCAAAACAATGATTTATTAAGTAAATATATACTCGGTGTTGTTAATATACATATTGTTTGGAAGGCTAATGAAGTTTATGATGCGTCTGTTTTGGTTTTGGTTGCAATGGCTTTTCAAGGGTCTCGTGTATATTTTCTGTGCCTAAATGATATAATTATACATATTTTTACCGATAAAAAAACGAACAATTTTTATTTTTTCGGTAATATTGCTCATTTTTTGCCAATATATTAATGGCACATTTATGGTTAAAGGCCGTAAATTCTATAACTTTAAGGTCTTCGTAACTACTACCACAGTTCTATCTGCATATAAAAAATATAATAGACAACAATACAATAGACAACAGATATTGTAATGCTTCCTCTATTATTTGATTATTTGTAAGAAATATTTTTTGTAACATTTTGATTTTTACATGTATACGTACTGGTTATGACTGAGTATAAACAAAATATTGTCGCTATAAGGCGCTACCTTAGCTTACGTAACTTAAAATTAATAAAGGACTGGACAAGATAATGAATCATCAGAACTCGTTTTTCATATTATATGTCCGTCCAGACTCGTTAATTGCGGGTATTTCTTTTGAGTTTCATCCTTATGGATCTTCTCATACCACGATGAGCTTGTCAAGCAAGCTTTAAATTTTTATTCAATAAATTCATTGCCAGAGTTTTCATACGTATTCAATTTCTATTCCCTCATAATATTCCTTAGATTGATTGGCTGTTTATGATTCTTATCCCGATCCTTATAAACCTAGTTTTCATTTGAAGAGTAAGATATGCAGTTAGGTCTTACAGAATACCACAGCAGATGTTTAAAATTGCATCTGAAACATTAAGTATTTGACATTGAAATTAATAATAATAATAATAAAACAACAATAAATCGTACTTTTGTTGATAAAATAGAAGAAAAATAATCAACTAAAGGGTTACTGCTTTAAGAATAATACGGCATCGCATGCACTGATCATATCTCGTGGAATGTCATCTTTAAAAACAACTGACTATCTTTAATCAATGATAAAGATTTAAGACATATTCTTGAAGAATAAAACGTCTTCATCCAAATAAAAAGTGCTACTCGTTGAATTATTGAAAGCTTGTCCGCAAACATTGAAATACCTAGAATCCTAACGAATCAATTGATACCGTATCCGCTTCGTAGAAGTCAAAAGAACAAGAAAGAATTTAAAACAAATGTAGTTTATGAATAACGAAAATAAATTGAATTTCATTTATACGAAAAAAATAATAATTCGCAAATTGTAATTGAATTTCAATGTTTAACTTTGAAAATTTTATTTTTATTTAGTCAAGTGGTGGTAATGTATCCATCCAAAGTTTGTTTTGAATTTGAATTTCATTAATGAGAGAGAAATTAACATACTTTCCGTATTCATTCAAAAACTACGGTCGTTTATTTTTGCTTTTTTGATTATTATCGAATATTTAACTTTTAAAATGTGCTTTATTAGATATCAATAAAAATACAATTACAAATAAGTTATGTGTACATAAGGCGGTGTTATAGCTTGCAAGGAGTTCTCTTCCAGATAAACTTTGGATATCCCTTGAGTAGTCATGAAATTGAATGAAACGAAATATTGACATGAAAGAATATACACATGATTAATGACACATATGTATGTATATAAAAGTAATTTAACTTAAACAATAAAAATAAAATAACATGTATATGTTTGTTATTAAGCTTATACATATAGTAAGCAGATAGATGATAAATAACTTAAAAAAAGGTTAGATAAAAAATAATTACCTATAAAATAAATTTATCTCTCTTGTAATATAAACCTAATTAACGAAAATAATTAGCTGTTTGTTTTCTTGCGATGTCATTAAAAATATATTTTTTATCTAAAAAATACACGAGTTACAAATCTCAATTAAAAAATAAATTATTAAATTAAATAAAAAGTTTTTATATATTACTAGCTATGTCCCGCGGTTTCACCCGCAAATAATTAATAAAAATATAATGAATAAAATTAAGCCTAGAACCTTCCTCGATAAAAAGATACAGCACAAAAATATTGTTTAAACTCAAACCAGTAGTTCCTGAGATTAGCCGGATCAAACAAACAAACTCTTCAGCTTTATATGTGAGTATAGAAAAGTATAGATGTAGTTGTCTGCGCCTATCCCAGTCGGTTTTATTCAAGTCTCCGAAGGCCAGTATGATCATAGGAATGAATAATGTAATTTACACTGATTGCGGAAGACGACTCGTTCATTAAGAATTCCCTTGAAATGTTTAAATAATAATATAGAAACTATTTTAATTATTCATAGTTATTTAAGGGGTGAAAAGTTAGATAAACAATACTGGGGGACAATTCTACTAACAGATCGTCACTTTATAGAAATCGAATCGTAGCGTAATCGGTGCTGTTTATCCGTTTTCATATAATTTAATTTAATTATCGACTATTGGTATAATAGTTAACAATTATGACAAACTGCCTCGACTGCCTCGTTGGTCCAGTGGCTTGATATAAGGCCGCAGACTCGGTGGTCCTGGGTTCAATTCCCAGGTCGGGCTGAAATCGGTCTGGAGGACACCCCCCCCCCTAACAATTATGTTTGGTTTTGATACAACGGTATAGGTTAATATTATGTTGGGTCGGTTACGATCCGAATAAATATAAACTAGTCAAAGTTTAATTGGAATTGAATCGGGAGCATATCGCAATCGTTGTAGATTAGTAGAATAGGGCCCTTGAGTCTTCTTCTTTCGTATGTCAAATCAGTGGTGATAGAAAGGGAAGGAAGAAAATTAACTTTAATTATCAACTACTTATTTACTGTATCCGCGACACTATTTATTTTTTTTAACTTATATTAACGTAAAAAAATGTATATTTCTCATTTTAAGTGATTTTTTTGTATTCTTTATGAGAAATAAATGTCTATAAACCGAAATAAACACTCGCTTAACAATGATAATAATTATTGAACGTATCATAAAATCAAATAGGTTCCTGTTTATTATGTAATTGAGGTTGATAAAAAAAACATTACAAATTATTAGATAACATAAAATGAAATAAATTAAAACCAAGCTAATATTAATATTGTCAGGCTTTATGCTATAATTATACTTCCAACACTGTATTATGTATTATTTTCTTAAAATATAAATAAATACAAACAAAAACTATAATCTTATTGTTACTTGGTCTAGACTCAATACACGGAATTTGAAAAGACCCAGTTTCATCAAAGAAGTCAAAGGTTAAACATGCAAACGGTTTTATTTATATTTCGTTTGATGTGTTTTAATAGTAGACTATAAGAAAGTTAACATATATTTATTGATTTTGGTGAAATTAATACCGAAAATTAGACCGTCTGTCGTTCGCCGAATTAATTATTTAATATAATTATTAATATTTAATATGTTGGAGCAAGGTTAGAGTTGCTATGACAAATCATATTGCACAGTAGTGGGTATCAATAACCTCGGAGACCATATAATTGCTTTGAAGTGAAGGTACGGCATAACGTAATTATTTGTGTCACATGTCATAAAGCTGTGGCCCGCTGGGCATTATTATGCGGATCTTGATGCGATTATAACGATAATATTTTTTTAAAAAAATCTTCGTCTAAATTGAAATAACAACATAAAAAATCAATTAAAATTTTTTTCCTAACTAATTTACACGCGAAAGTGATTTTCTTTGTTTCATAATTATTTTGGTTGTGTCATTCAATTAACTCGTAACAAACACGTCAAAAGAACTAATTTGATATTTTAGTGTTATCTTAAAGATTTCTGTTATTAATCAACCTTAAAATACATTGCGTAATTTGAAACGTTGCAATTGGGTATTGATACTTAAACTTAGTTAAAGTAATCCTTTATCTGATAGGGAACTGTATTTACAAAGGTTGAGAATCTCTGCCATGATCATGACATACCATGCTGTGATATAATTGTCCTTATTTTTTTATGTCATTACATTATTTATCGAGTCGGCAAACACAAGGGATTGGAGGAAAATGGCGTAATTACATTTAATATCATTGACGTAAGATTAATCTTGTTGCTTCTGGGTTAGATGTTTTATCTTTATTATAAAACGTTACTAAGTTGTTTATTTAGAAAATTTAATATTATTTTGCTTAATAAATTACATGTAGGAGGTATGTACAGACGCATTTAGAATAAAATTGTCTCAATAAAGAACAGTTTTGTATTTCGAATGTAAATTTAAATGATGCCTCAATAAAAACATTCTAAAAATTCATGGCCGTAAATAAAATTATTTTTAAAAAGAATTTCGTATTTCGAACTAATTCGGCAAATTTAAATTCAGTCACACTTTATGAAATAATAGAATGCGATTTGAAAAAAAGAGCATTCATTATTATTTGAATTCGATTATATAAAATATCATGTTTTGTCTGTGGTAACGCCATTTGCATCTTATCATCATTTCGTGGAAACATCTTCAAGCTACTCTATTCATTATATAATAACTTCATGTGAATATCACATAGAAGTCGGCTGTCTATAATTTCAATGCCGGCTGTTATTTCCGAGGACTGTCAATGTTCGTCACAAAGCCGCATACAACTGAAACTGTTTCCACTGACCCAGATGGAAATATTTTTATAACATTGTATTCGAATCTGTAATCTAGGTTTACAAATGAGTGGAAGAATGAAATAAAAATTTCTGAAGTGAAATTTCTTAGGTCGCGATTCTATATAATCGATAGGTGAACGAGAATTGAGAAAATTTTTTTAATAACGCGTTAGTTTAGATACATTTCATTACATGGTTGAAGTATAGGTAATATGACGTAGAGCGAAAGAGAGCTGTATATTTTAGGAAGTTTCGCTTTAATCTCGTGTACATTTTTATGAAATAAATATACCTACAAATCAATTTTTGCTTTCATACAATACAGTAATAATATTGATAAATTGAATTGATATTGATAAATTCAATATAAAATACTTTTATCAAAATAAGCGATACTTAGTTATTCGGTAGTTTGTTTTTACCTTTTTATTTAATGTGATATGCTGCCATCGCATTTTGTTTAAATTGAAAACGTAATGGAAACATACTTTCGATCCAGCAGAAGTTAACGAAGGCAGTTAGACGTTGAGCGTTTTAAAATTGTTTTTATTCAAATAACTGTAACTTATTTGTTATCTACAAATTTATCTAAATTTTGGTTTGTTTTATTTTAGTGATGTTTGAAACATATCGATTGATTTAAATGTGTCAATAGAATGTAAAAGCAACAAGCCACGATAATGTAGAACAGGGTATTGTACACTGCTCTACTTTTTTCTATATTATTTTTAATTACTTTATGCGAAAAATCTCAAATAGCTTATTGGGATTTTTAAATTGGATTTTGGTCAAAGATAGCTTTTGTCAAAAAAAAAGAAACGGATTTTTATACGGTTTCCACCAACGGATGGAGAGTTTTACGAAGAAGGTTTAGGTGATAAGGATATTGGAAAAAAAAACATTCTCACTCGGAATTTGCGCCAAGTAAACAAATTACTCTTCCTACATATTTTACGATACAAACTTGTTATCTAGTCCCTTATTCTACCCGTGTGAAGCTGGATGGTTGGCGGTGTTTTATTATCAACTTTACATAATCACTTCAAGTACTTTCCCTTTTAAGTAAATATTATATACGTTTAGGTAAAAATTTCTTACCACATTTTGCATAACATGTATCTTTAGGTTATTAGTGTTTTGTCGTTTCTCAATGATAATGATTTACGACAAAGTAGGAATATTATATAAAGAAGTGATAATATCGACGGCTCAGTGCATACACTGAAGATCGCAAGTTCAAATCCTACCAAGCTATTGAGTTTTATTATAGTTTGAGTTTCTTTTATTCATCTCGTACTTGTATGTATAGGATGTGAATCTGAAACCTACATTAGAACTGCGTTTTGGAATCCTATATCATTATTAAACCTACATCTTCAACTTTTTAATTTATTTGGAGATAAAAATCAATCTTCATATGATGATAGAAAGAAAACGCAACTTTTTAGCCTGCAAAGATCCCAATGCTGGGTCTCTACTACTTTTGAGGAGAATGCTTGGAGCTTATTCCGCCACTCTGTTCCAATATGGGTGCCAGATAACCAACCGACACGTGTAGGTTTCCTCAGAATCTTATTCGTTCACAGTCGGTTACTACAAGTTGTACAATTTCAATGGTGTTTGCACCGGTTTGAATCCACCATCATCGGATAAGGTTTTACCCACTGGTTTGTGTGTCGAGTGAATTTTATTCCCTCCGTTAATTACATTCCGACCTTACCGTCGAAGCCGACTTGTGGTTTTTGCGGTCTAAGTACTGGATTACGCAACGCAACGATTCATGTGTTGGTTACGACAGTTGCATTGTTTGTTTTTAATGTTACCATAGTAGGAGCCCTATGATGCTTAATGGTGATTTACTCGAGCATCGTGGGGTTTTTGAAGTGAAAACTTCTTTAGCATCGCTGTGATTTGAATGTCGATGAAACAAAAAAGCGACAGTAAAAAGAGACAGACATAAATTCATAAGTTTTAACGTGGGAGAAAATGAGATAGGAAGCATTATACAGTGTTTCTTATGATCGTGGTTCTGTTTGTGCTCTGCTTCGTACCCCCTTCACTCGTGTCTTAGGCCATAGTGCCAAAATCTTTAAAGGTTTCACTTCTACCACGTGTGAATTGCACACATGTTTTATTTTAAGCTTAGATAGTACAATGAAAGTAATCTTAAATGATGTTATTAGTGTTGGTTACTACCAAACGTAGTGTCTTTGCCTCGTTGTTCTAGTGGATTGATGTAAGGCCTGAACCATTTCCGGTCGTGTCGGATTGCCATCCCATCGTATTATGAGAGCTAGGGTATAGAGAGTGCACCTGTGACTGCGCACACACTTGTGCACTATAATATTTCCTGTGCAGTTGGCTCATCACTCTTGAGATTGGCCGCCGTGGCCGAAGTCAGCATGATATTATTAGTGTCTCTGATGACGTGAAACGTTAATCTTCTGGATGCATTTTCGGAGTGACCGTACGGTTAATTTAATTGTATTTGATTGACTCTGTAATTAAATTGCTGAATTAGATTAACTACTGTGTATCTGGTCGGTAGCAACCAGTGGTAGTTTGCATTTAATTCAATACTGTAAGTGACGATAAGTGCCTGTTTGAGTCTTCTTGAATAACGATTTTTGTGATTTGATTTTAAACAGATTACGACGATCTGAGCTGGTATCGGCGGGATATCAGGTCCTAGTATTAAAAAAACCAATCCAATTGGTCGATGAAGGAGCCGGTTTAGAGATGGATTATTATTACTATTAAAACTTATTCATAATTTATTACTTACAATAAATAAATATGAATAAGTTTTAATTTTTATTAATTTTTTTTTAATACTTTAAATATTATTCAACAAAATATATCACAGGATAAAGACGTATACGAGTACGTTTTACGCTTAAATATATTTTTCGTTAAATTCAATTGAACGCGGGGTTTAATTGAATCGATTTTGTAATTGACATGCACTTTTGATTGCTATTGAAAAGATATTGTTTTTGGAAATTGGTTACAAATTCGATTTCCTGGACCGCTTTTGTTTTCCTAGCAGCCATTCAAAGCGATTAATTAATTTCTTTAAACAATTAACTTTCGAACACGGCTTAAGTACGGCTACATGTGTACTTGTGTAGCTATAGTGTCACCTTTATCATAATCTTACTCTACTAAAGAGCTATATTTTTTTATTAGATTAATGTTTGAATCTTTCAAATTATACTAATATATAAAGCTGAAGAGTTTGTCTGTTTGATCCGGCTAATTGCAGAAACTACTGGTTCGAATTGAAAAAAATCTTTTGGTGTTTTATAGTCCTTTTATCGAGGAAGGTTCTAGGCTGATTTTTATTCATTATGTATTTATTAATTATACGCGGGTGAAACCGCGGCGCACAGCTAGTATTCTATAAATAAGTTCATCATATTACAATTTATAGTCTTGTAATATATTTAAAGTAGTAATAATTGTGTTTCTTTGTTATTATGGCTCATATTTGAGATTCGTAGTTCTTGGAATTATCTTGTTCTTCTAGTGAAACTCTTTACCTAAACCTCTTTACCTGGTGGATCATAAAATAGGCTTTTATATATATTGCAGTAGATTTTATATGTATAGCGGTAAAATTAAATATAATCAAATTAAGATTATCATAAAAATACTTCGGAATATTTGAACTAAATGATTCTGTTATTCTCAGAAGTTAATGTATTATCGTATCATACGTTATTCATTGTCTAGTTAAGAAAACATTGTGAAATCTAAATTTAGATTATCTAATTATATTAGGCTGTGTAGTGAATACGTTTGCTAATTACAATAAAAAAGACATTTTTTCTTGCTAGGTCAGTGACTTGTGATTATAACTATATTAAGCGCCTCTGTATCGTTCTTACCCGTATTTTTTGAGGTCTATTTAGCATGTTTTTATATTATAGACTTTTAAGATGGACCGCCTATCTGACGACACCCTTCTTGAATATTATTTCATAATGATAGGCTTTCGCCGAATTGTACTAAGCTATAACATTACGACACGATCTCGATTCGATTCCGATCCAACTTTGACTATTATATAGCCATACTATATTAGCCGACATGTTAACATATACCGCCGTTATGTCAATACCTAACTTAATTGTTAACTTTTATGCCAATAGAGGATAATTCAATTAAAGAATAGGTAAGCAGATAAAAGGCAACGATCATGCTTCGAATCGATCGCGATAAAGTGGCAATTCGTTAGTAGAATTGACCCCTGATTTAATGCTTTATGCTACCATACGATAATAGTAAAGGCAGATGCGAGGCGCAAAATGCATATGATATTGAATCGATTCGAAAAATATTCCTCAATCGGCTCTTATGACACCTACGAGTTTATGTGGGATTAATAGAAATTGAAGTTTTATAAGAGTATTATATAATATTTAAATTTTAAATTTAGAATTTAAGAGGTAAGTCAGTTAATACATTTCATATAAAATACGTAACACAACATGTATAAATAATTATAACAATTAACGTTGTAATAAATGAAACGAATAATTGCAGTTGGTACAATTATTATACGTGTCATGTGTTCTTGGAATTAGTGTCATGCGGAATCGACATAATTTTATTTATTAAACTAGATTTTTTTTTTTCATAAAAAAGAACTAAACGATCCTGATCTATCCCGCATTTTTTAATATTATTTATACAATTAACAAAAACCTTTTTGAAGAATACCCAGCAGTCCAGTTACTTTTTATAGTTATACATAGTTGTGTGTCGTATACTATATAAGATCAAGTTCATTATAGAAGGACACTGATTCTAGAACATTCCATGCTAATACTAGGCT
Organism: Nymphalis c-album; assembly: GCA_963151315.1. Lineage (NCBI taxonomy): Eukaryota > Metazoa > Arthropoda > Insecta > Lepidoptera > Nymphalidae > Nymphalis > Nymphalis c-album. The sequence goes on along the minus strand of OY720607.1, from coordinate 7,150,709 downwards.
TGTCTTATTAAATATAAAAGATTACATAATAATAAATGATGTCACGTTATCGTAGAAGCCTTGTTGAATATAATGATACACTTTCATAGGTTTTAGAAATGTATGTTATTTATATATTTTGTTGTTTACCAGTTATTACATTAATACATAACTAACAAACATAGAAATTGGACAAGCGGGTTGGCGTGGTTGGTAGATACCATGTCATGAGTCATGGGTTCGATTCCCAACTAGGACAGATAATTGTGTGTAATTAACTTATAGACTAAAAATATGAGTGATAGAGCTTGTGCAAGACCGCTTGGTTAGGTACCACCCACTCATCAGATAATCCACCGCAAAACAGAATTGCTTGGTATTGTTGTCCGGTTTGAAGGGTGAGTGAACCAGTAATTACATGCATAAGGGACCTAACATCTTAGTTCCCAAGGTTGGTGGTGCATTGACGTTTTTTTTAAGAAATATACAATTCCACTGTTTATGGGCGTTGGTGACCAATTACCATCAGGTGGCCCATAGCTCCTACCCAAAGCTCTACCACTGATTGAACCTAACATTAGTTCGTATATCATCAAAGACCAACGTTGGACGGTCACCACAAATATATCATTGAATGAACGTAGGTAACAACATGGCGTATGTTAGTTATGGTGTATTTTATCGATTAATGGTTTTGTTTACGCTAAACCGCTTGTTATCGGATATTTGAGGAGCCTTTGTAAGACACGTGCGAATGTGATAAAACAAAATGTTTACGACTCGGAAGATTCCTTAGTGTTTGTTTTTAATCTACTGAACTAGGCATGTTGTTTTATTATACGTCTTGAAATGTTTTTATTTTCAATTACATTTAACTTATTTTTCGTTAGTGTGTTAATAATAAATATCCTTAACTATATAAATTTACCGAAATTCTTAATTCGTTACGGATTTGAGAACCGATTGTAATTATCTGTCCATTTAATTATATAAAAATATATAATAATAATGAACGCTTAAAAGAAACATATTGATGTTTCTATTCATTCGTCCAATTAAGATTAAAGATTTTCTGTGAAAGGAGCAGGGAATAGCTCAAGGGACGGGATTAGTTCTTATATCATTGCGCTATTGTTGCACTATTTCAAAAATAAAATTATCCTTTAGCAGTGAAACACTACGAGAAAGCAAGTTTTGAATGTGTTATATATCAATAAAAATTCTATGTTCGATATAAACGAGCTTTTTTTTCTCCATTCTGGGTGTCTCCATTTCTTCATTCTTCATTCTGGGTGTAATTATCAATATAAGTATGTAGAATATAAAAGAAGTATATCAGTTGTCTGGTTTCAATAATACAAGCTCTGCTTAGTTTGGGATCAGATGGCCGTGTGTGAATAATGTCCCAGGATATTATTATTATATATATATATTATTTGTATTTGAACATTGTAATTCGTGTTCGTTTAATAATATAATATACCTGATATTCCAAAATATATTATCTATTAATCGAAACATTACATACATAAAAAATAATATACATTTTTGAACTTTTTCTTTATCCTTCATTATTTGCTATAATACAATAAAATAATATATTGAATTACATAGGCTATGCTTGATGGTAAACAATATTGTCAGGAAATAAACATTGTGACACGTCCGATGATATATATTTTAATGTAGCAGCACTTTGTCTCTACAAAGATGCATGTAGGAAGTCTGTGAACAGTGAACACTTTCAAAGAGACAAACAATAAAATAAATTCAATAATCGTTATCCTTAGACGCGGAACAGGAAAATATTGAAGTTATACATACATATGTATAGTGTCCATATAAGAAAATAACAGAACTTGTGTCTCAACATTTCTATCTAATAAACGTTCTATTTTCAGAAACTTTCCAATATCTAAAAATTTTTTAGATGGCACAGCTGGAAATCTGTATTGCACGGTTCATTTCAACTTACAGAATATTGAAAATTGGTTTTAACCCGCATCTTGGGGATCTGTGTTAGGTATAAAAAAGCCTGTACTATTCCTTGGGGTTGAATTTTGCTACATATAAAATTTAATCAAAATTGGATTAGTGTCTAAAACGTGTAAGCGTGTAGACAGACAGAAAGTGTTACATACACATTTATAATATTAGTCGTATATTGTTTTTTATGCACAGTGTACACCCACAATTGCAATATCGCTCAGTTATAGACTAGGTCAAATTCGTACGCAACGAAAATGCCTGTACATTATTTCGTTTTATATTTGAGTGTTCGAGTATAAGTGAGTGAATTGACACACGATGAAAGTACTTGGTGGTAGAGCTTTGTGCAAGCTCGTCTGGGTAGGTACCACCCACTCATCAGATATTCTGCCGCAAAACAGCAGTACTTTGTATTGCTGTGTTACGGTGAAGGGTGAGTGAGCCAGTGTAATTACAGGCACAAGGGACATAACATCTTAGTTCCCAAGGTTGGTGGCGCATTGGCGATGTAAGCGATGGTTAACATTTCTTACAATGCCATTGTCTATGGGCGTTGGTGACCACTTACCATCAGGTGGCCCATACGCTCGTCCGCCTTCCTATACAATAAAAAAAAGTGCTTGATGAGTATGAATGCACTAGTGACATAATGAATTTCTTCTTCGGGTTAACTCATATGAGAACGCCTTGAATCTCGTAAAGTATCTTATTCGGGCATTTTTGATATTATATTAACTGTCTCAATATCAACGTCAACGATTTAAAGACACAAACGAAGCGCATTAATGCATAACACGTGTTTAATTAAATGATAATAAAAGAGACATTTAATTGAATCTGTGATATATAACAAATGGCAACTCCATGGACGTTACATAACGCTAAGTGAAATAGACATCACGAATACATACGAATTGCATTAAACCTTGGTCAGATAACAGACGGAACGACGCGACGCGACGATGGGTTGATGATTAAAGGCGTTCAATGAGTAAACCCATTAGATCTGTGAGCATTGGCAGTCACACGGACATTGGGGCTTGGTCCTCTTAGCGCAAGTCTGACTCTTGCATATTACCTAGTACATTAAACTGCTCACGCTCCGCCACCGTCCCGTCCGTTATTCATAATTGCGCGCAACGATATAACAACGATAGGTCAAATGTTAAATACCAATTTCATTTCATAAATTTAAATCTTCATCTTTGCAAGGTAAACGATTTTTTGGACCGTGTAACGTGGCACAACGAACAAAACATCTCGAGTTCCAAGGCTACATTTTGATGCAGCTATATGTATGTATTGCAGACGATGTATGACGTATTAATCTTTCACGTAGCACCGATGTCCAACCATCAGGTGGTCCATTTGCAAAACCACCAACCTATTTTATTAGAACAAAAATTACAAATACAAAAATATTGTTTTGATTATTAACATAATACGCTTATTCCTTGTTTCGTATGACCTAGTTTACGACCGCGTTTCATATTGTTGTTATTGTGACTCATTTTGTCCTCTTTCAGTGCTCTTTATTTCAAAAGTTAACGCGAGTTCTGAGAATTGTTATCTGTTATAAATTATGTTAATACATGTAACAGTTCGAAGAAATTATAATGGAAAGCGTACTCTTTGTCTACTTTATATGTGCAATGTTTTAAGGATAAAGGTTTTCGCTGTAAATATTTTTGGTGCTATTTTTTTTTTAGTATAGTGTGGCGGACATGCATATGGGCAACCAGAAGATAAGTGGTCACCGACGCCCATAGACATTTTAAGAAATTTTAACCATAGTTTAGATCGCCAATGCACCACCAACCTTGGGAACTTAGATGTTATGTACCTTGTTTGTTATCCTCAAACTGGAACACAGTACCAAGTACTGCTGTTCTATAGTTGAATATCTGAGGTGGATGGTACCTACTCAGACGAGCTTGCACAAAGTTTAATTATCAAACAACGAAGCGATTATTTTGAGTGGTATTACATTGAAACTGAACTCAGACGAATATTCTTGAACTTTACTTTTTTAAATATAAAACAAGTTCTAATTACAAATAAGTAAAAAGTAGAATATTTCATTATGTTGTTATAAATTGCGTCAGAGAAATAGCTTTTATACGAGAAATAATTAAAGAATCAATGTACGTAGAAGGCGAAGGAATTCACAATGATATAAATCATATCAACGTTCATGACTCTATTGCTAGATTATAATTACATAAGTTTAAATAAAAACACTTTTTAACGATTCCAATTATAAAGTCTGGTTCGAAACACGTTATTAATGAACGCGAGATATATGAACTTACAACGGTATATAAGTGGGGTACCGCAAGGAATTCTTGGGCCCATTTCTTTACCTCGTGTATGTTTGTGCTGACCAGAATAACAGAGGTTGTGGAATGTGCAAAGGATAAATGCGAGAAATTTAAGGCAGATGCCTAAGACATAGTATTAAATAGTTAAACACTTCGACCATGTTTACGAGACCGTGGTGGCAATTTTGTTCGTGTTAGTGAGAGATTTTTCGACCATCTCCTTAATTTCCTTAAATAAAAATACCATATATTGTTCAACAAAATATATTTATTCTTTTTCCTTAATTAATCCATGTAATTACCGCATCATGAACATAAGACTAACAATATTTAAGGTCTCTAAATCGATCATATTGCGTACAATAACTTCATTTAAAACGGCGACCTCATTACAATTTAATGATATGAATAAAGCTATACATTATGATTTGTAATAATAATATTGTTACACATCAGTCTTAGTGTGATGTAATTCAAAATTACTTTCAATTTCATTAACTGAGTAACATTTAGTTTAACATTGATCAATATTTCAAGCGTTGATAAGCATTACCTTCAGATTAAACATTTCTTAGTATAAGATCCAATAAAGGCTACGAATTTTCAATTATGCAATATATTTTATTAATTAAAATTTTTATTATTTGATTACATTGCTCGATTTAAAATTCTATTTTCACAGTTAATAAAATCTAAGACAAGATATATAACTGGTTTTCAAGGTTCAGTTCATATTATACATGGAAATAATATGTGCATAAGAACTGATTAACACAATTTGTTACGGATTGCATAAAGGTTGTACTTGTTACGGCAAGTAGTAATGCGTTTTAATACAAGTATTAAATAATGTCATGTCTTACAAACAAACCGTAACGTGAATATTAACGGAATCATACTTAGGTATCTAAATTTGATCTTATAAAATAATCGTTTGATGCATTCGGTGTTAATATTATGTAAAAAGTTTCATTGCTATCCTAGTATCATTAGAATTTTTACAATAAATATATATGCAAGTTTCATATTACTAATTAAATTTGATTCAGTATCAAATTAAATTAATTATTCATTATCATAGAAATGTTATAACAATATCTTTTATTTGTTTGTTTATAATTTGAGACTTTCAAAATAATTATCAAATTTTACGGATATATGCTTATATTTATATATTTCTATGATTCAGTTAACTTAGTTGGAAAAAAATGTTGATCTGGACTATTTTCGTATTTTAAGTAGAACAGTACTGTATTCTTTTTGTATTTAATATTTTAATATTTATCTAGAGAAAGTTTCGCGAACTTTCAATAGAGAAATCACAATATGTAAACGCTCGCTAATATGTATACTATCGGGCGGCATATAATTATTTATATAAATTCATCAAAAATATTACACCCCGTCTTATTGCCTCTACTGGTGACAGGAGGGCTGGTTCAGATTTCGCCCAGAGAATCGGAATTGCGATTCAAACAGAAAATGTTGCTAGCATTCTTGCCACCATTCCACGGTGTCAAGATTTGTGCAGTAACTATTTGTTGAGCATTTTTATTTGTATTTATTTAAGGCTTTAATGTAAACAAATGTATATATGTAATATATTATTTTGTCATATGAAAATGTATATATGTACGAGAACAGAACTACTACTATTACTACACTGGTAATTTTCCATCACTAGATAACTGTTTACAAGCAATACTAAGTCGTGCCTTTCCAAACGTCCATCTTGCAAGTCAAATGATACTTGATTCGTATTTCGCAACACTTGACCTACCTCAAAATAGTGGAAATGTTTCTACGTTTACATGAATTTTATTGTTTGCTTGATAATTTTCGTCGTCTTTTAAATCCACGTGAACAGTATTATATGACGTCGGAGTGTTTTAGTTATTTATTGATTACAATTGGCTCCTGTTTGTAGGTCTTGGCTTATGTTCAGAGTATAAATTGTTGATTGTTTACTCGTCTTCCTCGTTTAAAGTTTCGGTGAGTCGCTGTTTTGGTGTTTTTTTAGTTGTATTTATTTTGTCTAAGAAATCTTCTAAACTTATTCAAAATAGTCTAGATGAATCATAAAGGTATATTTTATATAGTAAAGTATTATAATTATGTTTAAAATTTTCATAATTACACTTTTGAAACCTATGAAAATCTGTACTTTATTTTAAGACTGCTATAGGCAAACGATGTACAGTTTTAATTATCACGATGCGTGTCCATAATAAATGTTATTTTAGAGCAAATTTTCTACTTAATTATTTAATCATATAAAAAACTACATGCAAATAGGCCACCTGAGTAGTCACTTTTTCTCATAGACAATGGTACTGCTTTATATAATTATCTTTATACAGAAATGTGCATAACCTATGGTATCTATGGTTTGTCCCTTGTGTCTTTACCGTTGACTCAATTTAAACCAGAACACAGCAATACAAACTATTGACGTTTTGCGTTCGAATAACTTATGAGTGGGTTGCACCGACTCTCAATATTGGACACGCCATCAGTAACATTGTTTAAAAGCTATTGTAACTGCAAACTACTACATTAGTTGTAAGCAAACTGATCCGATCCACTTTTTGTAATAATCAATAAAATTATTTAATTTGAATTTGTTAACGTACAGCTAAAGTAACAGCCTGTGAATGTCCCACTGCTGAGCTAAGGCCTCTTTTCCTTTTTTTGAAGAGAAGGTTTGGAGCTTATTGCTGATGGAATTCACATGTGGCAGAATTTTGAGTGAAATTTGACACATTCAGGTTACCTCACGATTTTTTCCTTCACCGTCAAGCACAACATGAATTATAGACACAAATTAAGCACTTGAAAATTCAGTGGTGCCTGCCCGGGCTTGAACCCACGATCATCGGTTAAGATTCACGCGTTGTAGCCACTGGGCCATCTCGGTTCTTAAATAACGTACAGGTTACAGTAACAGTATAACAAACATCAAAAACATTCACTAGAATATTAGTAAGATCCGTATCATAATTGACTGCTCCGTTTCGCTTCGCCTTTATAATTATTGTTTGCTATCAACAAATTAATAACAAATAAACACCCGGAACATGATCACCATCATAAATTAAGTTTTGATTATGTGACAAATAGCCAATAGGCGGTTATCAACGTGATCTCACGTTGTAGTTGTTCGAATTAATGATCATGCCGTTCTGAGAGGGGAAAATCACCAAAATGTGCCGCCAAATGGACTCATGCCAGCCTCGTCTAACTCGTATACTTACTATTTGAAATGTAACAGTCTTATCTATTGTTACGTTAATTGCTTTGTTTTCTTCAGTTTCATACACTAGTTGTAACTTTTTTTTTATAACGTCTTTAATATAATTCCTTTTGCGATAAATACATTAATTTTTTTTCATGATTTCAAGGACAGTGATAATGACGTTCATTTTTACGGTAAAATTAATAACAAAAGATTAATCTATGAATATATTTAAACTATAAATATTGTTAGCGTTTTGGGGGCATGTGGAGGGGGCAATATTACTCTGGTAGGGAAGACACCGCTAACAATAGTATATTTTTATACTGCCGTACTGATAAATAGTTTCAATTTAAAATTGACACATATTAAGTTAATGTTCAAGATTTTTACTTCTGTTAAATTTGTTTCGTTGGTGTCTTCAAATCTAGAGTAAACAGGGACCTGTTCTTCTTGTTCTAGGCAAGCGTGCTACATCCTAGACTGTTACCTTACTATCAGGCAAGGCAGCAGTAAAAGGCTGGCCTATTAACGATAACAAAAACTACAACTAAAGACTCTAAAAATCTTATATGCACGCTTGTTTAATAATACAAGTGTATTCAGTTCTCTATATTAATTTGTGTTTGTGTGTGTGTGTGTGTGTGTTTGTGTGTGTTATATAAATATTATATAACAAACACGCGTTTATATCTGTGATACGACATATATTTAAATGTTCTTTTTTCCACCCGGAAACTCACGCAATAAAGTATCTAACTATAAAAATGGATATTAAAGTTGTCCCGTATTTTTCGTCGATAGGATTTATGTACCTAGTTGGCGTCTTTCCAGGAGCATTAGCTGATGTTGGTGGTTTGTGGTTGTTTATATTGATTTTGTCAAATTAAATCTGATTACGTTCGCTTCCTTTACTCATGGTTACGTTATGTAAACTCAGCATTCCGATATTATAAAAAACAATATATTTTAGACTGAAATAATTTTTGAGTTTTAAATTTAGAATGTTTCTTTACAATATAAATACTAAGTTATGTAGGTGGCACGTTATAACCGACTTACCAACAACAATTAACGTTTAACCTGAACTGAGAGTAATTCTCTATTATGGTCACATTTATCCGATTGACAGTTCAGGTTTCTAGCACAAAAGCCACAATCTTTTCGGGACTGTCGTGGTCGTATATTCCAATAGTTTTATGATTCTTTTTTTATTTGTATTAGATCGGTGAACTGCCAAATGGAACTGCTAGTAATCATTTCTTATATTGCCAATGCGCTACCAACCTTTTGAACTAAGAAGCTATGTCTCATTTGATTGAATATACTCTGGACTTACTCACCAAACGGATTCTACAATACATTTTTTCGTTTTTTAGCGATAGGATAAATGGTGTGTACCCAAACCAGCATGCCCTACCACCAAGTAAGAGTACTTACAAAAATAAACCGGTCCTTTGCTTACCGCCTTATTTAAGAGGATCTCCGAATGGAGATTAGATAAAATAGGTCGCAGGAAACTACGGATATATCTACTTATTGGTAATTGACATTTGGTTACGACAAACGATATTACAGAGTAAACTTGTTCTACGTTCAGAAACTCGTGGTTTGACATCAGGTTTTATTACGGCATCGATAACGCCATAACTGTTTGATAACAGATTATTCATATCTTAATATTGTTAATATATATAATTATAGATATATAATAAAACATAATTTTTTAATCGGTCAATTGTGTGATAGTTTAAACAAAAATGGGTCTTAAGTTGAATGGATTATAGGTTATATACGAGTATGAGTTTTCAAGGGTTTGTAAAAATTATACAGTACGTGTATCCAAAAGCAAGTAAAATAGATGAAAATTTAAGCAGCAAATAAATAAGTGTATAAGGTGACTTAAGTAAAATTATATGGCAACATTTCCTAAGACCAAGGTCACTTAAGACGAATCATATTATTTTCCGAATATATATTCAGATTAAAGAGATATTATATGTTGCTATATTTTCGTGAAAGATAAACTTCACGATTATTATTATTTTAGTTGATTCAAAGCATCTTTGAATTCATATTTAACCTACGACAAATCTGTTGATCACTGATTTGCAGCATTTATAATATCGTGTTCTAAAAGTATTACTGGTATATTAACTAGTCGCATTTCTTTAAAAATCCGAAGGCGAGCGGGCATTAACAACTCCTGAACCTTGTATTAATACATACAACATGTAATAAATATTATAAAGACAATAATTATCTAAGCAACATTTGTTTTTTTATGAAATACTTTTTAAACTCAAACATAAGAAGAGATTTTGATGCGATTCCGGAAATCTTTTAAATCGAGCAAAGCGACAGAAGATCGAAGTATATTTAAATCTATAACTTTTTTATTACGTACATATGTACATTTTTACCGTTAATGTATTTTAAATAATTATTACTATAACATACTTATAAAATAATAAATTAATATAAAGTTTTGATTTTACGAATCTTATATTATTGAGGTTCGCAAGATGTTGAATATTGTCGAATGTTATTTGCGTAATAAGGCAGCTTGGCCTATTTCGAGACACGTTCCTAGCGGCAATCGGTCGTTGCCAAGGACGTTAGTAGTCTGTGTTGCCGGAACAGAAAATTGTTTCCTGAAAAAGATAATATCTATCGGTTTCTCGGGAGTTCACTGGGAATTAGTTGCTAAAATTGGAAATTTATTAATAGAAAATTAAACAGATTTAAACATATCTCATAAATATATTTTTTAAAATTAATAATTATCTGATACAATTCGCGTTCTAGCTCTTTACTGTGATAAAATTAGAAATTTATTTGCGTCATACACAACTGTTCTTTTTAATACAATTGAATGAATGCTTTGGTAATGGATACAGTGCAAAACAGCATAGAAACATTCCTTTTAACTATATAGGTACATACATAAATAAATTTACAGTGATAATCAAATATATATATATATTTTATTTCATAGGAAGGCGGACGAGCATATGGGCCACCTGATGGTAAGTGGTTACTGGCGTCCATAGACAATGGCATTGTAAGAGATGTTAACCATCGCTTACATCGTCAATGCGGCACCAACCTAGGGAACTAAAATGTTATGTCTCTTGTGCCTGTAATTACACTGGCTCACTCACCCTTACAACCGGAACCCAACAGTACCAAGTACTGCTGTTTTGGAGTAGAATATCTGATAAATGGGTGGTACCTACCCAGACGAGCCTGCACAAAGCTCTACCACCAAGTATATTTTTTAATTAGAAGAAAAACATAAGCCAAACCATTATGGGAAATTTGGTTCGTAAGTTAGCAACACTAGATGAAAGAGAGCGATTGATGTTAGAGAAAGAGAGGTGTAAAACAAAGTTGACCCTGGTAGTAAACACGCTCCTCCCCTCTGGATCAATAAGAGGGGTCGTGCGAATACTCAAAGTATTATGTCATCATAGTACTAGAAACGTAGTAAGCTTTTCACACGCATTTGGTGCGTAATTTTAAATACGCACTAAGAAAAACATATTATGTACTTTAATATGTGAGATATATAAGTTGCCTGGATTAATTATGTTGTTATCTTGTTTATGTGAACGATAAAATAACTAGTTTTCATTTACGACGAGTAGAGGGGAAGAAAATCGGCATTCTATATTTAAACAAATATTTTAAACCACGAAGTCATTTTGATCAATATTATTTTGAATGTTAATACCTAATTTAAATTTTTCTTGTGCTCAAAAAGCTTGAGCGTTATTGTTATAATTATTTTTTAAATTTTATTCAGTTCAAGAATCAAGGTTACATTATATTTTAATATCAAATTGATTATATTTTTTAAGATTTCGAAATCGAATCGTAAAATCGATATTTTTTCTCGGTAATAATTATTATCACAATTATTCCAATTAACGATTTCCTCTACGTTTCAAAACTTGCATAAACATGCATCTAATAAATTATTTAAATGTATTTAAAACATCGAATGATTGAAATAAAAAAGTTATTGAAATGGAAAATAACAACTAATGACACTAATCCTGACCTAGAACTTGTCGATATCTCGATAAATATATTGGTGTAATGATAACTGAATTTGTTTTCAAATATAAATTATATTTGCACGTCATTCATATTAAAATAACTTTCTCTGATTTTTATTGATATCGATAGCCTTGATATTAGTGATAGTGCTGCATTTATAATCGATTTAATTATCGATCAAAGTCGATGCAGCAATAATTTTGAATTACATATTCTGTATTTTTGCTACTATAAATTAAATTATGTTTTTTGTTTTGGAAAAGATTTTAACTTAGATAACTCAAAAATTTATGTATTTAAAATGGAAATGGTTTCAATTTTTTTTTAATGATAATTAGGCAGCAAAGTTTCTTCCATGTGCCAAGTGCCTGCGGAGCATAACAACTACAACGGATGTTAAATCAAATCGATATGATATTTTTCCCTCCAATTTTTCGTATCGTGGATGGCAATCACAGTTATTCTTAGACTGGATTTAAATCTTAAATAATCTGCACCTCACAATGAAAAACATATATTTTAAAATGAAATCTTTTCTATTCGGTATTGATTGATATTTTCGAAAACAATCAAGTGAGGTTTGAATTCCATCACTGAGGATTATATATAGTAACGAAATTTTGAAATGCTAAGTAATTTCCATAAGTAAGCTAATAACATAACGGAGTAAAATGGGCTTGATTCTACTCTGTCAGAAACCATACGGAAATTTTCCGAAAAATACGCATAATGATATAAAACACTACGCATATGAAAATGATTATAGTAATTTAGATAAGAATAACATAATTATATCCATACGTATTATGTAATAGTTATATATTGTTTCTTATCAAACCGGTTACATAACATTAAAAGTTATAAAATTAACATAATTTTAAAATCCAAAATGTTTTCTTAAAATAGATGTGGTCGAACAAGTTTAACAACTGTGCTAAATATCAAATCAATATAAAGTTACTACAATGATAATAAATATAAAAAAAACCATTAGCAAAAGCGTGACACACAGACAGATAAAATGCTCTTCCGGTATTGTTCAAACATAATTGAAAATTTTAGGAGCGGACATTAACAAACTACGCCACGACAAGTGTGTTTGCAATCACAAGTGGACTCTATTTCTTCAATCTAATAGTCGGATAAGAACCAATAGAACCAACGGCTTTAGGTACTCGAGGCTATTGAGAATATATCGATCGACGCATCCAATAGTTTTTCAACGACCTGAGTTTGACAGCTTGTGACGGGTTTTAATCCAAGACCTCGTGCTTTGCGGTTTTATAAGCTACATACTAGACCAACGACGAGTCTGAAAATAATATGTATATTATATATTTTAATTTACAATCGGTAGGCAGACTGGAAAATGATGGTATGTGGTCCCCACCGCACATTGGTAAAGTAAGAATGGTTAATATTTCTTACAGCGCCAATGGTAAAAAAATACTATTAGGTGGTCCGTTTGCCCGATTGTTAAATTATTTCACAAACAAAAACCGTAATACTCAAAGTTGTAATAGCTCTTGTATGTAAAATTATATTATACCACTACCACACCACCTATTACTACCGTATAATACTATTTCGGATTATATTTACCATTATCAAAACTCAGTACGTTTATAATTTTGTATGTTTATCGGACGTGTTAGATTAAATATGACGTCATATCGCCATATGACACGCGGGGCGAGGGCGAAGCTAACGAAATTTCCTTTGGCAACTTAGCTTTGATAGTAAATTAGTAACAACGAAACAAATGAACATACACAGAACTTACGTAATTTTTGCAGTTGATAATATTTAAATAATCGTTGGATGATCAGAGAAAGTGAACCCTAAGTATAGCTGTATAGTCATGGTTTGTAGGTCGCGATGTGTGGCTTGACCTTGCCTTTGAAAGCGAGCGATCACAGTCGTGCACGTGTTTGTCATAAATTCCGCGATCTCAAGGTTAAGTGATGTTATGTTAGCGATATGTGGATTAAATAAATGTTTTTTAACTGCTGGTCAAATTGGATTTTTGAGGTTAGTTGTATTTGGAATCTCAAATGTTTCCTGTCTGCACAGGTTCCTGTATAGTTCGTGTTTTATTTTTTGTGACTTCTATCTGATGACGATGAGCAGGAGGCCTCTGATAAATCTTTTTACATTATAATGCTACTTACTAGTTTATATAAATGTCAAATTTCAGTTATTTATTTTGTTATTTAAGTTAAAGATGAGATTTTAATCAAAAATATATTATACACGCACAGTGAAGCTCTCCGAAAGATTCTCAAGCGTGGTGGATTATATTATTTACTGTACCAAAATTGTACCCGATGATTGCTGGCTTCCTGCATCGCTAAGCATGAAATGTATTCTAAGCATCATTTAAGTTCGGAAAAAGTAAGCGGTCCGGCCCGGATTTAACCAACTCCAGATTAATATCCACGTGTCTTATTCACTGATCTGACTCGGCTGCTTTACTAGCCAACATTTAAGAGGATATTTAAACGCTAAGGCACGTAGTCGTATCATGTCCCGATGAACACTCACGAAATATTCAAACAAAACTATATTGTATTAATAAATACGTGTCGTTAAAATAATTGATTTAACAAATGTGTTATTGTTAAATATTACTTGTGAGGAATTTTGCGACGCAATTTGTTTAAAGCCTATTCTTAGACGTGTTATATGTTTGTGGAGCTTATATTGCGTTAGTATAATTATTAGGAACTATTTAATTGCTAAATTATTCTTATAAGACTAGATCTTGTTGCCTTCTTCCTATATACGCTTTCACTTATCCCGTTTATTTTGGATCGGCGCTGTGTTTTTTTTTTCATTCGTCTGTCTATCTATTTACCTACATACTTCACTGCAATCGATAAATGCATGTAATATCAGCATGGGTTCTGTTGTCTGTTTGCTGTCTGTAAAAGTTGACATTGGCCACACCTCTTCTGATCTATCGGATTTGCCTTCCCATCGAGTTATGAGAGTAAGAGTATAAAGAGTGATTGTATGTGCGTTTTAATAATGCCCTTTAATATTTCGTAATTGGCTTGCTAGTCTTCCTTTAAAACGGCCGCTGTGACATTATCAGTCATACCCTCAATAACTGCCTTCTCGCATATATCACAGATCACCCAAATTCTTCACGATCTTTCTCTTGAAGCAATCCTGAAAAGCAATCTGCATTAAAAGTTAACGCTCTTCTTGTAATACGACATTCATCGCTCGGCATGTCCATGCGATTATCGTCGGTTTCCTGTCGGTATTTTTGTGCCCCGTGAGGTACTTATAATCTTCCGTACAGTGACGTAATTAGTTAACATAATTATGGAATATTTTAAATATTCCTTTTCTGCATTAATGTGTGTTTCATCATCTCAGAATTGCACTAATTAATTGATAATATTTTGTAAGTATTTTCTAACAAAAGTAGGATTTATTTTGAGTAATAAAATTGTGTTTGATTTTTTGCAATTTTCATGCGAATCAAATTGTTATCTTAAATGGTAATTTAACAAGAAAGAATATGAATATTACATAAATATAGATTATATAATTATATTCGTAAATGTACATAATTATAATTTGTATGTGGTCGAAGCTTTATTCAGCAATTACGCGTTTTTATAAGTAACAATAACAATTATTAGACATTGGCCTTGTGTACAAATTAATTATACAATTCGGTATTATTCGCAACATGTTCCAATGGAAATATTATTTTATCACGTAAATATAGGTCACGTTCACGATTATTATTATATATTTACTTATATACATTTTAACTTGATATACAATCGTCACGGTAAAATTTCGATTCTATAGAATTTGAATTTGTATTCAAATTTAAGTCATTACTCATTGTTAAATAATTGTTTAATTTTAAGAATCTTTCTTACCACTATTATGTATTGGATTTAAATATTTTTTTCTTTATTTATGTGTGCTTTTATTTTGTGTTTACATTATATTTGGACACTTTATTATTATACGTATAAGTTATTTTTATGAATTGTATGTTATATTTGGTTTTTAATAAATAAATAATAATAAATGTTGATAATAATGAAAGATCGTCAAAGAACGATTTTGTTACAACATCGTAAACTATAATGAAACGTGTAATTTTATTACGCAGTTAACTATTGAAGAATTCCTTAATAATTGAAATTTAATCCGATGTATTAGCTTCACAGGAACTACGTGCCAAGTCGGCAACAATATTTTATCAACAAACGATTATATTTCAATACAAATAGCATTTGTAGTTGTGGAAAATATGGCGCAAACTACGTCGATATTTTAATAATGAAATACTGTTTACAGTTTGCACGATACCTACACTTTTTTATATAGGTACCTATTGACATGAATATTTGTTGAAAGTGTAGGATTTTAAATATATTTTCACTTGGTAACTTCCGTCGTATTGTTTTATTTTATATTGTATCTTTAGTCTGTTATGTATTTGATGTTGTCAAATCAAATGTTTTCTATAAAACTATATTATCTAGGGTGTTTTGAATTTATTCAATAATAATCCTAAAGCTTAAAAATTTAAGTCAAATTTTGTCCAAAAATGGAACACATTGCATCGTATGTTTTTTTTAATGAACTTATAATATTGGGTTGTAAAACTCTCCTAAACATGAGAAGCTATTCACCTTTGGTATTGCATCATGATCTTGGCTGTGAACCAGAAATAATATTTGAATTATTTATAGAACACGAATCACGTAAAAATATTTTGATAAGACGTGGGAGTCGTGGGACGATCAAATCTTGTTTTCATTAGTTAATTACATGTACCGACTACACACAAAATGAAATGAAATTTATTTTCTCCTTAAGACGTTTTACTGATTTAATTATTTAAAAATCTAATCTAGAAAGTGACACCTACGCCTTTCATCTTTAAGTACGTTCTTTCAAACATCTTTTAAAAGATAAAAGTTCGAATAAAGGTCAGCTTTTGAAGATCTTTATAGTCGAAGAGTGCCTATAATAATTATTTATATGGAGCGATATTGAAGGTAATATCTACGTATAATGACTTAGTAACAAAAGGTTATTTTATAAAAGATTAAATTTTTTGTGACATCTGTGACCGATTCGAATTTTAATATCCTGTAATTTTAATTATTTTATTATGACAGGAGTCATATAAATAACTTGGCTACCCTGACCTGATAATTCAGCATCATCTAAAATTAGAATACCCTAAATTCGAATACAAATATATAAAATATGAGTAATGTATATATAACAGTAAAAAAAGGAATTCAGCCTGTGAATGTCCCACTGCTGAGCGAAGGCTTCCTACCCCGTTGAGCAGAAAAGTTGGCTTACCTTGAGTTACTACGCCGCTCCAATTTTGGTGCTCGATCCCCTTGTGGCAGAATTACAGTGAAATTTGGGGGTTTTAGGATTGTTATATACTTTATTAAAGTAGGTTTAGCTAGATTATATAAACTGAGAAACAATTAAATATAAACTCTATCTAATAACCATAATAAAAGTGTTTTGCAGATAAAGCTATAAAAGTTCTTATAGTTTTATCGGCGTTCATCTGCAAAGCATCCAGCAACTTTATTACTTATGACATACATTATATACACATAGGTACTTACTATACATCTTAGTTCTTATGTCATGGTATCCTAACTAATAATATACATGCGAAAGTGTGTGTTCGTTTCGTTTTCACACCTAAACCAAAATGCTGGTAGGCATTTTTAAAAAACCTTTACCAATGCATGAATGAGACATTCATTGCTTGCATTATCAGGGAGTCTAATAGGCGATATTTTATCTCCGTATTCCCACGGGAACAGGAACTACGCGGGCAAAATGCTAGTATACGTAATACTAAGGTCCTCCAGACCGATTTCGGCCACGGCCAAATTCAAGAGAGATTTGCCAACTGCGCAGGAGATATTATAGTGCACAAGTGTGTGCGCAAACACAAGTGCACTCTCTTTTCCTTAGCTCTCATAATCCGATGGGACGGCAATCTGACACGACCGGAAAAAGTTCAGGCGCAGGACCAACGGCTTAATGTGCTTTCCGAGGCACGGGAGTGTACATACGTCCAACTTCCAGACTCCGGGCTGCTACTGAGAATTTTCTGACAGAAAATCTCAATAAGTATTTATTGGCACGACCTGGGAATTGAACCCAAGACCACCGAGTCTGCGGCATTATATCAAGCCACTAGACCAACGAGGCAGTCAATAAAAAATACTAGCTAGTATGCGTAATATTGAATTATTTTTATAATAATTTTTGTATAATTCTAGAAATATCTTTTCTATTTACAATAATAATTTAATATGTAAAAAATAAAAAAAATTGCATCGATGTACATAATAAACAAATTTCGACAACAGGTAATACTTGTAATCAACTCGTAAGTCTAAAACTATATCCAATATCAGATATGAAATCTTATCAGCGTACACGTGGCAACACTGCACTTTGATTGTTAGTCAATAGTTGAGTATACATAACAAACTGTAAACTTACAATTGAAGTAAATATAAATAAAGATTTGCATATTGAATTTGCTAATAGCTGTACTGTATTATATACTAAAAGAAGGGATTGAATTATATATTTTACTAAAAATACGTGTTGTATCTCACTTAACTACTTAGAAGAAAAAAAAAATAGAACATTTTTTCTTTCAAAATCTTCCATAGACTTTGGCACTTGAAAGTATAAGCAATATTTTTGTAGGTCTAGGTACCAACCACTCGTCAGATATTCTAATGCCAAAGAGCAGTACTTGATATTGTTGTGTTCCAGTTTGAAGAGCGAGCCAGTGTAATACAGGCACAAGAGACACATCTTAGTTCCCAAGGTTGGTGGCGCATTGGCGATGTAAACGATGGTTAAAATTTCTTACAATGCCAATGTCTATGGGCGTTAGTGATCGCTTACCATTAGGCGGCCCATATGCTCGTCCACTTACCTATGCTATATAATATATAATTAAACATTTATATACAAAGGATCGACAGTGGATGATGTCATCTCCTGTTCACAAAACATACAGTTGTGAGTGGAATTTAAATCACTCTGACATTTTAATGGGTACTTTAAAATCGGATTTAGGTCACGTAAGGATAATCGAATAATGTAAAAAAAAAAAATGCTTACAGAGTACAAAATTGAATGTAGTAAGAAAGAAGTGGTGATTGTAGAATGATCATTATGTATTCATAATAAAAGCGTTCATGTTATAAATATTAATTGAGTCGGTTGAATTAATTGAGTTATCTAACTTGTTTACTAAAGAAACACCAAGATATACTCAAAATGATAATGATTTTTCATCAACCATCATCCTAGTCAGTATTATATAGTACATTATTAATTATTATAAACGTTTTTTTATTATATATTATTGGGTTGTCTTAGTGATATATATATTTTCAGGCCCTGGGTTCAAAAACCAGGTCAGGGGCAATAAAAAATTTGGAAGATTTTCCTGTCGATAAAAAGCGAAACTTGAAATTTGGCAGTTTCAACTCAAATACCTTGAAAAGAACTTAAAGCAGTTTGTTTTCCGGTCGCGTTGGGTTGGCGTTCCACGGTTGGGACTGCACCTGTGTTTGCGCACACACTTGAGCAATTTAATGTCTCCCACACAGTTGCCTCTTCATGTATTTTTAATCGCTAATTTGCTCAAATGCTCATGTTGATGGCAAATAGCCGGCCCGGTCGGAAATACTATCAATTAATTATCCTTTAAAAAACATGTTTGTATGTTTGTTACAAATCTTCAACTCGGAAAGCTTGTTTGAAGCCGGCTGGCCACAGCTAGTAGGTACATTATGAAATAAGGCTGAATCCATATATACAATTAGAATTAAAAATAATATGTTCTAGACAATAATTAGGCGGAATAGCGAAAATAAAATCGAACAAAAATTTTATATAAAATCAAAACTTATTTCTACAACTTTAAACTAGTTGTTTTTGAGTAGTCTATTTAGATTCATGTCTGTTTATCGTACGAACACCATGCTAATTTGATTAATCGTCTGACCTTGGCGGTATATGGTATTTCAGTTAAGACTTTATATTTAGCTTCTAGTTGAAGACGGCGAATGTTCAGTTAGTGTTTGTGAGCAGACGAAACGAAGGTTATCAACTTGATTTAATTAATTGTTTTTGTTCTTCGATATGTGACGATGATAACTCACAAAAATATAAAAATAATAAATTTTAAATATTATATAAGATTTTTATTTAATACGTCATTAAATTAACTCCTAAGGGTTCAAACAAGGTTGAAAACTAAAGATTTGTTTTCAATTAAAAATTCATTAATAATATTTTTACTGCGGTGATAAAGTTACTAACAGTAAAAATTTTAAGTCATAATATTTATATATCGAGGCTACGATATAATTACAGTTCAAGACAAAAATAAAAAAAAAAACGATTATTTAAATTACCCTCGTTCTAAATAACATTATATAAAAAAAACAACATAATAAATTAAAACACGAACAAAAACTCGATAACAAAGTGGTCTTTTTTATTTATATAACAAAAAATATTTTCAAGGCTACCCATGAAATTCGCAAATAGCTCTGTATAATCTTATATCTTATTTACATAACGAACAGTTACAGCTGAGAAAACACGAAACTGTTCAATTTTATCGCTTGATTTTATATTTACACTTTACGAAAACTTTTAACTAGTTCTTGTATGCGGCTTTAACTATAAATATCCTGGGACATTATTCACACACGGCCATCCGATCCCAAACTAAGCAGAGCTTGAACTATGGAAAACAGACAACTGATATACTACATATACTACTTTTGTTTTGTGAATACATACTTATATAGATAATTACACCCAGACAAAGGATAAATAGACATGCACACATGTCTGTCCTGGGTGGGAATCGAACCCACGACCTGCGGCGTGTGAGGCAAGTGTCAACCACGCCAACCAGCTCGTCACTATACTTATAAAACTTATATTATTTTATAAAACTTAATATTTTTTATATATATGTATGTGGGTTGGAGAATTCGTTTATTTATTTGTCATGCTATCACATATTATTAATTCAACCGTAGATCACGAAATTATGCATCACAATCATAAATGGATATAGAAAAGGACATAAGTTATCATCTGTCTCCCTACAAGCGAACTTATTAAACTGGAGACCAATTCTACTAATATAATTGTCACATTATCGATATCGAATCGAAACATTATCGTTGATGTTTAGCGATTCCCTATTCTAGTAATACAACGATCCAGTTGCAATTCGATTTGATGGAACGTCAAAAGTTAACAATTAAGTTTGACTTTGACATGGTTGTTTTGACTTTCATATATGGTAACATTCGCTTTTATGAAGAATAGTCGAAGCTGAGGCCCTACCCAAGTTGACATTCTACAATTGTAAACGCTATAGAAAACTAAACAAATATATGAGAATGACATCTCTCAACGATAAATCACGTGGTCATTCTCATACAATTTTTAGTTTTCTATTAGCGTTTACAATTGTAGAATGTCAACTTGGCTAGAGCCCCTGGATCGGAATCGAATCGAGAAAGTTAGTAAACGTTTCACATTAGTGGAATTGGTCGTCTGTATACGTACAAACAGACATATATCATGTCATTTTTCTATATTTTGTTAAGCGTCAATTGTAAGCGACGTTATCTTATCAAATACTTTGCTATTTGCATTTTTTACAGCTTCAATAAAATGTTTACTCAAAATACGTCTAGTTAAAAGTGGGTGAGACTGTTTATGGTATAACTTATTATATTCACGAGGTCAAGTCGATAAGGTGATAAGATACGTTTCGCTTAATATAATATATAATTATCATGATCATTATTATATTAAATAACGTTTATGCTATAAACAGCTGCGATAGTAATATTATGAAATCATATTTTTTTTTATCAATTATCATTTTTATTTAAAATTATAAATGTTATTGTTTGTTTGTTATGCTTTAACGTCTTGACTAGTTAATTTAGCATACATGTGGTCATGGGGACCTAGCAGGACATAGGGATTTTTTTTAATGTCATAGACATTGACTGTGTAAGAAATGTTAACCATCGCTTACGACGCCATGCGCCACCAACCTTGGATCTTGGGAACTAAGATGTTATGTCCCTTGTGCCTGTAATTACACTGGATCACTCACCCTTCAAACCGGAACACAGCAATACCAAGTATACTTCTGATTTGCGGTAGAATATCTGATGAGTGGGTTTTACCTACCCAGACTAGCTTGCCTAATTGCCCGCTAGAAATTAATAATAATTATATTAGTGACTAGCTGTGCCCCGAGGTTTCACCCGCGTATAATCAACCTAGAACAAAGAAAAATCAGCCTAGAACCTTCCTCGATAAAAGGACTATACAATACAAAAATAATTATTAAATTCGAACCAGTAGTAGTTCCTAAGATTAGCCGGATCAAACAAACAAACTCTTCAGCTTTATATATTAGAATATATTAGAAATATCTTTTGCGTTATGATATAATCATTCTCATATGTTTTCCCGTTTTATTGTGAAATAGTATGCATACTAGCTTATTATATTCTTAAAAAACATAGTATCTGGTGGCGCTAAACCAAGAGGGCAGCTAAGGCTTACCGCCAATTATTATCACCATTATCGGCTTATATAATTGAACAATTCCGTTGTGCACTTAACGTGTTTACTTTCCATAATTACACTACTTTATCATGATTGTCTATTGCCCTATCTTCTATTGTAATATAATAGAAGAAAGATTATTGTCGTACTTTATAAGGATTTCACAATCATTTTGTCTGTGTGTGTATTTAGGATACTTACGCGAGAGTCACTGGCGGTTTTCGCGTTTGAATTAAAAATAGAGATTTAAAAATAGAGATTTTTTTAAATCCCTCTTAATAACAAGGGCCTCGAGACCGATTTGGGCTGCGGCGACCAATCTTAAGAGAGATTAGCTAAATGCGCTGGGGATATTGTAGTGCACAACTTAGTGCGCAAACTCAAGTGCACTCTCTTTTCCTTACTCTCATAATGCGATAGTACGGCAATCCGACATGGCCAGAAAGATTTCAGGCGCAGGACCAAAGGCTAAACATGCTTTCCGAGGCACGGGAGTGTACACACTTCCTCAGTGTAACGAAGGCATAAAATATTGACACGACAAAATTGACGTCACGTCACAGCATGGAAGAAAGTAAATATCTATAACAGAACTGAAAAAACGAATTAAAAAATATCAAACTACTTAATGTAGCCTCTAATTTATTTATTTTTTAAAGATGGATGACTATTTTGTTTATTTACTTTATTTAATTTCATTATCAATATTTTAAAACTACTACTTTTAAATAATACTATTTTTTGTTTTTCCTATGCATGTTAAGTTAGACGGTACTTCACGTCGGACCATCGCCTAAAACTTTACAAGGCGCAAATTCGGCCCCACATGGAGTACTGTTCTCACCTCTGGGCGGGAGCTCCCCAGTACCAGCTTCTTCCTTTTGAACGTATTCAACGTAGAGCGGTTCGAATTGTCGACGATCCGGCTATTACCGACCGGCTTGATCCTTTGGCCTTGCGTAGAGATGTTGGGTCACTCTGCATAATCTATCGCATATATCACGGGGAGTGTTCTGAGGAGTTGTTTGGATTAGTCCCGGCAGCTGAATTTCACCACCGGACATCGCGCCAGAACTCCAAATTCCATCCCCATCACCTCGATGTCTGGAAATCCACAACAGTGCGTTTCTTAAGGCATTTCCTGTCTCGCACAATCACTCTGTGGAACCAGCTTTCGCCGGCGACTTTTCCGAACCGATATGACATAAAAACCTTCAAGAAGAGAGCGTACTCTTTCCTCCAAGGCCGGCAACGCACCTGCAAGTCCTCGGATGTTGCAGGTGTCCATGGGCGGTGGTAGTCACTTTCCATCAGGTGAGCCTCCTGCTCGTTTGCCCCCTCTTACATAAAAAAAAGCCTATAAGTGAGGTATGCAATTTTTATATTTATGTTATTTACCATTGTACTATGAAATAAGAAACTAAGTTGTATACAGCGTTGGCTTCCTATATAATAATAAAATAAAATGAACTGTGAGGATGAGAACTTATCGGATGCCGTGGTTTTCACTTATTATATGTGCACCTATGTTATAGGTTTTCCATCGCATGTATTTATAACTAACAATGAAACGTACCAACGACAATGAGGTGACGTAAATAGAGCTTGAATTAATTCATAAGATTAACGATTTTAAAATGAGATAATACTTAGTTCAAAATTACTTTCAAGCAATTATAGCACCTATATTATGAGCACATGTATTGAAGTAGCGCGTGTAAGTCAGTCGATAATGATTCAAGTGGAGATTAGACGAATATCTTCGTCGACCTTCAAGTAATTTTAATGCAGCTGTCAATGAAAGATATCCATACTAAAAATAGACTACAAAATTGTACGCAGAGATAAATTTTATTCACCAGTTTGATGATTTTACTTAGATATCCTCAAACATGATATCAGACATACAATGGTCAAGGTACCGAAACGTCCTAATTCTTCGAGAACTTTCTTTAATAATTGTTGCTGTTCTATTTTGTGGGCGGTCACCAACGCCCATAGACATTGGTATTGTAAGAAATGTTAACCATCGCTTAGATCGCCAATGCGCCACCAATCTTTATAACTAAGGTGTCATATCCCTTGTGCTTTAATACGGAACAAAACAATATCAAGTACTGCTGGTTTGCGGTAGAATATCTGATAAGAGGGTGGCACCCTGACGAGCTTGCACAAAGCCCTATCACCAGTAAATTTCACTTTAAAAGAGCGACGTCATCAAGTTCTAATAGTAGTAGATCTACGCTGAAAAGATGAAAAGAGACGAGAAGAAACACTTTTTGAATATCAATTTTTTAAATATTTATATTACCAGGGTAAAAAGTAGCCTATGACATTCTGCATCTCGTAAATTTCTATGAAGAACACGTCATTATCGATCATACTACGTGAAAGTTACATTTAATATATTTGTAGGTGTAGTTGGATTCGTGTATTCATGTAAATGTCAATCAGATTGAATTTTAACAACAAATAGTTTATAGAGCGTTCGATATCTTCGAAAGGTGATGTAGTGAAAGCACACGAAAGAGCTTAGGGACGAATTTTTACATTCTAGTTTCAATTTTATCAATAAAAATATGAATAATGATAATTAAAATACTTTATTAATCTTTAATTGCTTATTGATAATCAAGTATTTCTGTGTTTATCAGCACTGTAAGTATAAACATAAATAATAAAATAAAATAAAAATTTGAACCTGGTATATTCGGTTTATATCCACGTATTTCAACCACAAAGCTGCGATTTAAAATACGTGATTGTAATAAAAAATTATGGATAATTTCAATAAAATTTAAAAAGTAAACGATATATATTTTAATATTTTTCAAATTGATAATTAATCTTCACTATTTATACATAAGTTCATGGTCATAAGATAAGCTTAACCTAAGCGAGATCACGCTTCAGAAATGTGATCACAAGTAATGTGTTCTCAGCAAATATTGGCACAGCAAATAATTTAAGTATTCATTATTAGTTCACACGGCGCTTCGTTTTTCATCTTAGATGACAGTAATAAAAAAAATAGTAAAAATACATTAATTTCGTGAGATTGGGGACATGTGCATCTTAAGCAAAAAAAATATTTTTGGGTTGTGGGCGGATTAATGAATGAAATTTGACAAATATTGTGGTATAAATACATATTATAAGGTAGACTTCACATTCGTGATGTCATTGCTCTTTTAGTTATGAGTTGAATCTATATAAAGGATAAATAAGTTATTATTATAATGCGTTCCACGTATAAGCAAAGGTAAGCCGTAATTCAGCCATATTAGAACCTTTATGAGACTGAATGGATGAGACGTGTCGGCTTCAGTGTTGCCAATAAAGTAGTCCTTGTATGCTATTTATTCTATTCAATTGACTTCATTTATTTCAAGTTTTACTTTGTTGCATTCACTCTTATGTACTTTCAAGATTATAATATATTTGTTCTCTCCTTGTCTCCCGTGTGTGGGAGGGATATAGCTGTCCTTTTTTGTACTTCTGACTATGTATATGCAAAATTTTAAGTTACGTTAATCTGTTGAATAGTTAAGGCGTGGAAGCGTAGCAAACAAATTCACTTTTCTATTTGTAATATTAGTAAGTTTGACTTTATTAATTGTATAATATTATTGATTAATAAATTGTTTTTTATGTATGTTAATAGTTAACAAATCATTAAAAACAAAAATATGAAATAGCCGAATTTAAATTAGACTTGGTCATAATATTTCTTATCTATCGTCTAATCTACTTTAAAAAAAAACAAATACCAAAAGACATGACACATGACCTTTTTTATTATGTCATAATACCAAAAAATAGTGTACATGTAGTTGTCGTTTCAACAAACACATTAATTTAAGCCCAGCCTTGGCCTTCTTTAAAGTAATTTCGTCTATATGCGGATAATAATATTTGCAGGATACAATATACTTCGCGCCATTTTTATAAAGGCGCCTTTACTTTGCCGACTTCCGCTGATTAGTACGTTTCCGTGTTTGTTTTAAACGATATTGTTTTCCTTTGTAGATATATATTTTAAGTTTTCTATAATATTTTGAGACCGTTATGAATAAAATTAAAAAGAAAGGAATGTTCAATAAAGTTTATGGTGGTAGTTTGTCGTGTAATTTCTCGGCGTGGTGGTACCGCGTATTATAGGTATTATAAGTGGTGTGATGACAATAACAAGATATAACATCTTTAAAAATTTAACATTTGCTCTTTATGTAAAAAAACAAAACTAGGCATTAGGCGCTATAAGATATCCCTTCTGTCTATTACACTTGTTCACTCAACCTTACCCAGATGAAGCGGGTGTAAATGAAAAATAAAGTAATAAAAGAGATAAAAACTCTTCGAAGTAATATAAAGATTTTGTTGATAAAAATAAGGTCATCCAATCCAATCTCAAGAGAGATTAGCCAACTCCGCAGGAGATATAATAGTGCACAAGTGGGTGCGCAAACACAGGTGCATTCTCTTTTCCTTGGCTCTCATAATCCGATGGGACGGCAATCCGACACGACCGGAAAAAGTTCGGGCGCAGGACCAGCGGCTTAACGTGCTTTCCGAGGCACGGGAGTGTACACACTTCCAACTACCAGACTCCGGGCTGCTACTGAGAATTTTCTGACAGAAAACCCCAATAACTATTTATTGGCCCGACCTGGGAATTGAACCCAGGACCCACGAGTTTGCGGCCTTATATCAAACCACTAGACCAACGAGGCAGTCCTCGTTGTCATCGTTCGTAAAAATAGAGCACCACCAACCTAGTTATATAAAAATAAAGAATTCGTTACTCTAGGATCTTATTTAATATATTTTAAGAACATTCAGACTAATGATATATTCCTTTGTTTGCTTTATGACCTGAAAACATGGTTTGCGCAGTTTTGTCGTCGCTCGTTTTATATCTGTTTGATGTTAAATAACGACATTTGTAACGCGAATTTAAATTCGTTTGACTAAATGAATAATATTATGAACCAGATTACAGTAAAGACAGGAGGCCATTTCCACCAATGTTAAACGTTTATTATCGCTCTCAATTTAATTACTTGGTGGTAGAGCTTTGTGCAAGCTCGTCTGGGTAGGTACCACCCACTCATCAGATATTCTACCGCAAAACAGCAGTACTTTGTATTGCTGTGTTCCGGTTTGAAGGGTGAGTGAGCCAGTGTAATTACAGGCACAAGAGACATAACATCTTAGTTCCCAAGGTTGGTGGCGCATTGGCGATGTAAGCGATGGTTAACATTTCTTACAATGCCATTGTCTATGGGCGTTGGTGACCACTTACCATCAGGTGGCCCATACGCTCGTCCGCCTTCCTATACAATAAAAAAATATATATATTATTCTTCATAAAACCGAATCAGTATGATTTTACCATATATAGACGCCAAAAAACCATGTGAAAGTCAATCTTAATTGTTAAGTTTTGATGATCCATCGAGGGACAAGCCATCGAATCGCAATTGGATCGTCTCAATAGGGAAAAAGCTAAGCGTCAACGATTATGTTTCGATTCGATTCCGATAATGTGACAATTATGTTAGTAGAATTGGTCTCCAAAATTGTTTTCATTTAAGATTAAAGAGGAAAATTGATAGGATAAATTCTGAAGTTGTGTTGTGTTAGCATAGAAAGGTGGACGAGTATTTGGACCACCTGATGGTAAGTGGTCATCAACGCCCATAGACATGTAAGGCCAATAAAAATCTGCTTATTAAATATATATTTATCAGTGAAACTTACTCTATGCTATTTGATCTCGTATTCGTCACAATAGTGGTATTGTTTTCTTAAACTTCAAATGTCGTCACGTACACCAACGATTTGTGATAAAACTTAGACAAACGACAATGACGCCATTGTACTAACCGTGTTTTTCATATTATGAGAATAAAATTAAAATGCATATAACAATAAAATATGTATAGTGATAACTGCTTAAATGTAGATAGTTCTTGGTTAATAAAATTCCACTGCAGATATTATGAGTAGAAAAAATTTAGGATATTAAAACGTAATATGACGTAATTGCATTTAATATAAATTTACCCTTTTAGAATTAATGTGTATAATTGTGTTTACTTAGTACACTATTAGAAAATAAAAAATATGCCTTTAAATATTTGTTGTATATATGTAACAACAACATATGACGTCTTAAATAGGATAGTGCCTCAGCTTATGTTGGGAATCCTATATTGTGTCATATTCCATTGTTTATACGGTTATTTTTTAAGAATTTACGTGGAACAACTGTAACATAAAACTGTAAACCAAACAATTCAAATTCAAATACTTTATTCAATATTGAAGTATTACACTTACTTATTGATTGTCAAACTAGAAACTACTACCGGTTCGGAAAAGAAACACCCAGCCCTGAGAAGAACCGGCGAAAGAAACTCAGCGGGTTGATGTTTTTGGTTTTTTTTTTTTTGTTTTTTGTCTGTTTTTTTGTCTTTTACAAAAAAAAAACAAAAGGAAATAGCCATGCGGCGATCGTCTCATTCCCAAGGTGTGCTATCATCCATAAATTCATTAATTGTATAATAACCTTTAGCACACAAGCGTTCCTTTACAATTTTTTCAAATTTAGTAACTGAAACATTTTGAACGCTTTCTGGGATCCTGTTGTATAAACGTACAGATTGCCCCACAAAAGAGTTACTGACTCTATGAAGTCGAGTAACGGGAGTAATTAATTTGTGTTTGTTCCTTGTACCAATGTTATGAGTATCACATTTTCTCACAAAATCATTAATGTGTTTCCGTACATACATAACATTACATAGTATGTATTGATATACTTATATATAATACTTTGATTTTGTAAATACATACTTACATAGATAATTACACCCAGACTTCGGACAAACAGATATGTTTTTATCAACCACGCCAACCGGCTCGTCGAAAATGAATGTTGTCTTACGTTTATGATTTGATTTTAAGTACCAATATTGTAGTGGATTTAATGAACCCATCGTTTTCATGGTATAATGAAATATCTATACTAATAAATTTAAACGTAATTTTAATGCTCAACTCCTATATAAATAGTAAAGTAACAGCTTGTGAATGTCCCACTGCTGGGCCAAGGCCTCTTCTCCTCTTTGTGAGGAGGTTTGGAGCGTATTCCACCACGCTGCTCCAATGCAGGTTGGTGGAATACACATGGGACAGAATTTCAATGAAATTAGACATATGCAGGTATCCTCACGATGTTTTCTTTCGCCGTCAAGCACGGGATGAATTATAATCACAAATTAAGCACATGACATTCAGTGGTACTTGTACGGGTTTGAACCCACGATCATCGGTTAAGATTCTCGCGTTCTTACCACTGGGCCATCTCGGCTTGTCAATATACAGACAAACAATATAAAATAAACGAGAAAACTTTCGTAAATGGTTTCAATATTATATGTACATAATATTTATAAGTATACAATGAGCGCTACGCAGTTTCAACTGTTTTATATTTCGACTTGACGTGACAAACGATAATTTAATCTTGTTCAGATATATTTCATTGGATTTCTATTGTGTATTGTGTATCGGTCTAGTGAATAGCGAAAAAGTCCTAAATTAAAATACCGGGTCGAGCCAATAAAACGATTTTGATAGATAGCAGTGTTTGCATTCCCGAAACGTTAAGCCGTTGATCCGGCGTCTGAATTCTCTCTTGTCAAATTGCCGTTCCGATGCCATCGGATTTTTTAAGTGAGGGAATAAAAAGTGCACGCCGGTTTGCGTAACACTCGTTTCTACTATTATATTTCCGACGTAACAGTCTCCATAACCAATGGCTGTCATGGATATTTCGTACCACTTAATATGTAGTCTGTAGCTTTAAAGAAACTTTACATTTAATAAAAAAAAAATTACTTAAAGTAAATACTACAAACTATTTGAATATTTACCTTATGATATTTGAAATAATTTAAATACGATATAAAAACTAAAAGTATTTTATTAAGTTATTACTGGACGTTTGTTTTTGCATAATATTTGTCTCAACTTTTAACCTTTAATGACTGACATTGGCAAAGAGTTTATTGAACTCATTGCTTGAGCTTGTGATAGATTAGATATTGACGTGGAAAGATTGTAATATTTACCACGTATTTTACGAATACATCACTGACTAATTTTCTATCAGTCAACCGTATACTGAAAAATTTTATTCCAGGCACAAGGGACATAACATCTTAGTTCCCCAGGTTGGTGGCGCATTGGTGATGTAAATGATGGTTAACATCTCTTACAATGCCAATGTCTATGGGCGTTGGTGACCACTTACCATCAGGTGGCCCAAACGCTCGTCCACCTTCGTATGTATTAAAAAATATACGGATTGGTCTAATTATAAGACTTTTACTTTAACTAATTTGCTTTGATATTGTGTTTATAATTCACTTCGTGCTCGTGCAAGGGAAACATCGTGAGAAAATCTGTCGGACGGAATTCTGCCATGTGTATCCAATAACCTGGATTGGAGCAGCCATCCTCCTCCAGCGCTACTCCTCAATACAAATACAGAGAGGAGGCCTTAGCCCAGTAGTGTGACTGTTAATTTTTACTGTACTTGTTTTCTAACTTTATTTTATTTTTTCTTGCAGTTGTATATTGCGACTACAGCGGCTCGGGGCGTGCATTGCAATGGATAGAAGAGTACGTAGCACGCGACGTGCTTCCTACACATGCGACGTGGTGCACGGCTCTGTCCGTTACGTCTGGACAAAGCGAGATTTACCGGTAAATTAACCTATAATACTACTTTTAATTAATCATTAGGAAATAGCGCTTTTAAGCGTTTCTTATTTAAACAAATATGACACGCTCTCCATCTATTTATTCCTTATTTACTCAATAAATTATTCGATTATTTTTAACCTTAGAAACAACATAATATGTATATATATGACGTAATATTTACAAAAGTATATAAGTTAATAACACAGTCCCACTGACTACATAAATTTATATTATATAATATCGAATTAACGAAACGCCAACTAACGTGGTTGTTTGATAATGGCGATTTAAAACATTCTTTGTTTTATAAATATTAAGTAAATTTTGATTTATTAATCCATGTCAATTGATTTTGATAAGAAACTTTTTGTAACTAGGTCAGAATCTAAAGCGATAATTCGCCAAGCCGTCGGAGCTGGACCAGAAGACGTGGTGGTCCTTGGAGCTACGTTATGTCGGTTTTTGCGCGCCTTACGCCCACAAAGAGTAGCTCTTTTCGTGTCCTCGAGGGAAACAGAGAGACAACTGGCACCCTGGAAGGAATGTGAAGCTGAGGTATGTAAAGCGATTTGTTATAAAACTATATTGTGATAGTGTAGGGGGTGAAGTCATGTTCATACTTAAGATAGGATTTTGTGAGTATATAAGTTAACTATATAAATTATTATTTATACCTACGTCACCTATGAAAGTAAAGATCAATTATATGGTGCTTGTATAATAATAATAATAAGCCTTTTATTTCATGCAAAAAAAAGAGTGCGATACATACATAGTTATAGCAAAAAAGAAAAAAGAGAAAATAAATATTATGTTATTTACACGAATTTCGCTTAAAAAAAATTAAAAAAATTGGTTCATGCAATCAAAATATATATTTAAATGGTGCTTGTATTGAAATATATATTTTACATGTGTTAGAAGTGTTACTAAATATTAATGCACATGATAGTAAAATTAAATGTGGTATTCATAAATTAATATCCAAACTTAATTAATAATAAATTGTTTTAATTTGTAGTTAGCAATGTTATTAAATCTATATATATGAAAATTTCAACTTCAACCAATAGAGATTTGAGATTGAAATTGTTTCGTTAATTACTCACTAAGTTAGTATTTGGCAATATTTTAAAATATGTATAATCAGTCTTCAACTTGGACTCGATCATTCTATCCCATTTCCCTTGCCAGAACGAGACATATAATTATAAGAATACATATTTATTTACATTAAAAACCTTAAATAATTAATACTATAAGTCATATGATTGACGAGCCGGTTGGCGTGGTTGGTAAGACACTTGCCTTTCACGCCGCAGGGTTGGGTTCAATTCCTATCCAGGACAGACATTTGTGTGCATGAAAATGTCTGTTTGTCCTGAGTCTGGGTGTTATTATCAATTATAAGTACGTATTTACAAAAGAAAAGTAATATATGTAAGTATATCAGTTGTCTGGTTTCCATAGTACGAGCTTTGCTTTGTTTGGGGTTAGACGGCCGTGTGTGAATAATGTCCCTGGATATATAATATAATATTGGGATTACACGAACATGCCCCGCGTAAAATGCACTAAATTATAATTTTAATTTTTCGTAGTCGAATGCGTAAATATCATTGTTCGTTGTAATAATAGCTTATTATTAATTCTCAATACTGAATGGTTTTATCGTTGAATTGTAAAAGTGCATATCGTATTGGAATGTTATTTCATTCGAGAAATTATTGAGATTCGACACAGCATTTTAACAACTGCGCAGTTTTACTATGTCAATATTCTTGAAGTTATTTATTGTTTATGAACATTTGAAGGCTAAGTGTGCGAAAACACATTATTTTAATTATATTGCTTGAACGTGCGCTGTTTATACCTACGTGTCTAAATTATTAAAATATAATTAATAAGTTATTTAATTTAATATATGTTTGAACCGTAATTTCTTTTGCGTGGCGGTTAAATTCTGTAGAAAAAATGGTTGTCTGTAAAGTCGGATTACGGACGATAGTTTAACGTGACAACGTCATAACAAAACATCGATGAAATGACTACAATCGAGTGAAAGAGAGATAGATGCGGCGCAAGCGTACAATCAGCGTAACGGGACAATTTTTGCATGTAGCCAGCGTTCATCGATTTATTATGTTGTCACGTCATAAATGACAATATTTGTCTGCTGATTTAAAATCCAACTAAAACAACTAAGGGTCGATTTTCTTGAAGATTATTTGCATTTACTTAATGGTCGGTTTCCTAATCGCCAGAAACTTTTGTCAGAAGACTGATGAAGAATTGATGACTTAATTTTTTTTACTTTCACAAGAAAAGTTCTTGAGTTTACTCGGTGGTAGAGCTTTGTGCAAGCTCGTCTGGGTAGGTACCACTCACTCATTAGTACTTGGTATTGTTGTGTTCCGGTTTGAGTGAGCCAGTCTAATTACAGGCACAAGGGACATAACATCTTAGTTCCCAAGGTTGGTGGCGCATTGCCGATGT
Source organism: Nymphalis c-album (assembly GCA_963151315.1). Classification (NCBI taxonomy): domain Eukaryota; kingdom Metazoa; phylum Arthropoda; class Insecta; order Lepidoptera; family Nymphalidae; genus Nymphalis; species Nymphalis c-album. The sequence continues at coordinate 7,117,175 of OY720607.1, read as the reverse complement.
AAGCGATGGTTAACATTTCTTATAATGCCATTGTCTATGGGCGTTGGTGACCACTTTCAATCAGGTGGCCCATATGCTCGTCCGCCTTCCTATACAATAAAAAAAAACGAACGGTACATATAATAGGACCGCCTGATGGTATGTGGTCACTACATTATATAGACATTATCCCTGTTAGATATATTAACCATTACGATCCTTGGGAACTAAGATATTAGCGTGCCAGTAATTTCAGTGGCTCACGCGCCCTCACCCAATGTCATATCCAGTTATGTCATAATATTATCAAGTACTGCCCAGCTATGAAATAGTTACGTATTTTCGTTATATTTACGAGTTTTCGTTCGTGTATTTAGGAGGGGAGGAGGCAGCAGGCTTAAGGTATAAAAAGTGGTTTATGTCCTTCCTTGGCGTATAAGTTTGTTTCATATAATATTTCATCAAAATTGTTTTAGTGCTTTATCTGTGTAGATGTAACAGACAGTTACTTTAACATATTGTAATACTAGCTGTGCCCCGCGGTTTCACCCGCATATAATTGATAAAAATATAATCAATAAATATATTTTTATTAATATAATTAGCTAGAACCTTCCTCGACAAAAGTACTATAAAACACAAAAATAATTTTTAAATTCGAACCCGTGCTTCCTGAGATTAGCCAGATCAAACAAACAAACTCTTCAGCTTTATATATTAGTATAGATTTAATAAACCCACATTACCTATTACATCGTACATTTCTTTAATACTTCTTCAGGAATGCATTTTCTTTCTTCGTGTAACAATTTCCAACGACCTTGACATGCTGGCGTTATTGTTTTTTTTTTAAATCTTAGTAATAGTAATAATGGGCTGCGGATTTAAATGTAGAAATATGAAAGGTAAAGAATAGTATATTTCATTGTTACTTTTGAGTGGTATGTCAAGTGTTATAAAATCCTATGCATTGTAAATATTTAAAAAAAAAATTAGTTCCCTCCCGAGGCTTCTCCCTCATGTGGTAGGGGGAGCAGGTGTTTGGTTCCTATATATTGATAGCAGAGATCAGTCAGAAGAACATCAAATGAATTAGGAGTAAATAAAGAAACATCAGAAGCTTTGTTATAAATTTCTCATAATTAAATATTTGTACAATATATATTTTAATACAATTTTAATAAAGTTAATTTTAACAATACTAATTGCAGTGTCTGATGGTTTAACCGAACCATCGTCAAATCTTTATTACAAAAATTGAAAAAAAAAAGCGTTCCAATGCTGCCAACATAATTTCTTTTAACACATACTAACGATTACGCCATTACGGCAGTGCTTTGACTAGAAAATCTAGTTCCATGTACGGTTATTCTGAATACTTAACCTATTTATTCAAGGCCACGTGAACTGGTGTGACAATAAGGGCTGGCGTACATTTGGCGAAGCTTGTCGTCGAGCAATGTTCACTTCCAATCAATTACCATTGCATAAAAATTAAAATAAATCAGTTTAACAATGATTAAAGCGGATAAATGCGCAAAAAGGCGGTAGCTGCGAAATACTTGCGCATTCTCGAGCGTTTGCGCGCGTGCTCGAGCATAGTCGTTCGATGTAGCGTTGTCTAGTGTTCGCTGTGTGTGAAACCTGCGCAAACGTGCTACATTTCACTAGATCTGAACCGGCCCTTAATGTTACACAAACTCAGCTGCTATTGCGTGTGTCTGCCCTTATTTGAATATACCTACATTTCCTTGTTAAGAACTTTTACGTTCTATTTTTTTTCTACAAACCACGGGACAAATCATCAAATACTGATTGCTTTTGCGTTATTTAGCAACCCAATGAGCTGTCAATTGATATTATGGATATATATCGTGATGTAACACTAAAAATAAAAAAAATAAAATAAAAATTCTTTATTTTCTTTAACAAGTTTGTACTTAAATATAAAGTTGTTGGAGTCTCCTTTTAAGCATATGAAAAGCCTGTGCCAGGAAACTCCGCTCTTCCATATCACGAATTAGGTACAAGTATACAAGATATTTGAGGTACAACAATAATAAAGAAACAATATAAAAAAAAAAAAAAAAAAGTAATAATAAGAGAAGTAATTACCAAAAGGAAGCAAATGTGGGATTAAAATGTATGTGTATGCATGCGTGCGCGTGCGCATTTGTGTGTGTGTATGTGTGTGTGTGTGTGTGTGTGTGTGTGCGTGTGTGTGTGTGTGTGTTGTATTTGTATGTTGGTGTGAGTAGGATATGAATTCTAGTTCCTATATTCTAAAAAGATTTCCGTTTCTTGAAAACTTAAAGATTTTATCCATTTTATTATTTTAATTTTACACTCTTTACAAGTTTTTGAATATATATCAACATATTTATTTATTTTATTATATAAATAAGCAGATCTATTATCATACTGAATACTAGCGAAGACTGTTTTAGTAGCAGGGGTAGATATAACATTATATGCTATACGTTTATTGAGTAACGATATATCGTAGGTTAAAGACTTGTGTTTTTTTAGAACAGTATGAACAATATATAATTTCCGTACAGTTAACAAACCACTTTCTTCATAGAGTTTTTCAGTACTAAACCGTTGTTTTTTAAATAACATTACTTTAATTAATGCTCTTTGAGCTCGTTCAATTTCCATGAAACGTGTTTTACGTGCACCTCCCCAAATAGGTAAGCAGTATGTTATTATGGATTGCACCAAAGCTATATAAATTTGATTTAAAAGATTGTTTGAGGAGTCATTTACAGTATTATTGGTTGCAATATGTCTCAGTGATTTGAACATCCACGTGAACTTCCTAATGCGTGCCGCAACATGTTCAATTTGCGGGTACCATGACAAGTTCTGGTCGACCATTATTCCCAAGTATTTTATTTGACTCACTTTATTTATTAATGGACAATTGCAATTTTTATCTCTTACTTCATTACAATTATGAATTTTTATACGAAAATTTGTTTTGGGTTGTGAACTATTTATTATACTGAAAGTGATAAAGTTAGTTTTATGAGTATTTAATGTTAGAAAATTGAGTTTTAGCCAAATTGCAACTTGAGCAATACCTTCTTCAGTGCTCTTTCTAACAGCGTCCCACGAATGACCAGAGAAAACAATAGCAGTGTCATCTGTATAAGAAATTATTTTTGCGTTTTTAATGGTCATAGTACATAGATCGTTCAGATAAATTAAAAAGAGAGTAGGGCCCAAAACACTTCCTTGCGGAACGCCGTAAGATACATGAGCCTCGCCACTACAGTTAAGTTGATCTAGTTTAGTCTTTTGAATTCTATTAGAAAGGTAGTCTTTAAATATTGCGTGGGGTGGTCCCCTTATTCCTATTTTTTCTAATTTATGTAGAAGGACAGGGATAGAGACTGTATCAAAAGCTTTTTTTATGTCGATAAAGACAGAAAGACATTTTTTTCCTTTATCGAGATTTTCTGAAACTAACGAAACTAAAGATGAAACAGCGTCTTGTGTCGAGACATTCTGCCGAAAACCAAATTGACAAGGAGAAATTATTTTAAAAGCCCGTAAGTAACTCAATAGCCTAACATTCAACATTTTCTCTATTACTTTTGACAATACTGGTAGAACTGAAATTGGCCTGTAATTGTTTATATCGTCTCTATCCCCGCCCTTGTACACGGGAGTAATTATAGACTTTTTTAATGAATTTGGGAATATTCCCATTTTGAAGCATAGATTGACCAGGTGGGTAATAACTGAGATAATTTCGTTTTTTACATATTTAAAATAACTTGAAGAAATGTTATCCCAACCAGGAGCACTATTTAATTTCAGATTTTTAATTATGGTATCTACTTCTTTATGGTCAGTATTCAATAAAACAAGAGATTGAGATTGACTAGGTAGACTCTGTAGGTAGTGATTCAAGTCATTTTGAGTTACAGTTGGTTCAATTTCCCGGGCAAGATGTTTACCAATATTAGAGAAATGATTATTTATATAGTTAGCAGATTCAAGTGGGGAAAGCTTTAGGTATTTAAGTTCGAAGTTGGGTCGTCTTGATTTAGTGGAATAAGTTATTGTTTTTATATTGTGCCAGAGTAATTTATTGTTCTTTAAAGATCCCATGAGTAATTGTCGTTCATATTTTCTTTTTAATTTCTTTATAAGATTGTTACAGTGATTTCTGTATCGTGTATATGAGATTTTTTTAATTTCATTACAAGGGTCGTTACGTAATTGTTTTTGAAGTTTATTTCGAGCCCTGATGCATCTAAGTATCCCTTCTGTAATCCAGGGTTTCATAATGCGATTGTTTTTAGTGCATTTTATTATTTTTGTATTGTAGTTAAGTGAATCCATTAGTTGTTGTAAAAGATAATCAGTAATTTTGTTTGGATCATTACTTAATAGTAATTGTTCTAAATGTTTTTCTTGTAGATATTTTAGAGCTCCTTCAAAGTCAATAACAGTTTTTGTTTTTTGTGCGTCATGCCTGGTTTTATTTTTGTAGATACATAGTAAGACAGTGTAATGATCCGTAACAGACGTTTGTAATACAGCTACGAAAGAAGAGCTTTTAGCCCTTCTTATTTTTAACATAAAATGGTCAAGGCAACTTTCATTTCTTGTAGGCATGACACTGATAGGAATATTATTTTTCAAGCAATGCAAAGTTAAAATTTAATTAAATATGTATACACTCATACTAAAAAAAAAAACATGAATTCGAAACCCTAAAGAAAAGTATTGTGGTGAAAAATATGTAGATAAGAAAGATTTTTAAAGTACTGTTAAACAGTACCATGTAATTAACATACGTTTATGACGTAAGTGCTTTCACTGGGAAAGCGTTCTAAAACAGCTTCTTTATATTATTAATTAACACAGATAAAAAAGATATGATTGACCGATGGAATAAATGACAGAATTCAAACCTGCAACATTAGACAGATTTGGAGATTCTATCGATTACCAATGTATTTATATAAAGTAATAGCCTGTGAATGTCTCACTCCTGGGCTAAGGCCTCTTCTCATTTTTTGAGAAGGTTTGGACCTTATTCCACCACGCTGCTCTAATGCGGGTTGGTGGAATACACATGTGGCAGAATTTCAGTGAAATTAGACACATGCAGGTTTCTTCGCGATTTTCTCCTTTACCGTCAAGCATGAGATGAATTATAATCACAAATAAAGCACATGAAATTCTGTGATGCTTGCCAGGGTTTGAACCCACGATCATCGGTTAAGATTCACGCGTTCTTACCACTGGGCCATCTCGGCTTATATTTGTATGCGCTTTGTAAGTAATGCAAATTTTCATTGTCATATTATATCAGTAGCTTAACAAGGAATCCGAGTCGAAGGTCGTTCACCTTCTTCAATTGCCGTGAATTCGGCGCGCATTCATTACTGAGCTATTTTTAGCTAGCCGTAATCATTATGTTCTTAGAATAATGAACAATCTATCGAATGCTTAATAATCTCACATTACAATGGTATGTATACATCGCAAATATGAAACATGAAACGTAATCGTCGCGGAATAGGTACATCATGCGACACATTATTTTGAAATATTATTTATGAACGAAAATTAGAACATTCTAGAATCAATCAGAATATGTGTTTAATGTATTTATGCCATGATCGTAGGTATTGGAAATAAAACTGTCAAATCAAATTTGTATAAGAGAAAAGTTGTTCTAAAATTAGGTTGATTCAAACAAACTCTGAATCATTTAATATGTATGTACTCGTTTTACTGACTCAATTATAACATAGCAAATGTCACTTTATAATACGTAATCGTTATACAAATCTTATATAATATATTGTCTACAGATAATCAAAATACCAGAAACAAAAGAGGGCTTCATTGATCTGAACAACCTGGAGCTGAGATTGCAAGAAAATACTGGAAATGGTAAACGAATGATAGGATTCTTCCCGGCTGCTTCGAAGTTGACGGGTGTGTTGGCTGACGACGTCGCAACGACTCTCCTGTTACACCAATATGGCGCCTGGTCGTTCTGGGATTACACGTTAGTCGCACCCACATCAGCTGTGGACATGAATCCCACGTTCCTAAGCGTTGAAGAGGGAATGGTCAAAAAAGATGCACTGTTTTTTAACTGTGAAAAATTCGTCGGTGGAATTCAGGGGCCGTATATCGCAATTGTGAAGAAGGACGTGTTCAAGAACTCGCCGTTATATTCTGAAGACGTCGAGGTAACATGACACTGACATATTCCCTTGAAAAGACTCGTTATATTGTCACATATGATATTTTGTTAAATAATTTGAATTGTTAATAGGTTTTGGCAGAAAGAATAGAGGAATTCAGATGCGCGGAAGCTGTGAGAGCCGCGATAGTTATTCAGTTACGAGACGCGATCGGTCTTCAGAACATAGCAGAGAAACAGGACCACATTACGAGGTTAGTTTAGAAATAGTTTCAATTACACTATTCAAATATTTTATATTAAGGAACTCCAACAGAAGTACAAATAAAAATCCACATAAAAAGTATTACACAAAACTTCACCTTTGTGCAGACTCGTCTAATTGGGTATTAACAGAACCATTCCTCGATTATAAAATAAAGCGTTTAAAAAAATAGTAAGCAAGCAAAGTGTCACCCGATAGTAAGTGGTTCACACTTCTCACAGATATTGACACTTGTGCCTGTACTTACACAGGATCACTCACCCGGCGGTAAAATATCAGATGAGTGGGTGGTACATACCCAGATTAGTGTGCATCAAGCCTTACCACGAAGTATTGTTTCCGGCTATCTTAAAGAGTCGCCTCCCGCCCGGTGAATCTCTCGAGAAAAATTAGCCTAACAGCAACAGGTCCTTTCAAAAAAACAAAATTTTAGTAGTGTTTTTGAAATTATAAAATTGGTATAAGTGAAGGTTAACAAAATTTATATTATTAGACGAAAGTTTATTAAAACATTAACACATTTTTATTTAGTGTAGTCATTTTATTTATGCGATAAATAACTTAATCAAAACAAATTTTGCGCGATAAGTAATAATATAATCCAAAATAACGTTACGAAACACAGTTTGCATACGAAGAGACATTGAAAGGTTGTTTACCTCCAGACCATTTGATTGTTTATAATAAACAAAACGGATGCAATTGCGAAACTGAACGCTTATATGTAATTTATGTAGGCGTACGTTATAAATCATTTTCATGGGATATTTAAGTACATGAGTATATGTTTATACATAGCATCCTAACTAATATTTTAAATGTGAATGTTTGTTGAGTTTGTTTGTTACGCTCTCACGCCAAAACCATTAAACCGATTTACAAAAAAAATCACCAATGGAAAGCTACACTATCAGCGAGTAATAAAGGCTATAATTTGTCCCCACATTCCCATGGAATCGGACAAAACTTTAGTTTAATAATGTATGTTACATTTAGAAGTAGAACAAGACATAAGACCCGGTTATAATGTTTTTTTGATCGATGATCTGTGACGTCATCAATTGGAAACCATTGTTAGCGCCTTCGACGTGATAATCGAGACTCCGGTTCAAGTCGTCAGTAATCGAATCAGATTAAAAAGGTTGCATATTGAATTGATTTTCAAACATATAATAAATAAACAATCAGACCACAGAGGACAAATTTCTTGGCAATAAAGCGATGGCGCCTCAGTATTCTATCTGTTGGCATCAAATGATCAATATAATTCTTTTTATATACGATTTAAATCATCAATTCATTCATACATTCATCAACTCAGATGGTTTAATGTTTATTCTATACTAGTTTACGTACGCAGCTTCGCAAGCATGTTAACTATAAAAAATAGGTTCTTCTTAAAATCGTATTTGGTTTATCCATGAAAACGTAACATACAGACAGTTATTTCGGCATTTATAATATTAGTATGGATAACCACATCATGAATGGATTATTCATTATTAGTCGGCTTATAATATTTTTTTTTAATATACGGCCAAAGACATTTTCTAAGACCTGATATGGGCTGGTTTCGTATAGATTTTTCATGCGCTTAATTTACATTTGTTATTCATCTCGTGTTCGGTGGTAAAGGAAATCATCGTGAGGAAACCTGCATGTCGGATGACAGTATGCCTGCTGAATCTACTAATCCGCATTGGTGCATCATGGCATCGTAGTGGTAAGGAGGGGCCTAAGTTCAACAACGACATAGTTAAATGCTGTTACATTACTTAATTTTGTTTAACTTTTCAAATTAATTAATCGTCCAATAAAGCGTTTAAAATGCGTTAAAAATAATGATAATATATAAAAAAATATTTGTATACAGAAGCTTTTTTATACACAATAAAAATGAACGTTTAGGAAGATGTTTGTGTGACATAAAAATCCTTGATTACCAATAAACGTCACACACAGAAAGGATGAAATCGTTCACTGTTCATTCTTTAATGCTGTTTACTTAATCCAAAAGATAATTTCCAATAAAATAAGTCTCGCGAATCGGAATGTATGTCAAGAGTAAATATAATAAAATATATCTGTATAAGTTACACGCCATTATTTATTGTTCTTTTATATCTTAGTTGACCCTCGAATTCATTAACATATAACACCCACATCGTGACAACGACCAGACATGTGACGTCACCGATTTGAGCTAATATTATATTTGGTAAATGTCAAACGTAGCGACGAATGTATACAAAAGAATAATTCGAATTCGAAATTTGAAAACGTTATCTCCATCGCGTAAAGCGCTTTTAGTATATTCGAAACTAGACTGCCCTGAATGAATGAATGAATGAATGAATATATTGCCGGTATCACTCGGAATGATGTAAGGATTCTAAAGATATATATATATTCAGATCTGTTCAGGCATTTAAAAATTGTGGTGGAACAAAGAAATTCACATACATACATGAACATTACACTTCTTTTTTGGGGAGTCGCGTAAAAACCTTTCGTTACTTCCTAAGATATCAGATCAATCTGTATACATTCTATACAGTCCCTATACTGTATAATATGTTATCAGCCTTCTGATTGGTTAGTAACAACGCAGTAGCCTCTGAATTGCGTCTCGTAGATAATCCGATCCGTAAGTAAAATGAATCTTTATTGAACATAGTTTCCGGGCATAGCTACACCACAATCTATGATCGATCGAGGTACGTGGCATATGTATTACAGGCACAAAAGACATAACATCTTAGTTTCCAAATTTGGTGGCGCATTGGCGATGTAAACGATGGTTAACATCTCTTACAATGCCATTGTCTATGGGCGTTGGTGACCACTTACCATCAGGTGGCCCATAAGTTCGTCTACCCTCCTATGTAATAAAAAAAATATATATAACATATATTTAACTATCATATATACATCTCTCTAAGTGAACACCGCGGTATAATAGGCGTTAAACTTATGCCAGGACTTAAGAGATCTAAGGCCTCCCCCCATTCCGAAGTTGTTAGAGTGAAATTATAATAATTTTGTTATATAATTAGTATAATATTAGTAAGGATTATGATGAATTAAAGTCTATGATAAATCTAACATAATTGAAGATATTTCGCCGAGTTGAGTGATCATTGAATATTTCATATTTCATGAGATTCAAAGTCTAGACTATCATATTTATAAAAACCCAAAGTCTTCTTCAAATCCAAAGTCCACTATTCGAATGAAATCACCTGTAGTCATCATCATCAAAATAAGTCATAATAAGTAACACGTTTGCAATAAATATAAGATAAACTAATACCAGTTTACAAACACTCAACCCAAAATTGACGATACATTCAAAAAGTTCATGTTATTTCTAGTTGGCGATATTCGTATTATGTTACTAATGGGATCAAAAAATATTATGGCACGGATCCAAACAGAGCTATAATGAAGATTAACAGTTAGTTGTTAAAACAATATTTAGTTTTGGTTTATTCCTTAAGCCTCCACTCCACTACATCCATTTCCTCCTCCACATTTGTACTAAATTCGTATCACAAACGTGAATTGTTGTAACTTACGGTAATGCTGTTTTGGCGCGTGTAACGTGTTTGTTTCAATTATTAAAGTCATAATAGCCCAGTGGTTGATGGCCATGTGACTAATTTGTCTTTTTTATTCATCTATAATTATTATCTATCCAGTGTAATTACAGGCACAATGGATATAACATCATAGTTCCCAAGTTTGGTGGCACATTGTGACCACTTACCATCAGGTGGCCCATATGGTCCCATATGTAGCCCATACGTCCGGCTACATATATTATAAAAAGAAATCTCGTGCACAGCGATGGGAAACCATTTCAGAGATTTAATTAATTTGTATAACAAAGGTTTTTTCCTGAAACACTTTCATTGTATATGTACACAATATATGTATAACTATATGTTTACATCTTTTTTAATATAACAATGTTACCTTCAAGTTTCACAAAGTGTGGTGTCTATCGAATATAATTACTAATGTCGTAACAGTGATTACAAAACATCCAATATAGCACATAGGTTGGTATTGCAGTTATTATTAGTAGACATGTTTATCGCGGAAGCTATCATGTGCGCGTGCGCTGATTTGTGCGTCATCGGTGCGTGCGCTTTGAAACTAATGCCTGTGTTTGATTTGATCGTTTTTTTTTAAATATTTTATATTTTTCTACATTATACTTCACTGAGGCGATATTTTCCGAATAACAATTGATTTTTCGACATCATGATAATTTCAGTCCTAAATAAGAAACAAATATGGCGTACATTTGATTTGAAAAACAATACACTTTTAATGCTGAGCGTATTTTCTTTCTAGAGGTTTTTCTTTGTGTAGAAATATTTCTAGTAATCCTGAGTGTATTCCTAAAAAGAAAATATTACATTTTATTATTCTAATGGCCGAATACTGAAACGTCTTTCAAATATGAAGGGTGCTCAAATATTTGAAACGTCTTCGAATTTCAAATTTCGCATACTACATTTTGAAAAATAATGGTTAGGACTCATATGCTTGGAATGCCAAGCAATTGAGTCCTAATCATATTTGAATGACGTTTCGGTATTCGGCCGTAAATTACATAACGTATATGAAGTTATTAAACAGTGGGATTAACATAATAAATACTTACAACTTTAAGAATCTTAATACAATAAAATACTAACTAATAATACCTCGCTTCCAAAGGTCACCGATCAAATATAAAGTCAATGAAACAAAGGAAGGAAGTTCGCTTCAGACAGGAGATAAATTTTCAGCTTCCTGTACCAAGTGCACTTCCTAGTCAATTATGTGGGAAATGAGACACTTAACCAATTACCTGTTTAAATTGCAAATGGTTCATAGGATATAAATTTACTTTATGGGCTTCGTTTTAATTATTATATTACGTTTACTTTTTAATTTACTCAGAGTAGATATAGAAAAGAGACAGCAAATACTTCACTATAAGAAATATTAATCATCTCTTATCGTCAATGTTACCAACCTTGAGAACTATAATGTTATGTCCCTTGTGCCTGTAGCGCTGAGTCACTACCCCTTCAAGACGGAACACAACAGTACGTATTGCTGTTTGGCCTGAGATTCCTACGCATTAGACATTACAAAGCCCTACCACCAATTGGTATGTTTCCCGATGGTAAGTGGTCACTTAAGTCCCTAGACACTGGCACTGTACAATGTAATTAAGTGCATCGTTAATGCGCCATTAACTAAGATGTTATAAACCTTGTGCCTATAATGAATCACAAAGTATGCCAAAACAATAAAATCAAATATAACTCATGAAATGTTTACTCCAAAAAACAAAGGACGGAAAACGCGTACGTTGAAATAAAAAAAATATATAAATATTTTTCTATATGGCGTCCATTAATATTGACATTAATTCTCGTAATATGTTATCGAATATATTTTTCTCGTCCAGAGCCGGTATTAATTACCGCATGCACGTAACGGAATCAGGTTTGTACGATAGTGGGTCAGTAGAAATGGGTCAACGGGGAATTAACCGGACAGAAATAGTACGTTGCTAGGCTAACTGCGGCGCCGACCGAATTGCTGAGTAGAGAGTGGACCGTATCTACGTCTTGGAGACATCGCATGATTACATCATTACATACATAGTAAATAAAGTTTAAGGATTTTTTACATGTAATGTAATATTATATTTTATGAATTCAATATATATTTTTGAAGTGAAAACTTCTTTAGCGGCGTTGTGCACTTTTTAGTGATGGGTAAAAAATGTTAAACTCGCGTCAGGTCTTTTTTTTTTTTTTATAGCTCGGGAGAGCATATGTCTCATATGGTAAGTGGTAGTAGTAGGTAATTTTTTTAATTTTCAATCAAGGTCACGTGACCCTGATTGAAAATTCGTAAGGCGGATTCTGAAGTGTTAAATATTTAATGTAATATAAATTGTCATGTTTGCGTACGATAGCACAATAAATGAATATTGTATTTTATCACATAAATTATAGTATTTTATACTGATAATTAAAGCAATTCGTGCGAAATTTTACCCTGATTCCCATTCCAAAATATCAAAAATGCACAACGTTAATATTCAAGCTTTCACTTCTTCCGGCTGTCCAGGAGTGCAACCCGTTGTTTTTTTTAAATTATAAATATTAATTACACTTCAAAGCCCTATCATGAGATACCTATATGTGTATTGTAAATATTAATATTATTAGGATTTATGCATAGGATCTTTGCGTACTGCCCATAAATCGTCGACGAAAACGAAAACATTTGTTATTGAATGTCACACGTACAATCGAACAATATAAATTTGTCAATAAGCTGGCAACTGTTGAGGTATAGTTGCGTCCTTTGTGTCTTTAATAGCTTCGCCTACGTCATTTTGTATCCAAATATATACAAAGTAACGATATTTGGCGGTTAATTTACTGGCACTTGCATTGAAATCTCTAGTAACTTCTGCTACTCTTTTAAGTGAGAACTATGAACTACCTGATACGATCAGTGTGCGCTCTGTTTATTATTATTGTCACTAAACGGCACTGCATTATTTCCATACAAAATCGCAATTACGTCAACGCTATTGAAAAAAGAAACTCGCACTAGGCTCACTGTCCTGTCAATTATTTAAATAAGTAAAAACTTTTTACTTCGTAAAATAAATAATTCCGTTGTGATATTTTTATACGAGAAATAAACGGAGGTGGAATTTTTCAAGCAATTCACAACAACTACGCATGATTTGGTATTTTCAGAAACATATTTCTTGTATATTAAAACCGTTTTTAAAAACAAGATCTCGTAACAGAATCTGAGCGTAAATAAACTCGCGAAAATAACTCGTAAAGCATTCATCAAGGTCACTGCTAACTTTTTATTGGTGCTTGCGTCCCGCCTTCCACCAATCATTAGTATCAAAATAAATATCTTAAAATAAAATATTGTTCTTCCTGTGTGTAACGCGTGACGAGAATGATAATTTTATAAATTGTGGCAAATCAAAATCTAGAAAGTGTGGAAGCAACTTTATATTACAACTCTTTTGAGTTCATAATTATACAAAAATAAGCTTCGAGCATTAGCAAATATATTATATTATTATATATTAAATTATTTATGAATATATCATTATTATTTTATGGGTCACCTGTTGGTACGTGGTCACCACCGCCCATAGACATTGGCGATGTAAGAAATAAGATGTTAAGTAAGCGTACAATTAATTGTTTTATTATATTACAATGTAATATTACTTTGACTAATTCAGCCATCATAACAGAGACCCTTGCCAAGTTGACATTCTACAATCGTAAGCGCTAATAAATAATAATAGTTTAAAAAAACTAAAAAAACACGCTAAGATTATCCAGCGAAACGGCGAAAAAAAAAAAAACTGTTATCAAATTATTGCATTGTCATCGGTCCTTGATACGTATGCAAAGTTTCAAATTAATCAGACTTCTGGAAATTGGTGAAAATTAAGTTCAAAGATTCCGTTACATACAACCCAAGCTAATAAAAGCGTGTTAAAAACTAAACAAATGTATGAGAATGACATCTCTCAACGATAAGTCACGTGGTCATTCTCATACATTGTTTAGTTTTCTATTAGCGTTTACAAATGTAGAATATCAACTTGGCTAGGGCCTCAGGTGTAGGGAAGCACTATCAAAATTAACTTCCCAACTAACTGGATGACTGATGGATTGTAATTGTGTTTGTGGAGCTTTATAACTTCGCTAGTTAGTAGAAAGCTGAAATTATCTATAGATGATGGATTCGTAAAAAGATCCATTTTGAATGACTAAATATGAATGGTTAGAGTATAAACAAAATTTTGTATACAACACAACTCAGTGGCACTTGCACGGATTTGAACTCACTTTTGTTTAAGATTCGCGTTTCTGAGCCATCATAAAATAGTGTCATTTTAATATTCCATGTAATGCATGTGACGTAAATGATATAATTGTAAACATTACACAACAATGCCGTGACATAAATACGAAAATCGTTTATTTTTTTCTCCGCCAAGTTCAACGAACTTTATTCCGGTTTATTATTTTGATTACAAGACAGATTACAAATGTTATTTTCTTACCCCGAAACCTGGTTTCAGGATTTTTATTGCGCAATTCTTTGATCTAACAACGTCGACCTAATAGTTTTAATTTATTAGAAATAAAAACTGTAAAACCAATATTGTTAGTGACATTTCTGTGGCAGTTGAAAGAAAGATATATATTTGTCTCTTTTTAGATCACTATATATCATTTTGAAATAAGTGATGTAATTTTTTAATGTTTGATATTTATTTTACTGTGAAAATATAGCTTTTTGCTTCATCAATAGCATTGTGACAATTTCTCTAATAAGGATCTGGACAGATTAAGATTAGCCGACTTGAGCAACCCTCCTTGGAATGCTGTGGCCGGGGGGTTGACGTCAAACCGGCCGTTAAAGTCTGCCAAATACGTAATCGTCATCATAAAAATATATGGGATAAGATCCAGCTAATGATAATGATGATCTTTATATTATCTGATATAACTAATATACATAAGTTTTATTAAAATTAAATGTACGTGATTCTCTCTTTCGTTCCCCTTGAAAGGATAAATAAATCAATATCGAGCTTTAAGGGAGAAGAAATAATTCAGTATAGGTTAGAACATGTGAATATTTACAAAAGATAGCGAGTTCAAACCGGGCAAGCAGCACTTAGTTTTCATGTGCTTCATTTGTTTTTATTGCACAATTCTAGCTCGTTGGTGAAGTAGCAGAAAAAACAACCGTTTTGTACGAGGTTTATACGCTATTCGTAATAGTCGAACATCTATTCACAGTTTGTGTAATAATAATCCGGGTTAAACTGAACCAACGAATGTGTGTGTTTATATTTGAAAATGTGACAAAATTCGATGTCATCTTGTCACATTAAGTGTACCATAAAACGTATACGAGCAGTCCTGGAAACAACACTACCGTTTATTTTCGTTACGTAATAGTTGTAAAACGTTTAGGTCGTGTATTTTTATTACACACTTAAATTATATAAAGCGAGATGAATGCTGAAGATGTCGCTTACTTCGTATCATTTCTCGATAAAATATCTACTTACGATGTGAGGTCGTGAACGTTTGTTCAGTATTCTTTAAAATGTTTTCAGTTTTTTATTTGTATACAGAAACTCCCCCCTTAAGTCGTTATATTACTAGTTTATAAGACAAGTATGTCTTCGTGACCGATTCTGGCCATGGTCGCCGATCTCAACGAAAAATAGTGCTCAAGTGTGAGGAGGCACAGGTTAGGTAGGCTACTGTTTCCTCACTCATAATTCGTTGAAGCAAATTGGATACAACCCGAAAGAGTTCATTCGCAAGACCAAAGGCTTATATGTGCTGGTACTGATAAATTATCAATAGAAAACTGCAACTATTTGAACCCAAGACCTCAGGATCTACCACCTAAAAAGTCACCACATAGACCAAAGAGACAATGGCAGGTTTTCAGAACAGATTTCACAACAGTAGATGAAAGTAGAAGTATTTCAAGTATATTTTCATTTCATTTTATTTCCTTATGATATCGTCAATTCATTTCTAAATATTTCTATTATAATATCTTTTCCTTCCAATTACCTCCACGACGGTCTATAATAAGGCTTCATAAACGTCGCTAACATCGAGCGACGAACTGAAAGCTATTAAAATCTATTTATAAAATGCTATCAGTCTCTTGTATACTGATAAAATATATATTTTATCTATTTAATGCTATTTTAACAGTTCCTTAAAATAATGACATAATTTCAATTCTTTTGCAAAATTAAAGCCCAATTTAAACCTTAGGGTATGATTTTGCACAAAAATACTGACAAATCTGTCGAATTTGTTTAAATTCTATTTTCAAAACTTCTTATGAAAAATAATTTTATCTAAATATATATATCTATCTTTATCTATTTATCGAATATTAATTTCATAGTGCTTAGCTATTTTATATAAGAATATTTTATTTGAAGTGGGTAAGTCAGTATTAGAGATGTATTACATAGATTACGACGGTAAATCAATTATTATCATAACATCTATCTCACTTAAACATTCACAGGTAATGCAAGTGAGAGTGAGACAAAACATATGTTCTGTCAACGTCACTAGATGCTAATAAATAAGACTGCATTAATTTAGATATTATTGCACATAAGCTAACTCGAAATTTGTATTCACATACATTATGCTATGTACGTTCGAATTGATAAATGCTGAAAGAAATGGGTCAATGTGGAAACAGCGCTTGAAGTATAAATGTTCAGTCTTGAATTTAACTGTAGAATAGAAGTGGCGTGGAGCACAGCAATATAGAAAATTGAATGTTTGCTGCAGCTTTAAAAATAAATAAGCGACATTTATTTTGCTGCAGCAAACAAAAGTAAGAATAAAAACAATGTATTAAGAAGCATATATATATAAATATAATACTGAACAGAAACTCCTCATTGCAAGAGCCTGTGGAATAATACATTAATATGAACAAAAAACATTGACAGACTAAAAAACATAATTTTGAACTCCGTACTAGTAAAACCAATACTACAATATTATAAGCTTCTATTTAACTTCGCTTGTTAGTATGACTTGAGTCAAGTTTTATAACAAAATTTTTAACCATCTACACCCAGTTGTTAAACTTCATTGTAAATACAAAAGTATGTTTCGTTGTATTTAAGTGAATATCTTTTAAACAACTGTGACATCGGAACCTATAAAACCAGTGTAATTAATTTAATATTTTGTCGCCTATCGCTTAGCCTGCGTATTGCGATGTGGGTTGGAAGCAGTGGCGTAACTATAGGGTGGCAGGACTGGCAAGATGCCACGGGCCCCGACCCGACGAGGGTCCAGTCTGAGAGGCCACGAGCTCAGTGCTTTATATTTATATTAATAGTACTATAGATATTTTTTACAGGCGCACTGGGGCCCCCCATTGTGCACTTTCCAATTTTGCGCCTTCACCGTCAACGAGTTAAACTGCCTATTCAAATTTATTTTTCGCCCCTGTACCTAGGGGGACCCATGGCCCATGACTTTGCCACGGGTCTCAATTGGTATAGTTACGCCACTGGTTGGAAGTCAGGTGTCATCATCAAAATCTTTTCTGTGGTTTAGCCAAAAAAAGTGTGAAATCTTCTCAGCTAGTACGCTAAAGTCAAATGCACGTAAAGCCGTTGGTCCTGCGCCCGAACTCTTTCCGGTCGTGTCAGATTGCCGTCCCATCGGGTTATAAGAGTTAGGGAATAGGAAGTGCACCTTTGTTTGCGCACATACTTGTGCAGTATAATATCCCCTGCGCAGTTGGCTAATCTCTCTTGAGATTGGCCGCCGTGGCCGAAATCGGTCTAGAGGACCATTATTTAAAGTCCAATGTGCTTAGTGTTTAGGTCGTACCATTATAAATGGATATCAATAACATTTAGATATATTAACAGTTCCAAAGAATCAGTAAAATTTACTGCTCGACTGCGGCAAAAACATCATCTTACTTGTTTAAGTATTTAATATAATTATGGCAAAACTTTCTTTGATATTGTGGAACTTTCTTTGATTTGATAACGAGGATCACTAGATAAATTGTTATAAATCAATGGCTCTTGTCCGAATTCTAACCAGCGATATCAGTTTGGTTTATATTCAATAGGCAATCGTATAAAGTTTGGATACAATTTCTATAAAACCTTATTATCCGTGGCTGGAAATAAATCGTCAGTGTCTTCGCAGTTTTATGTTCTGCTTGTTTATTGTTCGCGACTTGACGGTGCCAGTGCAATACATTGTAACCTAAATCACTACGACGTTATTAATGAACTTGAATACTTATTCCATATATATATATATATATATATATATATATATATATATATATATATATATATATATATATATACTAATATAATACGTGAAGAGGTTTTTTGTTTGATCTACTAGTAATATAGTAAAGGAATAGAATGTTTTTTTTTTATTGGATAGGAAGTCGGACGAACATATGGGCCACCTGATGGTAAGTAGTCACCAACGCCCATTGGCAATGGCATTGCAAGAGATGTTACCAACGCCAATGCGCCACCAACCTTGGGAACTAAAATGTTATGTCCCTTGTGTCTGTAATTACGCTGGCTCACTCACACTTCATACCGGAACACAACAATACCAAGTACTGCTGTTTCCCGGTAGAATATCTGATGAGTGGGTGGTACCTACCCAGTCGAGCTTACACAAAGACCTACCAAGATTTATAATCGGCGGCAATTTTTCATAGACCTAGGGCAACAAGTCAAAGATCTTGGTTTACGTTGCCTATCGATGTAATAATTACAGTTTTGATCCCCTTCCCCCCCCCCCCTTACGCTATTGTCGTTCCTAATATCTAACACAAGATTTATGCTTAATAAGAGGAGTATTGTTAATCTATACTAATATATAAAGCTGAACAGTTTGTTTGGTTTGATCCGCCTACTCTCAGGAAGAACTGGTTCGAATTTTAAAATTATTTTATTGTTGTATAGTCTTTTTATCGAAGAATGCTCTAGGCTGATTTTCATTCATTATATTTTTATTAATTTAACGCGGGTAAAACCGCGGGGCATAGCTAGGCTAGTCTTGAATAAATCGATACATAAGTCAAACTTGATGAAAGTTTATTATAAGACCTAATTGAATAAAAACGTCATTCAAACAATAAAATGGATAATCGATGATTCAACATCATATCGAATGTCTCGACGATCAATCCATGAAAATATTAACCTCACTCGACACGACTGTTTACAGTGTGAGTCATTGAGCCGCCATATATCTTGCTCAGATTACACGGTTATTATTATTTTATCATAATCGTTTAGAGATTTTCATCTAGCAGAAACAATTGCGTATTTCCAACCTCTTATTTTTATTCACTTATTGGTATAAAGTTTTTTTTATAGCGTAGGTAGGCGGATGAACCTATGCACCATCTGATGGTACGGTCACCAATTCCCATAGACATCAATATTGTAATTGATGTTAACCATCGCTTACATCGCCAATGCGCCACCAACCTTGGGAACTAAGATGTTATGTCTCATGTGCCTGTAATTACACTGGCTTACTCACCCTTCATACCGGAACATCACAATAGCAAGTACTGCTGTTTTGCGGTAGAATATCTGATGAGTGGGTGGTACCTACCCAGTCGAGCTCGCACAAAGTAGGGCTTTATAAGCCACCAAGCCACCAAGTAAAAAACTTTCGACAATAGAACACTACCGCGTCGCTTCGTTTTCGAAATGAGCTATTATGTGTTCTATGTTTTTTTTAATTACCTTCGCGGTCGTCTGTTCTTTAATGCCTTTGTTATATGTAACCTCCGAATGAAACATAACGTACATACTTGCTTATACACATAATACATACAGATGATCGAACCCACAATCCCGAAGGTGAAGGAACACTGCCAACCGCATCAACGGGCCCATTATCCCGATCCCTTTTCTCTTAACTTAATTCTTTAAAACTAAACATTAAGCTAAGCTGTCTATAAGTATTTTAAAGTTACCCTTCCGGAATACAATATGATTAAGTATTGGTGTTAACGGCAGATTAACAGCTGATAACTGTGAATTAATTTCTGTTTATATTTTCATTATTTCTCTGGTTATATTTACATAATTAAGACTTGTAATGTTTGTTGTATATGTCATATTAAGTGTTCATGATATGGTTTACAGTTCTTTTATCAGGGTAACGACGATGTCATGACATTTCTTGATAGCAGATCGAGGCGATGACGTCACATCGAATGATAGATGAGAAATAAATTTAATAACTATTTAAAATTAAACACTACTTGGTGGTGAGACTTTATCAAGCCAAAAATGCTATCCTTGATTTAATTAAATATTAAATTAAACAGCAGTAGTATAATTGCGTTCCGATCTGAAGAGTGAGTGAGCCAGTTGTAACTACAGGAACAAGGGTCATGATACCTTAGGTTCCGTTATTTATAATGCCTATACTCACTTACCATCAGCTGGCAGCTTGTCCGTTTAACTATAACGTAAAAGGAAGAAACTAACTCAATGCATCTGCATGAAATCTGTGGAGTACGATATAATAATAATGAAAAGCTAGCTCCTAGATCAACGCTAACTTTACTTGGTGGTAGAGCTTTGTGCAAGCTCGTCTGGGTAGGTACCACCCACTCATCAGATATTCTACCGCAAAATAGCAATCCTTGCTATTGTTGTGGTCCGGTTTGAAGGGTGAGTGAGCCAGTGTAATTACAGGCACAAGGGACATAAGATCTTAGTTCCCAAGGTTGGTGGCGCATTGGCGATGTAACCGATAGTTAACATCTCTTACAATGTCAATGTCTATGGGCGTTGGTGACCACTTACCATCAGGTGGCACATATGCTCGTCCGCCTTCCTATGCAATAAAAAAAATAACGCTAAAATCTATATTGCCTATGGGCGTTGGTGACCACTTACCAACAGGTGGCCCCCATGCTCGGCCGACGGAATTTATATATATGTACATTTAACACTTGTAACGAAAAGATATAATATCTCGACACCAAACGTTTATGATTTCTTCAAAGGCGGTATTGTGATCTGGGCTTTTCCATTCAACAATGAGCGTCTGACACTTGGCACAAATCCAGACCGCATTCAGTGGCCTTGGCGTGGCGATGAAATGATTACGCGTCTGTATCACATTGGTAATAATACACAATTAAATGTTATATTACTCGATTTTAAGTGATTTCGTCGCGATCGATTTCATTTATTTTAACTTATTGTTAAGTTGTGTGTTGGTGTTAATATTTATTTATACACTTTTAAACATAAAACAAAATTAACATTAAATGAAATTAATGTATACAAATAAACATTAAAATAGTTTCTGTACAAATCGTGACCGCTTGGAATGGTGGGATGCTAGCAGCATTTCCTCTTTGAATCGGAATTCCGATGCTCTGGGCGTAAAATGAATCAGTACTTCCGACCAGTAGGGTATAAATTATGTATTATTTATATACTTAAATAATTATATCTAATAATTATAAAGCGCTTTATAATTAGAAACTGGACGACGGCCATCGAATTAATTGTGACAGATTGCTTAATTCAATCAAAATCAACAATATAATAACTTTAATTCCATTTACGTGTGTATTTAACCATCATAATATTATTATAAATGCGAAATTTATATAGTAATAAATCGATCATAAGATCGATAATAGATAATCGAAATATAATAAATCGATCTGTCCGTTACACTTTCTCGGCTAAACCACTTGGATCAATTTTGATTAATTTTGGGTATAAATTAAGCCCCCAAAGAAAGACAGGCTACTTTTATCATACTTAATACCCATCAAAACACGTGAGCGAAGCGGCAAGCGTAATCGAGTTATATATAAAGTTTATCAATCTATGTAGAAGTTTATTTCATATTATGAGAACGGAAATCATACAATAATATTTTAAAGCGTTAATCGAACGAAAACAGTGGATCAATTTAAGTTTGTAAGATAATTTATTCTGAAGTAATAATGTAATGTAATAAAATATCTCCTGACCGATTTCGGCCACGGCGGCCAATCTCAAGAGAGATAAGCCAACTGCGCAGGACATATTATAGTGCACAAGTGTGCGCGCAGACACAAGTTTTCTGTAGAAAATTCTCAGTAGCAGTCCGGAGTCTGGTAGGTGGAAGTGTGTACACTCCCCTGCCTCGGAAAGCACGTAAAGCCGTTGGTCCTGCGCAATCCGACCCGGCCGGAAGGGTCGGATTGCTGTCCCATTGGGTTATTCTGAAGTACTATGTCTCTGAAACCGACATTTAATTACCGGTTAACTATTAACAAAACGACTTGACATTCGACAGTTTTTGAGTAGAAAAATCATCTAAACTTTTTTTTCTGACACGTTATTATTTTAAACGAAGCTAGATATTTTATCTACACTCGACAAGTTCTATTGACAGGAACTATCGTAGCTCTAATTTACATCCTTAATCTGCATTCAGGCCACATGTTTTCTAGACAATATTTCCTGTTTAGTGTTTATTTGCTCCAATTTCCTTCTCGGCTGATTCTCTATGCAGTAAATTAACTGATAATCGATTTTCAAACGCAAGCGTTACTTATTGTGGATTGTGACGTCATTCCTCTGTAAACACTTAACCTTTCGATAAGAAAGTATAATTACAACTAACATTGACTCTGAACGAAATTCTGCCCCTTTTGATTGTGCACATCTATGGCACTAATGTACTGTACATTTGAAAAATGAGAATTATTATTATTATTAGTTTTATAATAAAAACTAAATAGTACGAATATTATTCAATATATAAACATTGAGTTAACTAAATTTCCATTAAACCTTACTGCTTGTCAAATAAGCACCGAGCCTTATCCTTAAAAAAATTATGCCCAGTCGTGGGACCTTTGTGTCCAAAGTATATAATATGTGCTAACGCTAGTCAAGCAGATTTGAATGCTTGGAAGGATTCATATAAATCGATTATGTTGAATTTGAGGTTACATAATTTGTTGATATAAAAATAATAGATTGTTAGACTACATTCTGTCGTATATCTACCAAAACGACGTCTGACTTTGGTTATATACGCAGGTAAGTTTATTTATTTCAAGTTATACTATGTTTTAGCAAATTCATTCTTGGTTACTACGTTTGCTAATTATATTCAATATTAACTTGGCAAATGGCGCCAGTTAGACTTCCTTGTTTTGCAAATAAGCGGTTTGAATACATTAACATACGAATCGCATTATTTTGACACACGTGATTTTGTAGTTGATTACAATTATTGATGACATATTACGAAAATTTTCCTAACTTCTACATCGATGTGTTTTTTTTCCATTGGAATACGAAATTGAATTGTATCTGCGTTGGTGCCGATTTAATTGTGAAAGTTACATAAAGAATTAATGCTGTGTTAATTATACGTTGACCGTGACATCGAACGTTTGTTTGTCAAAATTTTGCCTGCAGTTTTGTTTATGTGGAATTCGTACTATTGGAGTTAATATCAAGTATTTTTGTCCATTCACCAAAACATTACACGTGGAGTAGGGATGCTTAGATACGGGTAACATTCATCCGTAGGTGAATATAATATTTGGCTAAAGAAGATAAATATTTGCTCCGATAAACCTCACTTGGCTTGCTCAGTGGCATTGATGTTGCTATATTTTGGCATATTTACGAAAACATTAAATATTTGGCCAAACAAAGCGATATCGGTACGTGAACACGATAAGGCAAGTGAAATGCTTGTGGAAAGAAACAAACGAACGAAAAGCGTTACATTAATATATATCGTTTAATATTTTGAATTATTATATACATTTTAGTAAATATAAAACCATAAAATTTTGTTAGTCAGCCTAAACATATGCATATTATTGTAATTTGATTACAACTTTATTTAAATCTAGTTCAAAGACCCGATTCAAAGATCACAATAATCAAGAATATATTATATTTGTTTCAGGCAAGTTTTGTCTCATATCAAGAACATCCCTGAATTGATTTTACTTGGAAGTGAATCTCGTACCATGAGACGATTGCCAATTTTTTCTCTCATGGTGAAGCATCCCCGTGGTACCTTCCTTCATCATAACTTCGTGTGTGCTGTTCTCAACGATGTTTTCGGTATCCAGGCAAGAGGTGGACTGAACGGAAATCTAGACTATGGTGCTGATGTTCTGGGTATCGATGATCAACTCCTGAAAGAATACGAGAAAGTATTGGACGTTGAAGCGTAAGTTTTCAATTATGCTAATGTTTGATTTACGTAACTATATTTAACAGTAGCAAAAAATCCATAGGATTACTGAGTAATATTTTAAAAATATTTTCAGACAAAGAGAAATAGCGAGAGTCCGTAAGCTTAGCGTCGTTAAATCACCAGAAGTGTCAATACATAACGAACCACTCAGGCCAGGATTCTGCCGAGTTTCTCTTCCTTTCTTTACGTCTGAAAACGAGCTAGCCTTCATTCTAGAAGCATTGAAAATGGTAGCCACGGAAGGTTGGAAGATATTGCCCCAGTATGTTGTAAATTCAGAAACAGGCCAGTGGAGGCACCACACATGTTCAGTACTGAGAGATAAGAAATCGTTATATTCGTTGAGGTTTAATGATGGTCAGATAACTGCCCACGAAAGGAGGATATCAGGTAAATTATAAGTTTTTATAAAGTAAATATATTTGTTGTAGTGATGAAATAGGATAAAAATAACTTTGATTTTAATGTAATTTAATGTTGATGTTATTTATTTAATGATACTTACTCATTTATTGGTTTTCCAATCCTAAAAATAAAATAATTTTTATTTCAGGCCCAGGAATTTTCCCTCAAACGTATACGGAATGTTTGCAAACAGCGAGAAACCTTTTCAATAGGGCTAGAAAGTTGGCTATGAAATGTTCTAGCGTAGAACCTGAAGTCAGTTTTAATCCAAAGATTGATTACTTGAGATGGTTCATGTTACCAAAAGAGGCTCATGATCTTCTGCTTGGTAGATCGGGTAATGTCAAGCATATTGTACCATTCGACCCGTCTGGATACACAGGAGCAAGAAAGAGCCTAAATGTATCCAGATTTTCTAATACCTCATCGCCAATACTTGGTACTTCACCACGACACTTCAGTTTGTCAGCTATCGATGACTGTCACTTATTTAGACTGAAACAAAAACAAAAGTTCTTTTCAAGAGAATCAAGTTTGAAGGAAACTTCTAAAGAAGAAGCTATCACATTAAATTCTCATCCAGTTCAATTCGCAGTTGGAGAATCCGTTTCACCATTGCGTTTGGTACCTCAAACATCAAAACCAGTACTCATGAGATCACGATGCTATTCTTTGGGGTCAGATTTACCTCAAGTACCTCTAAGTGCAGTGACGAGAATGAACCTCGGATTAAAGGAAACGAGTCCAAATAATAATGTTAAAGTAAGCAGTTTTTGTAACTGCGGAAGTCAGACAGATTTACCTTCGTTGGACGATGGTATTATGTCACCAAATAAAAAATATCCCTATAGTACTCAGAGCAGCACGTCTGTATCTGATTGTAGTCAAGTAGGTCGAACATCACCAACTGCTTCTGTCACATCCCACACTTCGGAAGACCTACAAGCCTATGTCAAGGAAATGACAAGAGAATTAGCGACAGAGATTAAGTCCGAAATACGTGGAGTCATTTCTAAAGTTGATGATATATTGGAAAATTCTGACTCGATCGAACAGTCTAATTTAAGCATGACCTCAATTTCTAGTCAGAGCGATAAGAATTCTGTGTCCGTAATAGATGTCGCCGAATACTTGATGGGCGTATCAAGAGAAATGGCGTCTGAAGTTAAGCACGAGATTCGCGAAATGGTAAACAGAGTCGATGAAATGATTTCTCCCGAATTGAATAACTCAGGTTCTAGAAAAAGCTCTCCTCCTCAAGCGATACGAAAAAGAATAGGATCAGGCCCTGAACTTGGATTGGATTTAAAAAGACTAAGCTCGTCGCAATCTTTAAGAAAATGTCCAACTAGTCCTGTATTTCCATCGCCATCTCATTACGATGAAGATGAAAGTCGACTTTGCAAGCGATCGCCAACTACTCAGTCACCAAAATCGTCACAATGTACACCCTCTCACGAGGCATCCGGACAAAACAGTATATCTTTTAATTCAAGTGAAACCTCTACTCCTGATACAATCATTCAAGTGGTGACTACATCTCAGAATTCTCCAGTCCTACCAAAATCATCTAGCTCAAACAAATTATCGGACGATGAAGTTAGTTGCACGGATGTGATTTGCAGACATTGTTGTAGTAAAAAAGCATGGTGCCAAAATGCTTCCGTCAGCTCTCAAGATAGCGGAATTAACATGACCTTCGCTGAAACTGATTCTCTAATAGATTTAGGTAAGTATTGCTTAAGCACTTAGTGGTTTTACTTGGTGGTAGAGCTTTGTGCAAGCTCGTCTGGGTAGGTACCACCCACTCATCAGATATTCTACCGCAAAACAGCAGTACTTGTTATTGCTGTGTTCCGGTTTGAAGGGTGAGTGAGCCAGTGTAATTACAGGCACATGAGACATAACATCTTAGTTCCCAAGGTTGGTGGCGCATTGGCGATGTAAGAGATGGTTAACAGCTCTTACAACGCCAATGTCTATGGGCGTTGGTGACCACTTACCATCAGGTGGCCCATATGCTCGTCCGCCTTCCTATGCAATAAAAAAAAAAAAAGTTGTTTGTTAGTTTGAAAGTAATTGGGATTAATTAATAAATTTGATTTATTTTACGCAACAGACCTTGAAATAAAAAAAAGTGATACATTATATTTTAATAAGCTTACGTAATGCAGACGAAATGTACATGAAGATAACCAAACAAATATAGTAGTATTTCTTATTATATAAATGATGTAATGACAATAAAAATTTATAACGGCATTGAATTGTATGATGTCTTCATCAAATCTTGATTTGAGCTGAATTTATCCAGATTTTACAACTTCCACTTGAAACTAGCTAGTGATTTATTTATCATATACTCCATTCACTTGTATCGTAATACTTGACAGGAAGATATCCTAAGCGGTGAAAATATCCTAAAATTATAATTAAACTAATACTTGCATACACGCACCAAACACAAATTAATTGTCACTATCTTTATGATAGGATCGAAACGAAAAAAAAAAACAAAACATAATAGCTTATATCTGATAATTACAGTAAAATGGCGAACTTCTTCAGATCCGACGACGAACAAAGTGCGAAAGTTACAAGGCAGACTTCGCATGTGCCAGAAACATGAAAAAAGTGAGGTTCCAGACATTATAGAAGGCGTGCCCGTGTGCTCGGGTGATCACACGCGACAGGAGAAGACATTCGACACTGACCTGGGGAAAGTTGCCTTTCAAATACCAGATGACGTAGAACGACAAAATCGGTACGTCCTATACGATATTGAAAACTGTCTTTTCTTATTTTCTTATTGTCTATACATATATATAAAATTGGAGTGTCTGTTTGTAATATTGAAATAACCGCTTTTAACTACATGCATATGAATATATATACGGTACATACACCAAAATAACATTTTTTACAATTTTTGTCTGTCTGTTTGTTCCGGCTAATCTCTGAAATGGCTGGACCTATTTTGACGGGACTTTTATTGGCAGGTAGCCGATCTAATAATGAGTAACTTAGGCTACTTTTATTTTAGAAAAAAAAATAAAAATAAAAATGCAAAAACCAAAAAAAAACTAAATAAATAAATTAACTTTTTTGTTAAATTCTACGCGGACGAAGTCGCGGGTACAGCTAGTTATTTATAAGTTACATAGAATACATACAATAAACATAGAATATATAACACAGTACTTTATTACATCAATTATTATCATTTAATCAATGAAATACAACTTACCAGGAATATCGCCTCCGCATCAGATTCTAAAAGATCCAGCAGATCATCAAATGCCTCGTCCAGCTGCTCCGATAGAAGTTCTCGGTCTAGCGGTTATGGTACCGATGGTCACAGATTGTCCCACGATGAGCAATATTATGATAGGAGGTAAGAAAGACTGTTTTCACACATTTATTTTCTTCTTTACACCGTGACCTTGTTGACCTCCTGTTATGTGGTTTTTGGCGGGAATTCTTGTGTCTCTTCCTAAAACTCTAAATAAAGTTTGTATACAATGTAGTATTATAAAAAATACACTCCAACTTGAAATAAATTTCGAATTTCACTTGGTAGTAGGGCTTTGTGCAAACCAGTTTGTGTAGGTACCACACACTCATCATTCATCCGTATTCACTCATATTCTCCGTCTAAACAGTACGTCTTGAAGGGTGAGTGAGTGACAAAACATCTTAGTTCTCAACGATGGTAAATCAATGGTGATGAGTAATTCGCACAGTGCAAATGTTCATTATTCGAGGTGGTAACAACTTGCTATCAGATGGTCCACCATAATACTATCCGGTGACCTAGACAGTGATCTAGACAAGACCATTAAAAGTTATTGTAAATTAAATAATCCACCTCACAAGCCCTATTGAGCAATTCGCTTTTTTAATAGACTTCATTTTTATATAAACTAGTAAAGTGACCTTGACCCTAAAGGTACTAATTAATATTTATAATGTAACATTCTTACAATAGTGCAAAAACACATTCGTAATACAATTAAAAAAAAAAACTGTTTAACTTCTTTATTCCTGTTGTTCTTCGAGCTTAGACTTTATTTTATTTATAAATTTCCAACTTTTTAAAATTTATTAAAATGAAACATTTCTATATAAGTTATAACTAACCTCGTTCAACTCGTCACTAAAAATGTGCGACGTGTGTGTTATCTATTAATACTCGTATTATTGTTCGCAGCGAATCGGACTGTCGATTCAAGTCTGAATGTTGCTGGGAGGAAACTGAACACGATGACAGTAGTGCATGCAGCGACGCCTCCCTCACAGACTTTACCTTCGATGATGAGGGCAAGTGGCACTGCCCTCCCAAGGCTGTTTGGAAGGCTACTATTGAGGTAAATCTTTTTACATTTTTCTGTTAAAATATCTATTAGCTTCAAAGCTTTGTCAAGGTATACCTACCTGTGTTTGCTGTATATAATATGAGTACTGTTACGATCTATAGTAACGTCAGTGACAATCGGTAAATAACTCATTGAAAATGAGATAAAAAAAGCCAAGTCAATAATTGGCGATAGCTGAGACCTGGTCAAACACAGATATATATATAAGCTAAGTAATATCCTGTAATTACTATAATATCCTTGTCCCACTACTGGGCAAAGACATTTCGAGAGAGGGTTGGAGCTTTACCTTGCTGCTTCAGATTGAGCTAGTCGATTAATGTTGCAAAATTTAATACGATGCAATAAAATCTATGGTACCATCACGTATGCCTCTGAGCCATCTTTTTTTTCAGGCTATTCACGAGTATAACATGATACGGCCAGGTGATAAAGTGTTGGTCTGTGTCTCGGGCAGTCGAGACTCTATAGCTCTTCTCCATACAATGCATCAGTACCAGTTCTACGCCAGGTCTAAGGGAATACATTTTAGCATTGGTGAGTGATTGTAAAACAATTTTTTTCAAGTAAAGGAAGTACCCAAATTATTATTTTTCTTACTTATTTTGGTATTCGTATTTTTAATTTATTTTAAACAAAACTTATTTATTAATTAAAATAAATTTACTTTATTTCTATGATATTATGTGTCCGTACGTTCATGGTTAAATCTTGTCTTTCAGGTGCATTATTTGTCCAGGAACCACTATCCGATGTAGATCCTTTACATTTGATGGCTTACTGTAGAACTCTCGGTGTCAAATTCATTTATCAAGATAAACTTAATCACGACGAGATGCAACGTAAGTTATAAAGCAAACGTTTTTTTATAATTTTAATTACTTAAAAAAATGACTATGTTGATGTAATTTACTTCATTTACTGATTTTATCATTAGATATATGATTTGTATCAGCAGTATTTACATATACGTATGTATGATATAGGAGAAAATTGACTGCCTCGTTGGTCTAGTGGCTTGATATAAGGCCGCAGACTCGGTGGTCCTGGGTTCAATTCCCAGGTCGGGCCAATAAATAGTTATTGGGGTTTTCTGTCAGAAATTTCTCAGTAGCAGCCCGGAGTCTGTAAGTTGGAAGTGTGTACACTCCCGTGCCTAAAGCACGTTAAGCCGTTGGTCCTGCGCTTGAACTCTTTCCGGTCGTGTTGGATTGCCGTCCCATCGGATTATGAGAACTAAGGAATAGAGAGTGTACCTGTGTCTGCGCACACATTTGTGCACTATAATATCTCCTGCGCAGTTGGCTAATCTCTCTTGAGATTGGCCGCCGTGGCCGAAATCGGTCTGGAGGACCTTATAGGAGAAAACCTCTTTTGTGGTATTGTAATTTATAAAACGTTAATATTTGTCAATATACAATATACTGCCGCTGCAAACTTTTGACGTAAGTCTAAGGAAGGCATTGTTAAGGCAGCCCCAAATATTAGAGAGCGTGATGAATGATAGTTTTCAACAAAGCTTTTATTATAATCACGAAACCGTGTCGCAGAGCGTGCGGGCGCGGTGGCGGGCGCGGGGGCGGGCGAGCTGCACCGCTGGGCGTCGCACGCGGTGCGGCGGCGCGCGTACGGCGCGGCGGCGGCGCACGGCTACGGCGTGGCGGCCGTGGCGCAGAGCCTGGACCGCGCCGCCGCCGCCTTCCTCGCCAGCGCGCTCGCCGCCGGCGCGCTGCGCACCACCAAGGCGCACTACCGCGTGTCGTGAGTATCCCGCCCTACGCTCACCGTATCTAACATCATTTTGTCAACCTCGAGTTAAATTGTCTCATTCTTTTAAGATTTTAAAACGTTTTTTAAAAAGTTACCTTATTAAATATAGAACAAATCCATCGTTAATAAACATTTCAATCTAAATTACAGAGAGCACAATATCCGCATAATAAGACCGTTTATCTACGTGCGTGCCCGATCGCTGGAAGTGTTCGGTTGGTCCCGGGCGCTGCCCCACTTCGGGCGCCACTTCGACTCGCCCGGCTCGCCGCCAGATGACTGCTCGGATACCGGGTGAGTCTTTTCTACGTGTATATAAAGTTTTCCACTAGATTGTTAAGATGTATGAGAGGCCGCACCAGATATATTTTTTAAATTACTAATTTTTTTTATTAATATTCATTTTAAAAATAACCTTTTGTCAAAGGCGTTTGTATTTTTGTCAGTTCTAAATTATCGTAAAAACTTAGTTAAAGGAAAACTTGTGTGAGCCCTAGATCGTAAATTGTTCCGCCTTAGATAAAAACATATTAAACCTAGTTTATATTTAGTATGATATTAAAACGATTATCAATTTTAATTGTCTTGTGATGTACTCAGAATTAAATATATGAGTAAAAATGAGTGAAATGTGTTGTCTTTGTAGCAAAATCATCCTGGATCGTTCAGTCTCAGTCCCCTGTGAAAGCTCAACCAAAAGTGACGCCCCTGAAGATCAAGTCGTGGAAACTGTAACGGAATCTTTATCTGATACGCTGGTAGAGCCGCTGTTGGAGCCGTTGGTGTCCGCACAGAACTTGCTCAGCAGCCAGGAACGCGTATATCCATTTCTATATACCAGTCTGAAAAGCGCCTTACGACCACTTATCGGAGCCAGGTATGATGTTTATTTAATTACACATAACATCACAAGTGTAGCAAACTAGAATGAAACCCAAAATGTTGCTTCGTGCAATGCAAGCTGAATGACTTTAATGATACATAAATATATTATTTTCACACCGCAAATAAATTCCACTTGAAGTCTAAAAATTATTAACTTTTGACATTTAATGATAATATGAGTATTTATAACTTTCAGGAACATTGAAAAAGATATTAAAGAAAATAGACACAGAAAGAAATCAGTTATTCAAATGAAAAATGGCGCCCCTGTATACGATTCCGAGGAGGGAACCGACGAAGAACCAGTGCCATAAACAACGGTCATTTTTCCTGCCAGGAATGCACATTCTCCGCCATATTAATAAAACCTCAAGCAAATGATAAACTATGGATTCTCTGTCTCGTTCGCAATTGTTCGGCATCGTATACGAAAGACAGTGACAAAACATGGCTTGTATATGTTTAATTAAATGACGATTCAACGCCGAGTTGTGAATACTCAGTGATTGTTTTTTTTTTTAATATTTATCTATAGTTTTGTTGCAAAGCGACATTTAAATAGAAGTTATTTTTAAGTAAACGATAAATTTGGTTTAAAATGAGTTAACAATTTATTTGTATTAACTTTTTAATGAACATTGATTGTTTAATGTCATTGTTCGATTTTCTCAAACTTGAATAAAGTGAGACGACTATTTTAAGTTTTTCTTTCGAGGTTTGCCATATTGATAATTTTTTTTCTACTATTTAGTAGTTTCTCGTAATTAATGTGGAAATGTAAATGGAGTGCATTTGCTACAGTCTGGAATTTTTCGTGTTTAATGTTAATCGATATATTGTCATGTTGTATGTGTGTTAAAATTCTACGTAAATATAAGAAATTGGCTTATTTATTGTGTCCAGTAGAGAGAAAAAGAAATATGTGAGTTTGTTATATGCAGATTTTATTAAAGGCAAAAGTCTTAAAGATTATAATGTTGAAACAATTAATGTTATATTTTGATAAAAACTGAATTTTATTTTATTAAAAATATATCCAATCTTGTAGAATTTAGCCACGTATATAAACACCAAGATTATTTATAAAAAATAATGTAGAACTAGATGTTATAGTAATTAGTAAGTAATTGTAATACTTTTACAGATTTCTTAATGTAATCGTTAGTTTTATTTCATTTTAAAATGTTTTTGTTATGTTATGAACGTGAAACGGAATATTGGTTTGCTATGGCAACATTTATCTTTATTATCTGTGGCTGAGGTTATGTCTGTTAAAGTTTGACTGTTTGTAATCCATTTTTAAAAATAGTTAAATGTATATTTTTTAATCAAAAGCTGTGAAATTTCTCATATATCGTTTTAGTATATATTATGTTTATATCTCTGTATTATGTGACAAATACTTTTGTATTATTGCTTAAGATATATGAATTCCTATATATCGATTGTAAGATGATGTCCCATACATTGCTTCCATGGTAATTGTAAATTGTAATTGTATTTACAAATGTCGTATGAATAAAGATTTTTTTTGAATATACATTTTTTTATTTATCAGTGTTGCCATCTAAATATAAAATATATTTATACTAGCTGTGCCCCTTTTTCTCGGTTTCACCCGCGTGTAATTAATAAAAATATAATTAATTAAAATCAGCCTAGAATCTTCTTCGATAAAAGGACTATACAACTACACTAGATATTAGCCGGATCAAACAAACAAATTCCTCAGCTTTATATATTAGTATAGATGAATTATACCTATATGAAAATTATTATAAGGAAATAAAACAAATAATCGAATTAATTAAATTTATTAAACTATACACTCACTACACCATACCTCTGCGTGTGTGTGCGTGCTCTCATACGACATACATAGCTTATATTAATGAGTATTGCAGTACTAAAGACTCATCTTATGAGAAATATATTAAAACACTGAATGTGATAAAATTACATTTACCTAAATATTAATAGACAATAAGCGATTAACTATTTAACTAATAACTACATATTAATAATTAAAGTTTAATACTTTAAGCGTAATTCTAACATCAAAGTTTATTTCATGACGCACAATATCCTCTTATAATAATAATTAATAAAATATAGAAGCTAAGATAATAACGAGTAAGTTACATTGCATACTACTCTATAGCTAACGACTAAAAATAGATTTTAAGAATTAATTTTAATTAATCTTCATTTTATTTGAAGATTTCGCCCACGCGCCCGATTACTTGCCCTGACAGCAGGGCTTGCCACCTGAAAAAATATGATTTAAAATATGATATTTGATTTTGAAAACAAATACATAGTATTACACTACTGTAATGAAGTTGAATCATAATATATTATGACAGCATATACATTTAAAATAGACGCTTTGGCTTGTCCGTGTGTCTGTGTGCGCGTGTGCGTGTAAGTGTATATGTGTATATATATTGATATCCAGGAAGACTCTTCATATCAAAGTGGTACTTTGTTAAGTAGATGAAGTGGTTGTGAAGTACATAAACACGTAAATATATTACCAGAGGGCTTTCCATCTCCGCACGCGCAGCTCGGGCCGCAAGTGCAGCCACTGCCGCAAGCGGCGGTGCCGCTGCCACACGTCGCTGGAATATTTGAAAATGATTTTTACAAATCAAGAATAATAATCATGGCTCATTAACGTCCACAGCGGCTTATCTCAAATATTTCTTACTGCACAAATGTGTGCTGAAACACAGATGTACTCTTTATTCCCTCACTCATAATCCAACACGACCGGAACAAGACAAGCAATATGATCAACGGTATTAACGGCATGTGTGTTAACTACTTACGTTAAACGGATTGGTTAGATAATGATGTCTTACTCTTTCGAATATCAAATCAATAATGTCAGAAAGAGATGAAAAAAGGTGAAACGTTTGTAAGTACGCCGTAAATCCTTATGTCCCGCCTTAAAACGGAACGCACACATACCAGAGAAGTTCTCGACGGAAAATCTAATTAACTTTTTTATTAATCTGTTCCGAGTTTTAACGCAAGATCTCATAATATACAGCCTTATAATTAATCATTACATTACCATTTAACTGTCCAAATCTAATCTTATAGCCGTTAGTCGGTATAATAATGTACACTCAAAACATTTCATGATAAATATTAAATGGTAAACGATTGATAGTCGAATATCGTCGTTGCGACTTTAATATCTCTTATGTGTAAAAATCAACTTTATGAGAAAATCGATAAAAACTTTCTACTGAAAAATTTTTAATGAAACCAACTACAACAAAAAATATAGGTATCAACAACATGATTTCTTGCGTTTAACTTTGCTATTGTTAGTTGAAATAAAAAGTAGAATAAAAGTAAAAAAAATTAAAAACGGTTTCAGGTAACACATAGGAGATTTTGGTTGTGCTTTATGCATCACATAAGAGCTTTTAAACTACAATAATTAATTAATTAAATATATTATTAATTAAAAAAAAACAATTGTCGCGTAATACTACACTAGTTAAGATATAATCAAGATAACAGTTGAATTACAAGTAAAAAATAAAGTTACAAAGCTATAGTTATCTTCAGTTCTATTCAGATCTATTACCATTTTCAGTTCCTGTAAATGTTTAAACTTGCTCTCAGTAATTTTTACGGAGTTCGAATCGGTTTGGATAGGATACCGTTTCTTTGGTTATTTCTTCGTTGTGGAAGAATAGACAACTCATCGAAATGTACCTATAAAATATGGATCCATCCGATAAATACTTGAGACCTCTAATGTCCTGGTGGAAAGGATCACCCTTCTTTTTGCCAGGCCGTACGGATATCAGTCTCTTCAAAATTGAGAAAGAAATCGTGGCGGACGAGTGTATGGGCCACCTGATGGTAAGTGGTCACCAACGCCCATAGACGTTGGCATTGTAAAAGCTGTTAACCATCGCCTTCATCGCCAATGCACAACTAACCTTGGGAACTAAGATGTTATGTCCCTTGTGCCTGTAACTCTCACTCACACTTCAAACGGGAACTGCTGTTTTGCGGTAGAATATCTGATGAGTGGGTGGGTAGGTACCCAGAGCGAGCTTGCACAAAGCTCTACCACCAAGTAAACTTCCATCATAGTGTCTTTTTTCTAGGTAAAGTTATTTGATACATATTTTTTTTCTTTGTGCCAAATCGCTTAGGGTACTTGACAATTTACCACAACATAATTATACGGTTTCGGTTTTGGTGTCCAAAACCGTCAGAAATAATGATAATGCGCTCTTTAAAGGTGGCAAAATTTAACAGTAGTCTAAACAAGATGTGAATTCATTAGCAGGAGTATTTCCGTCTGCCTCGTGCCATAAGTAAATTGTGATATCTTTGAATAGCACGTTATAAACAGTGAAGCTAGGGCATTGTAATTTTAATTTGTGAAGTAATAAACCTGATTCACGTGGAGCTCAGATGAGGAGCTCAAGAGCTGGATAAGTCGATTAAACATATTTTTTAATTGAGCTAGAACCCTAAAAAAATATTCAGCCATATTTTAACAGTTCTTGTCAATTCAACATTACTTCCTGGCCTATCAATAATATTTAAACATGAGGCAGTGTTTTCTGCAGTTTGAGCATTTTTTTAAAGTATCAACCTATCCACCGACGAAAACTGTCATCTCGAATGCAAAGTCAGAAAAAAATAACTTCTACACTCTCACTCTAGTGCTTTTTACGTCCAATTTATTGATGAAGATATCGTGGGAGTTTTTTTTGCTTGTAGAACTTTGTGGAGATTTACGGCGTCGTCTTATATATCTTCTCACCGCTGATGCTTTTATAAACACCAT
Source organism: Nymphalis c-album (assembly GCA_963151315.1). NCBI lineage: Eukaryota > Metazoa > Arthropoda > Insecta > Lepidoptera > Nymphalidae > Nymphalis > Nymphalis c-album. Next base: position 7,080,586 of record OY720607.1, on the reverse strand, counting down.
CTTCTCTGACCACGTCTTAAGCTTGCAAAATGTTTTATGAATCTGTTCGCGATCTTCGTTGGATACAAGAGCACAAAGAAAAGGGTATTTAGATTTAGGAACTATACACTGTAAGAAGTAGTGTGCAAGTAACGTGGTATCAAAATTCTTTCAGACTTCTCGATAAAAGCTTCCCGTTTATCACCTAACTTTTTATACCCAAGGTACAATTTAAAAATAGCTTCCCATTATTAAGATTTACATAATCTTGTCACAGTCTGATATTTTCTTCGATGTCAAACGTTTTTCAATCTAGCTCCGCAATGGATAAAGATACGGCTCCTCCTTGAAATAACTGGAACGTAATCTGGATCATCATCACTGTTATCGCTCAAATTTTCGACGATAGGTGTTGGTGTGATAGCACTGCCTTGGTTCAGATGCAATACTCGGGTTTTCACTGCGTAGGCTGATGATCGGATAAAGTACCTTCAGTGACTGCTTCATGCATACTGATACTGTGATTAGATAAAGCTCCGTATCGTCATCTTGATTATTACAACTTGAATATATTATTAAGCCCAAGTCTTCTGGCGTAATAAGGAAACCGCTAGAACAGCACTCCACCCTTGAAGGTTCCCCTATATCATAGTCCCTAATTCATAAGTTCTATCATCTAAGAGAGTTATTCCATAATTGTAGATGATACATGTCACACGATTTATCTGTCCCCGTGGTATTGTAGATTTAAAGTCATATTAAATAATTTCAAAAACTACCCACTTCTCTCGTTCTGATGCACATAAGATATTTTGTTCTAATAATTATCTAAAGAATATGAGTATGTCATAAAACTAAAATCTCGTATGTGTCGTATTTCGTATACATTGACACATAGGACATTTTATACACCAACTTTTATTTAGCAAGCACATTGGATATATTGAATTTTATAAATAAATTACGTTTGAAACGTCGTAAACACATGAGAGTTTTTGCATTCGATAAAGCTTTAAATTGTACATTGGACTGGCTAAAAAAAGTGATTTCGTCAAAAGTGTCACATAAGAGGTCTTAAAGTCGCAACGACGATATTATCCCATAACTATTCAAAATATGAATATAGATAAAATATAAATTACGAGACCTTTACAAGCTGACAGTATTATATTATTGATTATGCTGTCGTTAACCTTTGTAGAACTTCGCTGGGGGATACTTTAATGCCCCAAATGTGAATCTTATTTCAACAATCTCACGGGATTAAGAATCAAAATCGAATAAAAGTATTGTTATTGATAATAATTAAAGAATGTATTATTATTTATTATAGTTTTATATGCATCAGCTTTATACATAGTTATATAAGTCACTGCGGAAGATAATCTAATGCTAATGTACAATTGAATTCGTGTTCAAAGCAATCTAAAGTAATCATGAACAGTTATTGTGAATGAGAAAGCTAAAACGCAGTACGTTTAAATATCTTAAACTGTAAAATTTATAATTTAAATTCTTTTGAAAATGAATAAGACTAAAATATTTTTATTGTAGTGAAAATAATCGAATTTAGAATAAAAATTGTGAATTTAATTACAAATTAATTAAGAATACTATAATTGAAATGAAATATATGTTACACTTTTTACTATTTGGTGATAATTTATTTATACATAATAATAATTAATGGAGTATTCTCCGAAGGGGGAATTATGCTAGCGTTCTCGCGATCATTCCACGCGGTCATGACTTTTACAGTAATTATTTTTAAATTTAATCTGTAGTTATCTTTAAAATTATATTTAACTACCTTTGTTTTAAGTATATCAATGATCTTAAATAAATACAATTAGATATGCGGAATAAAAGAGAAACATCAAAACATGAAGTAAAAATAATATTTAAAAAAATTAACACGCTGTCCTTTTTAAGAAAAATAATGAATGAACCGAAATATTTTATATTACATTATAATAAGACATATAAATATTATGTAAAATTTATGAATTACATAACTGCGTCACAAAACAAAAAGCCTACTAAACGAATCATCACTTCACATCACACTTTCGTTACACAGTTTATATACCAATTAATTAATAAATAAATTATATAGAGCAAAAATTAATTAAATATTACTCACATTTACAGGAGTCGCACGGCGCCGGCATCGTGGGCTAGGCTAGTGAAGTTCTAGACTGCGCGCGCTGAGCTCCCGAACTATAGACGGGTCAATAACTGAGCGCTGTGGGGGGATCGTACAGTCTAGGAGCCGTGTGCTGTGTGTACATACTCCGATACATGTGTGCGACAAGCTAATTGGATCTGAAAATGTCACTGCGGTCGGCGTTGTAGACTTTATAAGCTATTGTAGAATTTATTTACATCTTCAATTGTATCGTCCGGTTAGAAAACGTATTATTTATTTTAATATAAAAATGTAAATATTTAGGGATTAAAGAAAATTACAGTTGCAATTTATGTATTATGTATTTGGTACATCGTTTTGTTTTCGTGTTATATTTTTAATTGTTACATTAAAACAATTGAAGAGTATTTACAATTCACATCGCCAGCTCTCACAATACAATAAGATAGGTAAATAACTTATAGCGGCCAGTGCGGCCGTAATAAAATGATCGGCCCTTTACAAAAACAAGCCGGACCGGTTGCGAGCCACGCCGGTGAATTGACAACGACGAATGTTATCAATACCTTTTTTTTTTGTCTATTCTCGAGTATTTGTAGCAGGGCATTTATACGTTATTACTGATGGAAAATGTTTCTTATTATTTCTAGAAAGTTTATACGCAATTTTCGCCCATTTTAACTAACTAACCAATGACTATTCACCTGCTTGTTTATAGTTCGTGTATATAACTTAAATAGGACTAATAAGATAATATTTTTTATTTAAAACTAAAAATACATACATATGTATAAAGACAAGCAAATGGACCACCTGATGGTAAGTGGTGACCACTGTCTATTCACTACTAAGTTGAGAACTAAAGATGCTGTGAGAATTGTGCCTGTAGTTACACTTGCTCACTCAACCTTCATAGGGAATTCAAAAATACTCTTTGATATTAGTAGTCAAAAATGGGTGGTGTCTTGACCCAGACGAGCTTGCATCAATCCCTGCACCAAGTCCCTGTCCATTTCTGCTTCTCAAATTACGCGTGAGTCAAATTTAATGTCAATAAACTTTCATATACAATTGTAGCTTGAACTATTCATATAGTGTTTGAAACAACTTGCATGTAATACGGAGCAGGGTGAAATCTACTACAAAATTATATCTTTTATTTTATTGTATAGGAAGGCGGACGAGCATATAGGCCCCTGATGGTAAGTGGTCACCAACGCCCATAGACAATGGCATTGTAAGAAATGTTAACTATCGCTTACATCGCCATTGCGCCACCAACCTTGGGAACCAAGATATTATGTCCCTTGTGCCTGTAATTACACTGGCTCACTCACCCTTCAAACCGGAACACAGCAATACAAAGTACTGCTGTTTTGCGGCAGAATATCTGATGAGTAGGTGGTACCTACCCAGACGAGCTTGCACAAAGCTCTACCACCAAGTAAAATATAGCCTATTCCAATTTCCAACCACAACAGGAATAAAAATAAATAAACAAATTTGACACCGAATTAATGCGATATCATTGGTCATCGATATTAATTGACGCGATGTTATTGGTCGACATCTTATATCCTATGACATTAACTATGGATACGCGAAAATTGGCGTTTTTAATGTCCGCGAAGTTGTATTCGGAACTTTGGAAGTTAAATTAATGTGATTATAACTAGTTAATTGGAATAGTGTTGTATTATGAATAAGGGTAAATTAATCAAGAACTGTTTACAGTGCATAATAATGCCGAACGATTTGACAATCGCATGCAATTTGTAAATCTACGGTGTGTTTACATTTATTTCTATTCCCATTGGAATAGGGTATACACCGTAATCGAATCGAAATCTTATCGTAAGAGTTTACCGATTTCCTATTCTACTTATACAATATCAAGTTGCGGTTCTGTCGATATTGGATCAGAGTAGAATCGGGGACGTATCTAACTGTTTATATATTAATTATTCATATAGTTTATAAATTAATAGAATTGATCCTATGTCCGTCCAAGTGGAATTTACAATGACTGTTAATTTGATGTATACGTTTTATGTTTCCGCGTCTCTAATTGTCAATAAATTTAACAACGATTAGTGTAGTCGTTGTAAAAAAGTAATGGACTATTAATATATTCTTTAAGTTTATATAAGGTAACAGCCTGTGAATGTCCCACTGCGGAGCTAAGGCTTTTTTTTTGAGGAGAAGATTTAGAGCTTTTTCCACCACGCTGCTCCAATGCGGGTTGGCAGAATACACATGTGGCAGAATTTGAGTGAAATTCGACACATGCAGGTTTCCTCACGATGTTTTCCTTCACAGTCAAGCACGAGATGAATTATAAACTCAAATTAAGCACTTGAAAATTCAGTGGTGCCTGCCCGGGTTTGAACCCACGTTCATCGGTTAAGATTCACGCGTTCTAGCCACTGGGCCATCTAGGCTTAAGTTTATATAATTATTATGTATGAATAGTGAAATATGCTCACTGAATTCGTTACATTACAAGGTAATTTCAATACATGTAATTGAAATTACATCTTACAAAATGAAGGATAATAATCTTGTAATATTGATCCAAATGTGCTTGTAAGATACTATTAAGTTATATATTTTTTTAAACTATACCATGTAATACTTGCAATTATAAGTTTGAAGTTATATGTACTTAGTAAAAAGTACTCAAGAAATCTCGGATTTTAATTGGAAGTCTCTATTCGATTGCACCTGTTATATTTAGATAGAAGTTTGTAACATAATTTTAAGTAAGTCAGAGGGATCTAAAGGAAAGAATTTAAAGCATAAATGAAGGTATTTTTTCCAAATAACAACTGTACAATAATCTTATGTCACAAGTGTCATTAACCCGACAGAAATGAAATATCAGTTTGTAATCTAAGCTTACACACAGACATACAAAATGTATCTGTTACAGTTTTTGTGTTCGCGCAATTTGTAACCGCTGTGGTATTATTTCTAAGGCGTCCATTACATGATACACCGTTAACTGTAACTGTTAAACGATAGATTTTTTCTTATTTAAAATGATAGACATATTATGATGGGTGGTTTGTGAGTAGACGGGCCTACGCATTGTAGATAATGCAATGCCCAAAAATACGGTTTAGGCACTTTAGTTTTTTCTTCGGTCTCGCCAAGGTATTGGATGAAGAATTTAAATTAGCTCGCTGAAGTGGAAGTGGGCTGGTCATGTCTCCAGGCGCCTTGATGGCCGATGGAGCCGACACGTGTTAGAGTGGAGACCACGCTTAGGCAAACGTAGTATAGGACGCCCTGTGGCGAGATGGACCGATGATTTAAAAAAGGTAGGTACGGGATGGATGCGGGCTGCCCAAGATCGGGATGGTTGGCGTTCTTTTGGGGAGGCTTTCGTCCAGCAGTAGACGGCGATAAGATGAAAAAAAAAAATTAAATTTGGATGAAGAAGTTGAATTCATTTTGGAGAAGATCAATTTCAATTCAATTCACTCGGGCTACTACTACTATTGCTTTTGCTGTTTCCTATTTGTAAGGAACTCCCAACTAAATGTGGCAGTCTCAAACCAGGATTCTGGAATTTGCAGCTTTGTAAGGTAGTCTACCAGTCCAAGTCGGTATATTTTACATTAGTTTTCGTCCGCAGTTTCGCCATTGTTTTATGAAGAGATGGGCGGTTATTAGTTATAGCCTCTGACCTGTTTGGGGCTTAAGCTTGCTTGATATAATTTAAATTAGTTATGTGGTTTACCCGTGAAACTGTAATAGACAGATAGTTACTTACACAATTAAAGTATTAATATTTTAATAATTAATTATTCGGAGTCAGTGGCTTTATTGGGCGCCCTCCAGCTAGGTAGAGTGACGTTTTATGTTTTACTTTATGTTTAGGATATATATATGATTTAATTACGTTATAAGTTTTAATGTTTAATTTGACATTTCAGTAAAATGGGTTCTTCGAAACAAACCTTCGACAGTTTTATACATACCTTGGTCAGGACATGCTGTTTGGTTGGAACATGTTAGAGTAAGCAGCCTACAGAAGAATTAAATGGCAAAATGGAAGTCTATATCCACTCCCTACGTCGCTTATACTACAATGCTTGAAGACGTAAGTTCCATAAGAATAACCAGAGCTGCTAAAGGTTACCAGACTAAAGTGGCAATTGGCTGGTTAAGTATATCAAAGGAGCAATGGTAGATTTTCTTTATGAATCAGATTCTCATTCCCTTGTTAATATTCATGATATAAGCCGTCACTCATCGTTGACACTAAATCATCAAGACAATTTTATAATGGATACAAAAGCAGTAAATAATGCGTATAATTTCAACTTAATTTGAATTTGACTAAAAATTTCATCTGTCAATCAATTATGTCTTTTGATGCTAATAATAATATGAGTAATATTTGAATATTATTATCAATTACACAGCAATACATTTGATGATATTCGATCATTTTTCATCAATCATTAATTTGTCTGACGTGTTAGCGTGTAACGGATGCCTTAGAGCTAAGTCAATGACCTGAGGTTATTCTATGAACCACATTAACAGTCGTAGAAAAATATAAGCCATTATAACTAAAAGAAACAATAAATGAAAATTATTTTTCCTTTTATGTATGTTTTAAAAAAAAAAATACTCTAGCTTTTTTTTTATTTCTTCTTATGATTATACAGTTATGTTAATAAAATATTGCGTTTTACTATTATTATTGCGCATTAATATTAATTGTGAATTCGTCTATTAAAACTAACTAGAATAATTCAAATTACAGAAAAACACATATTTGTTTATGTTTTGAGGGAGTGAGGCTCACCTGATGGATAGGCTCAAATGATATGTGACATGGACACCAGCAACACCGGAGGTCTTGTTTCTTATTTTTAATTTTTTTAGCATATGTAGGCGGAAGAGCTTATGGGCCAACTGATGGTAATTGGTCACCAACGCCCATAGACATTGACATTGTAAGAGATATTAACCATCGCTTACATCGCAGGTGCGCAACCAACTTTGGGGACTAAGATGTTATGTCCATTATGTCTGTCATTACACTGGCTCACTCACCTTTCAAACCGGTACACAACAATACCCGGTACTGCTGTTTTGCGGTAGAATATCTGATGAATGGATGGTACCGAGCTTGCACAAACCTCTACCACCAAGTTAGTCTTGCAAGTACGTTGCCGGTTGCCTACTTTATTGTAGACGTAATTCCCGTGTCTTTGGTGTGTTTTTCTACGCGCTTTAGAAGTTTAATGTGCTTGCGTGTTTTATTTTCAGGCATCCAGGCCGTGATGGGGTCATCTCTATTATGCCATGAATCGCCATTGTAATGTTATATAGTCTGTCTTTTTATATTTTTTAGAGCAAATATTATTACTAATTTATATAAAAGGTAATTTTGCCCAACTTACTTCCAACTAATAGGAATGGGTTACCGAATCATATTTTAAAGGGGTCTCTGCATCTTTTGTGCTGACTTCTTTCAATCGATCCTTGATTATTTAATTTCAAATTCTATTCTTATAAGTACACCAAGATACATGGTCATAAATCCCATAAAGGTCAAGTATACATTGTTTTTAACTGTCGGCGGTTATTGTTAGTAATATAATTATATATTTAATTCTAAGTATACCTAAGTTATTTCTCTAAATGCGAAACAAACACCGTTAACTTTTATTATGCATAGAAAAATATAACAATTAAATTTACTTTGATATTAAGCTATAATATTACAGTTTTAGCTTAACAGTTTAATTAAACAATTAAAATTATTCATAAAAAAGTAACTAATTTAAATAACATCAATTAATATATTATTATGCTTTATACTCGGAATATTGTAAAAATATACTTTTTTCCAATCTGATTAGCTTAAATAATATTCAGTATTATTTCCAATATTTTCTTGTCTAGTATTTTTGAATATTTATATTTTGATTATAAATGAAATATTTAGAGGAACTTGGACGATATTTAAAAGATTTTTAACCGGTATTACGACTTAGTGGAGACACTGCTTTCCCTATTATCAATAGCAACACTTGTATAGTATGCCAGTGTAATTATAGACTCCTAATACTGTAAGTCCTCAATACTAGGACTCTTTCCGATCCTATTGGATTTGCGGTCCAAAATTATGAGAGAGAGACAATAGAGAGTGCGCTTGTGATTCACACACACACACACACACACATTCGTGCACTATTATATGTCCTGTGCGTGTTGATAATTACCGTCAAGATAGGCAAGTGACAGAACTCCCCGCCACTTCGTCCTAAAACCTCAAAAAGACTACATAAACAATATAAAAAAAACTGACGATCTTAATACGAACAGTCGAACAGATGGAACAAGATGAAAAACTAATAGTTTACTTGCAAACAGATAACTACAGGTCAATTTAAGATTTCCCTCGAGAAAGTTGTGAATCGTTGGGATGCTGCGCTAATTAGGTACAGTTGTCAGACCACTAATCAGTTTAATTTAGATTTGTTCAATTTGCATGGTGTCGCGATCCCACAGCGAGTATCCGCTATTCGTAGCTGATAATCTGTTGAATTATTTACGAACTATTTAAATTAATAGTATAATTAATTTAATGATAAATTTTATAGATTAAACTAGCTTTTCCGTAGTGTTAATAAAAATATAAATCACTAGGTAATCGACCCGGCTTCGCTCCGGTAGATGAGAAATACTTGTATTATAGACAGAATTATTTACGTAAAATCCGTTCTTAGTGTGCGCCTACGACGTGGAAGAAGTAACTGTGACAAATTTCAAGTCTATCTGGCGGATACTTTCGATCTCGGGATGAGTGGTGGTTTATGTGTATATCGATAATATGCTGTATTTTTTTCTACATAAGAAACTACGTCGTTGTATAGTAATTATTGTATTAACAATGTTTAAATATATGAAGTAGTAAGTAAATATTAACCTAATTTCAAATGTCGTATTGAATTGAAACTGCTAGTTGAACTTTAAAGGTAATGCAATAATTGGACGCAATCGACCTGATAGTGTTACTGGTAAGTGCATCGAGTTTGGGTTATTTATAGTATAGGAATAAGTAGGCGAATGAGTCTACGGACCACCTGATGGTAAGTGGTCACAAATGTGAAATGCCCATAGACATTGACACTGTAAAAAATGACATCGCATCGCCAATACGCGACCAACCTTCGGAACTAAGATGTTATGTCCCTTGTGCCTATAATTACACTGGCTCGCTCGCCCTTCAAACCGGAACACAACAATACCATGTACTGCTATTTTGCTGTACTGCTGTTTTGCTGAGTGGGTGGTATCTACCCAGCGAGCTTGCACAATACCTTACGGTAGGGCTATTTATTATTGACGGAACTATACATATATACATTTGAAATATATGTTCGATAAAAATATGTGAATTTATAAGAAAGAATTTGTTTTTTTGCTAACGTTAGTACTACGATTTAATATGTGATTTGTATCTTTTATACGATTATCATATAGTTATAGAGCGACTAGCTATAAAGGCACTTCACTTGTTTTTGTTGTTGACTGTCGACAACTACACAATTATCGTTTTTTTGTTGTAATTAAAGTCGCCATGCGAGAGTTGAACGTTCTCGCGAAACTTTTTATGATACAACGAATTTGTTGAGAATTACATTTTATATAGTTTCATATAACTTTGACACGTCGTTTGTGTTTTTTTTTTTTATAAGAGGTAGATTGACCATTATTTAATAGAAGACTAGTTAGTTAGTGTTGCGAGGGTACGCTATTGGTGGTTTCCTACGGTGCGTGATATTACGAACGGATATCGACCAGCCCGCACCAGCGGCGCGCCGTTGGATGACTATCGTCGGTATCGCAGAAAAGTCGAAACGGTACGGAAGATGGTAAGATGGTAAGATAGCCTTAAGCCGACAGCTGTACATTCTCTTACACTGTTTTGTTTTGGAATCATCGACACAGATTGAAACGTACCGCTGGTAGCGGCTGTGCGGTGCGTGGCTGTCCGTGCCGGCCGTGCCTAATTAATCGGCAGAAACATAAACCGTGGGTAGCCATCTTTATGATGCGAATATCAATTAGTTCTACCGGATTTTCAATTTGTAAGTAATTTTCGCTTGGTATACATGTATACTGCCATTATGATTTAACTGCAATCATAATTCTTAATCGAATTATCATAAATAATTCTCGCCGTATGTAAAGGGCACCGAGTGCTCCCCGGTCATCGGAATACTCACTAACAAACCAGCAGTACCCTTACCGTCTTAACGAGAGCGCCACGGGATCGCTTGCGCATGCTACCGTTACGCTCCGACGAAAGCCGCACACCTATTGTTAATCCTAAAAAATAAATTGTTTTTGGTTACCCTCAATAAAACAAGACATGATAGTAAATACTTTTCCTACAGTTCCCACGACCAATCAAAACAAAAAAAAACAGTTTTAATCAATTTCAATTAAATCTAAAAACGAAAATGCACTTATTATTACAATAAATAAAATGTATTTCGTTTTTATTGATCAATTGATAGTGATTCAATTTTTTAAATAAACACAAACATAAATGTCACACAATATATTATATTAGGTATAGTAGATAAGATTAGATTTTATTGTATGTTTATTTGTAATAGATAAACTCAACTACTTAAACCATTATAAAATTTATTTTATCTATAGAAAGCTATATTATCAGCGCGTAACAGTTATATTTAAAAATATATATATTTAAAAAAAATAAAGATCTCTATGAAAATTGCAATAATGTATCCTAAATTTTACTACAAAATTTCTACTAAGACAGATAATAAATAATTATTCAAGTCAGGGCGGGCCGCTAGTATTTTATAAATCAGTGAACCGAATACTAGTTCAAATAGTTCATGTAATTTAGTGCAACGTTCTTAATTTAAATCTTGCGGAGCGTGACTTGAGAGCACGAAGTTTGGTGCACAGTTTAAACCTTAAACGTAGATACATCTAGATGTTATGACTTAGCATGACTCGTGACATTAGTCAATTGAGGTTAGGATAAGATTAATTTTTTAATTATTTTCGAAACAAGCCAAGACAATAGCTAGAAGTGGCTTAACCGATTATTGTGAGCCAAAATAACGAGTGTAGTTTGTGTTCATAATTAATTTCGTAATCGCCGGTGATGGTAAACATCGTGAGAAAATTGTCGGAAAATCGACCAGTCCGCATTGGAGCGTCGTGGCTGAAGTAAGATCCTCTACAAAAACGGGAAGCATTTGACTTGTATTATGTCATTTTTAGGCTGATTAATTATTAACAGTAGGTAGTCATTTACTTTTTATGATTCTATTCAAATCACAGTTAAAATTAAAATAGAAGTTACTTTTTCCCTATATTTAAATAAAACATTTTGATTTTTATATATTATCTATTGCTCTTTAGTTCAATAAACAAAATAAAATTTTAATTAAATTTATAATGTTGTAACCGAACCTTATGTAATAAAAGAGATGTTTCCGCCCGGGATCGAACCGGGGACCTTGTGCGTGTGAAGCACACGTGATAACCGCTACACTACGGAAACCATGTAAATAAAACTTAAATAAATACTCTTATTTCGTCAAACTAACTCAAGTTTACTTTATTACAAGAATTTAGTAATTAAAAGGAATGTCAATTATATAATAAGCTGATGTAGTTCAATGATGATCAAGTATTACCGTTTGGTGGTAGATTCTATGACGCTTTGGTGGTACCTAGGCGGGCTTATTAATAGAGTAATAAGTTAATTTTTGTTCCTTACATAAATTTTATGACTATAACAATTTCGATTATATTTTGTATACATACAAACATAGTATTAGAAATTATGTATTATTATTTATTTCTTCTTAATCTTTGCCAAATAACAAGCATTAAGTCAGAATCTCTACAATTATTCACTTAATGCAACCATTATGCCCTGTGGGCTGTGAATTGTGATGTAATTTCAAAAAGGTTCTTTGTTACAAACAAATATTGAAACTTAAACCTTTTTACGGATTAACACTAATTACTATGTACATACATATAAACGACTGTCGAACCTATCCGAGATGGCTCAGTGTTAAAAAGGGGGTCTTAACCGATTGCAACGGGTTCATAACCGTGCAATGAGTGTGTGTGTGTTTTATTTTTAAAATTTAATTCGCATTCGAAGGTGAAGAAATCATGATCCCTGCACTTGTCATAAGATATCTTCATCTTTGAAAGAATGAGCCCGAAATCTTGTTCTTGAAAGGGGATGATGCCTGTACCTAGAAGGGCATTTTTCCAGGTTAATTGTCAGGGTGAGTAAAGCGGTTTTAGAGAGTCATCAACAGCGCAATGAGCTACACTTCACTCACACTAATCATCAATATCAAGTAGTGAACAATATTATATACAATATCAGCATAAACTAAAAGTAATAATAATAAATATATAATATCCTGGGACATTATTCACACACGGCCATCTGATCCCAAACTAAACATGTTCATGCACACAAATGTCTGTCCTGGGTGGGAATCGAACCCACGACCAGCGGCGCGAAAGGCTGGTGTCTACCAACGACGCCAACCGCCTCGCACCGGCCTAACCGGCTAACATATATAAACATTGTTTAAGTAAACATATATTTTTTAATTATTCTTTCATTTTGCACACCAAATTAACGTAGCACCACCTTTTTTGTTGATGAGTAAAACATATATGAATTAATGAAAATCGCTTGACATTCCGAGAAAAATGTACGGAGCTTTGAATGTTATATAGATATTGTGGTGAAATAAATTATATAATTAAATAAAATTAGGCGCCCGTCTTGCATGTTGGGTATTAAGGATATAATAAAATACAATAATTATATAATTAAACTTTAATGTAGGTGGATGTGAAATAAATTAATCAATAAATAGTGCTTAGTGTTTAAATACATTCAGTCAAAACTTTAAAACAAAACAGAACAATAATCAAGGTTTCTCCAATCAAGAATCATTAAAGATAGCGATGGCGAACTAAATAAGCTTATTTTACGGAAAATAACCATTTCTTATCTGTTAGCACCATTCACTTCAGTATAAAAACACAGAAGAATGGATTTTTTTATCAAACTGCCATAATAAAGATAAAAACCGCCATGCTCTACCGACCAAGCGATCTTACTATGAAGATAGATTTATGCTTTCAATTTTGTTTTTTTTTACCAGTACATTGTACTTGATACGTTCGGATAATATTTTTCATCATCGGAGGACATAATCATGGTCGCAAAAAGTTGTTTAAAGAACCGTGTCTTTGATTTTTTTTTTTAAATAGATTTAGTAGCTCTTGGCCTATGTGGCCTCGACAGCTTCACCGGGCGGATTGATGATGTATTAGCGTCATTATATCAAAGTGATTGATAACTGGATAAATTATCTATACTAGTTCTTATAAAGACGTATTAGGGGGAGGCAGCACTTGTACCAAATTCCATCAGATTCGGTTTAACGGTATAGCCGTGAATGCGTAGCAGACAGAAAGATATAGGATAGATAAGAAGCTAGTGGCATAGGAACACGACCTAATGAAATGTTAAAGTTAAGTTATGTTCCCTGTTTATGTTAGGTTAAAAACATTTACAGTAACCGATTAATTATTTAGTTAATTATTAGTCTAGAGAAAAATGATTTGTGGTTTGAGATTGAACGAAACAATGACCAAGATTCTAAATTCTGTATAACAAATTAATTAGGCAGTCTTCATTTTTTGTCTCGATTTTACCATCAACCTCCTGAGCACCGAATAACATATCCAAAACACTAAATATAACTTAGAATCTGTGCTCACTAGCATGTAAGTAGCAAGTACAGCGATTAATATACCAATGGCGGTAAAGATTAGTTGCAATGTCTTGGTTCTGGTAGACTTTTTATATTGACAGTCTGGTGGACATGACTTGAACTCGCAGTCAGGTGGGCAGTTGGTGTCCATAGGGGATTTGATTTCTGGAAAAAAATAAAACATTATTAACAATAAATTGAGTTTACTCTAGACCTAGACAATCGCAAGTTTAAATCTGAACATACATATGTATACTATTATTATTTTGCAAAGCACCATTAAAAAAAGTCGGTGAGCCACAAATGTACTTAAGTAATTCTTTGCTATTTAAATTTAAAAGGCGTTTTTATAAATAACTGTAATTAAATGTAAAAATATTACTAGTGAATATTTAATTTTAATTATAATTAAATACGATAAAAATATTGTTGTAATAATGTAATTACCTTTTAATACTTCAGATTCACAAAAAGTAGCCATTATAGCTGCACGAACAAGACACCGGAATAGAATGACGACGATGAAATTAATTTTATGTTTTAAATATAACCTACAATAAAGAGACGAAGGTTGTTTTAGCTAAAAACTGAGGAAATAACGACAAACAAGGTTTTCCGCAAAGATCAGCAGCGGAATTCGTGCGGAAAATGGGAAATACCCGGAACAAAGGAAAATCACATGAAAATGTGACATTGTATTGTCTTCGTAACTAATATATAATTTATATTTATTCCCTATGAAATAAAAAAAATAGTTTTTGTTTAAAGATTATTAAAATATTAACCAAATTGTGTACATAGCAGTGGCGAAAGATTGATGTACCGTATTACAATATTGTTTAACTACTATGGTTATATTTTTATATTATAACTATAGACTAGACTAGAAAGTTTAGAAGTCTAGAATTTTAAGCAGCCCAGTGGAAACGCAGAACCGGCTTGTCCCAACCCACTTATTCTACCTCCAAACATCAATATTCTATCTTTTAAAAGGTAAGTGAGCCAATGTCACTATTGTGCACTTGTAGTCACATGTTGGATAGTATCTTAGACCATGGTTGGCAGCGTTTCACTACGCATATGGTTTATGGAGTTTGTACTGCTCGAGATGCCAGACACCAGTATAAATGTTCGAAGATCCATGTGCACAAAGACCACAGTATTGCAACCAGTACCAAAAGTATTTTCATGGCTTCAAGTCTATCGGATAAGTGGAACCAGTTTAATATTAAGTTAGAAGACTTGACCCAAACATAATAACTGGTGTAGTCAAATAAAAAAGAGGTAATAAAAATAGTGTCTTTTTTATAGTAATGATGATAAGTAATCACCAACGCCCTTGTAAGAAATGTTAACCATCGCTTACATCGCCATTGCGCCACCAACCTTGGGAACTAAGATGTTATGTCCCTTGTGCCTGTAATTACACTGGCTTACTCACCCTTCAAACCGGTACAGTACCAAGTACTGCTGTTTTGCGCTAGAAGATCTGATGAGTGGGTGGCACATACCCAGACGAGCTTGCACAAATGTCTACCATCAAGTAAAGTTATTTTATAAATTTACTTATATACGTCCGCGTTGTCATACTCTTGAAGGGGTACGAGTGGTACTAGTGGTAGTATGGTGGTAGTATATGGATGGTGGTGATGGTATGATGTTTGGGAACTTTTTAAGACGTTAAATCTTTATAAACAAACTTCCGCATTTGTAACACTCGTAAGAATTTACACATAAAATACTTTTTTTCATAATAAATAATATAAAAAATACACAAAAAGTCACGGCTATTTAATATTTTTTTTGTTTCAATTTTTATTTCGTTTCTTTCTTTCGATTTACGTCAAATGCGTAATATTTGCATAGTAACAATCACTAATATTAAACGTTATCGATTTTTACGTAACGTAATTCATTATAACCTTCTTATATAATAATAAAACAAATAAAACAAAAATCTGATCTGATTTTGATTTTGGTGCAAAAGGCGCCATATTTTTTTTTGTTTTTGTATACTCTCATTGTTGTTACCAACGTTATTATGATAAAGGCCTGAAGTTTTTCAGCCTTGCTCCAGTTATAATTCGCGAGGTGTTTTTGTACTTTAAAAACCGTATAAAACATGGTTGAAGTTCTACCAAATCATAGTTGATTGATAAACGTACAAATCGACACTCATCATGCCTTCTCCTTGTGAACCCTGCAAAGGTAACAAATCAAATTGTTCTATTCTATCATGCATTTTTATTATTTATTTACTTTATTTGTATAAGATTAGTTAGACTATTTTAGCAGTTCGAAATCATAGTTTTTTTACGATTCCGAGAACTTGTATTTATTTATTACGTTTATGAACGTAACAGATTATATTGAAATTACTATCTATCCATTTAATGACAAACGGGTAGCACTGTTTCTATAGATACCCTTATTTAAATAAAAACAATATTTAGAAGAAGCTTGATTTTTTTTAATTACAAAAACGTAATTTTCGTATTGGTTTTATTAAAATAAAAAAATATTTAATGAATCAACTGCCAACATTTTTTTCAATGTTAAATTTTAATAGTTTAATAATACTTTATTAACCATGTTACTCAGTAGATACATTTTTTTTTCTAAGAATTTAGATTATAAATTGATTTTAAATACTTACTAATCTTATGTACCTAACATACAACGTACAACATGAATTTACAAACGAGATGAGGATAACTAATTGTTATCAAAAGTATTTTACATACGTTGTTTTTTTCTAGAATCCTGCAAAGACAGCTCGTGCAAAGACAACTGTGCCTGCAAAGATAAGAGCTGTAACGATACCTCATCAAAAGGTTCGTCAAAAATGAAGTCCCAAAATAATTAAATTACCAATATACCAAATCTCTATAATTCTCTCACATGCATTGATCTGGTTACTATTTAGACTTTAAATCCTTAAACAAATGTTGCCGTAGTTTGGCATTTTGTGTTTCGCCTCTATGTCTCTATCGGCCGAATACTGAAACGTCATTCAAAATGAAGTGGGACTTAATTATTTGGAACGTCTTTAATTTCAAAATTTTGTATGCGAAATTTGAAATTAATGGCGTTCGAAATAATTAAGTCCCACTATCGTATTTGAAAGACGTTTCAGTATTCGGCCATATGTCACATACTTATGTGATGTTTCTTCCGAGTTGTATTGTTATTGCTCATGTTGTATAAACTAATCTTTATATTTCTTCCAGGAGGCTGCTGTTAAGATCATTCACAATGGACAGGACCAACACGAGACGGCCGTCTCTCAATACTCGTGTGTCACGCATCCTCGAGGTCTGCTTCCCAATATCCTTCTCTGTGGTTTTCGTCATCACTATTGTTCTATTTTATTGCATTATATAAATATTCTGTTTATGTACTTTTGATCTTTATTTCATTCCCTTGACCTGATAAAATTTAAAGCATATCATAATTTAAAAAGATTTTACATAATTATATTCCGAGGATCGTCTAGTTTTTTATAAAAAAAAAAATTGAGAATTATTTTGAGTACGTTCTAAATTAAAATAAGGGAAACTGAATAGAACATTCCTATTGGTTAGAGACACGACTAAAGCACCACATTATATACCCTTGTCTCATCGATATCGGAACGATCTCATAATAAAACTGTAATCTGTGTTATCTGTGAGTTCTATCATCATGTATATAAGTGTGCCCTGGTTCCTTTAGCAACTTGTAGCCTATGGAAGACGCGTTTTGGGCCCTGTCTAGGTTAGTTTTCGCTTTTGAAGCTAGGTGCTTGAATTTAATTCCCTATTGTACGTTATGATGTGCACATAATAAAAAAATGGTCGTTGTACATAGAAAAAGCATAGAAATGAGATCGTTTAAAACTAAAACCGGCTGCGAAATATTATCATTTTATCTGCATGTGTATTTGTCGGTAATTTTATATTAAAATGTCATTTCTATTGATCTTATATTCAACTTTGATGTCACATGTTTGAGTGTTTTCCATTTGAATCGTAATTTTCACATATCCAAAGAAACTTAGAGATGTATGTACCAAAAATATAATAGTAAAAAGTACATTGTTTCTCTAACATTCTTTATTGTAAACATTAAAAATTATAAAACCGTAAATGATTAAAAGCTGACCTTTGCAAGATAATGCGTAACTAAAGAACAATGAACAGAATTCTCTCATATTATAGTTAAATTACGTTAATTGGTAAGTTTCAAGTGCAGATTGTGATTTTATTGGAAGTCATTAATAAGGTTTACGGTTAATGATTGTTGATTTTATAGGTAAGACAGTGTTGACTCGTAAATAATATTTCAAAAAACTTAAACCAACACCAACGCAACAAAAGTAATTATTATTATTATGTGTTTTATGTCGTTAGTATCGTCAGCAAAAATGAAAGTCTCCACTTTATTTTATTTAAGTAGATATATATTTATTTAATAAGAGTTATTTATTATTTATTTTGAATAATGATATCATAATTGATGAAGATATTCTTATATTAAAATTGCTTTGATTCGTAATTTTATTGGTAAGATCATATTTGTCAAAATACGTCATGTCGAAGCGAACGATTTTTAAGACGCTTTTATTAGCCTGACCCTTTTTTATTTTATTTTTATTGCATAGGAAGGTGGGCCACCTGATGGTAGTGGTTACCAACACCCATAGACATTGGCATTGTAAGATATGTTAACCATCGCTTACATCGCCAATGCGCCACCAACCTTGGGAACTAAGATGTTATGTCCCTTGTGCCTATAATTACACTGGTTCACTCACCCTTCAAACTGGAGCACAACAATAGCAAGTACTGCTGTTTTGCGGTCGAATATCTGATGAGTGGGTGGTACATACCCAGACGGGCTTGCACAAAGCCCTACCACCAAGTAATGTATCTATGTAACGAATTATTTCAACGCTATTATCACCAGCTTCGAGACGCCCAATTTATTTGAAAATTTGCACAAGTATTAAAGACCGATGACAATATAAAAATCTATCTGTCCCACCACCCTGTCACTCCACCGGGTTACTTATCCAACGGACATATTTCAATCTATTTAGGTTGGGTTAGTTTAGGTATTCAAAACTATTTAGGTTAAAAAGTTATATAAACATATTTGTAGGCAAAGCAATTTGCTACAAATTATATCTTTACAAATTTTTGGAGGACGCATAGTTTCCGAGATATCGCGAAAAATATGTTTGCACCCCTTTTACCAAGATGGCGGCCGGGGGACAAGGGTGGTAACCCCACAAACTTGTGGTTAATCTTCTATTGACCACCCACACATGTCCCATAAATAAAATTGCGTCCTCTAACAAATGCAATATTAGGTCCTTAAATTGTAACATTTCAATGGACTAATGTATGTTTAAAGGAAGTAATTATTACCAACTAACTGACTGAGTATAAATTTAACAAAACAATGAGAAAATAATATATGCCGCAACGGAACGAAATTCTTATCCAACATATAAATATTTAACTTACAAAGATCTTTACAAACCGTAAACAAATGCTACAATAATATTATACCTAGCTAGTTAAATAATATATAGAATCGAAAAACAAAAGTAGTATATATTACATAATCTGTTATATTTTTTTCGTAATATGTACAGCTTTTTAAAATAAGCTTCTTTAACATAATATATGTTACAGACGAATACAAACACAGGTATACCAGATCCCTGATAAAAGTACCAGCATAAGCTGAACCCTATCTAATATTATTTTTATAATATGATTTTTATGTGTTGTATACTTTTTATCGAGGAAGGTTCTAGGCCGATTTTTCATCATTATATTTTTTATTAATTATACGCGGGTGAAACCGCGGGTTTCAACTAGTAAATAATAAAGTGATAGGTTTATATGTCGTGAAGTAAAACAATGAAATAGGAGCACCAAAAATTTATTGCAAGCATTTACAAACTAGAACATTAATAATATTATTATTTGAGTTCTTGAAATGGTAATCAATTTGAATTTTCAATACAAATTAACAGCAACCACCTGAAACAGAAGGAACAACATTGATTACAAATAACACATTAAAAAAGATT
This sequence comes from Nymphalis c-album, assembly GCA_963151315.1. NCBI lineage: Eukaryota > Metazoa > Arthropoda > Insecta > Lepidoptera > Nymphalidae > Nymphalis > Nymphalis c-album. Next base: position 7,060,533 of record OY720607.1, on the reverse strand, counting down.
ACGTATATTTATATATATTTTATATTAAAATATATTATTTGATATAAACTACATAACCATGACAGCTTTTGAGTTCTTTTTAGGCTGACGTATTGGCGAATGAAGACTTTTTTTTCGCCATGAATATATATCGCCATGGCTATATTTTTTTGTTCTTTTTTTGGATGGCCACATGGCTATTTCTTTTGGTTCTTTTTTGTAAAAATACACAATAAAAGACAAAAAAGAACCCGCTGAGTTTCTTTCGCCGGTTCTTCTCAGGGCTGGGTGTTTCTTTTCCGAACCGGTAGTAGTTTCCAGTTTGACAATCAATATAAGTAAGTGTAATACTTCAATATTGAATAAAGTATTTTGAATTTTGAATTTAGAGGGCAAAAATGCTTAACATACCACTTGTAGTAGAACAGTCACCAGCATCACAGTTGTCAGCACTGCAGTTATCCTTGCAGTCAGCTGCATCTTTGCAGGTATCTGTACATTAAGAAATAAATAAAAAATATAAAAAATATCTTGGGGCATTATTCACATACGGCCATCTGATCCCAAACTAAGCAGAGCTTGTACTATGGAAACCAGACAACTGATATACTACATATACTACATTTCTTTTGTAAATACATACTTATATAGATAATTACACCCAGACTCAGGACAGACGTGTTCATGCACACAAATAACTATACTGGGTGGGAATCGACCCCATGACCTGCGGCGCGAAAGGCACGTATCTACCAATCACACCAACCGGCTCGTCAGATATCAATGTAACTTCCAATGTCAACAGAATTCCCTTGTTCAACCCTTGCGAAATCGGGAAGGATAGTTAGTGAATAAATAAATCAATAATTATGACACAAGTTATAGTTTAAATAAAATCACAATGGCGTTCTCACCTTTGCATGGTTCACAGGGAGCTGGCATTTTGATTGTTGTTGATTGAGATGAAGAAGTGAAAACAGTTGATAAGTTAATCTCAGACTATGATCTTGGTTTAGAGCTAGATGCTTATATACTGGCAATTTTACATAAAAACCAAATAAATAAGTGCAAGGTTAAATCAATGAAGAGGTAACCTCGATAGTTTTTTTTCTGTTAAACTGTTCGATTTGTGAAAAAGTCTTTTGTTGTATTATCTAATTACTCGGAACCAAATAAAAACTGTAGTTTTAAAGACAAAAAATTGTCATCTTAAGTTAGCTATACTTACTGTTAAATTAATTTTGTGCTAATTGTTATTGTGGTTGGGAATGGTGTGCTTTACTATAAATAAATACATGTTTAGTTTTAGTTGATATAAAGCATGTATTGGTGGTATTTTACATATAGATGTTGGATAACCCAATATTTAAATAAAGTAACAGCTATATAATCTGTTATGGCAAATAGGTATTTTCATATTATGTTATCCAATTCTTATTCTTCACCGGCCACGGCGGACGATCTCAAGAGAGATTAGTCTGCGCAGGAGATATTATACTGCACAAGTGTGTGCGCAAACACAGGTGCACTCACTATTTCCTAACTCTGATAACTCGATTGGACGGCAATCTGGCACGACCGGAAAGAGTTTAGGCACATGACCAACCGCTTTACGTACTTTCCGAGTCACGCTCACGACAGTGACACTTCCAACTTCCAGACTCCGGGCTGAGAATTGAACCCAGGACCCCACATACCCCCCCACTTCAAGTGCGGGAAACGCGTAAAGGCGTTTTCCCAGCGCAAAAGAATTGAAATTGTATTATTACTCTTGTTTATTATTATACTTTTATAAATAAACTCAAAAAAACTATAAAAGCCTTTTTTAGATTGTAATATGTTTGTATTTTTGTATGTATTGTTCTAAAAATCAGAATTAATAAAAAAATAAATAATCTTGAACCTCTCAAACTTCAGTGAACAATGACAAATGTTTTTTTGTTTTAATTTTTATCGATCGCCATGCAACGCTGCACCTCTAACAAGCTGCACATTTTATCTGTCGCTTTAAATGAGAACACGTCTTCACCGGGTTATATATCTACTAGATCGTTAGTATATTATAATGAAAATCTTAGACGGTCGCATAAGTGAGTATTCTTTTCGTTTATTTTAAGATATCATATAGGTTTATCAAACATATTTTAGCTTTCTATATGCTTTTTAGCTTTCTGTAAGCAACTCCTGTTTCGTTTTTTAACTTATTATTTTTATTGGTTGAAAAGAACGATCGTCAGAAAAAAAACAAAATTAAGGCTTAACAAATTGCGATTTTATTTTCTGTAAGTGAAATACTACATATATGTATACGACTACTGAGTCGTGAGTCGTGAGTCGAATTTTGTTTTTTTTTGTTTTGAAATTTAAATTTAATTACAAAGTTAAATTTCAAAACGTTGACCTTTAAGGGGATGTGCAGTTAACTATAAATGAGCTAATGTAAAACTTTATTTAATTGCAATTAAAAATGAAAATGTAATATTTTTCTATGTTGCAGTTATAAGACCAGGTTCGTCAACAGACGAAGATTGCGTTCCAGGATGTGACTGTCAGAGTATAGACAACATTGGTAAGTTTTCATAAATAACTTTAAAAGTCATTGCTGTAATAAATAAACTAAGAATACGCTTAATACTATGGCAAACAATACAAGCGTATATCAGTGTTTATAAGTTACGATTAATCGGTAAAAAAATAAACATAAATAATTGTCTCTGCCTCATTTGGGCTTAGTAGCCAGTTAGTAGCTAGCTATTATCAGTGGCTCGGTCGAGCACGAGATAAATTATAAACATACATTAAGGACATGAAAATTCAGTGGTTCTCTCCCGGGCTTAAGCTGGGTGATCTCGGCTTTTTCTTATTAATGAAATTTTTTTTTTTTCAGGAACATGCATGAAGTGATTGGGATTTGACAAAGGAAAAATGAGAACACGACAATTATTATTTATTATTTATATAATATATAATGTAACTCCAAATATTACAAAATAAATAAAATAATATTATTGCATTGTTATTTATAAAATTCAAATACATTTTCAAGATAATTGTTTTGTAGTAGGTAACATTATTTTACTTAATACCTTTTAAGAAACAGTATAATTGTATAATTGCTATTATTATTATTTTTCCAACACATGTTTACAGATTACGGATATGACGCACAAATATACTGTGCGTAATTATGAACTATTAATTATTTGTAGCTAAATTTGTTTTTACAATATGTAAAATACACATAGATCACAAACAATGTTATCTGCAATATTAAATTTATTTTTCGTTATATTATTTAAAAAAAGAACGATTACAAATTCGAATGAACCAATCGAATCGAATTTGAACGTACGATCAAAAAAGTTTTTATATTATTCATCATCTACAATGACAATTGAATTTTAATTATACATATCGGCAAAATATAGCAAATAAAAAATCGCGTATTAGAAAAATATAAACAGAATGATATATCTGTTTTACATTGCTTTTTTATTCTTGATTACTTCTTTTTGGTGGTAGAGTCAGTGGTCGACCGCTTGCATGAACATGAGCAGGATGAATCACACTTGCAACTCTGACAGCACTGAGTCGTAGTGCATTTGCAACCTAATAAAAAAAAGAAAATTTATACTATGGACATTACTTTTTTAATATCATTAAACAAGCACAGGTGTCATGAATTAGGTACTAAAACTACATAAAAATGCTAATCTAATCCTACAATACAGTGTCCTTTATAATTAAAATATAATGTTGAATACGATGGTAGAATCGGTTTAAATGAATTATATTTATCACAAGATATTTAAAAACGTTATTTGTGTATAAATACTTATATAACAATGAACAGTTAGTCATTTTTTTTAAATTACAGGTTCGTTACTACGTTATTTGCGCAAATAAATAGATTACACGCAAGAATCATGAACGTTAATAATAATCAAACATTAAAAACTGTACTTGTTTCAACAAGTATATTATGTAAAACATAAATGGGAATGTAAATGAATTGTTACATTACATAGTCTCTACTAATTTACATAAATCACTCAGTTCCTATTGAAAGAGTTAAATAAACCAACAAAGCTTTGCTATTGTGATGATATATTATGTTTATTAATATATATTTGTTTACAAATTACAATACAACATAATTCCAATTAACTATTTATATTCACTTTAATTTTAATCCCAAAGATCGAACAGCAAAACTGAGATTGTAACACCTGAATACCATAGAACATTCTAGATTTCGACCAAAGGTAACGCGTCAGTTCATTGTCAAACATGTTTATCTTTTCTCTTCCTGTGTTGTGAATAGGCTATACATGAATTTTCGTTACCTGTGGTAACTTTTGAAGACTTGATTTTATAGTTACTGCGCTGCTGTTTCTTCTGTGGCATGTAATTATTTAGCCTATAAGTTTTAATAAAATCAATGGACATTCTAAAGCAAAAAAATCTTTGAATCATGTTATAACCCCTTTGTAATGTAAATATTATGTATGAATTGAATATAATAATAAAATATATAAAACTTACATAGATTTTCGTATGTATGTATGTAATGTAACCAATAACCATTGTTTCGCTTTTACTTCTGATTGGTAAGAAAACGAAACTACTACGCCACCAACCTTGGAAACTAAGATGTTATGTCCTTTCTGCCTGGAATTACACTGGCTCACTCACACCAGTACCAAGTATTGCTGTTTTGCGGTAGAATATCTGATGAGTGGGTGGTACCTACCCAGACCTACCTACGACCAAGTAAAATAGTATAATTATATACTATCTTATGACCCTATGCTTAGTAGCTTTCGATTGGTGAATTCTTAAAATCGGCTTAGTGGTTTAGGCGTGAAAGCGTAACAAACAAACAAACTCACTTTCGTATTTATAATATTATATTATTTGAGACAGGTTCAATGCAAATAATACAAACGTACCTAAGAAACAAAAACGCACTACACCACTGAACAATTTAATTACGATACATTATAAACGACGGCTTTTTTCAAGGTTGCCATAACCCGAGACCCGTTCGGCGGGATAAATATAAATACTGGAAACTTCGGTGTTCCTGACCTTCATTACTTTTGAAGGACTAAGAGTAGAGGAATGCTTCAAAGTTTCACATATTGCAAATCTTGAATATGAGTTTGTTTGTTTGTTATTATTTCCGGTCTTACCTTCTCAACTATTAATAATTAAATTTTACATATATATGTTTTTAAGAAAAGGACATAGAATACTTAATATCACCCCTTAATATGTTAGCGAAGCTGTGGGCGGTTATCAATCAATAGTTCTAAAAAGTCACCGCAAATACAGAATCATTTAAGTTATTTTAATTATCTCTTGTATTCATTTCATGGCGCATTTGGTAGAACGACATATCAAGACGGAAGGCTACTTGCCAGAGAAATGGACAATATCTCAGGATAAAAAAATGTGGAGCAAATCAGACGAACAGGACTTGGCCATCACGACAGAGATAGTGCATAAGTTAGTTAAGTTAAAAGTTGATGAGGAAAATTAATCTATAAACAAATTTGAAATTTATTCAAGTTTATTTTTGCCCGCCGCTTCATCCGCGTAGTTGCCACTCCCATGGGAATACAGTGACAAAATGTAGTCTACGTTACTCGCTGATAATGTAGCTCTCCATTAGTGATAGATTGTTTAAAATCAGTTTAGTGGTTTAGGCGTAAATCGTAACAAACAAACAAACTCACATTCGCAGTTATAATATTAATTAGAAATAATTAATAATAACACCTACAATATTCGTTAACGTAATCGTGCTGATATCCTATTACCTACAATATAAATAAATATAACTTTGTACATAAACTATGTAAGCACTAGGCACGCCAAGGACATAAGCAGTTAGCTCTAACGATGTTGTTATCAAACAGCGAACCTTTGTTGAAACAGTACGAATTATTTTGAACACATATTAAGGTTCAACGCGTAAATATTATTTAAAACGATTTCTGGTCTGTTAACACTGTCTTGTAAGCGGTTAATAATTTAACTTATTTTATTTTTAGTTTCAATTTAACGCTTGATGATAATGTATTGATGTTTTCAGAAAAGGTCTTTTTTCTGTTATTTGTGCGATTTTTAAGCTTACATCGATGCTTTTTTTTGTAACAAGTTGACTATCGAAAGTATTTTTTCAATGGAAGCAATCCCTTTCAAATATTCCTCCCGAATCCACTATTTATGCGATTAGAAAAGCCAACAAATATTAAATTATAAAACCTAACTTTAGATATTTGCTTACATATTGGAGTGATAAGACAGGATAATTATTTGATAAACAAACTACAATAAAAGTTGAAAAAAAATTAGAAAATGTCTTAAAATATTTTTTTGTGCTGGCAATTTGATACTTTTTTTATTGGCAAGGGAAAGAAAAATTAACAAACTCATTACGTACAGAATAAAGACAATGTAAATTATATAGGACTATAAATGAATAAATAAATATATTTTTTATTTCAAAACATATTTTCAGGTGGAGTGGACACATTAGCCGTCCCGGGTAATATAAAAAAATACTAATATAATTTCTAGAAAGTTCTAAGATTTGAAAATAGAATAATTTGAACATGAATATCCTATTCTATTCTCTTATTAAAATATTTCTTATTTCAAAAAGACTTGTTGCAAAAGCACTACATTTTTTATTTTTAAACGGACACAAGCAACCCCAAAAATCATAAACAAGATCAATAAATGATTCAATAAATCAAATATAGTCTCTTAAAGTAATATTATAAAAATTTAAATATTTCACACCTTTTCTGATCAAACAAATAGTTTAATAATTAAATTAATTATTTGATTCTCTTCTAGAATAACAGCAATTTGTACTTGAATATAATACCAACCGTGAAACGTTTGCGTTCACATTCGAAATTTAAAACTACTAACGTTAAATTTTTACATGTACATATGTTAATTATTTACGTACTTAAAAGGATAAGAATATAATACAACCAATATTTTAATTGATAACGTCAAACAATATTATCGATAAAAAAAATTATCTTGTTATTAAATGCAATTTATTAACAAATTACCTGAATATAGAAGACATAAAAAAATATCCCGATAATAATTTAATAGACATTTTTAAGTGTCAATTATCAAGAGAATTACAATTTACGTCTAGAAGATTCTTAGATAAACTTCACAACTTGATTCTGATAAATTAAATTATAGGTATAAATAATAATTATATTATTTAATTAATACTCACTATCACCACAACCTCCGCACGGCATCTTATTATTTTATTGATAAAGAGTTTGATGCAACGTACGTCCACGAACAATGGAACAGAAGACCTGCCTGCATACGATCCGTGTGGTTATTTATACGAATACCAGTCAACATATATTATTTAACTGTACAAAAATATAGACCGTATCTTATCATCGTAAAGGTGATAATTCTGAAGCAATAGTAATTGAAATTCAGTCCATTGCTGGCCCACCGTATACACCCGTTCTTGATTAAAGAGTGTTCGGAAAATACCATTTACATATAATTTTAATTAAAGAATCGTATTAAATATAATGTTTGTTGAAAAAAATCTCTTAATATTAAAAAAAAACGGATTTGGTTTTCAATATGGTGGTTATTTTTTTTTTATTTAATTAAGTACCGCATAATTGTAATTTTTATAGACTATTTCGGGATAGATAGGTCGAACAAGGATAATGGGACTTGAGATATATATATATATATATATATATATATATATATATATATATGTATATATAATTCTTTCTAATATTATAACCGCGAAAATGAGTTTGTTTGTCTGTTGGTTTGTTAAGCTTTCATGAATCAACTAATTGTCATATTTTGCATACGTGTTGACAGGTGTACAGATAAGGACATGGAGTACCTAACACTAGTAATTATAATAGTAGTAATAATTGATAGTCTTTTTAACTCATTCGAGCTAGTTTGTAAAAACTAAATACACTGCAGAACACGAACGAGAAATATAAAAAAAAGATAATTATGCAACATTGACTTTAATAAGTATACAGTTCAGACGATACGCGCATCAAAATGGCACGCCAGACAGAATAAATTAATTATCACTATAGAAATAACTTTATACGTAATAGGAATGTATCTTAATGGAAATTATAAAAACCAGCCTCAAGACTCACAATTTATTAATCATCCAACTAAAAAAAAATATCAACATCCGTTGTATGTATGTTGCATGCGGTATACATGCGTAACTGCATTCTCTCTTGATATATTGTGAGCGAGTTTTTTTTGTCAAACACTAGGTGAATTATAAGCAAACTTAGAACATATGTATTTAACAGACAACATAACAGAAACAGGTAAACAGACTGGCAAAATAGTCGCCTTTTTATGGTAAATGGTACCACCGCCATAGAAATAGAAACATTGTACATCCCTTACCAATGTGAAGAATTAATAATATTTACATTAGCTTATTACTTACATTGGTAAAGGATGTTTTAAAATTATTATTTGGCAATCTTATACGCCAAAAATGTTAGGTGAGTACGATCTTATGTCCCTTGTGCCTGTAGTTACACTGGCTCACTCACCCTTTCAACCGGAACACAACAATTCTGAATATTGCTGTTTGGTGACCAATTAAGTCAGCTATTTTTTATTTAAGAGGGTAGATAGAAAAAAATACTACAGATCTGTATTTACACCGCAAAAGTAATAATCATAATATTTTTTGTTATTAATAAATATTATAATTCACCAAATAATAAAAATGCACAAATGTGCATCGTTGTGTATCCGAACGTGATCCTGCAACAAATCACCTTTAACGAAGACTAATAAATAACTCTCTACTATACACTATTCATGTACATACATTACTGGTTTCGTATAAATATCTTAAACAAGTCGCTTTAAATAATATTCAATGTATGCCTTGAATCGAGTTTATGTCGAATGTAATAAAATTTTATTGCATTTGCTAAATTTAGAACAGTTTATATGTTTTGCACTCCAATGAAACCATTGTGTTGGAGTCGATATCTTAAGTACGTATACTTATCTTGTTAGGAAAACTAATTGAACTGCAACTGATATCTGATAAGGAATAGTCTGTGATGATCTACGCCTTACCTTAAAGTGCTATATAAGTATAATTAACATATATATGGTTAATTAAATAAAGCAATTAATTGGCAAGTTTAAAAATATTATTTCAAAGATCTTAAATAAGTACTGTTTTGTAATGTAGGATCCCATTGTAGTTTGAAAAAAAAAGACATACAGACGAATTGATAACCTCCTCCTTTTATTGAAGTCGGTTAAAAATAGTTACAAAGTAATCGTAGCTTATTTTTTATTATGCGTAAGTGAGTGAGTGCGATAGGTTTACACTTTACACCTTTGTCTTCGATATTATAACCGATCTTCATGAATTTAAGCTTACGTTTTCAAGGGTACAAAAGAGGAGAAAGGGTACCCTAATACTTACTGCGTAGAAATTATTTATGTACAAATGCCAATTTCTCTAGTACTACTCACTCATCAGATATTAGAGACTAACTAATTAAGTAAGTTAATATTATATTAATTCCTTAAAACATTCAACTTCACTTTCAGTAAGTCAAAACTTTTACTACAGTAAGTTTATTGAGCAATAGTTGGTATTGTTGTGTTCCAGTTTGAAGCGTGAGTGAGCCAGTTCAAATTAGAGGCACAAGGGACATAACATCTCAGTACTCAAGGTTGGTGGCGTATTGGCGTTGTAAGCGAAGGTTAACGTGATGCAAACCGTCAAGAAGAGAAAAATCGAGTATTTGGGCCACGTCTTGAGACACGAGCGATACCGACTGCTCCGAATTATAATGATGGGCAAAGAAGAAGGCAAACGATGCGCTGGAAGAAGAAAATCGTCCTGGTTGCGCAACATCCGCGAATAGAGCTGGCGGCCAACCTCCAGTAGTGGAGAGGCACAAGAAGAAGAAGACAATGCCAATGTCTAAGGGCGTTGGTGACGACTTACCATCAGGTAGCCCATATGCTCGTCCCTATTATTATAGCTTTTTTTTCGAAAAGCTACGAATAGTTATGTATGACAACCTAAGAAATGAAATAAAAGTAATACGTAAATAATCTAAAACCTAAACGAATGTTTGTTTTTTATTTGCCTAATGCGTCCAAAAGTAAAAATAACTGAAACAATACCGTCTCCTAGCAATTAAGTTAGTTATTATTACCTATCCGTAATATTGCTTACAATTTTATAGTAGGAGGTTGGAAAAATGTTATAATACAATTGTACGATATAAACATAATTCCTTTGTCCAGTTTATTTATTATAAAACCTCTATTACGTGAAAAAATAGTTACCACTTCTTGTTGATCTAGGATACTAATAAGATAAATAAAATATGACGTTAGTAAAAGTTTTAAAACTTAATAAAACAAGTTTAATATTTTAGGGAATGAATATAAGGTGGGTGGACCATGGAAGGCCACTGTAACGAATAAACAGTTCTTATTAGTTTATTTACTGGATAAATGAAAGAAACTAATTATTAAGTAATACTTTGTTTTATTGTGTAACTTATAAATTACTTTTATTTATTCTAGATGTAATCATTATTTATAAAACTTAAGTTTAATTAGGCTCTTCCAAACGGCGCATAAAGCCCTACCACCGAGTATAGTTTTCCTTTTTTTGTTCTCGCTTAATTGTAGACTTTCATCTTTTCTTAATCGTCGTTTTGTATGTTTGTTTGTAGATATTCCTAGTAAGGCCCATGTACCCTAGCAAGGCCAACCATTGAACCGTTGAACAATTTTTGATGGGCCTTATAAGGAACCACCTAGGAACACTACCGATATTTAGAATTGAAACTGAAGCAAAATTATTATTTTTGTCTTTAGTACCATAACAGACCCTTATATGACAATTCACAGTAAAAAATAATAATAATAGGTTATTTACTTATAGTCCATTGAAATGTTACAATTTAAGGACCTAATATTGCATTTGTTTAAGGACGCAATTTTATTTATGGGACATGTGTGGGTGGTCAATTGACCGGATTCACATGAGCATTGACGAACCCGGTCAACTTTGGAGCGCTGTAACAGCGTTTTAAATGAATGAAATAAAAAAAATATATAGAAAATATTTTTCCTCAAAAGACCATCTACAAGATTGGTCTAAGGTAATTTTTTGTAAAAATTTTGTAAAATGTATAAAAAAGTTATAGAGCAAAAAAGAATTTTTTTATAGAAATATTCTCACTTTTATGCTTATAACTTCTTTAATTTTAAATTTAGGTCAAAAAGTTATATAAACATATTTGTAGGCAAAGCAATTTTCTACAAATTATGTCTTTACAAATTTTTTGTAGGACGCATAGTTTCCGAGATACCGCGAAAAGGTGTTTGCACCCCTTTTACCAAGATGGCGGCCGGGGGACAAGGGTGGCAGCCCACCAAACTTGGGGTTAAGCTTCTACTGACCCCCCAACCTTCTACTGACACATGTCCCAAAAATAAAATTGCGTCCTCTAACAAATGCAAAGCAAATGTATCATTTCAATGGACTATTAAAAACATGCGTTTTGTTGTGCGCGGGAATATAAATTTTAACGTTGACGACCAAAGTCTACGCAGCGAGGGACCCCACCAACAAAATAGCGATGCGAGCAGCTCGCCGCCGCATCTGTGTCCTTAAGTTTGATGGATCTTAGTGTGACTAGAGGGAATTTGTCATCATATGACACTTTCTTGGTAGAGCTTACTGCAAGCTCGTCTGGATAGGTACCACCCACTCATCAGATATTCTGCCGCAAAACAGCAGTACTTTGTATTGCAGTGTTCCGGTTTGAAGGGTGAGTGAGCCAGTGTAAGTACAGGCACAAGGTACATAAGATCTTAGTTCCCAAGGTTGATGGCGAATTGATGATGTAAGCGATGGTTAACATTTCTTACAATGCCATTGTCTATGGGCGTTGGTGACCACTTACCATCAGGTGGTCCATATGCTCGTCCGCCTTCCTATACAATAAAAAAAAATATGACAATAACCAAGACTTTTTAATAGTTGGCCTTCACAGGAGCATGGCCTTCCATGGTCCACCCACCTTATTTAGTTTCAATACTCATAATTATACCAGACCAAAGCGATTGTATAATGATATCATATGATAGTCTATAATTATAGTATTAATATTTTATTTTTATTAATATTTTTAGCTGACATTTATTTGGCGTTGGTGACCACTTACCATCAGGTGGACCATACGCTCGTCTGCCTTCCTCTGCAATTAAAAAAATATATTATTTTTAAATAAATTTCAATTTGTACGTAAGCTCGTAAACCCATTGCATATTCATTTTATAATGACGTTTAATTGATCTTTATATTTATCATCCTACAATATATTATTTGTATATTTATAAAAAATGGTTGTCTGTAAAGTCGGTTTACGGATGATACTTTAACGTGACAACGTAATAACAAAACATTGATGAAATGAATGCATGCAGCCAGCGTTCATCGATTTATTAAACGTTGTCACGTCAAAAAAAATACACTATAAAGTACAAACTTGCAACTAACACAAATACAACAAATTATTCAAAAAAATATATTTAAAAAACAAAAGTTTGGAAAAAATCTATCAATTACGTTTTTGGTTGGAAGATAGAGGACAAAGTTTAAAACAGAACTTAAAGGCAGGATAAACTTTAAAAGTCAAATAATACAGTCTTCATTTGAGTCTTTCTTCTGAAAGTTACTTTCCGTAGAACGTACTCGATAATTACGAAGCTTCGAACACTTTTCTTTTACATCACACATAACGGACACTCAACGAAGTATAAGTTTAGCTTGTCGTCTCAGATTATTTATCAAAACACCGACTACTGAAAACAATACATCCGGTATGAGTAACTTCGTAGATTACTTCCTAACAGGAAATTACTCCTTACTAGTATAACAAATTTCAGAGTGATTACTCATTTTGCAAAAGTATAACAATCCAAATTGTCCCTTATTGCTTATATAAAAAGATCCATAATTGCTTATACGTAATATTTTTATCGGGCGCACATAATCTTTTATGTGTAGTAAATTGTTTTATTCTAAATAAAGCTATCAAATAGAAATTTTAAATCATGATAATGATTTTTATTAAACTAATGGCGAACATAAAGCAGGAGCAACATAAAGTAACACAGGCAGCTGAAGACTTTCTCACTGGTGTACAAAAGCCTATTCATTATTAATCAACATACTTCGTCTGCTATAAACTGATCTAATAATGTAATTTAACCTATTTTTCTCTAATGCAAACACACTTTCTCAATAAGTTTTCATTAAGCATGTCTAAGTTTTTTTTTAAATTGTTTAGGAAGGCGGACCAGCATATGGGCCACCTGATGGTGAGTGGTCACCAACGCCCATAGACAATGGCATTGTAAGAAATGTTAACCTTCGCTTACATCGCCAATGCGTCACATAAAAATTACTTTTTTATACTTTAAGCACTAAGTTAAGTGGCTAGAAAGACTATTAAAATTGCAAATAAGGCCCAAAGTAATTAAAACAAAGAAAAGACCGGTGAGTTTCTTTCGCCGGTTCTTCTCATGTCATTTCTTTTCCGAACCAGTTGTAGTTCCTTATTTGACTATCATTAAGTAATAATGGAAACATTATTATTAATATTTCGATCTTGATGTATGCTACCTCCAAAATTATAAATAGATAAAAAGTTGTAGGATTCAAATCTTAGCACGAATCATGAAATACGACGTGATTTTTAATGACTATGTTGTCATATTTTTATGAGGGCCTTGTTTTTGAAGAACAAACAGATAAGTATTTTTATAAACTACGCAAGCTTTTGAGCATTACAGTGTTACCAAATAATGTGGATGCTTACGAATAAGCTCCCTAATGTATGCGTACAATGTAACATCTGCTTGAACAAAGTCCAAACGTATCATTTACTACTTACGATGTTATCAGATGAGATAATTGACATAATTGAGATCAAAATATTTAACACTAGCGTTTTACCGCGGTTTTACCCGCGTAGTTCCCGTTTCCCTGGCAATATGGGGACAAAACATTGCCTTAAAATTATAGAATTAGCCTAAGAATTTTTAAAATCGGCTTATTAGTTTAGGCATGAAAGCGTAACAAACAAACTTACATTCGCATTTATAATATTAGTTAGGATTTCGCTGAATATAGATTTTTGTAAAGGCTTTTAATTAATAAAAAAATAAACACAAATACGGAGGCCCTTTACTGGGCTGAGGATTATAACAAAGAATTTGGCACACCCAACGTTCCTATTTGCTATCTTATCATATTTAATAAAGATAACGACTCGTTATTGAGCACACAGTGTTTTAACACTCCAGTCTCTGACTACAATAGTAAAGCACCTGCCGTAGTTGCAAATACTTATCAATGAGATAACACGATCAAAGAATAAAAATAATGTGATTGAAATTATTGTGCTTGTGTAAGAAAATGGGTGTAAAAGTCAAATTAGTTTTTTTAGTTGTATTAGCGTTTAGTGTTAGTGTTCTGGGACAAGACTCTATAGTTAATGAAAATGAAACTGTTAGTGATGATAACGCGGTGGAAGCTGAAATTCCAGAAAGTGACGTCACAGAAAATAAAGAAAATGATGAGCCGGTTGAATTGATATCGAATACGGAACAGTTAGAAGTAAAAAGTGGAAAATATCAATTATTGGATGACACTTTAATAGGTGACACTCCAACCGATTTAGAAGCAGTCAGTTTTGGATCGAGTGATGTACAGAATGAGCGGCAGATGATAGCAGCGCCGGGTACCACTTCCATTACAAACACTGAATATGGTAAGTAAAAAGTCTGATATTTGTAAAACTTTACGATCGATCATTTAATCGATTTGAAAATTGCTCATTGATAACGTAATCATTCTGATTGTAACCGTATTTGCTGAATACCTATTTACCAGTATACAATACAGTAGGCAAATGTTTAAATTTACTAGGTGAGTTTTGTGCAAGTCCTGGGTACCAAGCCCACCTGGGTAGGTACCAGCCACTCATCAAATATTCTACCATCAAACAGCAATAATTAGTATGGTTTCTTTTCCGGTCGGAAAGGTTAGTGAGTCAGTGTAAATACAGGTAGAATGGACACATCTTAGTTCCCAAGGTTGGTGGCGTAACGTCGATATAACAAATGGTGAGTATTTCTAACAGCGCTCATGTCTATGGACGACTGGTCAGTCAGCCAGTACTCCAACTTCGTTAAAAAAACAATTTACAAATGAATGTAGGACAAAATTTTGTACAAAGAATATCTTAGATGAACAAATTACCAACTATATATATGAAATTTATGTAAAACTCAATAAGTCGAATGGTTATGAAATTAAATGTTTAACTAAAACGCGAAGTAGACCATGTATATCTAAACTATCTATGAGACACTATGTAATAGGGAATGAGTCAGAAAAGTTGACTCAGATGACTCAGTATAGAAAGTCATTGTGCACACAAACGCACGCATTGATAAATTTAATAAGTAACTGGAACAGTACATTGACTCGTATTTCTAAATACAAATAAATAATACATATTACGAGATTATTTGTACTTATATTACTAGAAACCATCGATACAAATTTGCTAACATAAAAGTCGCTTGAAATAGTAAGTAGTAAGTTATAGTCTTTATTTTTTATACATTGGTAAATAAGCTTTTGCATAAGACTAGAATTGCATTAATCACTGAAACTCTACCTCTTGAGAATCAGAAACTTTGAACTACTTAATGATAATTTACCGACAAACACCCGCGGTGAATTCTACTGTTTGGATATTTTAAGCATTAGGTTTTTTATGGTATTATTATGGTACTACTTCAATTGTATTCTACCTGATCTTATGCTAAATCGTAAGATATATAGATATATATTACGATTTATAATCTCTTGAATCACTAATGCCCTACCTACATTGGGAACTAAGATGGCATGTCCCTTGTGCCACTGTTCGACTGGCTAACTCAGCCTTCAATCCTGAACACAGTGCCAAACTGCAATACTTAGTGTATTGCAGTTTGGCGGTATAATTTATAATGAATGGGTGGTACCTACCCAGACAAACTTGCACAAAGCCCCATCATAAAGTAAAATTAAGTTATTTACTATATATCATCTAGACAATAAAAAAGGTTAAATATACATGAATCACAAATATTTGTGATTTTTTTGATCAGCGACAAGATAAAGTCACCATTCAGAGAGCTTGTTCATGGGTATGATATAGCTTCTGGATGACTGAAAACTTTTCACTTATTTAGGTTTGCATCTATACGTAACAAGATCGGTAGAAATTATTCATATACTTGGTAGTAGAGCTTTGCGCAAGCTCGTCTGGGTACCCACTCATCAGATATTCTACCGTAAAACAGCAGTACTTGTTATTGTTGTGTTCCGGTTTGAAGGGTGAGTGAGCTAGTGTAATTACAGGAACAAAGGACATAACATCTTAGTTCCCACGGTTGATGGTGCATTGGCAATGTAAGCGATGGTTAACATTTCTTACAATGATAGACAATGGTCTATGGGCGTTGGTGACCACTTACCATCGGGTGGCCCATATGCTCGCCCGCCTTCCTATACAATAAAATATATATATAAATTGAAGAGAAACTTGGAAAATTCGATATTGAATAATCATTTGAAGTCTTTAAATCTATGCTTATTTATTTTACCTCTTACAATTAAAATGTATTCTCCATTGTTAATAACTTAATATATTATAACGTCTTCTGTTAAAATGGTGTGACCTACAATTTATGATATCAACGCTATGAAATCACTATTATACTCATACTTAACGTTAAATTTCAAAACGAGGCGAGTTTTGTTTATCTGACCTGATAAGGTATAAAGCCCTTATCTTTACCTAATTGGCTTCATAGCTTGCTGTATAAACCAACACGTTTGAATTGCCATTTGTATCAAGGTGCGTTTATATTTTAGCTGGTGTGTTTAATTTTATATGCTTATAATTCACAAGGTGCGGTCTTTATCACAGATTTACTGAATGCATGATAATAAGGGCGTACTATTAAAGCCTACAAGACAATAATCGATTTTGTTAGATCATTATTAACTAATATATTTTACAAAAATGTTCATATTGTTTTTAATTATTTTTTTTTTGCTTTTAATCTGGTAAAAAAATATCAAAATATTTTTATGAGCCAACTCAATTAATAAAAACGCTGCACCTAACATGTGCAATTTGAAGAGTTTGCTTATTTTTATGATATCATATTACAAGGTATATATCTAACTTACATAATATACGATACTACCGCAAAGTTACTTATGATATATACTTCCTCTAGCTTTCTTTTCATGAATCAAATTACTCTTTTTTTTTGCAAATAACCTTTTAGCTTGCACTATACCATTCACAAATAAATGTTAGTATTATTTACACAATTATAGTGTTGTTACTATACTGTGAACACTGATGCAATTTAAAATATCGTTACATTATTAAAAAACATCTTGGAACCATTCCTCTGGGATTGTAAGTCCAACACACCCAATTTAAATTCCATTTAAATTTTCAGGTAGGTATACCTTCATACATTTACGTATGAATTTCCAAATATGTATTTGAAGATATGAGTAAATACTATTACTTATTGTTCCTCATCTTAGTCCTTTCGTCTTGTAAAAGTTTTTTTCCTGTAATATAATGAATATTGGTTCGTCAAAAACGTTTATAAATAAGTGGTTTGATTTTAACTGCATTCACTTAATTTGTTGCAATTAGCTGTAGAAAAAGTGCATGTCAATTATTTACATAGATTTGCAATAATATCGGGCTATGGATAGTACCTTAAGGTACGCCGAGATTTAGTGTTTTAATTTCATTAGAGGATTATCTAATTTAACACTGACTACTATTTGAGAGATATTCTCTGAAAATCTTCTACGTTTAGGCTCTCCATATATATACTTGCTTATACGTCTTTTGAATTTGTTTTGAATTGAATTGTTATGTAAATGAATAACTCTTAAAAACATAATAAATCTTATAGAGTTTAGTAATGTAGTTAGTTACAATTATTAAAATTATAACCTTAAGTTAATATATCTGCATCTATGTATGTCGGCTAACTAGATGTCCACAATTTCGGATAGTTACAGGGCTACTTATCTATAAATTCCTAGCATAGGTATTCTTGTACATAAAAGTAGACATTTATTTATATTTTATTGTTTTTGATAATCTAATTTATAATGTTTACAATACTTTATAATTGTGTCTTCTATACATCGATATTCTAAGATAATTAGTGACAGCCCACCTCATCCGTCTTTTTATCAGGATTCCCCTTGACATATAATCATCCACAAATTCTTATCACTTTTACCATAACTCATGTCCACGGGTTGTGTGTAATAGATTTCTCGTGAATCATTTCATAATAAGTAGTATAGGATATTTGTATTTCATTTAGTTTTAAAACAAAGAAGTTATAAAGCTGACATCATCCGTACTAGGAATAACTGTTGAATGATAGTGTTGATAAGTTATCATTTTTATCGGAACGCATCGATATTGTTAAGCTTGCTTGGGCCTCTAAATGAATAAAAGTGAACAATAACTAGCAGAAATATTTTTAAAGAATACATGAGATAATAATTGTTATTTAACTATTATTTCTGACAATAAATCCTAATATAATAAAAAAATCATCCAAAATATTACACCCCGTCTTATTGCCTCCACTGGTGACAGAAGGGCTGGTTCATTTTTCGCCCAGAGAATCGGAATTGCGATTCAAAGGGGAAATGCTGCTAGCATTCTTGCCACCATTCCACGCGGTCACGATTTATATAGTAATTATTTTTTATTTGTTAAGGTTTTATCAGAAATTACATAGTAATAAGTCCTTTTAATTACACTAATAATAAAAATTAGTGAACTGAAAACAAAATTCTCGCATTTCAATAAAGTATGTGTGCAAGATATATTTTAAAAAGTAAAATAATCACGCCTATTAAATTTATTAACATGTAATCACTGTTACTAATACTTTATTCTAGTTCGATATTTTAATAACGAATCCATATAATCATATAATACAATAAATATAATCCACGATAGAAGAAAAATGTACCTATAATGTACCTATATTGTAGATCGTAAAAAACAAGAAGGAACAAAGTTTATTCGTTATGTTTTGCACTAGTTGGTAGATCTTTGTGCAAGCTCGTATGGGTAGATACCACCCACTCATCAGATATTCTACCGCGAAACAGCATTACTTGCTATTATTGTGTTACGGTTTGGTTTACGTGAGCCAGTGTAATTACAGGCACAAGGGACATAACATCTTAGTTCGTAAGGTTCGTGGCGTATTAGCGATGACATCGCCTAGCTGCGCCGCGATGTACGCTAGTAATCTCTCTTACCATCAGGGGCCCTAGACAAGTGGCTTTTACGTTAATAGAATAGAATAGAAAACAACAACCAATGTATGAGGCTGACATTCGCGTTCGCTTCGAAACGTCAAACGCGAATGTCAATTTCATACATTGGTTATTATTTTCTATTCTATTCCATCAGCGTAAAGCCACTTGTCTAGGGCCCCAGGTGGCCCATACGCTCGTCCGCCTACCTATGCCATAAAAAAATATAAACTTCGTATCATGAAAGAAAGCTCATACGAAATCTTAATCGATTATTTTTCTTATGAAGCTGATATTTAGGTATTGTGTAGCTAGAACCCCCGCCCGCTGATATTTACATATTATATACATTGTACACTCATGTAAAAATCAGCTTTCTCGGTTCATAATTCTGCATATTATAGTAGTGTATATAATGTCCAATCATTATATACATTACAATAAGCAAGTGAAATGCTATTAAAGTGTATTTGTTGTGAAGTGTTAGATTAAAATAAAAATGATTCAGAAACAATGTATTAAAATAAAAATAAACGAGAGTTCCATAAGATGTTACGGTGACGTATATAAATAACGATATGGAGAAGGGACAGTTGTGTATCATTTAATTTATTGCATGTAATTTGATGCAATCAAATAAATAATAAAGATAGTAATTTGAAACCTATGAAATAATAATCGTCTAAACTAGCTTGATTGCTTGCAATCAAAAGCAATAATATTTAAATGATTTTATTATAAATTTTTAATTAATTGTTTCAGCTCACATCGATGGTAGAGTGCTTCCTTCAACGAGTTACCAGAACAATGGCCAGCCTTACGTCATCACCACACAAAGGCTTGCACAGATTCGATCAAACTTTATGTACTGGTTCTACGATCAGGGAGGTAATGAAAATATCGGAGATTACCAGAGAGATATTCACACTTCTACTCCTCAAATCCACAAGAACTTCAATTTTCAACTTCCGTTCTTCGGATTTCGTTTTAATTATACAAGAGTAAGTATTTTGTATGCCACATGATTTTTATTTAAATCTTTAGATATTGCTTAATGCTCTAAACATATTGTTGTAGCTTTTAGAATACTAATTTAACTTAAAATGAAGAACAACAAACTGCTAGCCAACTTTACTTATAAAATTTTTTTTTTCAACGTTACCACCCTTTCATAACAGCCCTTAAATTTTATATTTCTGATACAGTATGAGTTTTGTTATTTTATAATGTATACAATGTACAAATGTCTGTTTGAGTTGTACAAATGTATGAGAACTATCTTTTTTGCTATTTACAATAATCATTATTAAACTTTTCAGCTATCTATGAATGGGTACATTTACTTCAGCGATCCACCAGACCATTACACCTACCCTCTATCTTTCCCCGTACGAGACTGGCCAAATGTCAACGACCCCTCCTTCATCGGTATCTTCTTCAGCAAGTGCCGCATAGGAAGTCAAAGACCTGAGGATCCCGATCAAAGAAGACCTGGTGTTTATTTTAGAATGGATAGAGATTTGCAAGTTAGTATTTTTGTTATAGTGCCCAATTAATAAAAGATGATGAGTAAGAATTTCCTAAAATAGAAAATGCGTTTGAAATGAAATTGTACCTAATAGTATCTTCAATTGGACACCTACTTTTGGTAAAATTGCTTAATTGTAAAAAAAATCTCCTACCCCGATAAAGTTCCACAAACGATAGCATATTGAAGAATATGATACCAAAAATTTCAAGTGGATTTCGTTTTTCATCTGTTTCAGACTCGAACGGACCAACTCGGTGTTGAAATGCGTGAACGTATCACCTGGGACATTCGTGAAGGTGTGATTGGTTCCGAAACCTTTTTCCCAAAACACGTTGTCACTATAACATGGAAGAATATGTCTTTTGCTGGTGGTATCGACAATTCTCTATTTATGGTAAGTGTACTAAGATTTTATTCAGCAAAAATTTAAACTATTCATTTACTAATCTTTCTCTATTTTCTTTTTGATAGACAAATACTTTCCAAATGGTGCTTGCGACGGATGAAGTTTTTACCTACGCTATTTTTAACTATCTCGAAATAAACTGGAGCTCTCATACAGAGGCTGGTGGTGATACCACTACTGGAGAGGGTGGTGTACCGGCTTATGTGAGTATATAAATGATTATATACACTATGATTAGGCAAATGCGTCCCCTGTAAAGTGAACACCGTGTTCATCATTCTACATTAACAAATAATTATTTAGTCAATTTATCTGGATTGTTTTTTAATTTAGATTGGTTTCAACGCTGGAAACGGCACACAAAGCTACGAATACAAACCTTATTCTCAAGCATCAGTGCTTCGAGACTTGACTGGAAGAGGTTGGGCTAACGGCTTTCCAGGACGACACATATTCCGAATAGACGAAAAGATACTTATGGGCACTTGCAATAAGGATATTGGTAAGCACTGAGTTATACAGTTAGTAGTTAGCTATAATTTTATTTCTATAATTGTTATACCATGTATCGATCCAATAATAATTTACTGTATATGCAATTTTAAACCTACAAATAATTTATTTTTTTAGACGGAGCGAATCTACCACTTATGTTTGCACCAGAAAGTGGTAACATGCTTGGCGGTACAATCGTCAACATAACGGGTCCATGTTTTCAACCGAACGATCGTATCACATGTAGATTTGACACAGAATCCGTTGTAGGAGCAGTGGTAGACTCGAATAGAGCTATTTGTGTTCAGCCACGTTTCTGGCATAACGGCTATGCTAGATTTGAAATTGCTATTAACAACGAACCTTATAAATGGAAAGGAAAATTCTTCGTAGGTAAGCAATATACTCATAATATAAAAACCAATGCAATAAAAAAACATAGTAAACCATATTTATAAATTTACGTTACATTATGATCTATTCGTGTTACAGAAACCCCCGCAACTGCAACAGAAAAAATATTCTTCCCCGATAATGCGATTCACGAAAGATATCCACCTGAAGTAAGAATAACATGGGACCGTTTCAATTTGACCACCAACCTCAACGTCCAACTACAGATCAGTTTATGGGGATACAAAGAGATAACAATCAGACCACAGCTAGAATTCATCGATATGATTGAAATGGGTGTGGCTAATACAGGAGAATACGTGATAAATCCACAAAACTTCCGTAACAGGGATAATATCATGCATAATGACATGCAATTTGGTTTCCTCCAAATTAACTTAACGACACCTGAAATATTTAAGAACGTTCCAATTTCTCCGTGAGTATTTATAATATAATGTCAATTTAAATTGTCATATAATTTTAATTAAAAGTAGATTAAAGTAACAGCCATATTTGTTAAACCAGAGTCCTTTGGAGTCGACCGATTCCTCTCGCCTGGTACTTTGCTCCACAATGGGAAAGGATACACGGGCAACGTTGGCCACAAACGATGTGCAACAATTGGCTTCGAACAGACCGTTTCTTGAAGAACTTTGCAGCTCAAGTCTGGGTGTGTCCTTGTACATTAGAACATGCATTGCTGGACAAAGGACGGTTCATGCCTGACCTGGATTGTGATAAAGACATTAACCCCACATGCAGGTATCACTGGGGAGGTATACATTGCGTCAGAAGCGGTGCTCCTAGGTAAGAAAAGTTAAATAAAAAAATTTACTTTTCATTTTATTATGATAAGGAATTGAATAAAAACTTTATTCACAGCTCGGAAGGATCAGGTCAACAGTGTTGCTATGATAAGAACGGGTTCCTCATGTTGTCTTATGATCAGATGTGGGGTTCAAGACCTCACCGATCCCATGACTTCGGATTTACTCCTTACAATGAAGCTAACAAGGTAATTACACTATTTTTCTTTATCCTATAAAAATCAACTCATTTTCTTATCTTACTAGTTAAATAAGATTCTACTATTCTACTAATAACATAATTGCATGTTACAATTTATAGGTTCCATCTTTGTCCCATTGGTTCCACGATATGATCCCATTCTATCAATGTTGCATGTGGCAAGAAGAACAGGCTGTTGGCTGTGAAACATTCAGGTAAATAATATTCCTTATGTGGTTAGACATGTATTTGTATATTAAAATCTATAATCTCATGTTTTCAGTGCAAATAAACTATTATTATGTAAAAACCTTGTTTATATATTTACATTTCCATTTTAAAGGTTCGAGCGTCGTCCATCTCAAGACTGCGTTGCTTATCAATCTCCAGGTGTAGCTGGTATATTTGGCGATCCCCACTTCGTTACGTTTGATGGACTCCAATACACTTTTAACGGCAAAGGTAATATAGTCAATAATATCTCATGTACGATCATATACCTACGTTAATCCAGTTTTCATTGTAAACACCGGAACGCGGCAAAACAAATTGATGTTTGACGATAAAATAACTAATGAAAATATTTAAGCGCATATCCGTTTTTTCTTATATACTTTTACAAATGTATTATATATATTCTTAATTATATTTTCAATTCGTAGGTGAATACGTTTTGGTGAGAGTGGATCAACCTCAAATCAAACTCGACGTTCAGGCACGCTTCGAACAAGTTGCCAGAAATATTCATGGAACAGTAAACGCTACGATCCTCACATCTGTTGTAGCTGCCTCAAACAACTCCGTTCCGATTGAAGTAAGGGACACATTCTTATGTGTAATTTTCAGACATTCAAAGAATTGCATTATTATTAAATAAACTAATTTACTCCCAAAAAAAAATTTTCAAGAATTAGTATTAATAAATGGATCTTGGCCTAATGGTTAGAACACGAGTCTCTTCACCGATGATTGAGAGTTCAAACCAGAACAAGTACCACTGGTTTTCCATGTGCTTAATAATTCATCTCGTGCTTGGCGGTGAAGGAAAGTTTTAAGAGATAAACTCCAAGTGTCAGGTGAAAATCTGCCACACGTGTATCCATCAACTCGCATTGAAGCAGCGAGGTGGAATAAGCTCCAAACCTTCTTTTCAATTTAGAAGCTGTTACTTGATCTCCGGCATCGATCAATCAATTCCTAATTTTGTATAATTGAATAAATACTATTTTATACTAATTACAGTAAGCTAACACAGAAGTTAATAAGAACTTGATACTGATTGAAATATTTATAAAAACCAAATTAACAAGTAATTTTGTTTTTTTTTCTAAAGGTGAGATTAAGACCACAGCATGCTCAATGGAGATACCGTCTGGATGTATTCGCAGATAATAAAAGGATATACTTCGATCGAACTGCTCTTAGAGTACAGTACTTCCCAGGTAAATATAAAATACATACTTCGATTATTTATTTTAAAGAATATTTAATTACGATTCTAAAATTCAATTAAGGCTCATTTCAATATCAAGGTACAGGCGTTCATTTTTAACAAAAATAATTCAATTTGCAATTTTCATCATGTGTGCGTTTTGGATAATAAAATAAAGTAAATAAATTATAATACTTGTATTGTCTATCAGGTGTAACAGTCTATCAGCCGATGTATATTCTTAACCAGTCTGAAATCGTCATCATGTTCACATCGGGTGCTGGAATTGAAGTGATCGAAAACAAGGGATTTATGAGCGCAAGGGTGTTCCTACCTTGGACTTACATGGTATGTATTATCAACTGCATGTTATTCTATGAGAACTCATCTATATATATAAAAGAGATTTCCACGTATATACTCACTCATCACGATATCTCTGGTACCAAAAGGCGTAAAGACTTGAAATTTGATAGAAATATTCCTTTCACCGAGTAGAGGTCAGCTAAGAACGGATTTTTGGAAATTCCATCCCTAAAGGGGCGAAACAAGGGATGAACCGTAGTATGTAAATCCGTCATTTTCAAAGTTAGAGCAATGATATTTTATACACAATTTACAGGTTACAAATAAATAAGTACACAAATCAGAGTTTTCCAAAATTCACCGCCTAAGAGGGTGAAATAGGGGTTGAAAGTTTATATGGGGAGGTCGTCATTTTTGATGTAAGAAGTATGAAATTGTATATACAAGCTTTTGGTTAGAAATAAATAAATATGTAATACATTATTTTTGTAAATTTAACCTCCAACAGGGTGAAATAGGGGTTGAAAGTTTGTATAGGGTATTCGTCATTTTTGATGTAAGAAGCATGAAATTTTATATACAAGCCTCTGGTGAGATATAGATAAATACGTATTTCAGGGTTTTTGAAAATCTACTCCCCAAGAGGATGAAATAGGGGTTGAAAGTTTGTATAGGGTATTCGTCATTTTTGATGTAAGAAGAATGAGATTTTATATACAAACTTCTGGTGAGAAATAGATAAATACGTATTTCAGGGTTTTCGAATATCTACCCCCAAGAGGGTAAAACAGGGGTTCAAAGATTGTATAGCGGGTCCGTCATTTTTAATGTAAGAAGCATGAAATTTTATTTACAAGCCTCTGGTGGGATATAGAGAAATATTTATTTCAGGGTTTTTGAAAATCTACTCCTTAAGAGGATGAAATAGGGGTTGAAAGTTTGTATAGCGGGTCCGTCATTTTTTATGTAAGAAGCATGATATTTTATATACAAGCTTCTGGTGAGAAATAGATAAATAGGTATTTCAGGGTTTTCGAAAATCTATCCCCAAGAGGGTAAAATAGGGGTTGAAAGTTTGTGTAGCGGGTCCGTCATTTTTAATGTAAGAAGCATGAAATTTTATAAAATAGCGTTTGGTTAGAAATAAATAAATATATAATTCAAGATTTCTGACAATTTACCCTCCGAGAGGATGAAATAGAGGTTGAAAGTTTGTATAGCGGGTCCGTCATTTTTGATGTTAGAAGCATGAAATTTATTATACAAGCCTCTGATTAGAGATAGATAATCTATATATATATATATACAATTATATATGAGATTTGCACCAATATATTGACTCATCACCATATCTCTGGAACCATAAAGCGTAGAGACTTGAATTTTGGTAGGAATATTCCTTTCGCCGAGTAGAGGTCAGCTAAGAAATCTGATTTTGTTCAACTCTCATCCAAAACAGATTTTTCACATAATATATCTTATCATTCACTTTATATGTAGGAGACTGGAGAGCCTATACCAAACATCATTAACAGTTGCCATAGTAACCGATTTCATGATGTTTTTATTGATAAACTAGCTGTTGCCCGAGGCTTCGTTCTTTAACTATACTACTACATATTTTAAAGAGGTAAAATTTGTTTTTTTTTGTATGTTTGTTTGTAATTTTTTCTTATAGTATAGTTAGGCGGTCGAGCAAATGGACCACCTGATGGTAAGTGGTGACCAATGCCCATAGACATTGGCATTGTAAAAAATGTTAACTAACACTTATACCACCAATGCGCCACTAAACAAATTTCGTTTGAAATGTATCAATTTTGTAATCTATCATTTTTAATGAAATCGTGTCTTTTTCTTACTTTTATTTTATTTTGTACAACTCAAACGTTTTATAAAATTGAGAAATGTCGCTTTTTTGGCGGGCGTTAATAACAGACTGCACCACAGTTTTATACTATAGCAGTTATTATCGTTCACGTTTTTTTTAAGGATCTGATAATTAAAATGCTTTTGAAATAAAATTATTATATTTTCAATTAAAAAAGAGGTAAAATGAGTTATTTTTTATGTTTGTTTGTATCCTAATTTAACATTTTTGCATTGAAAACCATACAAATATACAAACTAATAAGAATGAAGTTGAATAAAGGAGGACAACGCTGTTTAGTGTAACAATAAAAATAATAATAATGGCCTCCGGACCAATTTCGACCACGGCGGCCAATCTTAAGAAAGGTGTGCCAACTGCGCTGGACATTTTTTTTTTTTTTTTATTGCAAAGGAAGGCGGACGAGCATGTGGGCCACCTGATGGTAAGTGGTCACCAATGCCCATAGACATTGGCATTGTAAGAGATGTTAACCATCGCTTACATTGCCAATGCGCCACCAACCTTGGGAACTAAGATGTTATGTCCCTTGTGCCTGTAATTACACTGGCTCACTCACCCTTCAAACCGGAACACAACAGTACATTATAATGCACAAGTGTTTGCGCAAACACAGGTGCACTCTTTATTCCCTAACTCTCATAATTCGATGGGATGGCAAACCGACACGATTGAAAAGATTTCAGACGCAAGATCGACGCATGGGGGGTGTAAAAAAAATCAGAAATATAATCAATAAAAAATTACATATTAAGACACGTTTTTGGTAAATAAACCAGACTAAGCGTAGTACCTGCTGTTCGCTCCCGATATCTATGGTGCGCTTTTTGCTCACTTTATGCATGATTTTATGTACCAGTCTTTCTAAGCGAAAGCACAAATTCGAAGCATATAAAAATGAATTTACATGACTGTGTATAATCAAACTGAAACTATTAAATTGCATAGGGATTCATGTCATGATAAGAATATCATCATCGTTCGTTTCTATCTGTTTTTACTAATTTGAACAAAAAGCAATAATTGTGACCTATTTATAATAGCCTTAGATATATAGATATATAGCCTCCCAATCTATTTTTGTTAAAGATAAGTAATATAAACATGTAGTACATTATTTTTAGTATCTCAAATAGTTTTCGTTTATGTTATTTTTTTTTAATCCTCATTTAGATAAATCTATATATATAAAGGAGATTTCCACGTATATACTCACTCATCACGATATCTCTGGAACCAAAAGGCGTAAAGACTTGAAATTTGGTAGAAATATTCCTTTCACCGAGTAGAGGTCAGCTAAGAACGGATTTTTGGAAATTCCATCCCTAAAGGGGCGAAACAAGGGATGAACCGTAGTATGTAAATCCGTCATTTTCAAAGTTAGAGTAATGATATTTTATACACAATTTACAGGTTAGAAATAAATAAGTACACAAATCAGAGTTTTCCAAAATTCACCATCTAAGAGGGTGAAATAGGGGTTGAAAGTTTCTATTCTGTTTTTACTAATTTGAACAAAAAGCGATAATTGTGACCTAATTAAAATAGCCTTAGATATATAGATATATAGCCTCCCGATTTATTTTTTTTGTTAAAGATAAGTAATATAAACATGTAGTACATTATTTTTAGTATCTCAAATAGTTTTCGTTTTTGTTATTTTTTTTCTATTTTGTTATAATCCTCATTTAGATAAATATGTTAATAATTGTTATTATAATTATTAATACCTTGAAGTAGCCAGAAGTGAATAATTTAGATGATATGTTCATTAAACCAGAATCGATAGTAACATTGACAGGGATGTGAGGAACCGGATAAATGCAGGGTGGATGAAATGGCGACAGGTGGACGATTTGTGAATGCCTTTGAAGATCAAAGGGAAGATTTATAAGACCGTTATAATACCTGTCATGATGTATGGTTCTAAATGTTGGGCAGCCAAAGAAGATGATGTAAAAAGAATGCATGTGGCAAAGATGCGAATATTAAGAGGGATGTGCGTTGTAACTATAATAAACAATATAAGAAACGAGTATATCAAAGGAAGTCTGGAAGTAACACCGACAGCTGAAAAGTTAAAGGGTAATAGATTAGCGTGGTATGGGCATGAGAAAGGTTGAAAAACATGTTACTAGAGGGATGATCAGTATGAAAGTTGATGGATATAAGAGAAGCCGAAGAAAGTGTGGATGGATTGTGTAAGAAAGGTGTAATTACGAGTGACAGAAAGAAGTGAAAGAAAATTAAATATTGTACCAACCCTACGTAGTCCCACTAAGGGTAGGAAAAAGAAGACTAGAAGATATCATCGATTCCTTAACATTTTCTTTAGTAGTTCTTTATTACAACGCCCTATACTGAACATACACGGCAATGTACGGGCGAATAGATCGATAAGTGAACATTTAAACGTTATTGATTTAAAAAAGCACGGAATAAAATCCTTATTTTACCCGAACGAAGTCGGGACGGGCAGCTAGTTTCATATATACCTTGTGAAATATTAACAACTGACAGCGATATGCTATTTTGAAGTTTATATCCTTTAAGTATTATATTAATTATAATCAATTTCGCAAATCAATTTCTGTCATATAATGAACGTGATCTTCAATGAGTTTGAGTTTGTTCTTATAGAATTCCATTAATGTTATCTTAAGCGGAATTATCAATGCTAAACTAATATGTAAGTACTAAGTACCAAGCTCTAAGAGACCGCTTGTTATATATCATCAGATATCAATTTGTATATAAGATCGTCATTTATATGTATGTATGTATTTTTTTTTAATACAATTTATATACATTTTATAATTTGTTTTCTAATATGTACTTAATTCACATTTGCATAACATAGTATTCACTACCATTGCTTAGCTTTTTATAGTTCCTAACTTAATTTATTGAGTACGAAATTTATTTATTTTTTTCTTTATATTTATATTTCTTTAATTCTGTTTAGTCATTGCTGTATGTGCTTGATGTGGTCTCCTGTAATTGAAGGAGCATGTTTTATAATATTATTCAATTCAATTTACTTGTAACTGTGTATCTTTTGTTGGAGATCCTTAAATAAACAACGGTACATTATATATATAGATAATATAACTTTAAAACTTATATTAGTTCTTAGTTCGAAACAAAATGACAACAATAATACTTAATAACTATTTTATTTTAACAGAATCAAACCCGTGGTCTTTTCGGGAACTGGTCATTGGATGTGAATGACGATTTCACACGACCAGACGGAACAATCTCACCAGTTGACATAAACAACTTCCAATCAGCGCACAGAGACTTCGGACAACATTGTTAGTAGTTTTAACAGTACTTATTTAGAGCATTATCAAGAAAACGCACTTTCACCTTAGCATTCTGTAAACTCTATTTATCTCCTTCTAAGATTAATCAACACGTTGATTAATGTATTTTTATAATATCTACTTTTACAAGTCATAACATAACAGAAGTAAATACATATTAAACCAGAAGGAACTTTAGTAAAAGTATTATCGTCACGTGGTTTCTGTATATCATAATACTCTTTTTGAAGTGAAAACTTCTTTCGTCTTCTTCTTTCGTCTTTCAAATCACAACGATAGCATCGAAAAAGCGACAGTAAAAAGAGACTGACACATAAATTCATAAGATTTAACGTGGGATAAAATGAGATAGAGAGATACATAGGAAGCATCATACAATGTTTCTTATGATCGTGGTTCTCTTTGTGCTCTGCTTCGTACCCACTCCACTCGTGTTTACCAAGGCATAGTGTCAAAATTTTTGAAGGTTTCACTTCTACCACGTGTGAATTGCACACATGTTTTTTTTTCATCGATATATCAGTTCTTCTTAAATATTTATGCTAATTGAGAAACGTTTTCAGGGCGACTTAGCGATCGAGAACAAAAAGATATAGGTGTAGCATTGTTTGTAAGAGAGTACGGTCGAACTGCAGCTTACTATAATGACGATCAATTCATGCCGAACTTTATACGAGAACCGGCAGACTTCCTGCCTGCCAATAGATCGCAGGATGTTGCGAGAGCTGCTGAAATATGCCAAGATTCGTATCAATGTCGATATGATTTCGGTATGACCCTTAATAGAGATATGGCGGAATTCACGAAGAATTATCTTTCTTCGATTGTAAGTATATGTTTTTCCCACTTCTCCAGTAGCTAAAGCAATATGCTGCATGATGTCTACTTGTTAATAAATAACCTAATTATAAAACCTTCCTAAGCCTAAGATAATTTGATATGTAAGATAGCTTAAGTTACGATGGGTTTGACATGCCGTAAGGATAAAAAACCCTTAAAAAATAGATTGAAAAATAAAAAAGGTGTATGTTTTTTATGTTGTTTGTTAAGTATTTAGTTGCCAGTAACCTACAAAACATTATCCGATTTCATTTCAATGTTTTGTAGTATTTTCAATTTTTATAGTATTAGTAGGCGGACGAGCAAACGGGCCACTTGATGGTAAGTAGTCACTAACGCCCATAGACATTGGCCCATAGACAATACGCCATCAATCTTAGGCACTAAGATGTTATGTCCCTTGTGCCTGAACTCACCCTTCAAACAGAAAGAAAATAATACCAAGTACTGCTGTTTTGCGGTAGAATATCTGATGAGCTGGTGGTACCCAGACGAGCTTGCGAGCCCTACCACCAGTGAAAGTGAAGTTTTAGTACGATTATTTATTGATTAAAGATTCGTAACTGTATTGAAACACTAAGTTTAAAACATCAATAGATGGATGAGATGTGATGAGTCAACATGACGCACACTAGAAACTGTTTAAGACGTAATAGCATAATCAAGTACTTTTATTATTGTGTGTAAATATATGCAGATTGTAAGGTTAAGCGATTAACGTGGGAAAATAGATATAATAGAGAAATCGTAAAACTATTTAAAGAAACTCTTTGATATATACTAATAACTAAATTTTAAAGTCCTACGAAATTTTCATTTATAAAATGTTAGTTACACAATCGCTTTTATCGACTGTAGTTAAACTTTAGTTTTTTACAATTTAAGTAACTCTCCTATATTTTAAAATGGATAATTCCTATTATTTAAATTAATATGTATTTTTTTGTAATTATGATCTTGAATTTTTTTGAGTTTCTACAATATTTTAAGTGAATTAGATGTCTTATGTTAAATAGTTGCGTGTTTTCGCTTTTACATCTTTAGATGCCCATTGTTCTCTAATTATAGTAGACTCATCAAGGTCTTTATGTTAAGGGAATGCCCATAGAAATATTCAGTATCACTTCGACTGTTGCAGTTTCATACATAAGATCATAATTTAAAAAATATCCTACACGTGGCATTTTCTATATTTAGTGCTATTTTGTTTTTAGACAAATATAAGAGAGCAAAATGCCCGTCGTGTGATCAGTTGCGGAATCTTGGAGACACCTCGCTTCGGCCGAAAAAGTAACTTCTTCTTCACCCCAGGCACCAGGGTAAGTGATTTTAAAAAAGTTTTTTTTTAATATTTTGTCAACTTTTTTGGAATAATTGAAAGTGATAGTGTTTGTTTATATCTTTAATTATAATTTACAGGTTAACTTTGAATGTAACCAAGGTTTCAATCTCGTCGGTGACAAACGACGTATTTGTGAAGACAACGGCAGATGGAACTTACCTGACTACGGTTACACTGAGTGCTTACGTAAGTATTCAATTTTAAACTCAATTATGTAGTGCGAAAAGTATATTTTGTGTTTGATGGAGATGATAATTATTATGTGGTTATTTCACCATTACGGTACAGATCAGAATCTTTCGAACGTACGAGACGAATTATTTATAAAAACTGCATTGATTGGATTTAATTCTGTGACTAATATCCAAGTGGTTACTGACTAAATTGTTATTTACTTTATACTTTATCATTTTCTTAAGAACTTAAGGAACAAATATTTATGAACAGGTCTTCAGGAGTATTCACAGCGCGCCTTGTTCTTGACCGGGGGTGTCATAGTGGCAGTTATTGTACCTTTAGCTCTCCTCATTTGCCTACTTTGGTTCTGGTGTTGGTATAAGCCGAGGACCGAAGGCAAAGAAGGATTCCGCTTTGAAGACATACCGCGATCGAAATCAGCCTCTCGACTTAATCTTAGATCTGCTTCAATGGGAAACATCACAGATACCATGAAATCCTCAACTTTGCGTAGCCAAGATTCTGATGTAAAGCCTAAATTACCTGATACTCCTACAGAAGAAACTCCAATTAAACCCCTTTCCACTCTTATGAGATCAGCACCACCACCTCCTTCTGAACCACAAGATGGTGATAGTTCTGGATTAGGTTATACAGATTCGAATAAAAGTGATTCCGGTAAATCAGACAAACCAAAGAAACGTCGTGCTTATGATAAAACTTATAGAACAAATGAGCCCTTACCCAATGCGCCTGATGTTGAATTCCCAGAAAAACTTTGGGATTTATCTGAGGAAGACTTGTTGTCCTTAACAACTCCATCTGAATCTGAGTCAAATCGAGATTCAACTCTAACTCGCCCTGCAAATGATATCAAATATCTTAGCAAGCCACGCCAAACCGGCCGTCATGCTCTCCCTGGTCCCAGTGATTCTGGCTATTCAACCAAAGACGGTTCCGAAGACCCTTATGCGACAAAATATGGGGGACAATACAGTCCAATTCCATCCCAATATTCACCCACTTATTCTGAAATTTATTCTCCACCAATAAGTCCAACGTCTGATATCAGTCCACGAAATACTTATAATAATCCAGGCTTACCCGAGCCACCTAAAAGTGCTCCACCGACTGAAATTAAAACATTCACTATGCCCCCTCAAAGAGGTAAATCTGTTGAAACACTTATCGATCCACCTACCTCTGAAATGCCTACATTTAGCAGTCGATCGACTATGGTTTAAACTTGTTAAATCTTGCTAATTTAGAAAATTTATTAATATCCCACTGAAATAGTAATAAAAATAATTATATTAATCACTGCCCAAATGATGACAAATTTTGGAGTACAGGGCTATATTTTTAGGTTAATGGTTTAGTAGTTAAGCTTACTTTTATATGCAAAACAAACAAAACAATTTCTTAAGTCGTATAACAGCGCTGATGATACAGACATGCAGGATTTCAGATAGCTGTGGTTATTTCCATTGATGTAAATAACATTTTCTTGATTTGATGTTTAAATTTTTCTGTTTAATAGAAAAAATGTAATGTAAAAATATGATTAAATACAATTTACAAAAATCGAAAGAATATCACTGAGAGAGGAAATTTCTGTTCTGAAGAATCTAAAGGTAGAATAACTTCCACTATGGTATAAAATTAGGTTTTTTTTTTTAATAAATAGGAAAGCAAGAAATAAAGCTACCACAGTAAAGTGGAATAGAAATTTTCTCGGTCATGTGATGTGTTCTAATTTACCCTAATCTGCTGTATTACTTGCTTTCTTATCACCGTGTACATAAAAAAAATTGGGACACGCGTCTAAACAGGTTGGTAACATTTTTATTTATATTTAGATAAAGCGTTAGACTGATAATAAGTTTTATCAATATGCAACATTGCTGAATAAATAACTATAACAAAACGTTTAAGTTAGTCATGGACAAGTCAACAAAGTATACATATAAGTCGGAGATATTAAGAGTATATAATTGATTATTCTGAAGATTACATGACGATTTACATTTTTTTCATTATTGCAGTAAAATGTATATATAGCTAGCCAAATCCAATAAATAATCCAAAAAACAATAAATAAATAGGTACAAAAACATATGGTTGAAAAATATAACAGGCTCGATCAGGCCTAGATAAACTTCTTCTATTTGTAACGGAACGATTTATTCCGTTAATCTTTTAATGCACGACTTATAATAATTATGAAACTACTCACTCATGAAAAAACTATGATATGTCCAAACGCTTAAATAAATTAAATATACAAATTATGTTCATGTTGGAGTTGTGTTAAAATTATCTTAGCTTCAGATTTATGATTCAAAATCAAAATCGTTCTAATATTTTTTTCTATAGGTCTCCAAGAGTATTCCGCCCGAACGTTAGGAGCTACATGGGGTATTATTAGCGCTGTGATGCTTCCTATCATGGTGGTACTCATTTGTATTGGATGGAGAATCTTGAAGAAGAGGAAAGAAGAAGAAAATGAGGAGAGCGACTTCTTACCAATAAAGTAAGATAAAATTATCTTTCTTGAACTTACAGCTGTAATTCTATAACAAATTTACAACTCACTTCTCATAAGAGTATCGTGTCTGACTTCCGACATTTCACTATCCTTATATGCTATGGATTTCAAGTTTGTTCTTACATAATAGTTCAATTTTCGAAAAAGTTCCTAATCGCTCAGTACTTAGTGCACAGTCAGTCACTAACCAGCACAGTCTACTGGTGGAAGAGCTATGTGCAAGCTCGTCTGGGTAGGTACCACCCACGCATCCGATATTCTACCGCAAAACAGCAATACTTGATATTGTTGTGTTCCGGTTTGAAGGGTGAGTGATCCAGTGTAATTACAGGCACAAGGGACATAAGATCTTAGTTCCCAAGTTTGGTGGCGCATTGGCGATGTAAGCGATGGTTAACATTTCTTACTAAGCCATTGTCTAAACAAGTCAAAAGAACAAGCAAAATTATTTGAGTCTTTCAACCTTTTATATCGTTTTTGTTTTTTTTTTCTTCAGGACGCGTTCAATTGATCCTGATGATATCAAACTTAATTCCGACGACGAATCGATACCTTACAAGAAGGATGTAACGGAAGACAGTCCGGTACCAACCGATCCTGTTAAAGTGGAAGACGTAGCCAATGATAATAATTCATACCCCTACGGTCAGTACAACGACTCGGAGCAAGAGCCACAACAATACCAGCAACCACAACAATACCAACAACCGCAAGAGCAACAACTGCAGCAACAACCGCAGTCAAGTAGGCCATGGGCTGGTGAAACAGAAATAAATTAATATAATTTTCTATTAATATATTTTAATAGTTACTTGCTCTTAAATACTTAAGTTGTAATCTACATTGAAAATGCAACAATTTATTATTATAGTCTTATAAATATCGTTTAATTTTTTTGACAATGTAGTTTTGCCAGTTTAAAAGGGTTCACAAAGTTTAGCCCAGTCAGTTGAGTGGAACTCGCTGGCGGATACTAACAAACATTACAAAGATAATGTGACTAACTTTATTAATTTTTGTTATACCTAACTTAAATTCTTCTACTTTTTGATTAAGAGCATAAACTAATTGAATAGATATAGCCTATATATTACGTTTTTTCATAACTTATAAACTTAATTTTAAGAAAAACTTGTCGTAAAGTAATATATATTTTCTTTAGAATGTTATAGTCAAAACGTCCCACCTCGTCTAATATCTTATAAGTCATTGCGTTTGATTTAAAATATTGTAAACAATAGTCATGACAATATACTTTCCTACTTACGAAATCATTTACCTATATATTTAATTCTTGAGCGTTTCTTAGTCAAGAAGTGCCATTTAGTTTTTACATTTTCTTCGTTTAATATTTTGGCAATTGTGAGTTTCGTTTTTATTTTAATTAAATATTAATTTCACATATATTTGTGTTTTATTTTTAAAGGACTTATCCCTGACTCTTTTGCTAAATATTGTAAATGAAGTTATAACAAAAAAATAAGATAGAAATCAACCTATAGATCAGGCGGGACTTAGAAAAAATTACAATACGATTGCCTATGTACCTACACACTATAATAAAATGCATTCAACAGTCTGAACAACCACTACAAGAAGCTTGAGACACGGTCTGGCTTTTGCGGTTGTGCTACAACTTTTATTTCGCAACGGCGCCCGCTGTACGTCGCTGCTATCGCTTATCGCACTTTGTGGTTGTGGTTGAGTGACACGCAGCGTATATTTTTTATTAAAAAATATTATCTATTATAATTTTAATATGTTCTAAAATTGTCCATATTAAAATTAGCTTAAGAGCGAAAAAAAACTCCATCGTCAATGTATTTATTCAACTTTTTTCCCGATATAAACATATTTAAAATACTACGTACTCTGAACTGCACGATAACGAATTATACTTTAGCGCACAATAAAACAAGTCGTCTTGTGCTTATTATATATGTATAATACATCTAATGTGCTCATTATATAATAAACACAGGTTTGAATACAGCATTTTGAATGACTGTGTTATTGAGTGAAAGGCAGAAGAAAAAAAATATGGTCAACCGTATTACCTTTCGCTGGAAAAGTGTGTAAAGCGAGGGCATCGGCCACATAAACGTTAAACGTGATATAATTTTGGACAATCATTTTTTGAGTATCTGTATCCAGCACGACCCTATCGTCATGCCTCTGACGGCCTTAAATTGAAATGAACAGCGTCATTAAGTCGACCTACCGTGGCTTGAGACACCAAGCAAGATACTAACACTATACAATATATATTTAAAAAACTACAGCAATAGTAAAAGTCGCTTAAAATTAGAATCGAAAGGTAAATCAAGACCCTAGAACCTAAGTAATGGTAAATATAATTTTTAGTAATCATTATTATTACTGGGTTATTTTATATTTTTAGTTGTCATGTAAATAGTGATCAATAATTACTTTACGTTTTTTACAAGCCTGTATGAAGTAATGCCTTATCCATTAGGAATGAATAAAGCAAGCAACTAACATGTTTTTTGTTTGACATTGACATGTAGAATTGTTGTTAGTCTGTCCCTATTTTTATTTATTTAAATTCTGGTTCTGGTTAAATTCAAAATATTATTTATCGTAATGAATATTTAATTTATTATTTAACGAATGTAAATTGTAATTAAATTTTCGTTGTAAATGTAGCTGTAAATTAAAAGTGTACCTTATGTAATGTGTACAAGCAATTAATACTTCTAATGCTATTAATTAACAACAAATTATAAAAACAAATGCATCGGTAAGTTTCACATCCTATATGAATATTAGAAAGTTACCCATTTAGGTTTAACGCTTCTAAATAGACTTATAATTAAAGAACTCTTTACAATCTACGATATTAAATAAATATCATGTATTTTTATTTATTTTGTTGCTATGATAACTTACTATATTAACTATATAAAAAAATTCATTTAATGTCTAGTAATATATTCGAGTTCCTTCATTATTCCAAATACTACGTTACACAAATAATTTCGCTCAAATTACCCATTTGTTTAGTTTCTGTCCATAATTTATTTATAGTACAGAAATAATTCTTCATCTTAATATATTTATATATATTGCTTACAGCATCAAATTAATTTAAGAGAATATATGAAACCAAATATGAGTACAATCTATGAATTAACAGAATATTGCCAAGTACATTAACAATCATGAGCCTAAAATGAATTTCTCATTGAAATATGTCTTCAACTGCCTATTTTTTCGACCCTGGCTAGGCGTTCCATTGGGTATATGGGTAGCAGTTTCCGTTGCTTACTATTGGTGGTTGATATCTAGAATAGATGTACTGGAAACAGAGAATAAAGTTATCAAGAAACAGCTAACTGTTAGTGGAATTCGAGAATTTTCAGAACCTGATAACAAGTATTACATTCCCGAGGTAAGTTAGTTTTGTTATTTGTTATAGAAATTGTCTTTAGAGATCATGTAACTTCTGATATTATTAATTTTATAGGAAACAGTTTTGGTGAAGATGCCTTTGCTATCAATATTGGCATTATGAGAGACTAAAAAGAATCATAATATTTTACTCCAAATTTTATATAATAATTATTATGCCGCTAATTATACAAAAAAAAAACACATGATTAGCAACAACACACCGACCACACAGCCCATAGACGCCTAATGTTTGATTTCACGTATTGAATTCATTCCGCCGAAAGACGAGGTAAGACGAAGCGGGGTTGCAACGCCGTGATTGGCTAATTCAAGGCCACAATGAAAGATAGTAATGTACAGTGCATATTTTTCAGTTAATGATTGTCGATAGACTTATTGATAAAATATTAAATGTATTCCACGTATGTATATCAATATTAAATGTATGTACGCTTAGGGGACACCCTTAACCTAATCTAATCAAAAAATTGAGTAGTGGGATTTTATGCAGAACGAACGCATTCGCTGGTGCTAAAATTCGTGGACTACAACACTTTTGTAAATTTATAAAAGTTACAGCTTAACAGCTTTTTAATTATTAATACAGTTTTGATTAAATAAATAAACAAAAAACAAAAGCGTTGATAACATTTATGAATAAAAATAAATAATAAAAATAAAATAAATATATTATCGACAACGAATTTGCTACGCCGCTAGATACACGTGCCACGAAACGTTAGAAAGAAATAGATTACTTTACGCAACGGGAAAGAATGAGATGGCACGATAGTTTGAGTACTTTGTTTTAAAACCACGACCAGTGAACCGTGAACTCCGTTCTAGCGAAAAAATTCGAAATAGATTCGTAGTTTTCGAAAACAAATAAAGATAATAGTTACTTACAAGTGAAATGTTATTCCATCTTTATTCATATTAGATGTGCTACTGCTTTTACCGCACCATTTAATGCTGCACTGTGGCATTTTGATTTTTTTTTAACTTTCTTAACTCACTCCGACACTCGTGTTGACAGGTCACAGTACTGGTCGACACTGATTGAATGTTTTCACGCGGACATTGATATGAGCGTTATAAGGCTGATTGTTTGTGAAAATCGTTCGCCTGTTATTAGGCGTCTATAGGTTGTGTGGTCGATGCAACAACATAAGCTGTAAAGTGATAGTTAAATTTCAAGGTTTTCAATTTACATTTTTTATCAGTACATGAATAATTGAATACGGCCAAAATGTTTTCAATATATTATGTCTAATTACAATTTTATAAAAATATATTGTCTTGTTACTTAAACCAGCAATTGTGCTTTAACTTTCAAAAGCATATTTCATACATCAAAGATTTTCTTAATAAATTACATGAAATCATTTAATTTACAAACAAAAAATCGGAAATGATAATGCTACATTTATTGACCAGTTCTTTCCCATGTTGAAGATTTTTTAATTTACCAGACACTTCATTAGATTCCAGATGCAGTGGGAACATTATGTGAAACGATACACATAGCTCTAGTCTGTATGGGGAAATGTACAAGGATAATCACACCATTGCTCAAATCTCTACTACACCATAGTCAGAACCCAGTACACTTTCATTTCATTGTTGGCTCCGGATCAGCTCATACCATCACCAAGCTTTTCGAGACATGGGATCTACCAGATGGTATATATATATTGTTTTCACTTGATCAATTGCTTCTATTGATATTTATATTGTATCATACCAGGAATTACCGCTTAATGGGAGTTATGAGGGATCATGTGGCACACTTTTTTTAGCCTTGTGATGTCTTCTGTGTAAAATCGTTTATGGTGATTGGCGAACCATGAAACATAATTTGTGGTGTCGCCATATTGCTAAATCTTGTCAGTATCAATCATCCCTAAAAGATACTAACTGTATCTAAAAATATTATATTTGTGTGTGGTTAAATAACTCTAGCCCATCTGTTACATGACTACATTATAGCTTGTGTGATTGGCTTCAATATATAACCAATTTTTAAGAATAGAAAACAAATATTAAAAAAAAGGTTTATGAAATCAAAAAGGTGTTCAACATTGCCTATGTGGTCTTCACTTGATTTTTTTTTTATTATTATATATATATATTACATAAGAAGGCGGACGAACATGTGGGCCACCTGATGGTAAGTGGTCACCAATGCCCATAGACATTGGCATTGTAAGAGATGTTAACCATCGCTTACATCGCCATTGCGCCACCAACCTTGGGAACTAAGATGTTATGTCCCTTGTGCCTGTAATTACACTGGCTCACTCACCCTTCAAACCGGAACACAACAGTACAAAGTACTGCTGTTTTGCGGTAGAATATCTGATGAGTGGATGGTACCTACCCAGACGAGCTTGCACAAAGCTCTACCACCAAGTCAATCATAAACAATAAATGTAAATTTCATCTATTAAAAATGTATTGTAATCAAATATTCATGTTCACAGTTGAATATACATGTTACAACACGCAGAATCGTCTGTCAGAAGTACGTTGGATACCAAACAGTCATTATTCCGGTATATACGCTCTGGTCAAGCTACTGTTCCCGAGCATTCTGCCCCATTCCTTAAAACAAGTCATTGTACTGGATTCCGATCTAACGTTTCTTAGCGATATAGTTGAACTGTGGAATATGTTTAATAACATGACTGATGATCAAGTAAGTGAATTCAGTTCGTCAGTAATTATAAGACCTGTGTTTCATTCATGTTGTCCACTTGTGTTTATAATTCATTTCATGCTCAA
Source organism: Nymphalis c-album (assembly GCA_963151315.1). Taxonomy (NCBI): domain Eukaryota; kingdom Metazoa; phylum Arthropoda; class Insecta; order Lepidoptera; family Nymphalidae; genus Nymphalis; species Nymphalis c-album. The sequence continues at coordinate 7,019,133 of OY720607.1, read as the reverse complement.
TGGGAGGAAAACATTGTGGTTAAACCTGATGGTGTCAGCTCAACGTCGAACACATATGTAAGCACCAATGCTTATTGGAACATTGGTGAAATAACGTCCAACCTTCTCCGTAAAGCAGAGCAGACTTAATCCTAGTAGTGGGACATACACTATAACTCTTATTTAACATTCCTTACTCAACCACCAAGGAAAATGGTTTTTTTTTATTGCATTGGAAGGCGGACGAGCATATGGGCCACCTGATGGTAAGTGGTCACCGACGCCCATAGACATTGGCATTGTAAGGGATGTTAAACATCGCTTACATCGCCAATGCGCCACCATTCCCTGGGAACTAAGATCTTATGTCCCTTGTGCCTGTAATTACACTGGCTCACTCACCCTTCAAATCGGAACACAACAATAGCAAGTATTGCTGTTTTGCGATAGAATATCTGATGAGTGGGTGGTACCTACCCAGACGAGCTTGCACATAGCCCTACCACCAAGTAAAAGTTTCTCTTGTGTCAACAAGCTGTTGTTATACATAATAACACTACCAATGTTTATTTGACGTGGTTACTAATTATCATGCATTAGCTGAGTTTCATTTACTTGTCAATCTTCCAATGATAAATAAAGATATAATAGAATTTTTTGTTACATTTTAATGAGTAGGTATTTTTAGTTTTAAGTAAAAATTGTCTTTGAAAAAAGTCAATTTTTTTTTGTATATATATATTTTACACTTGTAATTTTTCAGTACATTGGCCTAGTGGAAAACGAAAGTAATTGGTACTCGAACACGGAGACACGTTGGCCAGCGTTAGGCCGAGGCTACAACACAGGAGTGATGCTGCTAGATTTGTACAAAATCCGACGAAAAATCAACTGGACATCAGTATGGCATGAAACGGTCACAGAGAACTTGGAAAGGCTAAAGGAGACGACGCTGGCTGATCAAGATGTTATAAATGCAATAATAAAAAAATATCCAAAAATATTGTACTCTATAAGCTGTCAGTACAACGTCCAAATGTCAATGCAGACATTGGCGAAGACTTGTTACGGTGAAGATGTAAAGAATGTTAAGGTATATCTCTCAAATTAAATTAGTCTTAACTTTTTAGACCATTTTTGATTTAATGTAGCGCGTAACGATGGGGCCAACATATAGGCTGCCTATAAAGGCCCCTTAAAAATACAAGAATAAAAAAAAAATTGTGCTTTTAGGTCCCTATATATATAGGTAAAATATATAAGTAAAACGCCATCGCAAATATAATTCATTGTTGAAAGAAAATCTTTACATGAATGGTTTTTAATTTTTGACATAGATAATGAAAATCGTTATTATTCATACAGATTATATATTATCGTTATTTAAATAATAGTATCTGTATCTGAGGTTCTTGTCGAAATGAGACAGATCTACAATAAAATTAATTTTAATTGAGTCAAATGTATTCTCAAAAATGTTTTTGAATAATATTTGTTTAATTTGATTTTGCTTTTTATACTGTCTTCCAAAGACCAATTTCAATAAAAATGTTCAAGATTTCATTTTTATTTAAAATTTTAAATTATATTTAAATTATACATAAAAAAATTATTACAGATAATCCATTGGAACTCACCGAGTAAATATAACGTTCAGATTCGTGATTCGGATTATTTTAAAAACATACACCAGTCGTATGTAAATTTCGATGGGAACTTGTTACGTGAAAAACTCCATAGATGTTCACAAAACGAAGTTGTTACATATAAGGTATGGCCTATTTACAATTGAGAAATTATCTTCGCTTATTATATATACTAATAAATAAAACGAAGAGTTTAATTTTTGATCCGGCTAATCTCAGGAACTACGGGTTCGTGGACCGACGATCGTGGGTTCAAACCCGGGCAAGCACCACTCAATTTCATGTGCATAATTTGTGACTCGTCTCGTGCTCGACGGTGAAAGAACACATCGTGAGGAAACCTCCATGTGTCAAATTTCACCGAAATTCTGTCACATGTGAATTCCACCCGCATTGGAGCAGCGTGGTGGAATAAGCTCCAAACCCTCTCCTCAAAAGAGGAGAAGAGGCCTTAGCCCAGCAGTCCGACATTCGTAGGCTGTCTACTGTACATAAACAATAGAATCTTTATCTGTGGTCTCCTTTAGATGAATCACTCCGACCTGTGCCTGAGTTTCCGCGCGGCGCAGCGCATCAAGTTCCGCACGCACCTGTACTACATGGACTACAGCTACGTCGGCGTGGACAGCTTCGACGTGACGCTCGTTCTACAGCTGTCCATGGATAGACTACAATTTCTGGAGAGACTTGTTAAGCATTGGGATGGTATCAATTATTATTATTATTCTTTTTATGTATCTGACGTATTATTATTTTTTCTCAACTATTGTTTTTTTTCTGGCTCTTCTAGTTATAATGGTGATAACTTATGACGGAGTAAATCTATTTTTGATTGTTTTTTTTTTCGGAAATTGTTATATTAGCTCCAAACCTTCTCAAAAGAGGGGAGATGGTCTAAGCCCAGCAGTGGGACATTCACCGGCTGTTACTGTACTGTTTATATATATATACAGCATTTTAAGCTTTACAAAATTATATATATATACGTATATATATATATATATATACATATATATAGTATATATCCCAGTAGTGGGACGTACAGGCTATCACTGTACTAATACATTTTTATGTAATTACTAGCGTTTAGCCCACAGCTCCACCCGCGTAGTTCCCGTCCCCGTACTAATACGGGGACAAAATGTAGGCTATGTTACTCGCTGATAATGTAGCTTGTATCCATTGGTTTAAAAATTCTTAAAAACAGTTTTTTGGTTTACGCTTGAAAGCGTAACCAACAAACAAACTCACATTCGTTTTTATAATATTTTCGAGAACGTAGATGTTTAATGTTATTATTATTATTATTTCAGGTCCATTAAGCGCGGCGATATACCTATCGGACTGTGAAGTAACGAAATTAGAAAGTTTTATCCGTGATTGGTCGTCAACTCTCAGCTCTAGGAACAATATCGGCTACCATTTAGTTTTTAAACACGATTCGGTAAGTTATTATACATTTAACGCCTTAATACATGAACAAAGTCAATTAAATTTAATAATATAATGTATTATATGTATATTTGAATGTAATATATATTCTCTTCTACTCGATGGTAGAGCTTTGTGCAATCTCGTCTTGGTAGGTACCACCCATTCATCAGATATTCTACCGCAAAACAGCAGTACTTGGTATTGTTGTGTTACAGGCACAATATTAGTTCCCAAGGTCGTTGGCGCATTGGCGATGTAAGCGATGGTTAACATCTCTTACAATGCCAATGTCTGGGCGTTGATGACCATATCATTGTCATATGTAACTTTTTTAAGCATATGGGCCACCTGATGGTAAGTGGACACCAACGCCCATAGACATTGGCGATGGGTTTGCGATTTTCTTAATTTTAGGTACTATACGTACTATATAGCACGTACACTATAATTCCTTCCTTATAATTATTTTGTATTAAAGGCTGTCTGAGAGTAATTTCATAAAGCAATAATAAGCCTCTGTACTCTACCTCGAATAAGTCTATTAGCATGTAATATTTCTTATTTCTTGGGTGCACTTAAGACATTTTTTTTTCTATCTAGTTTGACTAAATACTGAAAGCTCATTGGTCGTTGATTATGTCATCAGCTGTCACTGACCAATTATCAGAATTAAAGTTAAATTAGTTTATCTGTCTCCAATCAGCGTTTCAGGAAGTGGTGATTAAGATAATTAACAATCTCTTAGTATTTATTATTTTTATTTATTTAAGAATTCGTTGCTTAAATTAACCCAGTTAAGCCAGACTGATAATGAACCTTGTGACTAAAGACATACGATTCGATTTCGCAGGTACATTATCCAGTGAACTATCTCCGTAACGTTGCATTGGAAAACGTAAACACACCATACGTTTTCTTGATGGACGTCGACTTCGTGCCGATGGCGGGTCTATACGAACACCTGAGGAACGCCACTAAGCTTATTAACCCTTATCCATTGAAAAAGGTAAAGTATATGTATTCGTGTAGTTTTGACAAAAGGCAAAATTTATATAAAGAAATAATCTCATTAATGTCCTATGGGCTTAAGCCACTCCCACTCTCTCTTTGAGGATGTATGGACTATGGAGTGTATTCCAGGGTGGACATATACGTGACAGAATTTAGATGAAATTTGACCCACGCCTTATAACTATGATTTCAAAAATATACAAATAATTACCTCAGATAGAATATAACTAGCGAAAAAAAATCACCCGATTCAAAATGAAACACTTCATTACAATTTTGATGAAAACATTCATTACAATTTTATTTACAATTGCGTAAAAAAACACAGCAACACTGAACATTGGTTGTGACGAGCTCTCATTTTTGATGAAAAAGTGTGATTTTTAGTAAACATTTAGTAGTTAAATCTTAATTAGTTTTTTTGTTATTTAAATATTTCAGTTTTTTATTTTTATATTAATTTGTTATTAATTACCTTTTTTTCGAAATTGTGATTGGCAATGGTGTCTTGGTTGTTGATATTTAGTTTTGGATGTAGGATATGTACAACTGTTGGAGATCCAAACAAATAAATAATTTGAATGTGAACTGCATGGAGGCGTTTCACAGTAACAATTCAACACACAAATCTGATCGGGCGGGATCTTGTAGCGACATCTATCTCGCCACATACGAACTATGAACAGACGTATCCTACATCGCGATATTAAAGTTATCAGAGTGATTGAACATAAATACAAGAACCCGACAACAATCGTCGGGCAGTAGCCCACCAGACACAACACCCGTCTGGTTGGAGGATCCTCCCTTTTCAATGGGGGTGTGTCCCCCAAAATCTAATCAAAAATTGAAATTTTTCAGTGTCTAGTAGTACCAGCGTTCGAGACTCAGAGGTACCGCGCATCTCCGCCGAGGTATAAGGAAGAACTTCTATCTCGTCTGTCGACTCCTAATAGCTTCGGTGACGTCGGCCAGTTCCGGGCCAGGGAGTGGCCGAGAGGACATAGGGCCACTAATTACTTGAAATGGACCACAGCAACCGCACCTTATGAGGTATGCCTTCTTTATATGTTATGATAGATAAACTTTTTGAAGCTTGCATTGGTTATTGTCAAGTTTCTTGTTGCTTTATTTAGTGGTGCCTGCATGCAAGCCCTTCCTTGTAGTTGTACCACCCCATCATCACATTTTCAACCGTTAAAAAGCAATACTTAGAATATTGTTGAAATTAGCGGCTTTAGAGATATTAACCATTCCTTACATCGTCAATTTGGGAACTAATATGTTATGTCCCTTGTGTCTCTATTTACACTGGCTCACTCACACTTCTAACCGAAACACAACACTACTAAGTATTTCCGTTTAGCGGTAAAATATGTGTGCGTAAGCCAAGATATATCATATATGAAATATATTACTTCATATAATATAATATAATATTATATATATACTAGCTGATACCCGCGACTTCGTCCGCGTTGCTTGATATATTAACAAAGCGTTCTTATGTACGAAGGAAAAAACATCAAAAAGATCGCAAGCAAAAATATACTTTGTTTAAACATACATCACTGAACACGCAGTGCATATACGAATCGTTGTTTCTTGAAACTTTAATAACTTTTTATTAAATGAAGATATCGCAATCATTTTTTTTTTATAAGGGTCAAGTGTCTAAGAAATAAAATTTAGAAAATTTCATTGAAATCTAGTAGTAGTTTTTCTTTAATGCGCGCACACTTGCAGACCTTTATATTTTTTTTTTTTTTGCATAGGAAGGCGGACGAGCATATGGGCCACCTGATGGTAAGTGGTCACCAACGCCCATAGACATTGGCGTTGTAAGAGCTGTTAACCATCTCTTACATCGCCAATGCGCCACCAACCTTGGGAACTAAGATGTTATGTAATAATATATAACACAGCAATAACAAGTACTGCTGTTTTGCGGTAGAATATCTGATGAGTGGGTGGTTCCTACCCAGACGAGCTTGCACAAAGCTCGACCACCAAGTAAATTCATCATTTCATTTTATTTATATAGATTACTTTTATGTTTTTTAGATAGAATGGGAACCGGACTACGAACCATATTTGGTAGTTCATCGCACTGTGCCTAGATACGATACGCGGTTTTCTGGCTTCGGGTGGAATAAGGTATGTTGAACACTAATCTCTATTTTATTTCAAGTATAGGTAAATAGTTGTTAGAAATATTATCCCTCAATTATTATACCTTTACCCTGACAACGTATAAGCAAGTTAAGACTTTTCTAATAATAGTACAAATCTTTGTTGAATTAGTAAGGGGTCATCCATTAATTACGTGAGGCGTTTAGGGGGGGAGGGAAACCTCACGCAATCTCACGTGGGGGAGAGGGTGGTCTTGGGAAATAACACGTATTTTTTTTTCAAAAGAAACAAACGCAAAATGCAGTGTATAATTGCGAGAAAATTGGATTAAATAAAATAAAAAATATTTCTCCACTAATATATGACTAAATCATGCATAATAATATTTATCGCGGTTTAATTAAACACAAGAATTTATTAACTATTAATAAATTCATTTATTCACAAACAATTCATTCATTTATTAAATATGAATAATTGTTAATAAATATTTATCAAATGATCGAATTTAAAAAAAATCATGTATTAAATATTTAAAAAATCCTATAAGTGTGCGAATGCCACAAGTAGCATAGTAGCTCTTCGCTTGTTTAGCTACTACCGGCTAGCCAAACATACGACTTCTATGCTACCTACTTTATTAGATATTTTAGAAAAAATATTTGCAAATTGCTTTTTTTAAATAAATCTAATGTAATGAAGCACAGGTTAACTTATTTACATAAAAAATATGCATTTTTAAAAATGTCACGTGAGATTGGGTCAGGGGGAGCAAAATCTCACGATATCTCACCAAGGGGAGAGGGGTGTCGAAAAATTGCCAAAATAACCTCACGTAATTTATGGATGCCCCCTAACACATTGGATTACTAAGTTTTTATTTTTTGTTAAATGTAAGAAGATAATGAAATACGTATTGAAAAATAACGAAATTCATCTAACAATGTAAATTAATTCGTTCGGTATACTTCTATGAAATAAAAAAAAGATTACTAAATAGGATGCCAACGCTGTATACAATTTTTTTCTTACTAAATAACTTATAAATGTGAAAATTACATACCTAACTTCTTTTTTTTAACATGCAACCAAATAGCACTTTCTTTGTAAGACCTTTTAACCTTTTTAAAATAAAAAAAAAAGCGAGCAATAAAAAGAAACCCCGTGTTGTGTGGCGCAGGTGTCGCACAGCGTGTCGCTGCGCGCGCGCGGCTGGCGCGCGGTGGTGCTGCCGGCCGCCTTCGTCGTGCACACACCGCACGCGCCCTCGCCCGACATCACGGCCTTCCGCGCCGACCCGCGCTACCGCATGTCAGTACATACCGGACGTCTGTGTGCATTAACGTGTTCGGCCGGCCGCCTTCGTCGTGCACACGCCGCACGCGCCCTCGCCCGACATCACGGCCTTCCGCGCCGACCCGCGCTACCGCATGTCAGTACATACCGGACGTCTGTGTGCATTAACGTGTTCGGCCGGCCGCCTTCGTCGTGCACACGCCGCACGCGCCCTCGCCCGACATCACGGCCTTCCGCGCCGACCCGCGCTACCGCATGTCAGTACATACCGGACGTCTGTGTGCATTAACGTGTTCGGCCGGCCGCCTTCGTCGTGCACACGCCGCACGCGCCCTCGCCCGACATCACGGCCTTCCGCGCCGACCCGCGCTACCGCATGTCAGTACATACCGGACGTCTGTGTGCATTAACGTGTTCGGCCGGCCGCCTTCGTCGTGCACACGCCGCACGCGCCCTCGCCCGACATCACGGCCTTCCGCGCCGACCCGCGCTACCGCATGTCAGTACATACCGGACGTCTGTGTGCATTAACGTGTTCGGCCGGCCGCCTTCGTCGTGCACACGCCGCACGCGCCCTCGCCCGACATCACGGCCTTCCGCGCCGACCCGCGCTACCGCATGTCAGTACATACCGGACGTCTGTGTGCATTAACGTGTTCGGCCGGCCGCCTTCGTCGTGCACACGCCGCACGCGCCCTCGCCCGACATCACGGCCTTCCGCGCCGACCCGCGCTACCGCATGTCAGTATACCGACGGGCCGGTCGCGCCGCAGGCGGACGTTTGTGTGCATTAACGTGTTCGTTACTCCCGAATCTAGCAACATCGTGAAAATATATTTATGATATGCATAAAAAAGCAAAGCAAGTACTGTAAGCATTAGTAAAATTGAAATTAACCCTATTTAATTGAACTAAAGACTTCATTCCAGGTGAGAATTCCTCTAAAAGTGTTCCCCCTGCAAACAACCTTAAAAATGTTAAAAATACCCCATTTCATCACACTTACCAAATTTCGGGAGAAACCCCCTAAATTGTCACCGCATGTACCCACCCATACCACAATACACTCCGACTCGTGCAAACCTACTCATTGATTTAAAGACACTTAGAATCGAAGGTTTGGAAAATGTCTTATATGACCTTCTAATAAACCACTCCTTAACAAAAATATTTTATAACATTTTCAATTAAATATATCCATTACATGGCTTAATATCTTCTATTGTATAAACACTAATAATAAGGTCCTCCAGATTGATTTCGGCCACGGCAGCCAATCTCAAGATTAGCCAACTACGCAGTTATAGTGCACAAGTGTGTGCGCAAAGACAAGTGCTCTATCTTTTCGTAAGATTTCCTAATCAACCGGAAAGAGTTCAGGCGGTATAAACACTATATAACTGATGTTAAACCTGTTAAAAAAAATGTAACACTCATTTGGATATAAATTTATTTCTATCATAAAAAATCTATAATGTTTTTGATGCATATGATTGATAGTTTTAAATTAGATTTTTTGCAAAGGCATCTTTAACCAGAAGTAAGAACTAACTTAAATAGCAAAGATATTTCTCTGTTAACATGTTAACGTGTGTTCCAGATGTCTCGCCCTGCTCAAACAAGAGTTCATGGATGATTTGAAGAGGAAGTACAACGTCTCGTTCATAGAGGATAATAAAACGTGAATTGCAATAAAATTAAACCAAAGAAAAATATAGTAAAAAACTAAAGAGGCTATACTAGTGATTAATAATTTATTACAATCAATAATTTATATAAAAAAAGTGCGGCCGGCCCCGTCAGGAACGAAGTTCTGTGCGATATATTTTCGACGCAAACCGTTTTTTAAAATGTAGATTTTAATTGATTATATTAATGTATTTTTGTTACACCGAAAAGCACCCAAACTTTCTTTATATCGACCTCTTAAATTCGAATGCATTGCATTTTGTAGCATTTGGTAGGCACAGTATGAACGCTATTTCGTTACTCACGTGGCCTTGGGCCACTGCAATTTCACTCTACTGTAAGCCGCGTAAAAGAACTTCGTTCCAAAAAAAACGCTTGCCACTATAATATATAAGGAGTTATTCCAGTGAAATCCACAAAGCTATGTAACCAAAGAACGAAGCGAAGAAATATAAGTGTTGTATAATATATATACTAGGTTTTACAGAATTTATTAATATGTCTAAAAAATATCATAATTGTCCTGTTGATTGATAAATAACAAATGAAATTATTTTTATTTACAAGCAACTTATTTGATAATTATGAATAATATTTTCATGTTAAATGTCATTTTACGAACTATTAATTATTTAGGTAAGGCAATGATAGAATATAAATTAAACTTTAACTTTTCAGCACATTTACAAAGTTAAATTATTGCGAAACGATTGTTTATCAAATGATATGTTTGCAGATTGAGATTTTTGTCACCTGAATAAATTCTGGAACTTTTTTTGTCAAACATGGCAACCCAAAGAATACCGTAGTTTCGGCTAGAGATAGGAGTATGGGTGACATATATCATAGATAAAAAAAGTGTCCATAAATTTTATAATTAACATTAAGTTTTCGTGCAAAATTCATTATTCATTATGTCGTTCTTTTTTTAAATAAAATTTTAATAAAAGCTGATTAATGCTTAAAATTAATAATACTTGCTAGAAGTACACGCTAGATTTTATTAAATTTAATGATAATCTGAAAAGAATAATGTATTAATATTTTTCACATTTTTATGTAAATTTGCTTTGAGGTCGTTTAATAGTTCAAAACGTTTAATATCGCTCTAATACTAGGTTGTGAATATGGACATTGATCAACCGAATAAGAATTTAAGAACTTAACCGGGACAACGAAACATCTCACAAAAAAAAATAATAAAATAGATACATAGTGGCTTACATAGAGAATTTATGTGTCAAAATCAATTGCCACAGATAACAGAACAAATACAGTAATTATTAATCTGTATTTTTCTAATTATTTAAGACATTCATTTTAAACATTCCTTAAGATCATGAAGACATGGTAGAAAGCTTTACATAAAATATCGTAACAACAATAATCAGTGGCCTGGCCCTTGATAAGGGTAGAGCGAGATTGTCTTTGAGCACCAGGTTTTCAGGTTGAAGTTTTAACATTACGTTAATTGCAATTAATGTTATATAAAGAATTAGTACATTTATGAATAATCAAACAACGCTTATGTACCTCTTGAAATTGTTTTTGACATTTTCGCGCCCCTTCTCACTTGGCGCCTAGAGCTATCTCTCCTCTCGCTCTACCGCAGGGCTGACACTGGTATAATAATACGTAGTCAATAGTCATATTAACAATCAAATATATGACAATATAAATAAAAATGTTAATAGAACTTTAACGTTGCAGCTTGATAAATAAATATTTATACATAATTTATTCAATTAATATCACGAAATCCAATAGTAATTAAAACTGTCATAATAACTTTTTCAAATCAAAATGGCCGCTGTTAATTCCCGCGATTACGTAAAGTAATGTATGATGACAACTGACAGCCCTAAATATTAGTAAATACTAGCGCATACCTAAGTGAAAACATTAAAAATTTGACTTAAAACTAACATTAACAAAATAATATAACAAAGAAATACCTACGGCTTTTCCTAATACAATGTGTACGTTTAAAATTCACCTTTAGTAGTTTTGCAGTTTTTGGTCATTTTGATTAGCAGAAGTAACTTCGTATCGTCGACTATTATACACCTGTATTTTATTTGAAGTAAGAAATCTTAATATTATCTTTGCTTAAAGTAATAAAAAAAAAAACGATTTTTTAAATAATTTATTCGGACATTCATAATATCATATTACTTAACGATTTTGTTTTGAAATTGGTCTTAATATTTTTTATTAGTAAAGAGAAAATATTCTTAACAGTGATTTCACATGCAGTGGAAAATATATTATATGAAATTAGACAATGGTCTGTCCCCCTAATACCATTTATTTAGACCTGACATTGCGGTACATTTGTTTTTACCCAAGTTGCATTTATTATTACTGAAAACGCGTTCTCACGATTAGATTTTATTTGATCAATAGCGATGAAAAGGTCTGAACAACTCTTTAATTAAAGCAACAAACATTTTATAAAAGACACTTTTATTTTAACTATTGTTAATTTAAAATCAAATTTCAATTATACAATTGGATTTATTCGATTAAAATTATTAGAATTCTTTGTTAACAAATATTGTCAAGTAAAATCGTACCGTTTGCTTATATGTTTGGAACTTTGTTAGGAATGTTTTGTTTGTGCTGTTAACAAATATATTTTATTTCTTTAGGCTGAATAGAGTTACATCTGAATTTTAATAAAAAAAAACTAAACATTACAATGCAATTCCTATTTTTATTATTTAATATTTAAAAAAAAACACGTCTTCCTTATTTTACCAAAGTTTCTTTGAGACAAATCTTGCCTAGTGATACAAAATGGATAAAGTAACAATATTTTCGTATTAGAGTAATATAAAGTACTTTTTTTTCTCTAATTTATATCTTTACTATAACGGTCGGATACCGTACCTAGTCGATACCGAAAATGGGTACCTATCTACACAAGCACCTACTTATATTAGTTATTATGTCATGTTTTTACATTAAGCACAAGAATCACTCAAATTAATTCATATTAATTTGGTTACTTTATTTTAAAATATATTCACCGTTTAGGAGTTATAAATTCATATTAATATCGTGACGATAAAGTTGCACAGGTATATATATTTGTCAAATTCTCGTTCAAAACTCTTTCAAAAATGGCGAGAGTTGCCATTATGAATAAATGATCTATAATTATTTTATTTAAATTTTTAACGTATTTTTTAATTTAATCACGAATTATTAATTAAACTAAATACACTAGTTATTTGTTGCTGTTGTGTCACACGGTATCCGGGCCGTTTTTCTGATTCATCCTTTATTTACCTCGTTTATATTTCAATTTTAGTAAATTTTATAGTATTATTTTTTTAACGATAATCAACTTGTTTATTATCAACCAAAACATTATTATGTAATAAACGTTCATTAAAACATTTGACTTTTTATTTGCTAACCCAGTGTTTTATTTTAGTTTTGCAGATTCAGTCTTAATTGTACCTTTATATTATTTGTTACTAGAAAATAGTCGAGCAAATGGTAATTAAATTTAGTTTGTTTTTAAATTTATAATAAACTTGTTGTCAAGCATGTATTAGGAGGGGTGTATTATCTATAAAAGTATGTATTTACAAAAGAAAATATTACACGTAATATATCAGTTGTCTGGTTTCCATAGAACAAGGTCTGCTTAGTTTGGGATCAGATGGCCGTGTGTGAATAATGTCCCAGGTCCCAAGATTTATAATATGAGTACAGATGTAGCGTAAGTACCTATATTCTAGCAAAATGTTTTCAATATTTAGTCGAAAATATAGTAAATAAAAGTTAACAATAATTTCAAACATTTTATTAAATCTTTAAGAATACAATTAATTAAATCTATAAATAGGTACAATTAATGCTATGTGGGTAGCTCTAATAAGCCTCAGCACTGACCATTCTAGATTCAGCGCTACCTAGGTAACTGTTACTTTTAGGATTTTCTTTTGATATTAGCAGCCAGAGCAAAATAATAATCTGGAAATCTAATTCTTGAATGTCCTTTCTTAATGTTTCAACGGCCTTTTTTGCGGTCAATAATGGCGAATTGTCATTCATCGATGATCCCTTCGATTCTGTCCTCTGTTTTATGTTTTCGACTTTAGCTGTCAGCTCGTTCAGTGTTTCCTGTCTCTCGGTCACACCAACACTTGCTTCCTTGTATTCATTTGTTACTTTATTCAATTCATCCAAAAGCGTTCCATATTCTCGCACTATTGGTTCGAATTGCTCGTTTAAAATGTTTTCCCTTGCTGCTATTTTGTCCATCACAGAACTAATGTTACCGTGAAGTTTGTTTAACTGTGTGCCTGTTATTTTGAATCTATCAAATAGCTCATCTCGATACGATCTCATCTGAGCGTGTCTAGCCCGCCAATCACGACCATCTGCTGATATTTTTAATCTCAATGCTGGAGCAACTCTTTCTAATTCTAGTTTCCAAGCTTCCCAATCGTGGACTTTTTTGGTAACATTATTTTGTTCTTTCTCTTCTATATTACCGTAATCCTCGCCTTCTGATTCTTCTGAATATATAGCCATCTCTTCTTCTATTTTATCTAAAATAATTTCAGTTTCATCTTCAACTTGATCGACGTCATCTGTGGATTCCTCTGTGTCAGGGATATTAACAATAGGTTTCTCCCATTCAAAATTCTCTACTTTTATAGCCTCGTCAGCCAGTGCATTTAAAATATAGCAAACTTGGTCACCGTAACCTTGTTTAAGTTTGTGAGCAGAGAAGTCAACTGAAATATCTTTTTCACGTAAAATTTCAATAATGGATGCTATAGTTGTGTTCGGATCGTCTTCCTCGTGAGGCTGATCGAATTCCTTACCAGTTTTTCTTATAAGCCAAGCGGCTGTCGACGCAAAAACAAAGAATTGTTCTCCAGGATTCGTCGATATAATAAAGTAATACCGACTCATTGGCTTCATTTTGATTTGCGGTCGTAACTCCGTATCGATTTTCAAAATACGTAGTTTATCCATGATATTAAAATCCATAATTAATAATAAACAACTTACGAATGAGTATTAACAGATATCTCTCTTTAATGTTAGCTGTTTATCACACGTGATTGCAGTTTGAGCGAAACCATAATGTTTGTTTATTTTTCGTCACCATGGCAACAAAATGTAAACAGACTTTTCCGATTTGGATAAGCTTCGTGCCACAGAGTCCTTTAAATTACATCCGTCCAACTTTACTCCTATTTTTCTCTTACGTAGTGTAAGAAAAATTAGCAGTTTTTAATTCCGTATGAAAATTCAAGAGCTATAATTAATATTTTAAACATTACAAATTAATGCTGTACTGTAATTACAAGTCAAGGCTACATATAGGCTATATCAAGTTAAGCCCGTACAGATTATTGAAAAATGAAGCTCAAAATAACTAATGGTAATATGATTATATAAAGTACTCTATCATTAATTGTCTGCGTGCCAGTAACCGGCATCTACTAATAATATACATAAGGTCCTCCAGACCGATTCGGCCACGGCGGCCAATCTCAAGAGAGATTAGCCAACTGCGCAGGAGATATTATAGTGCACAAGCGTGTGCGCAAACACAGGTGCACTCTCTTTTCCTTAGCTCTCATAATCCGATGGGACGGCAATCCGACACGACCGGAAAGAGTTCAGGCGCAGGACCAACGGCTTAACGTGCTTTCCGAGGCACGGGAGTGTACCACACTTCCAACTTCCAGACTCCGGGCTGCTACTGAGAATTTTCTGACAGAAAACCGCAATAACTATTTATTTGCCCGACCTAGGAATTGAACCCAGGACCACCGCGTCTGCGGCCTTATATCAAGCCACTAGACCAACGAGGCAGTCAATAATATACATATTTAGAGATGGAACGACAAATAAACATGAATTTTTGGCACCTCGCTGATATTTCGTTACGAAATACGTTCCGTTCAGTGCAAGTACTTTTTTCTAGTCGCGGCACGAATCCAACGAATAGTGAATGAAAACAATTGCCAATCGCTATTGAATGACATGAGTATAACTATTTTGTTACGTTTTATATATAGTTAGAACAATTAAGTTGTTTTTTTTTCGAAATGAGTTGTTCTCCCCGTTTGCCTCTAGCGTCAACGGACGAGACTATACAGACTCGAACCAAATGTAAGGAGTCGAATTAAAAGTAACATCCTGTGAATGTACCACGCTGTGCCTCCTCACGATATTTTCGTTCAACGTCAAGCACGATATAAATTATATTCACAAATTGAGTACATGAAATTCAATAGTGCTTGCTTTGGTTTGAACCCACGATCATCGGTTAAGATTCACGTGTTCTTACCGCTGGGCCATCTCGGCTTTTTTTTAATCGAGTTAAAGACTCAAAATACGCGCCCTAAGGGTGCCTCCTGTGAAGCTGGCCCTCGAACCTCGTCTTAGGCCGTCGTCATCATTGGGACTCAACGTGTGCTGTGTTACGCATTTCAATTCCTAATTATCGACGGGTCGTAATAAATTAGAGGATAATAGCCTACGCATTAGGTATATTATGTGCGTCAGCTAATTCATAACGAGAAATTCAATTAAAAAATAGTAATTTCTTTAATATGTGCCTATAATATACAATACAATAAAAAATCCATTAGATAGCATTATCTATATACCTGACTGACTCATCAACGCAGACCCTAAACCACTAGGGTTACTAGCGGTTCACCCGCGGCTTTGCCCGCGACATAGTTATAAATAATAAAATATGTTAATTATGTTCTATTTTAGCTCCATATGTTTTCAACCCATATCTCCCGTTTGGGGTTGAATTTTCAAAAATGACAAAATACGTATGCATTTATTTTTTCTCAGAAGCTTTAAAATTAAATTTCATGCTTCTTCCATGAAAAATGACGGACCCACGATACAAACTATAAGCCCCTATTCACCCTCTTTATTTATTTCTTACCATAAGCTTGTACCTATATAAAATTCATACTTCTTACATCAAACATGACGAACTCCCATATAAACTTTCAACCCCTATTTCACCCTCTGGTGGTGAATTTTGTAAAACTGATATGTGTACTTATTTATTTCTTACCAGAAACTTCTCTATGAAATGTCATGTTTATAACTTTAAAAATAACGGATTTCCATACTACGGTTCATCCCTTGTTTGATTTTTTATTACTAAATAAAAAAAAACCAAAAGATATTATAATAAAAATAAAAACATAATCATAATTATAAAAAACTAGGTAGGTACATGAAATGTGGTAGGTTAATTATAGTTTTGGAAATAATTCTATTTACTTCCAAACTAGAATCACCTGTATCTTGGAATAATAATACTTTTTAAAAACAGTAGATGCTAATAGGTCTACGTCAAACATTGCATAGGTATGATAATTGTCAAACCTATCAATGAAAGCTATCGAACTCATTTAACAACGTTGAAATGAAAACTCGAATGGCGAATGAACTAGTCATATTTAAATCTACAACTGCTTAAAGTTAAGTAGGTATGTGTTATATATCCCTAGCTCGCTATAAGTATAATGACAATTATTTAGGTACACTAATAAAAGAAACGTAGAGACGAGTAAATAAAACATATCATCGGATATTGCACATACGATTTATTTATCCTTTAAATAAAAAAAAAAACTATTATTTATATTCTATCTCACTTCTGTGACGTTATAATTGATTGGGATAGCTAAGTTGTTGTTATCTCGACTTTAGAAGGCTAGGTGACTAATGCTGTTGTGTCACACGGACGGAAATTTTGACGAACATAATATTACAATTTTGAGTCTCTGAAATCTGAATCATCATAATTTATTTGTGGTCATGACCTTTTATTTTTCAACCGCCATCAGCCTTTGATTTCCTTTACCGTTACTCACACAGTTTAAAGAAATCCTGTGAATGAATAGTTATATTTTATTAACTTATTTGGTTATCCAACAGCGTACATACATAACTTAAACATTATATTATTCGTAACAAAAACCCAAAATAGAATTGCACAATTATTTTATATATTATATTACACTAGAGGGCGGTAATTAAAGTGAAATTAAGTGCGTTCGTACTAAGGTTTGTATAGTGTGTATTAATGTGTTTTTATGGACTTTTTTAAATTATTATTACAAATGGAGCATTGAATGATAAGACACCTTCAGCCATATACGCTGACACTGCAAGAAGGACATACTGGTCCTTGCCGATAACCTAAGATGTTTGCTCCATGTGTTGATGTATGTTCTGTGCTTTTGTCCGTAATATTAATATACTGGATAACAAACCGGAACATGGCAATGTTTAAATATTAATGTCTGTCTATATTTTGTTTATTAATATCTTCATCATACCCTCTAATAAAGTACAAACAGTTCAGTTCTGTAAAATTATAAATATATAATTAAAAATACATATTTTATTTACGAGTGTACTTCGAAATGAAATATTTTCCTTCATTAATTATCATTGCGTAAACAAAGTCCATTTTGAACAAATGTTTCATTCGGTAATGAATTTTAAATGGATTACGTATAAAATATTAAAATGCAATTAATTTATTACTTTTTAATTGATGTTAATTGCTTATAGAATGTCTGCGTTGTTAAAATATAATCAGATAATTTTTATCTATTATATTATCACGTAAGATATGAACAATATTCTGTTAAAATTTAATAAAATATTTCAATATTCTGAATGCTGTAATGTGAAATAAAGTTATTTGTTTTCGTTATAATATTATTTATGTTATTTTTAGAGGCTTATGGTCCGTGTGTCAGTTCCGTGGCGCCAGAACTTCGCCCGAGTCACCTTGTGCAGACAGACGTTGGAGTTTTTTTTCGGTGCTTTTTTTATATTGACCAAAACTATGATTAAAATTTTATTATAAAAATCAAATACATCGCGACTTAAAGACGCCATAACACAAATATAATTTCTAATTATGTTTCTAACATTCACTCGGTAAAATTACGTTATGTTTCCTACGAACAAAACAAAATTCCTAGTCTAATATTTGTATGTATGTACAGTACTGTTATGGACAGTAAAGTTGAGGCATCGAATTTTTAATTGTTATCAATTATAAGTCGATTCATATGAAACCTTCATGTTATTAAAATTACATAAACAATATTTATGAATGGGACTTTCTACAAGGAAAAGTTTCCATTGTTTTGAAACGTGAATAATTTCTCGGCGGAAATTGTAAACGAGTACAATAAAAAATGCTTATTCTTCCTAACTTATAGAAAGCAACATAACAAAAGCTCCGACCACAAAGCAGCATTTGATATTTAGCTCTGCAAAGTCACAATAGCAAAAGCAAAAGCTCTAATAAATGCTAAAGTTCAACGGACCAAGCAAAACTTTCAACAAGGCCACTGATTAAGCAACGGAGGCATCATGCGCTCGCCCAGTGTTGGTCGAGGAGGCTGTCCGGTCGATTTCACATATAAAACAAACAAAAAACAAAGAATAAAAGTTCCCCAATAAAGAACGGCTTTATCTCGTATTACTGGCGCGATAAAATTAGATTCGCCGGCGACTGCCTGCGCTTGCGCAGCGCCAGTCGCCATCCAGCGCTCGCGACGAAACGGCGCAGCGCATTCCAAATTCAAAACGTTTTTCACAATCATTGTTTTTTTTTCAACGTCGCGTTAAGTGTTACGAAACGTTCATATTGTGCCAGTGTTAATAATAACTCGTGTATGTGAATAATTGTGTTTTCCTGTCAACCTGATTCACATTTTGTGTACGCCCTATGTGCATGCGCTAAAGTTGCAGAAGGTGAGTGTACTTATAAGGTTCGAAAGTCGACTTTTCCCGACTGGAAATATTGTAGCGATGATTTACTTGGAATTCGGTTTAGCGAAGGCATGTGATGTGACAGACGCGTACGATACCGGGTCATAACTCTCTTGCATTACTGCGCTCTTGATATCTAGGCTAAATCGATTTAACATACTCATGAGGACTTTGATGAATAATTTTACGATATAATGCGGTAATGTCATTTTGTTTTTCGTCAGTAAGTCCATTAAAAACTACCTATTTATATTAAATAATTCTACTTTTTTTATTGTACTATTTATAGTCAGGATTATCGTTTTTTTTTTTGTTAAATATTTCCTTTGTTATAATGATAAGATTACTTCATAAAGATTAAAGGCTTATATTCATAAGGAACATTTATTAATATGACCGGATTTTTGTATTGGTGTAACTATTGTTGTTGGTTTTAAAAGTTCATTGACGATTGTTGGACATTTTTAGTTTAAAAACACATTGGTGTATAGTAATATATAGGTAAATTATAAGTACTTAATGTTTTCAACGAAATATATTATTTAATGAATACAAATTTAAATTCTTCAGTTATATATGAATGAAAAATTGGCACGCTCTTATTTTTTAGGGGATATACAATTTTATTTTAGAGTCGTCAGTTTGTTTATACGTTCATAATATAGGAACCGTTATGACCTAGTAAATAGAATGCGTGTCTTAAAAAACGCAGGCTCAATTCTGAGTAGGACTAGACTTTTTTGTAGGCTCGTCTGGGTATGTACCACTCATTCATCAAACGTTCTACCGCCAAATATTGTTTTGTTGTATTACGGTTTGAAGGGTGAGCCAATATAACTACGGGGTCAAGGAACATATAACTTCTCAAGGTTGGTGATGCATTTGAACGGAATGGATAATATGTCTTACATCACCAATATCTATGGTGGTGGTCTCACCATCATGAGGAGGAGGTACATTTGCCAGTCGGCTTTCCTATTTCAACAAAAAAACGCTTGTTCTGTTTCTAAACCAATTAGGAAACTTTTATTATATACATAAAATTAAGCATATTATATATTTATATTATATATCCACTGTCCGAGCTGAAGCAGTGGTGGAATAAGATCTACACCTGGATATAAGAGTCATCATCATTATTACATGCAGGACTTCCATTATTGTGATATCGGAGTGAACACTGCGTACACGTTGTTAAGAGTACAGAAAAATAATAAGGGTACGAATAATTGATTTACAATTACCAAAAAAGGTAGTACACAAAAAATATATGAAAAATAGAACTACAATTACGCTTTTCATTGCAGGAGTGGAATATTTAATGTAAATAGCGCATACAGACTCATAAACATATGTAAATAATATATGTATACAGGAATTTGTTTTATATTTTAATCGAATATAGACTACATTTAAAAAATCATAAAAAAGTTTTCTTTAATTTCAAACTCCTTGGAAAACCGTATAATGAAAATGCAAATTAAAGACTGAAGATGAAAAAAATGTGTTCCTTTTTTAATTCTAGTTATTTATATTATTAATAAATATTTGTATAATGAATGATAGCTTGTCTTTAAACGTTATATTTTGATTAGATTTTATTTTCGTTTACCGACAATGATATTATTTTTGAAAACGAATACAATTTATTGACAATAATTGTTGTGACAATTGATAGGTTAGGAAAAATGCAAGGTTATGTTAACAACACACATCGTGGGAAACATACAACAAATAATATATATATATATATATATATATATATATAAGTATTATGTATATATACCTATATATATTATTTTTGTTTCCATCACAATTCACAAGAGATGAAAAAAACAAATCCATGTCGTTCCAGAGTCGTCTGAATAAATAAAACGTACTTTCTCTTTTTGAAGTTTTACGACTTAATTCAAAAATATTGAGCCAGTCATTCAGTTTGGAATTTAATACATATATACATAATTTATGTATTATGTATATATGTATTAAAATTATATTAAGTTATATAATATGTTATATAACATAATTTATATATGAATAACTGGATTCCAAATGAATATTATAAAGGCGAAAGTGATTTTATATGTTTGTTATTTTTTCACATCCTAACTTATGAAATTTCGTATATGAACAAGGTGTCGGGGCCACCTATATAATATCATAATTAAGTAAGTAACAGCCTGTGAATGTCCCCCTTTTTTTTCCCTGCTGGGCTAAGGCCTCTTCTTCTCTTTTTGAGGATTAGAGCTTACTCTACCACGCTGCTCCAATACGGGTTGGTGGATTACACATGTGACAGAATTTCAGTGAAATTTCAAATATGCAGTTTTCCTTACGATGTTTTCCTTCGCCGTCAAGCACGAGATGAATTATAATCACAAATTAAGCACATGGAATTCAGTGGTGCTTGTCCGGGTATTTTTTTTTTTGGAATGCGGACGAGCATGTCGCCCACCTGATGGTAAGTGGTCACCAACGCCCATAAACATTGGCATTGTAAGAAATGTTTCCCGTCGCTTACATCACCAATGCGCCACCAACCTTGGGAACTAAGATGTTATGTCCCTTGTGCCTGTAATTACACTGTATCCTACATATTATATTAAATAGTAAAAGAGCCCCTTATTCTTATACATATAAAGATATATTCTCAATTATTCCATAAACATGTTGATGAATGATGACGATGAAAGAAAAGCATTCCGTTGTGTTTGTTGTCGGACGCTCATGTCGCTAATACCTACATCTAATGCATTATTTATAATAGCAGTTAACTAACGTCGTAATTAAATTTTAATATAGATCATTTGTTTGACATTAATGTGACCTTAATTAACAATTCCTATGTTTAATCTGTCGTACCGTTAATGTATTTATTAATTAATCTGTATTTCATCAACTATTATGACGTATTTTATAAAAAGTACCTAGTAAATACAAAGTTCGATGAACTATGAAAAACTAAAAATGAAACATTTGACTTGCTTTCGCGCCGCAGGTCGTGGGTTCGATTCCCACCCAGGAGAGACATTTGAGTGCATGAACATGTATTTTTCCTGAGTTTGGGTGTAATTATCTATTAGTAGGAATTAGGTATGTATTTACAAAAGAAAAGTAGTAGATGTAGTATATCCGTTGTTTGGTTTCCATAATAGGAGCTCTGCTTATTTTGGGTTCTAGTCTTGAGTGAATAACGTCCCAGGATATTATTATTGTGTAATGAAGTTGTTATTTTGTTTAAAAGTTTTTACAGGTTGAACATGATTATTTTAATAGTCGCGAAGCTTTAATTTTTTATTTACGAGTGTGTTTTAATATGCAGTGGAGATGGCTCAATGGGAAGAACGTAAATCAATCAAAAGATTTATTTTACTTACCGTTGAGGTATTATGACCTGCGTGTGAGGTATTATGACCGGCATACAAGGAGCGCCAAACTTTTTTCTCAACAAGAATTTCGACAATAATGTCAAAATTTCATTGTTTATATCACATATCATACAATATCACAAATCTTACTAAACAATGATATGGGTAGGCAGACTACAGTTACATTGATATAATTTATGAAATCAAATAATTTATGTCACTTAAAATTGCCCGAGATTTCACTGTCAAAGAACAAACCAATCAAAACATTAAGACCAAGTTTTCATCAAAAACAAAACAATCATAATATACATTATTTAAATAGGTTCTTATGATGGTTCCAATTTAAGCACTTTCGACTATTTAAATTTACGATATTGAATTGAACTTACCCCCCCCCCCCCTCTCCCGTTCGTAATATAGATTTCACCGAGAAGAACCAGCAAGAAGCTCAGTAGTTAGTCTTTTCCAACGGTTATCTATATAAATAAAATGATAGAGGTCTGCAGTTGTGCGCGCATCACGGAAAAACTTCTGGATAGATTTCAATGAGACTTTCTAAATTTTATATCAGACACATGGCCCTTATCAAAAAAAAAAATTGCGATATCTTCATTTAATAAAAAGATATTAAAGTTTCAAGAAACAACGATTTGTATATGCACTGCGTGTTCAGTGATGTATGTTTAAACAAAGTATATTTTTGCTTGCGATCTTCTTGATGTTTTTTCCTTCGTACATAAGAACACTTTGTTATTATATCAAGCAACGTGGACGAAGTCGCGAGTATCAGCTAGTATTAGATAAGTATGTAACATATCTACTCGGTGGTAGGGCTTTGTGCAAGGTCGTCTAGATAATTACCACTCATCAGATAGTCAACCGCAAGAAAACAATACCTACTTTGTATTGTTGTGTTGTTTGAAAAGTGAGTGAGCCAGTGTAATTACAGGCGCAACATCTCAGTTCCCTAGGCTGGTCGCCACCAACAATGGCGATATATTTTTTAAAGAAATGTACAATGCCTTGTCCATTGCCGTTGATGACCACTTACCATCAGATGGCCCATAGGGCTCGTCCGCCTACCTATACTATAAAAAAACTATTTATTTATTATAAAATTCACTTTCAAAATTAGTCATTTTGTCTCTTGCAATAGATTTGTTGTGTCATCAGTTATTTTATGAACATAAGCTTCTTGCTCATTCAGATATTTTTATTCTGTGATCATCTTCTTTATTTATGAACGAATTTTCGCCGATTGCCCAGATATGTTAGTCTGGCCTGGCGTGTGCTTTGTTATATGTCGCAGGGTAGTTCTTAAAGCTGTGAATGACGTTACCTTGATTATTGCCGCCATTTTAAAACGCGTTGTTGGTACATGGCTTTTTGGAAAACAACGTACCTAAAAAGCGAGAACTTCCCTCGACATATATGATATACCTACAAAGATAACCCAAACAAAAGATACCCGATAAAGCTATCGGGCCCATTTCGAAAGGGACGTTTTCCACGCTAAGCACTTTTACAGAACTTGAATACAATGAGTATGTCTCAATTGTGTATTTCCGGATTTGTGTCTTTGGTTAAGATTATGTTCAATGAGTTATTGCCGTCAATAACTAACCATTTTTGAATTTTTTAACATATTTAATATTGTGCTTAATATTGTAGCCGAGATAGCCTAGTGGTAAGAACGCGTGCATCTTAACCGATGATCGTGGGTTCAAACCCGGGCAAGCACCACTGAATATCATGTGCTTAATTTTTTATTATAATTCATCTCGTGGTCGATAGCGAAGGAAATAATTAAAGAAAGTAACTAATCTCAGGAACTACTGGTTCGAATTAAAAAAATATTTTTATGTTGTAAGTATAGTCCTTTTATCGAGGAAGGTTCTAGGCTGATTTTTATTCATTATATTTTTATTAATTATACACGGGTGAAAACGCGGAACACAGCTCGTATTGAATAAATGCAGTTTTTTCGATAACCAACACAGTAAATGCTGATTAATTGTTTACGTTGCATTTTTATATTTCGATAAAAAAATTAATCGCAAAGTCTACCGCTGACTAAGCAATCAAATTTGATATGAAATCGGACACAATATATGATATCAATGTAAGTACATGTGTTATATTTCTGTTCCACGATAAATTATTAAAAAACACAGCAACACTTCGTTAATCAGATAAAATAGGATTATTTGAAGCACACGCAAGGACGTCTGTACTACTGATAAATATAACGAAACATATTGAAACCGAAAAGTTAAAATTGATTGAAAAAATATATTGTATCTATATCTGTAGGTATATATTATTAATGCAGTCACTGGTGACTGTCTGTTAAGATTTTGATTCTATATTGGTATGAATTAACTTTGAACCCCAAGGCAACATAGGCTACTTTTTCAAAGTAATAACCGCCCTCCAAGTATCATATAAAAATATCGACTTGTGTCATAGCGCTTATATGCTTGCACAAGATGTGTAAGATCACGGAACCCCCACACATGTATAATACTGGACAAGAATTCTTTACAACAGTAAACATGATTTATATTTTTGTTGGACACTAATATTGTCAAAGATACTTTTAAAAACAAGCACATTGTTCTCTTTCACTCAAATCACTCGATAATAATGACAATGTCTTCGTTCAAAAACTAGGTCCTTATACCTGTGCCCTTTTTTTAACTCCTGACAACGTGTATGCAAAAAATCATAATGATTTGTTAAGTAGTTATGACAGGACAGCGTAACAAACTAATGTGCAAAAAGAAAAGTATATACTTAATTAACTTTGAAGTTACAAGTTCTATATTCAAAGTCAAATTCACTAACGCCATCTAGTAGCCGACATAGATAAACTACTGAATGAATAACAATAGTCTACACTGTGTTTAATCATTCATATGTGTCACATTGTTGTCGAAAACACTGTTAATATGTAGCAAGCGGTTATCAGAACAGGTTTGGAAAGCGGTGTCGTCGACCCATTCTATCTGAGCCGGTTAAGTCACATTGAGGTTTTGGAAACGGTGTTACAGTAAAATGTCACGTCTCCGTCTTCTCTATTAAGTGTCTCTTTATATGATTATATCTAAACTACAAACTATCTGGATAGTTGCTATTTGATGATTGAGTTGTGCTCGCTAATCTGTGCTAGATAGAATCAGAAGAGCTATTTTGTTAGAACAAACTGGAAATTAGCCAAATAAAACAGTCGTAAAATATCAGAGTGATATGCGACATTGACCATTAATTATAATATTTCAAGAATACGTGCATCAAAATACCATATCGCAATAAGTCAGTTGTCAAAATTTCACGGGTGAGTTATGAAGTTCTTACAGAATCGCTGAACAGATCAGGTGAGACCTATCGAAATTTCAAATGAAATAATATTATAATATGTTATTCTTTTTCATCTAAATACTTTGTAAAAGTATATATCCGATACATCTACGTGCGTCTCTTAGTACTATGTCAGTAGTGCAAAATATTGTAGAGTTTTGGGTTGTGTATAAAATAAATAATACACAATAAGTACAGTATCTTTATATAAATCAAGAAGGCGATCGGGTATATGGGCCAACTGATGGTAAGTGGTCACCATCGGTCATATTTATTTATTGATTAAGAAATATAACTATACCTTAAATCACCAATGCGCTATCAACCTTTGGAACTAAGATATTATGTCCCTTGTGCCTATAGCTACACTGGCTCACTAGCCCTTCAAATCGGAACACAACAATAGTACCTGTTCGTACCTGTCTAGGTGGGCTTGCACAACACCACCACCAGGTGAATATACTGGCTATCCATAAAATTGCGCAAGAAAAATATATTAAAGATATAAATAAAAAGCTGCACTCATATCGAACAAAGATAACAAAATAACTTCGAAGGTGAAGTCATATCATTCAATAAAATGTTATCAGCCATGATGTCAGGTAAGAATTCAATAATTGAAAAACTGGTTTTATTCGGTCCCAACGTGTTCGGTGCTAATACGATGAGTGAACAATCAATTAACAGCCGTACATGTTTCAATTCACAAGAAACAATAGGTAATAGCATTGTTATAGACGCCATGACGCACAAGTAAGTTTATTGTAATTTAAAAATAAACACGCATAGCAAAACAATATTTAATTCAAAAATATATTAAAGAAAATCTAAATTTCTCAAAAGCTTCTCAAGATTAATTAAAATGTGTTTTTTTTTAATAATAAAACAAAAATTAAAAAAAATGGATCTTTTATTAGAAAACTGAATATACTTAGTACATAAACTGTCAAAGTAAATTTTATTCGAAGAATAGACATAAACCTTAGCCTAAATAAAATAAGATTAATAAAAAGCAAAGAAATATTTGAAATTAGAACTGCAATTTTTCGATCGCCTTTTGTTATTATAAATTGCAAAACCACAGTATCATAAACAATTCAGACGGTCATTCGTCTAAATATGACGTAGTTCATTATAAAAGGTCATTTTCTAAAAATATTAATGAGCTATTTTACTAGTAAATACCTAATGAAACTATTTATTATAAAATAGAATTAACTGTTTTATCGACCAGCGTATAAGAACGTCGCTCAAATGTCTGACGTGCGTTGAAATTTATTGACAAGCTGATGCCAATAGAATGTAAATTCAGCTTTGGACCGAATTAAGAATAACAATAGTTCTTATATCAATAACTATAAAGTCTATAATATATGATTTATTTTAAGTGTTGCCCGGTCCTGGCACTTCCTTGATTGTCTGTCTGGTTGATCTTAGCACGTGATAAATGTCTCGTCTAATTATAATACGGACCTAAATATATATTTCTTTGTTAATATGATAGTTTGGTGTCACTCTTGATAAGTCATAATGATATTTTATTTTACGCCTAAATAACCATATTTTTTTAATAAATGCTAAAATGTAGTTTATAAATTTACTAAGTAATCAGAATGTTTTGCGTAATTTTGAGCAGTCGTAAAATGTTACCAATGTAAATCGAGGGTACATTCAAGTTTTGCAATTACGTTATCCTTATCACAGCCATAAATCATATCACCGTGAATATTAAATGTGATGCGCCTGACTTCTTTTTTGTTATATATTTGATTGTAAAATGTCAAATGCATCCGCATTCCTTTGAAACCGGTCGTCTCATTATCTGAGTCGAGTAGCACTTATAATCTCAATGAGAAATCTTGTAAGATTAGAATCATGTGTGTATTTCAATATGTAACTCTCACTACTGTGACAGTCTATACGACATCCAACACCACTGCATGACTAATAGAAAACATGGTATACATATATGCATTTTACGTCGTCTGGGTAGGTACCACCCACTCATCAGATATTCTACCGCAAAACAGCAGTACTTGGTACTGTTGTGTTCCGGTTTGAAGGATTAGTGAGTGTAATTACAGGCACAAGGGTCATAACATCGTAGTTCCCAAATTTGGTGGCTCATCGGCGATGTAATCGTTGGTTAACATCTTACTATACCAATGTCTTAGGGCGTTGGTGACTACTTACCATCAGGTGGTCAATATGATCATCCACCTACCTATGCTATAAAGAAAAAATATTCAAAAAATATATATACTTACACTTAATACAAATTACAAATAATTAAAATTGTTTATAATTATTTTCTTAGCTGCGTATAACTCCAATCTAACTAGCCACACGTCTTCAGTACGAGTTGTTTGATATACATATCTACACACATAGGTATACAATATAAAGTATATAATATATCACATGAAATTCACTAATGTTGATATCCTCGTGGTCTATCCGATGGGCCACAGCAGTATCAAGTCAATTATAGGATATATTTAATACTTGTCAATCAACAGACAAGCCGCCCACGTCAAGAATTTCGCCTTGACTCGTGAAAGCTATATTTACTACGAATCGATCGCACACTATTATTGTATCATCAAATTAATTGCAACGTCGAAATTTTCCATTGTCTTCCATTGTCTCTTGTATGATTTTGTTTATTTCATTTTCATTAACGTAAATATTAAGTCAGCCTGTCAATACTCAACTGCTCGGCTAAGACCTCTACGCTCGAGGAGTTTAGGAGCTAGTTCTATCACACTGCTCCATCCTGACTGGTCGATTCCCAAGAATAAATAAGATCTATTCCCTTGCCAAATTTCATTTCAATATATGAAACGGTTTGGTCATAATCATATTTCAGACATACTTTCTAAATATAAATGTTGTAATATATTTTCGGCTTGGTTAAACAATTTTTTAAATACTATATTTAAAGGGTACACCGTAGAGCTATTTATTGTATAACAAACTCGAGTACTCCGCACTCCGCACACGATCGTAATCAATACTAATATATAAAGCTGAAGAGTTTATTTGTTTGATCCGGCTAATCACAGGAACTACTGGTTCGAATTTAAAAAAATATTTTTGTGTTGTATAATTCTTTTATCGAGGAAGGATCTAGACTTACATTTATTCATTATATTTTTATTAATTACACGCGGGTGAAACTGCTGGGCACAGCAGGTGTGTCATAAAATGATATATGACATTGACATAATTTTGACATTTATAGGACACGCTCAACAAAGTAGGGTATCACCGAAGTTAGTTATCAATATCAATACTTCACAAGTGAGATACGAAGTTTTTACAGAATAGCTACCATACCATTGTCAGTGAGAATTTGTTTTTTTTTTCAATTTGACATTTAAATTCAAAATACATTCATTATTCGCTTGCCCTTGTCCCATTTATTCGTCGGCGCTGTTTGAGATAATATTGCAATAATCAGAATTGGCAGACTTTTTTTTTAAAAAGAGGTGCATCGCTTCCTTTCCACTTTGATTTGATCACTTACCAGCAGATGGCCCAACAGCCAGTCTGCCTTCGTATTTGAAATCAAAAAGGAGGATTTAAATGACAAATGTTGCATGTTTTCGAGTACATCAAAATATTAATTACCATAAAATCAATAAACGTACACAAACTTTGTACAAGAATATAAAAATGCAGATAAAATTATTAAAAAGAAAAATTCAAAAAGTTTTCATATATTTAGCAGGATTGAATTATGTATGATAAATAAGTTTTCGTTTTTTTGTAATAATTATTTTATGCAATCGATAGCAACAATTAGTCAAACAGATTAGATAATTAATGAGCATTAATTTAATATTAAACATTTATAAATATAAATGAATTCTTGATCGAAAGATTTAATTTTTTCTGAAACAAATTTTAAAATAAGATCAAACAATTTATTTTTAAATATTACGTTTGAGTTAAATCGTTCAATATACTATTACTTTAACCTTGTCCTGTTTGTGTAGTTTTGTTGATCGTAAAATGCAGGAACTGGCTCTAAACATTAATCACAATCACATGTTTTGCGCATATTTTTTAAAAATAGAATTGTAAATAACGTAACGTGGCGTTCATATTAACGCTACGTACAATTTTCATATGATTATATTTTCATTACTTATTATAAAACTACATTTCATTTGAATACTGCAATTCATCATTTAATTATTTTTTTTGATGATTAAATGCAAATAATAAACATGTATAAATGAAAACAAACCACCATTTTGAATTTCACAAATAAAAACAAAATGGCGTCTAGTATCGTAATTCAAAAATAACAATAACGCATTTAATATATGTGCATTCGCTAGAGACGTCGCCAGCTGAAATCACAACAACGTAAACCCAAATAGCTGACCCAGATTCAAGAGCTAATTATACAGTAAACTTGGAAACCTCTTATTTGTATAAACAAAGATTCTTTGAACTTGAATACACTTGGCAAATAATATGTCCTGGAGGAAAAAATAATCTTTATCAGTATTAGTACATATTATTAAACAAAGAAACACCGCAACGCACACCCCCCCCCCTTCCCCTGACTGTGTCTGTCTGTCCGAACACGATATACTCAACGACCGAACTGATTTTCATACGGTTTTTCACCAATAGACGGAATATTTCAAGGGTTAGGCTTAGGTATATCATTTATTTAGGTGTGTAAATAAGATGAAATATTACGATGATTATTGAAGATAGAAAATGTCATCAGAGATTTACTGGCGTGCACTGCGTACACCAATAGTTTTATGTATTACGATTTACGACATAAATGTTTTATGTACACCCGTATTGTACCCGTGTGAAGGACGGGTGGCTAGTTAAAGAATAAATACAACTTTATCATAAACTAGCTGCTCCACGCGATTTCACCCGCGTGTATTTAATAAAATTAAGTGTAATGAATAAAAAAATAGCCTAGATAAAAGCCCTATAAAAGACAAAAATATTTTTTAGATTCGAACCAGTAGTTTCTGAAATTAGCCGGATCAAACAAACAAACTCTTCAGCTTTATATATTAGAATAGATATACTGATGCATACTGAAACTTATCTTTACAATCGAAATCAATGTAGATAATTTTATGAAATATAAAATAAAATTAATAAAAAATCTAATTATATTTTTTTAAATTTCTTTAAATTACTGAGTATAACTTTTTACCAGCGAGTTTTATAGTAATATTGGGCGTAATGCGGACAATCTTTGAACCAGTAGTAGTAATTTTTAATTTAAAAATACATTAAAACAATGGAATGCGAGATTGCACCCATGTTGATTATTTTCATATCGGATTAGTCATGACATATTTTCAAGTACCTATTCAAAACTACTTATTATTAACGCAGATAGCTTGTGGAATAGCTTTGAATGGATTGCGGGATAATGACTAACTTCATATTTATGGATCCAAAGGTTAATTTCGATTGTCAAATTAATTGACATCAAATTATATGTTTCATAGATTCTCGATTTAAATCATCGCAACAGTTATACAAAATTAAATTCTATCTAAAAATTCAATATTTAATTAATAATTTTATTTAATCACAACATTAAATCTGTTTACAAATTTAATCTTGTTATATAATTGATCCCGTGAATAAAGATTTTTTTTTTAAAAAACCGCGGGTATTTAACACCTGTCATTCGTAATGTATGTACCATAGATATATACTTTTTAATTGAATTCGGTATTTTGACCATTAACAATTTATGTATTTGTGGTTTTATTAAATATTTTTTTTTTTACAGATCAATCGACATGATCCACGTCGATGAATCAGATCCTGTTGGAGGTAAGATAAAAGAAATATTTTATTATATAAATAATTTTACAATTAGTATTATCTTAATAGCAAATATGTCTATGTACGTATATGATTCTTCTGTACTTATTTAAGTCATTGAATTCCTAAACGGTTGGACCAATTTTGACGTTCATATTTGAGTGAGTGAATGGTTCAGATTGGATCCGGTGGTGGCACTGCGGTCGGGACCAGAGCCTTAACAAAAATATAAAATAATTATTTAGTCGTTTGACCTCAAGGTTGTGATAATCAATGTTTTCAAAACAATATATTTTATGATAAAGATTATAGCGACTCACATTAACCTGCTGCCGTTAATATTATCGCACTATTAAACCACGACCTTTTGTTTACTTATATATCGATTAATTATTATTTATATAATCTATACTAATATTATAAATGCGAAAGTAGCTATGGCTGTCTGTCTGATACGCTCTCAATACTAAGCCTTGAACTTGAACCCCAATGACATAACTTGCTTTTGTTTACCTAATACCCGTCCCCTCTCCAAAACATAAAACATACCATGATAAAAACATGTGATATTATGTCACTTGTGCCTGTATTTCCATTGACTCACTCACCCTTCAAACTGGAACACAACAATCCAATATACTAATGTTAAATGAAAGAATATATCTTATTAGCTTAGCTGCAGATCCATAACAATAAGAACTTATTGAGTTTTTTTTTTATAAATAAATAGCACCTGGAAATGTGGAAGTTGTCAGTGCTTCGGATAGAACGTAAAGCCAGGGGCCCTGCGCGATGGGTCTTAAGTCTTCGGTCGTATACAAATTTGGCATTTAATCGTATTATGTGCTTAATGAAATATTTTGCGCACACACATGCAATTTAAATGTGATATGACCTGCGTAGTTGACTATTCTCCTGTGGGATTGGTAGCCTTCGATAGAAAGAAATATAATAAAACAAAAGCTGTAATTCGTGATCGTAATTCAAAAAAGGAACGTGCTAGTCACGTTTTGAAAGCAATTGGCTCAAATAAAATAAACAAAAACATTCAATTTTTGGCAGAAGATCGGAATCCGTTTTAAATTTAAACTCAGCAGATGAACGTCTCAAAACGTTAAGATGTGTCGTTAAGGAGACAAGTGTCTACGAAATATAATTAATCGGTTATCAAAAAAGTTAAATAAATTAAAAAAGAAAAACAATTTGCATAATTTATCGATAAAGTTCTGACAGTAAATTATTTTAATTTTTTTTTATCCCTGGTGGTAGGGCTTTTTGCAAGCCCGTCTCGGTAGGTAGATACAGCTCACTCATCAAATATCATACCGGCAAAGAGCAATAGCTGAGCTATACAGTGAGGCAGTGACACTTCACGCACAAGGGACATACCATCTTAGTTGGTGACCAAGGTTGGACGCGCGTTGGTCCAACACCCGCCTACTTAATTTCATAAAAAATATATAATGATGATTATAACAAGCAGTTTATTTCGTAAGAGGACTCTCTCTGAAACATACCGATATTAGGTTAAAATTTACACGTGGTTCGAAATCAGGGCGTGAATATTGTTTTTTTATATAAGTATTGCATTTTGGAACAAATCCAACGGCGGCTTCTGTTAAAGATTCATTTATTTTCAATAATGACATGATGTTACGTCACGTCCGCCATTCCTACGTGCTATAATTATGTATAGAGTAGACCCATTCATCTTACGACAAATAGATCAACGGTGACGCATTTCGTAGCATTACTAGATTACAAAACGAAATATTCATTTAAATTCAACTACGACACCTTTAATGGTAATGTAAACAGCCTGTATAATAACAACTACTAAGTAAAATGTTCATCTTGTGAATAATAATTGAGAGATTATTCCGTGACGTCTCTCCCGTTGCGGGTTGGCGGCTTTTGCGGCTTTTAACAGACGATGTTTTCACCTCTGAGCTCAAAATAAATAAGTAAAGTAACAGCCTGTCAATGTTCCACCGCTGGGCACAGCTTACTCCACCACGCTGCTTCACATGTATATAAATAAAATGATAGATGTCTGCAGTTGTGCGCGCATCACGGAAAAAACTACTGGATAGATTTCTATGAAATTTTCTAAACTTTATTTCTTAGACACTTGGCCGTTATCAAAAAAAAAGTTATTGCGATATCTTCATATAATAGAAAGTTATTTAAGTTTCAAGAAACAACGATTTGTATATGCACTGCGTGTTCAGTGATGTATGTTTAAACAAAGTATATTTTTGCTTCGTACATAAGATTACTTTGTTAAAGCAACGCGGACGAAGTCGCGGGTATCAGCTAGACAGTTATAAAAACGAATTAAGAACATGAAAGGTCAGTGGTTCTTACCGGGGTTTGAGCTGAAAATTATCGGCTGAGATTCACGTATTCTATTCTCTGAACCATCACGGCTCTAGCTCGAGATTACGAACAAATGTTTAGAACATGAAAGATCATGCTTGCCCGGATTTGAATCCAATTTAATAAATTAAAATGGCGGGCACCGACAAATCTTGATCCCATATTATTGATCAATTAAAGTAACATGAAAATAATTTCAATAACAAATTATTACAACTAATGCGTACGTAATTTAATTAGTAAATTTTTTTTTTATGAAAACAAGTTCATATTTATCAATACATTCTAGAACCAAAATTTTAATTCAACACAAATTTACAGAACACACGCCATCTAAAAGATTGTCCTGTGGCATTGTACCCAAGACGCTGGCACTATTACTAATTTAATTAATATTACAATTTTAAATCAATCCGCGAATCTGGGCACGTGTGACATAATATTTCAAGCAACCATTGACCACAAACATAAGCCTAGTGCTCCTATATAACATTGTCAGGGTCAATGTACATTGTACAGCCGAATGTGGGAGTTATGTTTCTTGTGACTATTAATACACTCGCTCATTCATCTTACGAGCCAATAAAAATATTATAATTTGGTAATAACATTCCAAAGTCAATAATTGCTGCTCATTTGAAAAAAATAACATTGACTGTGGGGTTCAGAGGTTAATTACCTATCCATTATCAGGTGGCATTTTGCCAAATATGTATAACTATAAAAAATGCCTGTAAATATATTCGTACAATGAACATTATTTCTGTGCTTATTTTTTTCTCAATAGTAATAAATTTTAATTAAACTAGATTGTCAGATACAGGGTATCACATAATAAGGTAACAATTCTAAATTCCATCCATACCACCTAGATTTCTAGATGTGTAGATTTTAACAGCGCGATTTTTAAGGCATTTCCTGTTTCGCACACCCACTCTGTGGAACCAGCTTCGGCGGTTTTTGCAAAACCCATATGACATAGGAATTTTAAAGAAAAGAGCCTAGTCATTGGTTAAAAGCCGGTAACGCACTTGCAAGCCAGTCAATATTGCAGGTGTTCATGGGCGGTGGTTGTCACTTTCAGGTGAGCTTACTCCACCCCGTATTAAATTTTCTGCACTTTATTTTTCTTAATAAATAAACCATTGACATAGAAACTCGTTTAAAACACTCCGTCTCCAGCGTACACCCACTTGTTAGTCATAATCTGTATTATTGCGACTCATCTACAGAATATAATGTACATTTTAATTGCGTGTTAAGATTTTATCTTGGACGTCATTAAATTTTTCCGTTGAGGAAGTTTTATCATTCCTGTCATCCTTATTCTTGCCTTTGAGATATGTTTGAATCATTTATAATCTAGATTTTTTTTCTTTCATTCTTGTAAATAGAAGATAGCCCAATAACCCATATATATACGCGCAAATGACACAAATAGGACTTATATAAAATATACTTACAATTGTCTTCCCCGGAAATAAAACGATAACAGTGATTAGAGATTAGAGAGTGATTAAAGAGCTTAATTACATTTTTTTAAATAAAGAATATCACCTGACCAAAAAAAATATGGTGGCAAATCTCTCTAGTACATTAACAGCCTGTGAATGTCCCACTGCTGGGCTAAGGCCTTGTCTCAATTTTTGACGAGAAGGTTTGGAGCTTATTCCACCACGCTGCTCCAATGCAATGCAATGGTGGAATACACAAGTGACAGAATTTCACTGAAATAGACACAAGCAGGTTTCCTCACGATGTTATAATCACTAATTAAGCACATGAAATTTAGTGGTGTTTGCCCGTATTTGAACCTACGATTATTGGTTAAGATTCACGCGTTCCTACCACTGGGACATCTCGTATCGGCCATCCATCTAGTCCACTAGCATAATCCAATACGATACGACAGGAGAGAAATCAGTAACAGGACCTTGTTACACTTGTCTGCAATTATTTTTTTATTGTATAGGCGGACGAGCATATGGGCCACCTGATGGTAAGTGGTCGCCAATGCCCATGGACACATAGACAATGGCATTGTAAGCAATGTTAACCATCGCTTACATCGCCAATGCGCCACCAACCTTGGGAACTAAGATGTTATGTCCCTTGCGCCTGTAATGACGCTGGCTCACTCATCCTTTACAACAATACCAAGAACTGCTGTTTTATGTTCCTAACGAAATCACAAAAAGCTTTTTAGTAGAACTCAGGAATTTGAAATTTGCAATCTTATAAACAGTACGTAAACAAACAGTTAATGAATGCTTCTATAAACAAACTAAATCGACATGATTAAAATACATATGATAAGACAATTTTAAAGACTAACCTTTATATTTAATGATCGCCATATTTGCACAAGTGGTTTAGAGACTTTTAAGTAAACACGAAACGGACTTTATTTAATTGAAGGTCGTACACCATTTAAAAAACTTATAAGTATATTGTTTCTTTGTCTTTTTTATTTAATTAAAATTCTCATTAAAATATATGTTATTAATATTTCCTTATAGTCGAAGTTATTAATTGGATTTAAAATAGTATTAAATTTATTTCCGCAATAACTTATATGTAATACATAAACAAACAACAGTGTTGTTTATGTTTTTGTTATTAATTGATAAACTATTTAATTAAATTCAGTTTAATTTATAATATCAATAACTTCTTCAAAGATTTGATAAATAAATTTAACATCGTTGTAAAATGACGTAACGCACAATTGCTCGTCTTTTATTTGATTTTGTTTAGGTATTCCAGTGCAATATTTTATAATATTTTGTTTAGAATAAAATATTTCACATAACAAAAAATCACGATTCGACTTATCTTTGTAGTTAGGTAGACATTATTAATAGTTTATAAATGTTATGGTTTTATTTACATTAAAACTTAAATAAATACAAATAAAAATTAGAAATAGTGACCAATCAACAATCGTGAGAAGACCAAGAGAACAGCACCTGTGTTACTAATAATAATAATTATGCTTAATGGAGTGAGACGAAGAGGACCTATTAAACATTAACCATAGACTAATAAAGACATGTTTCAAATGCCATCAAAAAAATCTCAAAACAAATATTTTGAATTACTTTGAGAAAATTAAACAGTTTATAAATTTCCCCAAAGAAAATCAAAGATCAAAGAGTCTTATCAGAGCACGCATAATATAGCACGCATTACGGTTTAAGGCGGCGCCGGCAACGTCGCGCATACAACAGACTAAACAATAATCCAGGTCTTGCAACATCATTTCTTATAATTATATAGTTGAACATTCGCCAAAATTCGTACTAAGTGTAGTGTTCACTATATACTGTACACCACACTAACGGTTCACTGGCTCGACAACACACCGTATGCGCAAGCGACACGTCCGCTCTCGCCAATGGCTCTCACTTGAATGACGTTCGCACCCACCATAAGGTGATCATGAGACAGTGTAAATAACTATTACTATAGTTATTATTAAATACAAACACTACATCCCTTCCTTATTGAAAATTGAATAATCATTAGAATTCAATAATTCATACTTATTTACTTTGTCATATTTTATCATTGTCTTGATTACGAATACTCTTACTCCATATCATAATTCCAAGCTTTCTTTCCTTGAATAAATATCCATTCGCCTTCAATTCTTTCCAAATGCAATATAGTCCAGTTTCTTCGCTTCTGAGGGCTATATCTCCATCTTTTGCTTTCTCCACGGTATGAGGCGTTGTTATTTATTTATTTGTTTTATTAATTTCTTTTACTTATACTTTGTCCTTCATTCAAATCTGCATCCCGTGCATTCCCTCTCTTATCTCCATACCCCTTCTCTTTTTACTTTTGTTCTTGATCCCGGTCCCCGACCTCAGTGTCATCTTCATTATTATTTAAGTCTTGTAGAGTTGAAATTTTGTCTTTTAAATAATAGTTTGGTTGGTGATTTCCTTGTAACTTTTAATATGTCGCGATTTGTCCTCTCAACTTCGCGGTTACATTGTCGACTATTAGCTGCTGTTATATATTAAGGGAAACCTAATCGACTAAAAATGTATATTGTTGATATAACTAATAAAGTCCTCCAGACCGACCCCGGCCACGACGGCCAATCCCGAGAGACTAGGCAACTGCGCAGGAGATATTCCAGTACACAAGTGTTCGCGCAAACGCAAGTGCACTCTCTTTTCCCCAGCTCTCACAATCCGATGGGACGGCAATCCGACACGACCGGAAGGAGCTCAGGAGGCGCAGGACCAACGGCTCAACGTGCCCTCCGAGGCACGGGAGTGCACACATAAAGAATGATGATGAGAATTCTCTGACAGAAAACCCCAACAAGCATTCACTGGACCGACCCGGGAATCGAACCCAGGACCACAGAATCCGCGGCCCCATACCAAGCCACTAGACCAACGAGGCAGTTAATATAATTCAATAATAATGTAATAAACCTGGACACCATTTACACAAGGCCTTTACACTGTCCTGGTTGGGAATCGAACCCACGACCGACATAAACTTGATATGAGGGTGACCATATTTGACAACAATATCCCAGTTTGCTTCTGACATAATCTCAAGACAGGTATTCACCAATCATATTATGCCGGATATTTCCAATTTAATGGAGGTGCATTTGTACCAATTTCCGATCCAAGTTTGATGGAGGTAACTTTAAACCAATTTCCAATTCAATGGAGCCATCTTAGTTTCATGATTTTCCAATTTGATGGAGGTACCTTAAAACTAATTTCCAATTTAATGGAGCCATCTTAGTACCATGATTTACCAATTTGATGGAGGTACCTTTAAACCAATTTCCAATTTAATGGAGCCATCTTAGTATCATGATTTACTAATTAGATGGAGGTATCATATTACCACAAAATCCCAATTTAATGGAATACATTTGTACCAATTTTCCAATTTAATGGAAAGCATCTTAGTACCATGATTTTCCAATTTAATGGAGGTATCATGTGACCACAAAACCACTTGTAAAATGCACGTTAAGGCACACCGCTATATCTACAGAGCGATGACGCACACCCGCACGCTACGCCGGTTGAACACCTAATCAGTCAAAACAACCCTTTCACTTAAACAATACGGTCTATCTTATTGACCTGTTTAGTCTTTCATATTGATAAAACAACCCTTTCACTTAAACAATACGGTCTATCTTATTGACCTGTTTAGTCTTTCATATTGACAAAACAACCCTTTCACTTAAACAATACGGTCTATCTTATTGACCTGTTTAGTCTTTCATATTGACTATATAAGCCACAGCGATATTTTACAAGATCTAATAATGCAAGATTAGCCTTTCTTATTGACCATTCGTTAACCACGCGGTCTCTCATATTGACCTTCCAACAAGTCTTTCAGCAATGACATATTTTAACACTTCATTATAACAGTCTATCCTATTGACCTTTCAACAACATTCCTTTTACAAAGTCACAACACTTCATTATAAGTCTATCTTATTGACCTCTTATTTACACAGGGCCTCTCATATTGACCTCACAATAAACATGGTGCCCTCTGTCAACTTTCACACCATTTGTGACCTGTCATATTGGTCTTCTAAGAAAATAAACTTATATTTCCTTTGTAGCGACATCTATCTCGCCACATACGAACTATGAACAAACGTATCCTACATCGCGATATTAAAGTTATCAGAGCGATTGAACATAAATACAAGAACCCGACAACAATCGTCGGGGCAGTAGCCCACCAGACACAACACCCGTCTGGTCGGAGGATCCTCCCTTTTCAATGGTGACTCATCGCCAAACCTTTTATTTTATCACTTTCTCATTTTGTACTTATATGTCTTTTATTATATAAATTCACAATATATAAATGTGATTAATTATTTATTCCCCACGAATAAACACAAATATACCCATTATATACACAAACATCTTAAATACACACTAACATAAGTATATAATACATAAGGCGTGACATATCAAACCTTTCGTTAAAAAAAATTAATCTCTTAACAAATCTTAACAATTAATTTGTACCGATAACATAGATAAGCTCAAGATAGCTTAATTAAGTTATTCTATCGAATACGCTCGTCAATATATACATTCATCTTACATTCACTTATTATTAGTTAAACTCATTAGGAATATACAATAAAATGTGGTAAACAACAAGACTTAGCGCGGCTGGTCGACAGGTGTGATAAGAAATCTTGCTTGCATTGTGAAATATTATAATAAATTTTTAACCGCATCTCACCTTATTCTTTTTAACAAATATTTTTTTTTAATTAGTACTTACGTTACTACGCCACTGTTACGCCATTTTTAAGATAAGCGTATACACACAGGCAAACATACAAATAGATACATGATCTAGCTATTATTATTATTATTTTTATTATAGCAATCCCCAGTCTAACGCACCTATTAATAGTTTAATATTATTTTTATAATTTACCCCTCTAACCAAACAAAGTTTATGATGGCAATTGTGAGAATAGTCCAAAGCTCGAAACTGAAACTTACGTACGTACCGCTTTTGGTACTTATATGCTCTTGTATTACGTTTATATTTTGTTTTTAAGCAAGCCAGACATGTATTTTAATAACACTTATTATCTTGATTTAGTTTGCTTATATTTAACTATATAACATAATTCATAATTAAATGATAGGCGCATTATACAGTTCACGCTTTATTTTTGGTGTGGTTTGGCGGTCAATAATTCGAACGCGTAACGCATCGCATTTGGTAGGCACGGTATGAACGCAATTTCGTTATATCTTAATACCTTGGGTCACCGCCATTTCACTCTATTGTAAGCCGCGTAAAAGAACTTCTTTCCAAAAACCTTTCAATTTATATTATTATTAACCTTTCCATTACAAACCGGTAAAGTGCATCTTTAACAATCATCGTAACATGTGAAATATTTGTCCTGATAACATAATGTAAAACACAAAGTTTATCTACTTTAATATTAGAGGTAATAGAAGTATTTGTTTTCATAAGAATCAATTTGTTAATACAGTATGTGCATTTCGGAAATACATATAAAATTTTATTGTATTTTTGATTCACTATTTTAGTGATAATGACTTACACATAAAACATAAACAAATTTAATGTCGCGGACTTTTTGTAGAAGTATTTAAGAGATACATTTCTATTAAACATTATATTCGTGTAACTTACGGTTTTTTGCGGCGTTTTCTTACGGTTTGATGTATAAGCTATACTGTTGTAAAGTTTCATTAAAATCCATTTGTAGTTTTTTGCGATAAAGAATAATAATCATCCCCAGAAACATTCGCGTTTATAATATTCGTAGGAAGTAGGGTTTATGCTTTTACCGTTAGCAAATATTTAATAATCTACTCATTTCGCTAGGTTTTATTATTATTATTTGTCTTTACTACATTGACCAAGTATGTTTAATACATTAAGGTTTTTTTTTTTTTTAAAGTGTAATGACCATCGGGCTATCGGATTCATGGGTCATACGCCTGGCAACAATACAAAGAAAATAATAGATACGTTAATTTTGATCTTGATAACAATACTTGTAAAATTGCAATTATTGTAGGCGTTCTTTATTAATGTGATTCTATCACACAATTACACACGTAACACGTAATTGTATTAAATATTAATAAATGGCCTAGTTAATTAATTAATTTATATAGCCTGCACAATATAATATGATCAAAATAATTTTAATCTTTTTCCAACTACCCTACTATATCGTATCATTAGGTAATAATTGTTAATAAATCTATATATAATACCGATTTTTCATACTATTTATAAGTATGTTCTACGATATTTCATCGAAATATAATAGTTTTATTTAATTAGTAAAGTTCGACACATTGCTCCCTTTTATGTTGTTTTTTTTTTGTTTTTATATATATGTGCCAACTGACCTTTATCCTCGTCGCCATTTGTAGTGTTCACTATATACTGTACACCACACTAACGGTTCACTGGCTCGACAACACACCGTATGCGCAAGCGACACGTCCGCTCTCGCCAATGGCTCTCACTTGAATGACGTTCGCACCCACCATAAGGTGATCATGAGACAGTGTAAATAACTATTACTATAGTTATTATTAAATACAAACACTACACTAAGTTCCTTGTCAACCGTACTAAGTGAAAACAGCTTCAATTCTTACTTTCTAAAACTCGATCGTCTAGTTTTTTTTAGTATGTGTGTTTGATACGATCCAATCGAACGTCTTAATTAACTTTTAAATGTCAATTGCAGTGAGAAAAAAAAATTGATCGGATGTCGTTATCGTGAATCTTCAACTTTCATCTTCTATGTCACAGATGAATTTGTACAATTATCGAGACAGATTATAAATAATCGAGATGTTATCTAATTTTATTGCAAATAATAAAAATTATCTTCATTGTCTGTAACTACAGATAGACTATTTATATATGTTATATCTATACATATATATCGGTGTCTTAATGTTATAATTAGTTTTCCTTAAATATTTTTTTTAACAATTGTTATTCATGGAGTGGATTTTCAATATTTGTCTTCATAGAATAGCAAGACAAAGGCACAATTAATAAAGAATACAAAAAAAGTATCGTGTGCCGTAACGATTTTATAACCACTATTAATACGTAACCTACATAATATAACGTTATAATTATAATAAATACATACAAATTGTTTTAAAGGTCATTTAAATATATTAATATAATCCAGTTAATATACGTTTTTATTTAAAAATGGAAAAGATTAAAATATAATAGTAATTTCACAACTGTAATCTACATTTATATTATGAAGCTCGAATTTTTAATTTTTATTTTTAATTATCCTTAGGAACCTACCAATCTATCGTTTTCGGTAAATATATACTATCATCTCGTTTGTAATTACCACATACAACCTAAATAAGCTTATAACAATATTTTTGATGTTTGCTTATAAAATCGTTTTTTTTTTCAGAAATAGAGCCGCCATTTCCATGTCGAGATGTCACGATCAAAAGGAACACGGATGTTAACGACTTCTTCGATATGCTATCGGAGATCGGCCGGTGAGTCATGTTTATTCGTTACACTATTGATAGTGTAAATCGTATTGTAGAGCTGCCAACACTTCAGACGGTTTTTTTTTAATACGAGTACATACCGCCCACGACTCTTCTCAGAATAAGAGGCTATTAGTAATCTCTAAAATAATATCGTAAGCCTGATCTGTATATTTGTGAATACAATGATATATCCCCCCAATTGTTTCTTAGATTAATGCGAATATACAAAGTGACAAACATAATTAGGGTCTTAATTATAATAAATTTATAACGATTTCATCCGCGGAGTGCCCGTTCATGTGGTAATATG
Source organism: Nymphalis c-album (assembly GCA_963151315.1). Lineage (NCBI taxonomy): Eukaryota > Metazoa > Arthropoda > Insecta > Lepidoptera > Nymphalidae > Nymphalis > Nymphalis c-album. Next base: position 6,975,806 of record OY720607.1, on the reverse strand, counting down.
TGGACAAAATGTAGCTTATGTTACTCGCTGATAATGTAGCTTTCCATTGGTGTTAGAATTTTTAAAATCGGCTTAGTGGCTTAGGCGTGAAAGCATTACAACGTAGTAAAAACAATGTTTCTGTAAGGTTTACTTCTTTGTCCTGACACGTTATTTGTAATGCTTCAAAAAAATTTTGGAATCTTTTTAATAAATAAAACATACCGGAGTATCAACATGAAAATACAGAATATTATTGAAATATTATAATAAGGAGCTTATTACGTGTCAGCCAACGACGCAAATCGCAACCAATACTGCTAATCTAGGGGGCCAATACTGCTAATCTAGGAGTACAACGGCTACGGTACGTTCTACGGTTCGTTCATAGAACTTGTTGAAAAAAAATAAAAATATAACAAATGAATGTCGATTCCGAATCTACTGGTAATGGTAATTCTATCAGGTTTTCAAAATAAGAAGCACTACAAATGCTCATCTATTTTAAAGTTATTTTAATTTGTGCTATATTTTACCTGTGGCTTCGTTCACACGTAATTAGTATTGTATATACATACTAGCTGTGGCCCACGGCTATAATTAATAAGAATATGATGAATAAAAATCAGCCTAGAACACTTCTCGATAAAATGACTATACAACATAAAAAGCTTTTCTTAAATTCGAACCAATTGTTCCTGAGATTATCCGGATGGATTAAACAAACAAACTCTTCAACTTTATATATTAGTATAGATATACACAACTTCACGTCCTTAAGAAAGTTTACGTTTAATTTTCATAAATAACATTAGTTTTTCTTTTACCAGGGGTAAATTTGGCACAGTATACATCTGCCGGGAGAAAAACACCGGCTTAGAACTTGCAGCCAAACTGGTCTCCGTCAATCGAAGAGATGAAAGGAGAAATGTTGAACGAGAGGTCGATGTGATGAGACGCCTTCGACATCCGAGGCTGATACAGTTGTACGACGCTTACGATTGGGGGAAATACATGTGCGTCGTCTTGGAACTGTGAGTATCTTCTATCTTTTTTAAATTGATTAGATAAATATAACTCTATTGATCAATCGTAAATGAGTCATCTAGCGCAGATTAAATTCTTACACATTAAAATAGTGTCGTCCTCAATCCTAAAACAAGCTTGAAGTTTAAGTGGAAAGGAAAATAAGAATATTAGTGATTCGTTTAAAGAACAGTTACCACTATTATCTAAAAACTTAGGTATTTTAAACACATTAACGGCCTATTAAATGACGCTTAGCGAGTGATTAGTTTAATGATGCTGTCCTCCTCTTTCGAATGTCAAACTTATGATGACAAAAAGAGAGAAATCAGTGTATACCGAAACAGTCGCTAGCAACGTTTATAAGTAAGACTAACGGCCGAATACTGAAACATCCCTCAAAGTTAAAAGCTCCTAAATAAGTATGCGAAAAAAAAATATAACATATACGAATAAAATACAAAGTTAAAGCTCCAACTTAGTGCTTAGTGCTTAGCAATGTATTTATAAAAGAACACTCGTAAGATCTTTGATGGCGGCAGATTTCAAGTAGAAAGAGGGCAATTTATATGTCCAGCGAGTAACCTAATGTTCATTAAATTGCTGTATTCACTGCGCCTGCGCCGATTCAGGATTGAAATTAGAAGTAAAAACATTACCATTTAAATGTCTAAAGAAAAGGCGATTCGATTAAAGGAAATAGTACAACGACGTTGGTACTGTCGGCAAATGGTAATCACTGGGCTTAGTATACATTTATTATGTAAACAAATCGGTTTATGTAATGCTATAAAGGTAAATATAGCGTTTATATATATTTAATACATTATAAGATGTTTCACTAACCTTTTTGACATCTTTCAAATTTTTCTTATATATAAAAATGATTATTTCGCTTACGATTGCAATCGTCTTAGGTAATTTTGATTTTTGGTTGTCAGTGACCCTGTCTATTGCCCACGAGTTGGGTGTTCGATTACCGCCCCGAGTCTGTATTACATATAAGAAACATGTCTTCAGCTTTCCTGAATGCGTCTTTGTATCCTCTGTTATATGTGAAATAAAAAGAAAATGAAAAAGAAAAAAAAACTTTTGCATTAATGCTAACGTTACATGTAGTAACGTTCACGAACTGTGTATCGTTTCACTTAAAATTACTAATCAGCTAGTGATTATTATATAATGCTAGTATATAATTATATACGTTTGTACAGATAATTAAAAATAGCCACATTACTCACGAGTGTTTGAAAATAAATAAGTTCCCGAAATTATGTTGACGTGGTATAATAGAAATGAATCGTTGTAGTTGCGGCCAAGAATCGTTTCAGACATTTCCGTCAGATGCGTTATTATCGCCGTGTTTAGTCAGCTCGAATGCGCTTGGCGTATTGACGAAATTATGACGAAGTTCTTACAGGTTATTAAGAGATCTTGAATGAAATATTTGGCTATTAATAACGTGATTTAATTTAGATGATTTAATTGTAGAATGCGTAGTCATCAGATTAATTATATGTAAGTATTCGTCGCGTCATATTTAATACGTCAACAAGTATATGTATGATGTTTTAAAACAGCTGTATGTACTCAAGCTGCGACTAGCGAGACTTTAGTGGTTGGTCCATCTGTTGTTACTTTATTTTCAAATATTTTTATTAATTTGTGCACAACTGCTTGTGACCACGGATACTGCAAAGTGTTTCAAACCTTTGAAATTGATAGAAAAATGTTAAAATATACGCGGATAATCAGTATAGTTGTTTAATTGAATTTTTAACAATCCCGAAACCTAAGAAATCATAACCTAAAAATATTTTATTTGCGGCCCTCAATACTATGAATAACACGTGCTTGTGTCCAGACCAAAAAGGTTGAGTATGGCTGTTTTTAAGAATCGTCCTTTGTTAAGTTTTAAGGGCAGTCGTTTCGCAAGCGCAAAGCGAGATACTCGTCAGATGATAATTCCTTGTTCACTCAACTGCCTGATTGGTCTAGCTATAAGGCCGCTGATCTCGAGCTCCTGAATTTAATATCCAAGATAGAATTTTTTGTCAATAAATCCTCAGTAGCAACTCTGTAACTGGAAAATCGGCAGTTTTGACAAATCCACGGAATGTTGGTCCTGCTCCTGAACTCCTAGCCATATCGGATATGTCGTCTCATTCATAAAAGAGAAAGAGAATTGATAGTCCACTTGTTTAATATCTCTCGCGAAGTTGGCTAGTCTCTCATGAGTAACTGATGTAGCCGAAATCGGTCAGGAGGACATGGTCGTTCTTTCAATCGTACACTTATGCAAAAAGTACCCATTTATTTAAATTTTAATTTATGATTTTCAACGAATGAGTTTTTAAGTAGGTCCGCTATGTTTTTTTAAAGATAATAATATGATTGCTATTTGCGCCAACAGTAGGGTTGCCAATTGTATTATTAAAACAAAATAACAGTTACCGTGATTTACAGTTTTGTAAATTATTCAGCGAAAATGCGTTATTTCTAGTCATCATTACGATTGCTAGAGCAAAATTATTAAACAACTTTTTGCAAATATTGTAACAAAAATCTTTTAAGTTTCTTTTCTTACATTTTGTTTTGATGACAATCATTTATGTATCGTAAAAAATATATCTGTAATACTTGATGAAATATGTAAAATATTTATCGTTCTTGTGCTACAAATACTAACGAAATACTAAAAATATTAACGAGGAAAAATTGCATAACTCGTCCTTTCCGACTTGGTGCCAAAAAAATGAATAACCCAATACATTTTTTTTTATTATTTTACAATTGCTTTTAAATTTTCCACATCACTACATAATATTACAAAACAAAGTACCCTTGTCTCGTCTAGCTGTCTGTCTGAAAACAAACTTAAAAACTTGTGAACACATTTTCATACAGTTACCACTTATCACCAATGAACGGAGTAACTCATGAGGGAGATTTAGATGTATAATTCAATTAGGTTTTGTCTAAACTGTTGATACTTGATAGTGTCAAGAAAAATCATGCCGTCACAGCCATACTGACATGCACCGCAAGATCGGTAGAATAAAATATCAGTATGTACTTGATTGATCAAGATTTAATGCACAAGTTTATTTATATATTATATAATTTTTTTCTTGGTTATCTTGTTTTTTCAACATTTCATACAAGTACCGCATAAAACAATAGAATAATTACAACACAGCGAATGTTGATGTGACAAAATTCAAGTCCTATTTAAGGCCGCAATAATATATAATAATAAATGCGTGCTCATGCCAATGTCATGTGAATTATGCTCGTAGTAATTATTATGTGGGTGTACGTACTAATCACCTGCGCCGGCGCATCGTAATTAGGCGGATTTTGTGCATTCTAAATGCGTCCGTTCATTCAAACGGTCCAATCGCGCGCTTCCAGTGTGAGTCATTGTATGTTGTCAATCCAGTGAACCTTACGCACAAGAATTTCATATAATCGTTCGTGTAACTCTCCGAAATAAATTTATGCGTATGATTATATCTATATAACAAGTTATTTATTTGGCTTAATATATTATGTTTGTGAGGATGGACAGATTGTTACTCTTTCACTGCCAACATAAATTAACGGGTTTAGATGAATTTAGAATAAAGTTATAAGTACCTAAAATATTATAATACGTTAATAAATGTGAACCGATGTTTATAATTTTTTACGTAACATTTTTTTTTTATTGGTTTAAATAAAAGGTATCTCTATACATTGATCATTAAATTACAGAAGGTTATGAGCTTACTCAACCACAGCGGTAAATAGTTACTCTATAATTAATGTGGTGGAATTATGATACGCCATTTGTTAAAGATATTTTCGATGAATAATGGAAATTTCGAGAAAATTGTCTTATCCACACATTATAAGTTTTTAAAAAGCAATATTTGGTTTACATACTCATACGTGTTCCTATTATGGCTCAGTTTTTAAAAATATATATTGAGCTATGAATAATAACATGATCGCTATGGATATCGGGGATTATGTACGCATCGGACCGACTTACGCTGTTTTGTTTGTACGTGTATTGACGTAGGTTACGGCTGATTTTGGTGTGGAGAATTCCAAGCTCTCGGGTTAATGGAAGACTTGTAGCGGTTGAACTGAACTACCGTGTTGATCTAAATACCGAAATAGACTTTACGTACTATAGTTTACTAAATTCATAGAATCCTGGTTTTGGAATACTTTCAATGAATAGATAATTTCTTTTTTTTTTTTGGTTCTACAAATTTGGCTTTGTCTTATAGAATAGTTAAAGGTCAATGTTTAGGATTCTAATAATTATTATTTTATTATGAAGCTTAAAAGTCTGATTTTAACATTACCGCCTATGTTTTTATTTTTTGTTTATGTTTTATATCTGTAGTAATTACTACAATAGTCAATAGCACAATGTCTTACGGTTTACGCATTGTCTCTTGAATTGTTATGATATTTAAAAAAACAAAAAACAAATAATAAATGTCAACATGTAAACAATAGCTGCTTAATGACATTTTCTAGAACGACTCCGATTGTAATACAATTCAATACTACAACGCAAGGTCAATGTTACCAAGATGCGTCTTGACTTGAGTCACCTAAAGTTATTTAATGGTACGTGCTTTTTTTTAATTGCGTGTTTGTAGAATGAACTCATTCTATAAATCTGTCTTGTTGTAAAATTTATAATTATCATTTATTATATAATACAAATATAAAACAAAAATACGTATAAATACCGCAGAAATCATGACCAAGATGAATAGGTAAACAATAATTTAAAAATATTTGTATTATTTGACATGTATCGTTTGAAAAAAAAATAACTTTAATGATGAGAAGCTCTCTCTATTCTCTCACTCTCATAGTCCGATGGGATGGCAATCAGACACGACCAACACGACGAGTAACTTCTGTTATTTGAATCCAGGGGCTCAGGCTGCCTTATATATCATTCATCAGTCATAAGACCGTGTTGATGCTTAACAACAGGCAAGACAACGGTCAAATGCTAGCCTATTATGGGTAAACAAAAAAAAGACCAACAAGGCAGTAAGTTTAAAATGAAATGGAAAGTTTAAACAGTAAAATATTGTTTAATGAGACTATTTACATTGCTACGCAGAGTTCCGTCTGTGAAAATGCCAAACGTAAACCGGTTTCTTATCACCCATGGTGACTTCGAAAATTATCTTCGACTCGTTACATTAAATTGCCAAAAATAGATGAGAGATAACACAGGTGTGTTAATTAGGTCGCACGATGACAGCCAACGTCAGGTGCTGAGCGCCTTTCGACAAATTAATTATAGATATTTTACATTTACAAAGAAGGTTAGTGATTCAGGGTTGGCACGGCTTTATTTGCCGCAACTAGATTTTTAGATTAATTTTTTTTTTCACTATATATTATGATTATAAAATACACTATTATTATAAAGTAAGACTTTAAAAAAACTTTCCAAATAACCCAGTGTGTCTTGTATATTTTTGATATATTTGTTTGTGTACAATAACAGCTGGGCCTCCCAGGCCAGGGCCAGCCTAAAGCCTCCTCTCAGTTTTTAGGAGAAGGCTTGAAGCTTATTCACATGTGACAGAATTTCAGTAAAATTAGGCACATGCAGGTTTCCTCACGATGCGATGGCTTGACCGCCGAGAACGTGATAAATTATTAACACAGATTAAAGACATAAAAATTCAGTGGGCCTGGACTGGGTTTGAACCCATAATCATCGGTTTAAATCAATCAATTCACGCGTTCTAAAGACGGCTTTTTTTCTTCATCATGGGTTTTTTTGTGTACAATAATTGAATCAATGACGAATCTGTTTCTGTGGTCTCATTTATAATATATAAATAATCCTTCAACAAAAAAAACCCATCATGCTTATCTTTAACTGTGCTTACGAGATCTAAAAATGAATGATCAATTCATTCATTTTGTTTTTACAAATATTTAGTTAATTTTAAATTATTTATAAGAGAACATGGGCCCTAGACAAGTGGCTTTTACGTTAATAGAAAAGAAAAGAAAATAATATTCAATGTATGAGATTGTCATTCGCGTTCGACGTGTAATTTTATTATACGTATAGAATTTGATATTGGTAGTCAAACGTTAAGACAACGTTCGTTGAAACAAAATGAAACAGATAATCTTATGTCAAAATTAATTCAATAAAGAATAATTTAATTCAAATTGAATGCAAATTGGACCATTAAATCAATATTGTATCTAATAATCAGCTAGCAGTATATTAAAACTGACATACAGATAAAATTTGCTGATATATACAAAGTTACTAAAATAAATCTTTGTTTTATCTGTTAAGAGAAATCTATAATGACATAAAGAAATAAACCGCGAATTCGCTTCTTCGTATCTTAGAATTAATGTCAGAAATTATTATCTTAGATTCAACATTATTTTAGAGATATTATTGGGGACAAAGAAATTCAGTTCGAAATGTTTTCACATTCCTCATTTATTGTAAAGTTGAGTCACGCCGAAAGCGACACAAAACTTACAGTTAGACAAATACGTGTGGAGATTACCTTATGCGGTTATGGTGCTTGTGTTACTGGATGACCAATGATTTTTACACCTTAATACCACTTTATATATATATATATATATATATATATATATATAAACTAGCTGATACCCGCAACTTCGTCCGCGTTGCTTGATATATTAACAAAGTTTTCTTGTGTACGTAGAAAAAAAATGTATAAGATCGTAAGAAAAATTATACTTTGTTTAAGCATATGTACATCACTGAACACGCAGTGCATATACAAATCGTTGTTTCTTGAAACTTTAATAACTTTTTATTAAATTAAGATATCGCAATAACTTTTAGTTTCGATAAGGGCCAAGTGTCTAAGAAATAAAATTTAGAAAATTACATTGAAATCTATCCAGTAGCTTTTCCGTATTGCGCGCACAACTGCAGACCTCTATCATTTTATTTATATAGATAATAGTTGAAATTTTTTACTCGGTGGAAGGGCTTTGTGCAAGCCCGCCTGACTAGGTACCACCCACTCATCAGATATTCTACTGCAAAACAGTATTATTTGGTATTATTGTGTTCCGGTTTAAAGGGTGAGTAAGCCAGAGTAATTACAGTAACAGACACAAGGGACATAACATCTTAGTTCCCAAGGTTGGTGGCGCGTTTGCGATGTAAGCGATTGTTAACATCTCTTACAATGCCATTTTCTATCGGCGTTGGTGACCACTCTACCATCAAGTGGCCCATATGCTCGTTTGCCATGTTTTAAAAAAAAATGTATTTTACAATAGGTATTACTATAATATTATATATTGTTCTATTCTGCTAGTGGGTTGAAGTTACTTTTGTATATTTGCATGCTGTGTTTGCATCTAGTAGTATACTATTAATTCTATATGTGTTTATGTATAGTAATAGTTTTGATTATTCACCACTAGACGTATAAATAGTCTCAATTATACACCTTATGTGTATGGTAATCGCATCTAGATTAGCTTTATAAATAGCTTTCCTTTAAAGGACAAAATACAATAAAAAATGTGCCTATTTATTTTTTACTTTGAGTGCACATGCAGGTAAATTGTTGAAGTATTTTGTTGTCACAATTATCAAATTTTACATGTTGAAAAAGCACCTTACAGAAAAGTTTAATTGATTTTTATATTCACACAGTAAGGCGACTGTAGTAATAATTCACTAGTCTGCCTCGCTGGTCTAGTGACCACAAGTAAGGCTGCAGACTCGGTGGTCCTGGGTTCAAATCCCAGGTCGGGCTAATAAAATCTTATTGAGATTTTTTTGTCGAAAAATATTCTCAGTAGCAGCCCGGAGTCGGGAAGTTGGAAGTGTGTACACTCCTCTCCTGCCTCGGAAAACACGTCCTACGCCTGAACTATTTTTGGGTCGTGTCGAATTTACGTCCCATCGGGTTATAAGAGTTAGGGAATAGAGAGTGCACCTGTGTTTGCGCACACCGCCGCGGCCGAAATCGGTCAGGAGGACTTAAAATTGCATACCGCTTTTTCGTTAAAGGTCGCATACTAATTAAGCCTTAACTTCATAGATTCTATATTTGCTTAACTTTGGCTTAAACTTTAAAGGTTGGTTCAGATTAAAAGGTCAGTGGTTTATACATTCGTGAATACTCAACGATCACCCGTCAGCCGAATATAAACAGCACTTTACACCACAGATATAATAATAATCACGCATCGACAGAGAATTATCACTTTGACAGCCATTAATGTACGGCTACGCATTAAACGCGTTCCTGTTTACATCTCAATTAATCAAGATAATCCGATGTAAGCTGAGCTCAAGTGCTTCCTTACTTGGCGACGTCTGCTCGATGTAAAGCTATAAAGCTAGATTCACATAATAGTTGCCATACGTAAATAAAATTAATTATGTGACAATAATTGAAATTTAGAATGCGAATAAATTATTTTTAAATGTCAGTGTAATCCATCATATATATGGATACCTTTAGTTATCTATGGTCTACTCACAGTGCATAATTTTTAATCTGTTCATGGCTTATTCAATCAAAATAGTGACATCTTCATTTAAAATGGCTCGTATAAGAACCTTTGAGTTGTCATTTTACAAGATTAAAGTAAGGCTTGATTAGAAATTAGAATTGCTAACAGTTATTAGTTATAGTAATTATTTTTTTTTTAGCACATAGTTTAGTCACATTAGTTTGACAGCTGTCATAATAATGAATCCATATTCTACAGAATATAAACAAGAAATCTCACTATTGGAATTTTTATTTTTTGTATAAGACATATTATTATGGGATCGCTATCAAATGTGTTTTACTTATATAAAGTTACCAGAGTTACGATAGCTATTAACGCGGTTTGTGTATGCGAAGTGTGATTCCAGCATGTATGTTATTAAAGCATGGCGTCAAACCGCGTCAGATATTACGACGCGCATAGTTGGCGCGACGCCATCCTGCCACTACATCCTAGCTCTTCACATTAGGGTTGCCAATAAACAAATAAATAACAATAAATTTGCTTAATAGCATTTAAACCTCACTTGTTATAGTCGGTCTGATTTATTGCCATCGAATTCAAATATATTAAAATACATAACATAACACATTATGTAATAACAGGCCGGGTAGCAACGTAAGTATTAACGGCTATACTTGTAAACGTTGTTTAGTGAGTAATTACTTAAATTCTGCTGTCTTTTTCTTTCAAGTGTCAAATAAATAATGACAGAAAGAGAGAAATTAGTTTTTACTAAAACGTCGCTTTAACCTTTATAAGTAAGACCGTTAAGTGTAAGAGACTAGAGCCTTACGATTGGAAAGACATTGTTTATCTTTCACCTTATCTAATTCTGAAGTCCCATCCTCGTGGATGTTCCGTATTCGAGGCAAAAACCAAGTATAACAGTTAAACGGAAAAGTTTCAAATTTTCAATTTTGGAACGTCATCAGAGAAGACCCAGAAGCTAACAAAAGATTGCTCATATACATTGCTAACCCGTTATTATCCATATACTATTATTATTTGTTTCTTTATATATATAAATATGTCATATACGATATTATGTTAATTTTCAGTCGTAGATTTCCATAATAAACCGTCCAAATACCTTCAGTGCTGTGTTAACGGCGTAACTGTAGTAAAACCTTTGCTCTTGTTTATTTTCTTTATTTAACGATCCTGTTTTCATAATGTTAATTGTTTATTTTATGTGACCTTGTTATCTTATTTTATTACATTTATATTATAGCAATTATCGTTAGTACAAATTGCAATTTAATTGCATCGCAGTAGCAAATTATACATACATTAAATGTTTTGATTTATTATATCTGGCAACCCTAGTCAGAAAAACGTTTGCTATTTACGATTCACGTTATAATAAAGTCAGTTTAATATATTCAATCGACAAGCATCCAGTATTACCTTATTGTTATAAAGCTATGCAAAATTCATCGTCGTTTAAGAGATACATTTATCATATTGTTTTTATAACAGTTATCGAAATGAAACCCTTGATAGAAGTCAATATCGAGTTATTATTATGTTGAAATTTATGAAATACCCCACCGGATCCGGCTTTGCACGGTTAAAATAAGGGTCAACATAAAACTTTTATATCGCAATTATATATTTGAACTGTATTGGCCAATTTATACAAAACCTTAATGAATTATAATCCTAAAGTGTTTGATAGTTTTTGAGTTTATTGCTTTTAGACAAATACGCGTCGCTAGTACTTCTAATTAAGGATATTAAGATTACACCATAGACATATTTTTATTTTTAAGTAATTTCTAATTTAACATATTTTGAACATTGTATAGTACTGCTGATGTGACCCAGTGGGAAGAATGCGTCAATCTTAACCAATGATTGTTGGTTCAATCCCACGCGCACTGAATTTCATGTGCTTAATCTGTAATTATAATTCATCTCGTGCTTGACGGTGAAGGAAAACATCGTAAGGACACATGTGTTAAATTTCACTGAAATTATGTCACATATGTATACGTCTTTGAACACGCCTTGGAGCAGCATGGTGGAATAAATTTCAAAACCTTCTCAAAAAGAGGAGTAGAGGCCTTAGCCCAGCTGTGGGTGCCCACAAGCTGTTACTGTTCTGTACTGTATAGTACTGCGAATCGGAATGACGCCTGCATTTTATTTTCAACGTTTTTATTATTGTAGTTTAATAATATTTTCAAGACGTTTTTTATCAAGAAATAGGAGGACTCATAAAAAATATAAATTGTAAAAAAATGAGAAACTACCGTTATGAAGATATATCGCAAAAAAAATGTATTTTTCTCGATAAACGAGAGCTCGTAAATATTGTAAATTTACACAGCCGATGTTAAGCGCTTACGTCAAATGTGTTTTTATAAATATTTTAGTAATAAATTGTAAGAAACGCAGACCGAATACAGGCTATGACGTAAATGAACAAAAACAAACACAAAACCAGCTGATGACGTAAACATTTGCATTCATTCATTCGAAAAGAAAGCTTGAAGCTAAAAATAGATTACGTTTTTAATCTATGGCTACGCTCCATAATCAAAATAAAAAAAAAACATTAAATAACACTTTTTTTTAAAACGACATAGACATACATATTTTACAAATGTTTCGGCTACCTTGTTAATTTTTTAATACCTACTAAAATCTTTCTAAAAAATAAAAACAGGCCAGGGCTAAATAAAATTTAAAATGACATCATTCTCGACTTTTAAATGTAGCGGCAATTTAGTAACTAGTAATTGAGTAAATTATAAATATAGCAACAATTGACAAAACTGTTTTAATTATAACTTAAAATAATAGATAATTTATCTTAGATTGAATTATAATTTTTATTATCTGTCCATACGACTTGAACAAAACTTCAAAATTCAGACAATCAAACTATGATAATTTTTGTATTTAAACATTTTTTTATCTCAGACATCATCATCATCATCACTATTTGGTTTAAATAATTGTATTTTATTCTATGTATTGATTATATAAATATCCAATTTGTATGATATAATCTATCTATGCTGTTTAATAAATTTCACGAGCATTAATTTATTTTTAAATCTTGTCGATAGTTATTTGACATCTCGTTTGGCTTTGGCCTTGACTTTTTTTTTTGGCGCCAACACTCTATTTCAATGTAACGATTACTTTTTACGATGGTCAATATCAGTGTTTTTGGCAAACTCTCAAAATGTCATACTTTTTTTCGTCGAACACATGTTTCGTGTATTTTACCTAAAACAACCCAGAAGTAGAAAATCCTAAATTCTTTACTCTAAGCTTGAACGTTATTTAATAAAATATTTAAATCCTAATAATTATAATAGGCATTACCGATATTTTTTCTTTTATCGTTTCTTTTAACCCATATTATTTCGCGTGTAATATAAACTAAAAAGTAACCGATCAAGTTCCGTTTCATTTAAAAAATATAACCATAAGGACTGGCCTAATAAAAATTAACCGTAAGTGCCTACTGACTTTTAAAAACATGCAAATTAACGGTTTTATTTTATTTTCAGAATCACGGGAGGAGAATTATTCGAGCGCGTGATCGACGAGGACTTCGTCTTGACGGAGCGAGCGTGCACCGTATTCATGAGGCAAATATGCGAGGGAATTGAATTCGTGCACAGACAGAATATACTGCACCTCGACATGAAGGTGATATATATTTATTTGATGTAATAAAAATTATTATTCACCTTTGTTTAAAAAAAAAACTATATTTACCGAAACAGCTATGTTGTAATACCTCAATATGGAGGACTGTGACAGATTATTTAAATTCTCTATGCATATTGTTAATCGAATAAATATAATTAACTATACAAAATATCCCCTTACAATATGTAAATCCGTGAAAATGATGTTATTTATAAATAAACAGTAACTGACTTGATAGTTGAAATAATAAAAAACGATATAGTTGACTCCTTCACCTCGAGACTCCATCTTGGTTGTGATCCAAGTCGTTAATCAGAATGGCGGAAAAGATTGCGCGGGAGTTTTATGATTGTCTACTACCACGTCGCTAATATTGTTTTTTTTATTATTAACTGCGAATATTTTTATTTCTCTCGTTTGTAGTAAATTTGGAAAACATACGCAATTTTTATTTTAGACTAATCTGTTTTTACTCCTACTTATATACTTATAGAAATTTGTCATCACGTAAGCGACCTATTATTTTTATTACCAAGATATACATATATATATATATATATATATATATATATATATATGTAAAAAGTGCTTTAAAACGTAGATTGTAATAATCAAATTAATGTTTTTTTAATGCAAAATTATTCCATTACAGCCAGAAAATATTCTGTGCCTGACAAAAGCGGGAAATCGTATTAAAATCATCGATTTCGGCCTCGCTCGTTTCTACGACCCAGAAAAGAAGTTGCAAGTTCTATTCGGCACTCCCGAGTTCGTTGCGCCCGAAGTAGTTAATTTCGACCAAATCGGTTACGGCACAGATATGTGGTCCATTGGAGTCATATGTTACGTTCTGTGAGTATTTATAATGTAAATTATTGATTGAATACGACTGTAGGTCTTCGCTTTCCATAAGCAATGTTGTTCTGATGAGTCGAGTTGGTCCAGTTAATGGAACAGATGGTTCTTAATCCTTAACAGCATTCTCACCAGTTAGTTTTGTGGGATGACATTGCATGATACTATCAGTATTGTTATTGTTTTGACAGAATTTTTGGCACTAATATGATAAAATTGAACAGATGTCCTCACGCGGTGTTTAGCCCGGCTTTTTTTTTTTTTTTTATTGCATAAGAAGGCGGACGAGCATATGGGCCACCTGATGGTAAGTGGTCACCAACGCCCATAGACATTGGCGTTGTAAGAGCTGTTAACCATCTCTTACATCGCCAATGCGCCACCAACCTTGGGAACTAAGATGTTATGTCCCTTGTGCCTGTAATTACACTGGCTCACTCACCCTTCAAACCGGAACACAGCAATAGCAAGTACTGCTGTTTTGCGGTAGAATATCTGATGAGTGGGTGGTACCTACCCAGACGAGCTAGAGGCTTTATGTCTATCTATGAAATTGCCTAACGGCGTTGGATCTTTAAGTCCAGGGAGGCCTTCCCCTATTAAATGCTAGGCTAGACTAGCGTTTTGACTATTATAATCCTACACCGCAGTTAATTACTTGTTTCCCGTTAATTATTTTAAGCTTATGATGCAATGTTATATTTTCAGTTTATCTGGCTTATCACCATTCATGGGCGAAACTGATATAGAAACAATGGCTAATGTGACGATAGCTAAATACGATTTCGATGATGAAGCATTCAACGAGATATCTGAAGACGCCAAAGACTTCATCGGAAAACTACTCGTGAAAGACAAAGAGTAAGTTAATATAATAGTTTCAGTAGCATTAGAAGTAGTTTATTTTCGTTAAAGCATTATAGTTTGTAGATATATTTGATATAATAGGAACTTACCCTGAGATATCGGGTTTATGTTTCGGTTCAAATGCCCTCCATGAATCGTTAAAAAAATGATATGGAGAAAATATGAAAATGTTTTTTTTGGCTCGTATAATGCTGCAAAGAGTCATCCTGTCGGTAAAGACCCTCTGTTACTTGACTCTCATCCAACACTGAATGTATCCAGTCACTAACGTTTTATTAGCCATCAACAAGTATATATTTTACTGACCATCCATTACATATATTACATTTATATTATAGCGTGCTAACTTCTGTTTAGACTAAGATTAATAGTAAATTAGCATCTCTAAAACTTAGATATTACGCCTATCCAATAACCCATCCATCCTTGCTTATATAAATCATACAGCTATACTTATTATATCCATATGTTTACCTTTGACTGCACAGTAAGGTGTTGGGGTGATAGTAACAAGGGTCTTTGTCGCAGGTCACGTCCCAGTGCTACGGAGTGTTTACGTCACCAGTGGCTCAGAAAACGAACACCAGTGAAACAAGACAAACCAAGACAGCAACCGCAACTCTCACCCAAACATGAACTTGATGTAGCCAAAGACAATTTAAGACTCTTCGTAGAACGATGGAGCGAACATCCCAATTCTCCATACGTATTTGACATTCAAGCCCAGGAGATCCTTTGCCTAGCAAATGGAAATTGTGAGAGGTCGTCCATAGGTGGCTGTTCCCCATCTCCGAGGAGTTCTCTGAGTAGTTCTCCAGATGTAGTCTTCGATGAAGATGATTTAGAACCGCCACCTTTGAGAGATCCAACTCACTCAACTAGATACAACCCGGTTGAAAGAAGAGCGTCAGACAGCAGTTGTTTCATGCACAAGAAACAGGATATTTTCGTAAGAAAGAACTTAGCTGAAGAAATAAAAAAATTGTCAGACCATCTATTTATGCTGTCGACTATGAATACGGATTTAACAAACAACAACAACATGAAAGAACTCGATAAAAACGTTTCTGAAATTAAGAAATTCGGCAAAGAAGATAAAAAATTACCAAACGGCTTTAAAACTGAAACTAAATCGAGCATCACAAAAACAATGACGAATGGTAACGCGACGACCAGTGAGAAAAAAGTATTCACATCGAAATCTAGTCATAAAATAAATTCAACGTTTCTTAAAGATAAAGAACCAGAGAAGCCAATGACGAGCAAAATGCCATGGGTGAAATCAACGAGATCGAAGAGAGTGACCACTACAAGTAGAGATGTACCAGATCAACCAATTGAAAGACGCAACACATTTTTTGAGGAATTCGATCGCAGACGTGATAGGATAGACAAATTAGTGAACGGCTTCGAAAATGGCAGACAATTGCCATACAGAAGAGGAGATGAAAATAATGCACATAGAACGAAAGACTTACTGTTACATCTTCTTGAGAAATGGGGCGAGAATGAAGACGTAGAAGGAGAGAGAACAGCTGGTGGCACTTCTAACAGCGGACGACACCAGTCGATATCCCTGGAATGGTCACAATCGAACCAACTAGCGCAAAATTCCATGTCCAGTCTACACGCTTTCTTCAAAAGACAATCATCGGACGAAAAAGTCCAGAAGAAAAATGTTACCGCGAAAGTTTCAAGTTCCAAGTGATACATTTATAGACATTTTTGAAACAGTGCCATGACATCGTGTTGTTCAGAAAGATAAACTTCGGAGTAGTTTAATTACGCTTAAGCATTTAAATAATTGGATGCTAATAAAGTTTAGCGTATAAGGTTTAAGGGTCTCGGAAACAAAGCAAGCTGACTAGATTATGAAAATGAATAGAGAACACCGACATTTTATTTAAAAAAATCCGTTATATAACGACCTAAATTCGAATGTTTATTTTCAAATCTTCAATTTTAATTTTGATCTCAATCATAAAGACTCGACCGGCGTAAGAGTTAATCTTTCTGAATGTATGTTAGGTTACCAAAGTAGGGCATGAGATTATAATTTAGTTTTTTTTTTATACAAATGACAGCTAAATGACAATATAATACGAATCTAGTCTTCATACTCAAAGCTCTGTATGGAATTCGCTTGCAGACAAGACTGAGACACATGAAATTACATTGACAATAGCAGATAATTTTGTACTTTTTTTTGTAAATAATTTTACAGATATTTGAATATTAACCCCCCAGCGTATTGTTCCTTATACGTACTTAAGTAATTGTATTGATTTTATTGATAATTTATTGTTATATGATGCTTACGTTGTTAAAATATAAGGCTTTATGAAACTGATTGTTTTATTTCAAAATAGTATCCTATTTTAATGAGAGGAAAAAAGATGAACACATATGCGGCTTGATGGTAAGTGGTCTCTTGTTCATAGACCATCGGCTTCGTAACCCCATGAACAATAACCAAATGTACCGGCAGTGCCGGCTTTGGGGCCACTGACACCCCGGGCAAAACTTTTGTGGTGCCCACTGTGTTTATTTTGTGTTGATGTGGAGTCGCTGACTTTTTTTTTGTAGGCGCTAACACACTAAATTGGGCTTTTTCGTTTCACCTCGGCGCCTCCGCAAATTTGGCACCCCGACCGTCGCCCCAACTCACAATATTTTTTTATTGCATTAACCTGTAATGCTATTTTTTGCGTTGAAAACAAATGCAATTGTTATTTATAGGGAGCGTTTGACGTCTTCGGCAACATTAACTCATCCGTGGCTAATACAATCTGCACTTTGCACTGAGCTACACGTTACTAAAGCAAAATTGAAGAGATATGTTATCAAGAAACGGTGGGCGAAAGCAGTAGCAGCAGTTATTGCACTCAGAAGAATGGGAGCTAAGTTCGACGACGTTCAAGAAGATAAGAATATAAAATAATAATTAAATGTCATTGAAATTCTTAACCAATTCAGTATTTATAATCTGCAGGTTTTATTTGGTGGTAGTAATTATCTGTAAATACGACAAATATTGGCGCGAAACTTCTGACAATCTTTAAAAAAATTATAGAATATTTTGAATTATTAAAAAAGTTTTTACTCATACGAAATTAACTGATAAATTCGTAAAATTGGAAAATAATTATTAGTTTCTTTAGCATTTAACGTTATATTATAATGTAATCTCAAATCATTATTTTTATTTGTGATTATAATTTTTTTCTAGGAAGCTAGATAGATCATTAAAACATTTTTTTTCTTGGAATACTCCTTGCAGTATACTTATTTGTGAATTAAGAAAAAACAGAGGCTATGAAATTGTTATGTTAAGTATAGATTAATAATAAAAAATATAAATAAATGACCAATATGTTCACATGAAATATTAAAATAAATTAATAATCTCTAACAAGATCTGTTACTAAGTTGTTTAATGAGTTGTTATTTTTTTGTTATTTTTAATATTATTGTTATTTTATCATTGTGAAAGACATTAACTACTAACAATAAATTAAAATATTAATATGTTTTGCCAATAGTTAAGTTAGTGTAATAAGCAATTTAAAATTATTTAAGCTAAATAAATTGTTTGTAAATCTTGTTTTTTTCGAACAAACCGACATATTTCGAACATTTGTTTTTCAAAATACAATTAGTAATAAATTGTAATAAATCGTCTCAATAAAGAAAAGTTTACAATACATTTTGTGTTGTCTCACTGGCACACTACTTTCATCTTGTTGCAGTCTACAATTATAAGATAAGTTCTTTAACATCTTATACTATATTCCAATAGCAATACTAGTAAAGACCAACAAATCTTAGCTTTATATATTCCATGCGATTTGTTCTACCAATAGCTCCAAAGATACGCGCAATAACAGTTCCTGATTTAAATATTTTTATTTACACTAAAACATATGACATTTTTTACAACACTATTCCACTTAACATTTCCTACTTATATACACACATTAAATTCACTTTCAACGTTAAGATAACAACTTCGTTGACATTCAAAAACCATTTTACTCGAATCCATAATGAATACTACAGCTTATTTAATTTATTTATTTGAATCTCGACCAATGATATCACGTCAAATCAATGTCAATGTTGTTTATCTTTACTCTTGCCATTCTGTAATTACTTCCATATTTAAATAACGCAAAAACATAAAAGTAATCTCGTCAGTAAATATACAAAATGAGTAGCGAGTCTATAAATTAAATGAAAAATGTTTTCTCACTTTCAATATTGGCAATCATTGTTGGAATTCATAAATTCTAAATTTACAATTTTAATTTCATTATGAGCTATATGATGATCTGGATTGGAGTCTATTAATTAATATGGGAATTGTATTTTGTTAATTTATTAATCAAACTAAAGTATTATAATATGAATGTAATCAATTGGACTAATCATATGAGTCGTACTTTATAAATTGCATTTAAAAATTTAAAATGTTATTAATAGTAAGATATTTAGAATGAAAATAAATATATTATACAAAATTGGCTTTTGTTTAAATAATCATAAACTAACTGAAAGGTGAATTGGGCACAGCGTAATAAAGCAGACTCAAGTCTCAAGTAATATTCATTATGTATTTTATTTAATAAACCACAGGATAAAATTCAATGTCTCTAAAAAAAAGTCATTTAGCCGGTGTTTTATTAATTAAAGAAATTGAGCAATGTATCTCAGGTATGAATCACTCATAAAGATAATATACAAGATAATAATAATAATAACCGCTTACATGACGTTTTAATATATAACGCCTTAATCTTACAAAGCTCCCAATAATAATAGTCCTCCTGACCGATTTCGGCCACGGCGGCCAAGCTCAAGAGAGATTAGCCAACTGCGCAAGACATATTATAGTGCACAAGTGTGTGCGCAGAAACAGGTGCACTCTCTATTCCCTTACTCTCATAACCCGATGGAACGGCACGACCGGAAAGAGTTCAGGCGCAGGACAAACGGCTTTACGTGCTCTCCGAGGCACGGGAGTGTACACACTTCCAACTTCCAGACTTCGGGCAGCTACTGAGAATTTTCGGCAGAAAACCTCAATAACATTTAATTGGCCCGACCTGGGAATTGAACCCAGGACCACCGTGTCTGTGGCCTTTACTGTAGCCACTAGACCAACGAGGCAGTCGCAAATCGCAATACAGGTAGTATTACGTCACATAAGGTATTTTCCTATTAAAACAAAAAATTTAGCATAAATAATGTAAAAGATAATAAAAGTAGGTATCCTACTTATCAATGACTTTTTCATTCGTATCGGAGCTTCATCAATTTGTTCACTCAAAATACTTGTCCTTTGCAATTAGCTAATCGCCCTTGGGAATGGCCGCTGTAACCGAATTTTTCGGCAATACATCTTAATTCGTATTATAGGCCAGTAAATAGAGAATTTAACCTCGCACTAATTTCGCACCTTTTGTTTTCTGTACTTTTTTGTAAAACTTACCGTTTATGGTTTATGGCCGATTTAATGGATCGGTTTTTCTATTTTGGCCGATAACTTTTAAAATATTGGATTAATCAATAAAATGAATCCATTCATTTTTTAAGATCTAGAACTTTTGTTTAAAACTTTTTTTTCTAAAGTCAATACTTTTTGAGTTATCGGACGTTGGGCTAACGGGCGTAGTCGAAAATTTCAAGGTCGAAAAGATGCGAAATTTTATTCTCTACAATAATGGTTTGAATAACTTTTGCTTTAAAGCGGATAGTTTCCGAGATATCGGCCAAAAAATTTCCTTCAAGATTGCGATCGAAGCTCCACCTGGATCTGACAGCATTTTGTGATTTTGTGGTCAGTAAACCTATAAAAAAATTAAAATTGGATCGGATATTTAGTGCAAGGTTGACCAAAAGAAACGGCTTTATTTACTGACCTATAAATAATTATCGTAAATCAAAGACACAGTTTCGTCGACGTTTAATTTTTTTTAATTGTTTTCCATTCGCAATTCTGAACACTCAACTAATATCTGGGGCCCTAGACAAGTGGCTTTACGCTGATGGAATAGAATAGAAAATAATAACCAATGTATGAAATTGACATTCGCGTTTGACGTTTCGAAGCGAACGCGAATGTCAGCCTCATACATTGGTTGTTGTTTTCTATTCTATTCTATTAACGTAAAAGCCACTTGTCTAGGGCCCCTGTTAGATTTGAGAACTCTAGCATTCTAATTTATGACATACTTATATAATTATCTAAAATAAAATTTGCAACTGATTTGATTATTTGATGAAGGTCCGAGAAGCGGAAACAAGTACATTTACTTAAACAGTTATAAAGTTGTCTTTTTGTAAGAAAAAGGGATGATTTAATATTATTTAAAATAAAAGGCTGAAACGGTTTTACTTTTTTTTTATTTTGAAAATCACCCAATGATATCGTAATGACCACGCGCAGCCAATACGATACCACACGGTGCTGTAATGTGCGGTGTTAACGGTAAGATTTCTGGTATCTGGCACGAGCACCTGGACCACCGAATTTCTTGGGCTCGCAGCGCCTGGGGTCGGCGACCAACAAACTTCTATCGTACTGAACGAGGATATCTTTGATTTCCTTCTTTGATGCTTCATCTACATCTGTAAAACGAAATAAGATTTTTTTTAATTTAATTTGCTACATACTATAATAGATAACACATATTATATTTCTTATATTATAACTTGTAGTGTACATTTCAAACAAGCAAGTTAAGGATGAGACTTGCCGTTTGGTAAATGTCACAATTTGATCTCCTTTCTCTGAAATGACTGACTCACACAGAGCGAGACAGCTTTGGAAAGAAAGGGTGGTTACAGTAAAGTTATTCAGTAGAAAAATATTTATATAAATTTTAATAAAAATACAATTAAAATAAATTAGCTAGTAAGATTGTTATGATAACACATTGATGATCTAAGTTTATAGGTATTTCCTCCTACTAATGGTCTCAAGATGAGCATTAAGGGTTGTATGAGTACTGAATATAAAGCAAAACTTGTTACTTACATTTTTGATAAAAGGCAATAAGAGCCTTGGAAATAGCTTGTCTGATGGCGTAGACCTGGGCGACGTGACCACCACCCTTGACGGTGACTCTGATGTCGACACCAGAGAACTTTTCCTATAAACAAAACACATATTTCCATAAAATTAAAATAATAATGTTCAAGTTAGTTTTAAACCACAATAATAATAATCAGAACTGCTGTTCACTTCACATCCAAGATGCTCAGGTTCGGAATAAGTTTATTCATCATGAAGTTGATTAAGTAAGAAATAAGATCATTGTATTGTCATTTTGTTTGTTTGCTTTGCAGAGTCATCATCATTAATTATTCATATGAATAGGTTTTTGTTGAAATTAAGTACATTTTATCTATTTTATTTTAATTTACTAGGTTATTTTATTTTAACTAGGTGTAATGATGTAATGATTTTAGTATCTTCATATTCTGAGATAATTGTTGTTCACAATATATCAGTCTACTGAATTTTAAATCTAATTGCAACATTTATATTACATCTACACAACTGAATAAAATTGAACACAATGAAGTATTAGCCATATACAAATCTAAAATAAATCTAAATATTAGTACAGCCAGTATTAAGAGGGCAAACACAGTCTCAAACAAACTGTATAACAAACTATATCCACTTATAATGACCAATGGGCAAGCATTATGCTTAATTAGTGTTTCCCAATTAGTGGCCCAAATATGTCTAGCCATTCTCAAGTTAAGTATTTACCAACAAACAATATAATAAATTATGTTCAGTAAAAGGTACATGGTTTAAGCGATTTGAAGATGTACATGGAAAAGACTTAAGTGGATACAACTGTGATAGAATATAAAAGGCAACAATACTTGCAAATTGTAGATAAAGAGTAATTATTCTTATAATACCTAATAAAATAGTGCTACATAGTTGGTTGGATATTAAACAAAGAAGCGTTATTTTAGACAAGACAAAAACAAAACAAACAAAATGTTAAAGAAAAAACAGTCAATAAAACAAATGTTTTCTCAATTATTTCAATAGTTAAGAACAACTCATGTATTTAATATGCAGGGTTACAATCAAATATATTTGTACACTACACATTTGAATATTATATTATAGTAGGAAAAATAAATCGGCTCATATTCATTGTGTACAAATATAATTGTTTCAAACATGCTACATACTTAGTGATACATCTAACAAGACTTACTACTGAGCATATTACTGTGATGTGATCATGCAGTTTTAAATACAACGGATATAACAAAAAAAAACCAATACTATCATGCAGTACATTTATAACCAAAACTAAACTATTATTATATTTTACATTAAGTTTTTGTTATTATTGTATACACAAGCACACAGATCATTTTTTTTTCAGAAAAGATTTAAACTATTCAATGTTAGTAGAAATAAAAAACTGTACCTTGCCAAGCAGAAGGATAGGCTCCTGTAATTTGTATTGAAGAAGACGGGGCTCCACTAAATCTAATGGGCGTCCGTTTACACGAAGTACTCCATGACCACGCTTGCAGTAAGCTACGGCTGTTGCGGTTTTCTAAAAACACAGAAATTGACATTATTTTTAAGAGTTAGGTTATGTTTGGTAAATATCAGTAAATGAATTTATGGTTATTTTGTAGTTCCTATTTAGACCACCCTAAAGTATAGCTTCTAGAATGGCTGGTACAACAAAAACGATAATCTTCTTTCCTATTTGAGACCGTTAAACAGTATAGGTTACAACGGCCAAGGCAGGAAAGCTCATATAATAACCTCAATGTTTAAGTTGCAATTGAATAAAATTAATCAAGAGGTTTAAATTTACCCTCAGAATAACACTATAATGTTTTAATTAAGAATTTATTTACTTCAAAATACGCGAAAATTAAAACAACACGTGGATGCAATTTGAACAAACTCACCTTGCGTCCGAATACTTGGACCGCCTGAATTGGTTCGCGTCTTGCCTGTAAACACCAAACATAGGAATTTTATATAATTTATTAAAATATTTCACATAATGCTAAATGTAATAACTATTTAATACAACACGCACCTCTTGCACGGCAGCCATTTTGACAGAGAAAGAATGAATTTTTGCATAGACTACATAGACTTATTTAGAGACAAGAGATGTTCTAAGCCTTAAAAAATATTAATTATCTGTATTTAATATTTTTTAAATCAAATTAATTATATATTAATAATAAATGTAAAGAAGATGTGAAATATGAAAAATAAAACTTTTATAAAAACGTATTAAATTAGAAGAATGTTGATGACTATTTTCAACGACATCTAGTAGCAAATAGCAAAACAAAAAACAACTAGAAATACTATCGGTAGATGGCGATAAAAACGATTGGAAAATTATTTACAATAGAGGTCACTGTTGTCGTGAATCATCTACATAGCCGCTTTACGATGACTCAATGTTTGCGGCACGCATTGTTTTGTATTCGCCGAACGTAATCGCGAGAGTCGAGTCGTGCGTTAAGCTCACCGGTAGTGCACGCTTCTATTCAATGAATCGCGAAAACATTCCCGCGCAAGTGTTATAGAACTTAAAACAAAACAGTGTGAATCAAAGTTGTTGGGAGAAAACTGTGCTTTATTGTTTATGTAATGTACTCTTGTGACATAAGTTTGATTAAAATTGATTTCAAATTGAAACAAAACTGAAGGTAAGTGAAAAATAATATTCAAATTTCATTTTAAAGTTTCACTTTAAAATTAATCTTCATTTTTATAATATAAATACACGAATGTTATTGTATGCCGTGTTCGATATAATATGTAATATTTACTGAAGCAAATTATAATTAAAGTTTGCATAAAATTTAAATTGCTTTTTTTTGTAAATTTATTGTTCGTGAGAAAACAGATAACTTATTTTAAACAATACTAAATTATAGTAACTACATGAAGTTACTACTTATGTACTATACCTTACAATGCTCTTTTTTTACATGTTTTATGTTGAGTGACGCGTCACAAAAAGTAAATGATTCATGAAGGAATGCGGTCGGCATCACATACACTTCACTTAGATTAAAAATAAATATACAATATTTAAATATGACATATATATATAATATATATTGTGTAAATATACTAGCTAAACATTGTTATCCTTATTAAATCCGAAGTTTTACCCAATAAATAGAAAAGATAATTGTATAAATAAAAAAAGATAAAGTATTATTGAATTATTATATTAGATTTTGTTTTTGATTAAATTGTTATGAATAATCAATTTTTTATCGAAGGTTACTTCAATCTTATATTTTAAGATTTTGTTTTATACACTAAAAATAAAAATATAAAAATATGTGATCATTTTATATGACAAAAAAATATTTCCTTTCACTGCTATGATATTATAATTTAATATTTAAATATAAGAAAATCATTGAATATTTTCGATAACACTACGATATTAAGCTCTATTTATCTGTAATATCTAGAGATATTGCGATTCGTTTTATTTGTAAATTTAAGAACAAAATGCATATGAACTACCTTGAATAGTTCCAACCTCGGTTGGCGATCAATCGTACGACGTCGGGACATCGGAATTCATAAATTAATTATTTATAATTACAAAACAAATACTTATGTTCAATATAAAACGGTCAACAAAAAACTAAAAGTGACTAACTCAAAAACACAGTATAGAAGGATAAAACAAACAAAAATAAGGAATCTAGGACAACTGTTTGCCTATTTATAAAAGCTACTGTATAATATAAAATAATTTACGCAGATATTATTGTATTTTTTTTTTATTCTAGAATAAATCGTATATAAATGTTAAATTAAAAAAAATACTGTTACATTAAAACCTAGGGAAAGCTATTTAAATCAATAGATATACCTAATAATCTGTTATGCGGTCATATCTGTTGCATAAGACGTGTTTCTTTTTGTATTTGCATACTAATTATGTGTTTTATAGATTAATTACCTAGTTCTTCAAGAAATTAATTTAAACACACATAAATTTTTCGCAAAAAATACTGTCGTTATTGTTTAGTTTTAGAAGTTATTAGCATAGTTAGGCGGACGAGCATATGTCCCCCTGATGCTGTGGTCACCAACGCCCATACACATTGGCAATGTAAGAGATGTTAATGTAATGTAAGAGATGCTTACATCGCCAATGCGCCACCAACCTTGGGAACTAAGATGCTACGTTCCTTGTGCCTGTAATTACTCTGGCTCACTCACCCTTAAAACCGGAATACAACAATACCAACTACTGCTGTTTGGCAGTAAAATATCTGATGAGTGGGTGGTACCTACCCAGACGAGCTTGCACGAAACTCTACCACTAAGTGAAAAAAGTGAAAAATACTTCGTCGACGGCTTAATTTTATATTATATTATTCTATTACACATATGGATAAGGTGACTTCGGTATTTCAAAGTGATATTATTTACTGATATAGAAGATGAATGAGGAAGTGCTTCAGTGTGTAATAACGTAGATTGGTCATTGACCCTGACATTGTAATACTAATGCTTCAATAATGTCACCTTTGACCGAGGACTTAAGTATGGTCAGAGGTGACCACGTTTCATAATACGATTAATTTCCTCACTTGCCGCTAATCTGAGATTCATTTCACGAATAATTTGTGAGTAAGTTCTATGTTTTAAAAGTATAAGTGACCATGATTTTAAAGCTGTTTTTTGAATCGATTGCAGAGTTTTAACTCTTATCAGTATAAATACGAGTTTAAGTAATAAGAAAATGTAAGAATGAAGTATTTGATTATAATTGAACAAGCATCGCAAGTTTTTCAAGTTCTTTAATGTTCAATACTTATTCACAAATAGTTTTACTCAGTTCTAAGACGATTCAAAAACGATTTCAGAAATTAGAAGTTCACGGGGAATAAAGATAAAATAAAAAATAATAGGATTATATTGGATGTGAAATAAAAAAAGGAGAAAATTATATTTTAAGTTAGTTACCAAAAAAAAAATAGAGCATGTTATCTACTTCAGTCCCCATTGTTCCAAACTCCAAAACGATTTCTTTTGCTATCGCATGACATGTGAATATCAATAATCGCCTCATACATAACACATTAAATCACCCAAAAACGTGGGCGAATCCGCGCGCGGACACTTGTATTTTATAATCGATTTGGTAATTTCAGCTACATACCTAGACGAACATGATTACTCGGATTTCATCCAAAGTCCTTTGGGGTTTTTGTCATAGTAATTCATTATCATAGTCAAGTCATTAAAGGTAAACTTTGTAACAAATTATTGTTTTGATGAATTAGTTTATTATAGTAAAACAGTCGACTGAGTTTGTGTACTCGTATCCATACCTAGAAATCACTTTGAATCAATGCGTTATTTATGTATTAGGGATGAAAGTATAAGCTTTTATATGTTTGGTATAAACATGATAAATATATATTTTGCATAATTATATTTTTGTCTACAATTAAACAAAAAATACTAATATATTTCATTTACTTACAAAGTAATTAATTATAATGAATTGAATAAAATATTGAATACCAATAAGTATCTCTCATTAATTGAAATCGAATTGAAAATTTTATTTAAAAAATTAAATGTAACGCTTTTATTAAATCTTTCTTGTCTATTGTCGGTATACTTTTTAATCGCGATGGCAACACCAAGGTTTATCGGCCGTACCGTTTGCTGACCGACAGGTATACGGCTTCCTGTGTATTAATGGGGTCGAGATAATCCATTTATGTCCTAACTAGGTCTTAATGTTATGGTGTTACATGAAGTACTATCATTTATATGGAATATATACATCATTCAATTGAAACTGATTTTATTATGTAACTTATAGCATTGTCATCATCATAACATTATAGAACATATTTATACTTATTATATATATATAACTAACTATTATATATATAAAAGCAATATGTACTTAGTGCCTAGGGGATTCTAGGTTCTCAAAGTTGGTGGTACATTGGCGGTGTAAGGAATGGTTATTTCTTACATAGGCATTGCCTATTGCATTTGCATGGCGGTGGTGACCACTTGCAATCAGGTGGTCTTTTTGCCAGTCCGCCTAACGTCAATCATCTAAAATTACTTTTTAATTTATAACATTTTAATGTAATCGATTAAAAATAAATATTATTTAAAAACAAATTAATGAAACTAATAAACTCACCTGTATAGTCCGTATTTTTTACTTTCGATTTGATAAGATTACGTTTTGGTCAAATGTTTTAACCTAGTTCGATAACTCGAAATTTCAATAGCTGTCAGATTTGTGTTACGCAAACAAGAAAAAAAAAACAAAGTTTTCAAGAAACCAATATTATTCATAATTAACACCATAATATTTTTAATATTTCGTAATAGACATTAAATACGATATAACACACACGTGTGAATTAATTAATAAAAGACATATGGTTTTTTTCACTAAAATCAATAATAACTTTAAATAGTACTAGAAAAAAAAATTACAACACTCATAGCTGTTTTACAAATTTCTAAAGTGGTTATAGATAAAAGTACCTTTAATATATTTTAATATGAAGATAAGTAAAGAAATTACTTTAAAAATGTTATTTTCCATTAAAAGAGGTTCGTTGACTGAGTGGAGAAAACTCTGGGCGCGGTTTAAAGTTATCTTAAGTATCCATCATGAGCTCTAAAATGATGCAAGTCCTGAAATGATATGCAGCGCCTTGTTGTTTGTTGGTTTTTCTATGTACAAAGATTATGTAAAGTAATTTATTTGACGATGGGATTAGGACGAAAAATCTTGTATTTCAATACTCAAAAAGGCACTTTTGAGTAATATAATTATATAAAGCTCTTTATTAGTAGAATAAAGAGCTTTGGATATAGGAATGTAGACTCTAGAAGGACCGGCAAGAATGTCATTAGTTACTCTTTTTGACTCTTTTTGACTCTTTTAATAACAATTTAAAAATGTAACTATATAATCTAGTATTGAGTAGTATTATTTATCGAAGTTTTTTTTTTAAGTGAAAAAATGTATTGAAAGGCAAAGTTTTAAATAAAAATTCCTTTGTTTTTTTTTTATAGAACGAATACCGTGCCCAGATAGGACTTATTGCTAATATTGATATTTTGATTATATCCCAGAAACAAAAACCCAAATTACAAATTATATTCAATTAAGTTGAACGAATTTATTAAATATTCTCTATTTTATGTTATTTGTAAAATATGTTATTACGTAATTTGGCTAATATTTGCAGTTACGATAAATTTCGATATCGTTGAATTTTTTTCTATAAAAACATTCACAATTGGTTAATATATTAATATTAAAAAGAAAGTCATATATATTTGAGTACTATGTTTCGTAATATTGAAAAAAAAAAACGAAGCAACATTTTAGCTATTTCTAACTTAAGATATTTAACAACCCAACCCGTATATGTTACATAATAGCTTATATTCATAAGTAATAAATTTAATTTGAAACATGTCTTATGTACAAACCTTATGTCAATACCTTACATGATAAATTAAAACGATACGACTCCATTTTTGTTATACACATGATATTCGGAAGTGAATTCGTTAGGGACTTAAAAATATAGATTTTTGATGTTAACATATAATCAAATATACAGGATACAGGGTGTAACAAAATTCGTGTCCGACCCCTGAAGTGGTTATTAGGTATCGGTTCTATTTATGTACAGGCACATTTAATTAAACAGACGGATAATACGTCTATGTAGATACGATTATTAGAAAACTAGTTTCGACGTGGCTTCGCTCGCTTTTGTGAATGGGGGGAGAGGTTTCCATGTCCAAAATTTCACGATTAGTAGTTAACACGTGAAAGCGTAACAGGCGAATAACAACTGACTTCAACATTTAAAATGTTAGTTCAATTAAAGTGGGGATAAGAGGCTTAAATGCAAAGTTTACTTTTAGGAACGTAATATTTCTGACGTAAAAGATTCTGGAAGCTTCTGCCACGTGTGCTGTTGCGCTTTTTATTAACTTACGATTTAATGTAGCTAACACATTACATATATGGTTGTAGATATAGTTTCACTATGTTTACATTGCTAACTAATACTCGGTAATAAAACGCTATCGTTCTAATGGGTGGTCGATTCGAACATAGATTAAAAAATATATTAGAAGTGACGTGTACATTTAATTAATATATTTTTATGACATTTCTATTAAAATTGCAATTAAAAATTATTTAAATTAATCTTTAAATAATACCTTTTTTCACGTAGGTGAAACCCTCAGAAAGGTACCAATACCATTTCTTTTTCGATGCCACTTCTATGTAATTTATTCTCTATGGTTAGGCATTATCTCGTCCGGTCGAGATGTTTAACATTTGTCTTTGGTAATATGATTACCGTGGTAATCATGCTTGGGGCTTAATATTAAATTATTTCGTTACAGATTATTGCCTAATATTGTTATTCAGCGACGATTGACTGCTCGGTAATATTTCACTCGTGGAGAAAGTTATTCGAAAAGAGTAGTCAGTGTGCGTAGTACGAGTTTTTTTAAGTTTTCGTTAGCGTTGATGTTAACTGATATTGGTATAGAATTCAGATTATCACTGTTTTCATTCCATAATAATCGGAGCCCTATCAGCAGTCTCGGATTAATGTTTAGGTTACAACCAGGCCTAGAACGACCTGGACAAAATTTATATCATTTTACTCCGCTGCGAATACTTGAGGCCCTAAAATAACAACATGGATACGAGCCTTGGTTCTCTTACACATGAAAATCAGCAGTACCTACTTGTTGAGTTTGAACTCGGAATCATCGGCTATGATCGTCGTCTTCTGACCTCTCACGTCTCATTGTAATAATAATAATATCCTGGGACATTATTCACACACGGCCATCTGATCCCAAACTAAACAGAGCTCGTACTATGGAAAACAGACAACTGATACACTTACATATATTACTTTTCTTTTGTAAATACATACTCATGTAGATAATTACACCCAGACTCAGGACAAAAAGACAACACACACAAATGCCTGTCCTGGATGGGAAGCGAACCCACGACCTGTGGCGTGGCTCGTCTCGTCTAATAGTATGATGATTCGACATACCATAGTTTCTTATAATTAAATCATCAACTATGTCAGTACACCACGACCGGTATTTCAAGTATGAAGTACCTTTAAGTTACTTGACGTGACGCATCTACATACAATCGCTTGTTAATGTGATCGTTATGACAATTTCAACACGAAGCATTTTATATGTAAATTAGAAATGCGTTAATTATTAAGGAAATTATATCTTCGTTAAAAGATCTTTGTGAAAAAAAATAATTAAACATAAATATACCACATTATATTTTCATTATTTTAAAATGTATTTGTCGTGAACTTGAATTTAGCGTTCCACGCAAATATAGACTTTAAAAACAGTCTAGAAAGTATAATTTCCTTCACCACAGGTATAATTTGAATCGTATATGCGTCATGGACACTTCAATGAAACGTTACACAAATAAACGTTGCTCTTATTCAACTTTGGTGTATTAACACCCCCAAAAAAGTTTTAATCAATTTTAAACTTGACATGTTCCACGTAGCCTTCGTTATAGGAGAAAATATTTTAAAAGCAGCAATATTTTATATAACAATGTATGTATATACAGCTAAATAGGTAAATTCAAATTTAAACGGAAAATGTATGTTAATATCCCTTTGACACATTTGTGGTTTTCCGCTTATCAATAATATTAATGTTCTTAAAAGGAATTAGCTAATGATGTAGTCGATCGAATGTATGTAGGTATATTATTGTTAACGCTTTTCAAGCAGTTTTGCAATTTTCAACTGTATTGCATACGAATTATCTTTAACACGATAGCTCTATAAGATACATATAATATTGTAATTATGTAAAAAATACTAGCAATCATTCATCACTTGGTGATAGAGCTTTGTGCAAGCTCGTCTGGTTAGGTACCACCCACTCATCAGATATTCTACCGCAAAACAGCAGTATTTATTATTGTTTTGTTCCGGTTTAGGGTGAGTGAGCCAGTGTAATTACAGGCACAAGGGATATAAGATCTTAGTTCCCAAGGTTGGTGGTGCATTGGCGATGTAAGCGATGGTTAACATCTTTTACAATGCCAATGTCTATCGGCGTTAGTGACCACTTACCATCAGGTGGCCCATATGCTCGTTCGCCTTCCTTTGCAATAAAAAACATATATTTATGATCACTGTTAGGCAAGATTTGTTAGGTATAAAAAAGTAGCCTATGTCTTATAGTCAAGTTTGCCTCAAATCATCAAAATCAGTTAAATAGTTTACCCGTAAAAAGAGATAGACAGAATTAGTTTCGTATTTATAATATTAATATATATATTATACTAGCTGTACCCCGCGGTTTCACCCGCATATTAATAATAATAATATAATAAATAAAAATAATCCTAGAGCCTTCTCCGGTAAAAGGACTATACAACACAAAAATAATTTTTAAATTCGAACCAGTAGTTTCTGAGATTGGCCGAATCAAATAAACAAACTCTTCAGCTTTATATATCAGTATAAATCTATACTAACTAAAGTTTATTAAATGTTGTTTTTGGAGTATTTTCGACAATAGCCCAAAGCGATATAGAGGCTTTAATTTTTACATTTAAACTGTGCTTAACACGTGCGTAACTTGTGCGTTTAACCTAATACTCAGAAATGACACATCTCTTTGGTATGTCACAAATATTGCCGGAAGACAGACGATAGAAATGGCATCGATTCGAATCGAATTGAACGCACTTGTCTAACCGTACTCGTAAGCCCGCATCGCTGTCGCACAGGTGAGATCGGTCCTCCAGTTATGCTGTTTCCTGTTATGCTTTCGAATGAAAGTCTAGACATGACACATAATATGTAACTAGGAAACCTAGTAAGTACGCTACACACGTCCAACTAGTCTTGAGCCTAGATTTTGTTAGGTTTCTTGTTATTATAGAGATTACATAACTTAGCTAGTTAGTTATTATGCTCGTCTATGTAATAATTATATTTCTTTACTAATATAATAAAATTGAAGAGTTTATGGATTCTCCATTCAGATTTTATAAATTATTTTTCAAAGTTACTGCCGGAGCGGGGGACGCTTACCGCGGAAGCAGTAATACATAAATCTTCAGTTAAATTTATATGTATATTATATTTTAAATATATTCGATTTAACTATAAGCAGAAATGTAGGTACATAGCTAGGATTCTTATCACCGTTTCATGACTGAAGTACGTATTTAAGTTCTTAATGTAATGAATATTAAAAATTTTAACGTACCTAAGACTTCTTGGAATCCATCGCAAATTTCGGCAATAAGAAGTGTTTTTATAGAATAGCAAGGCGGACGGGCATGTGGGCCATCAATTGGTATGTGGTGACCACCACATATATAAACCATCCCATACAAATGCGCAACCTTTGTCAGCTAATATGTTAGGTATATCCCTTGTTACACCGGCAATGTGCCGGTGTAACAAGGGATAACCTTTTAACCCGAATACAACAATAAGTACTGCATCAATAATATCTGATGGGTTGGTTGTACCAGCCACGCGATCTTGCACAAATCCCTACCACCAAGTATAGTGAAATACCTCTTTATTGTATAGATTTGTCTTTGACCCTTGTATTTTTATTTTGTGCCTCTTGAGTAATATTAACCATTCGACTCATTCCGTACATTATCCCATGACATTGAACTTGTTTAAATTAATCATTAATTGAAATCGTACTTTAATAGCGGATATGAACGAGATTAAATCGTTCAATGAGCTCGATGTTCGTTTATTTTACAATTTAATTGTATGTTACAATTAACATAAATGGAGTATTTTAAACTCTATTTGATTGTGATAGTATGAAAATAACAAACAAATATAATAATAAACAAAAAAATATATTGTTTCCTAAGTAACATATCAATTTACTATGACAGATCTGTAATAAATTCCTTTGCAGTTATGTAAATTATTATTATTATTAAAAAAAAAACTTTTATTTTAATAGGTAAATAACTATTAAAACTTAAAGGTCAACGGATCTGTGAGTTGTGACTCATTCGCGAATTTAAAGTCCGTAAGATCTGGCTTCTCGGAACAAATCCGACATTCCCCGTGACTCGATCTATCTTATGAATGAATGAATGACTCATTCACTTTTACGACGTTCTACTTTTAAACTTTTTTTGTATTCGGAAATGATTATCGTACATAAATTATTCTTATAGTTTTTTTGAGTCATCGTTACTATAACTTATCTTTAAAGGAGGTCAATATTTCCTTTGTTCTATTAAATGAACTAAAGTTAAACTATGGTAAGCAATTAGTAAAATACACGGAAATTTGAGTGTCATTTACCGAGTTATAATAAATAGGTAGTAAACCATTTTATTACCGGAAAACTAAAAGCCAAAAATGACGAAGGAGTTTCCATTTATATTATTTAATTATTACTATCAAATATATGTTTACATATAAGTATATTAAAATAGTAAATTATTGAGTGAAAATGATGTATATATTTAAAAAGTACATAGCTTTAGACCAGCGATACTGCACCTGCAGCCCGCCGTGCTTTAGTGATTGGCCCGTTTGATTTTACTTTATTTTGAACTATTTTAAATTTCAAAGGTTTTTATTAACACTTAAATAATTTGAATTACACAACTGTTTGCGGCCCGCTATACCATCACTAACACGTGTATCCTTTGGCCCTTATGAATAAAAGGTTGAGTATCGCTTTATACAGTGATCATTTCGATTTATCAGTGTTTGGGAGTGTATTTTAAAGTCCTGTCGTTCATATTGCATGTAAAGTTACATGTTCACTAATATTATTTAAACAAACCTTACATTAATATTTAGTTCGCTGTTGGTAATGTCGCCTGTCCAATGATTTTTAAAACAATGTAATATAAGGCCCTCCTTCTTTCCCCCTCGATTTCGGCCACGGCGGCCAATCTTAAAAGAGATTAGCCAACTGCGTAGGAGATATTATAGTGCACAACAACACAAGTGCACCCTCTTTTCCTTAGGTCTCATAATCCGATGGGACGGTAATCCGATACGACCGGAAAGAGGACCAACGTCTCTACGTGCTTTCCGAGGCACGGGAGTGTACACACTTCCGACTTCCAGACTCCGGGCTGCTACTGAGAATTTTCTGTCAGAAAACCCAATAACTATTTATTGGAATAATAATATAATTGTAATACTAAAGCTTTTGATTAAATTTTGGACGTAGATGTGAATAAGAAATCATTATTATATTATAATAATTGTTTAAACCAATTTAATTTTCAAAATCTCGTTAAAAAATCTACTCAAACGATGTCCAGCCATAACTAGATATTAATAATGCAACAGTGAATTCATTTGTAAATAAAACCTAATATTACATTCAGTAAATTAACCGGATGTCATACAGTCAACTAACAATAGTTACACTATCTACTCTGATACAGACGGACAACACGACATACATACGGTAACGAGGTTACAAACAACAATGAATTTTATCTAACGAAATCTGGACAACAAAGTGAAATATTCAAATGGACTTGTGACGTAATAATTGTCAAACCTGTGACTGTATTAAGATTAAAATAGAAACGAACCTTTGACAGTGACTAAGAAGTATTATTCCTAAAATTGTGGTCAATGACCTTTCAATCATGGGAACTAAGATGTTACGTACCTTGTGCATGCAATTACACTGGCCCACTGTTCCTATCCAGAAAATTTGAAAGTAACCCTAATATGACAATTTCCTCCTAACCGGAGAACAGCCATTTGCGCGGGATATATGATAGTACACAAGTGTGTGCGTAAGCACAAGTGCAATCTATTTGCTTACTCTCATCTAATGGGACTGCAAATCCGATACGACTGGAATGTGTGCACTCGTAGGACAAACGGCTTTACGAGATACAGAGAGAAAGAGAGTAAACACTGCGAACACTCAGATACCTTGCTGCTTTTGATAGTTTATCGACAGAAAAACTTAATAACATTTTTATTGTTCCGACCTGGAATTTGAACACAGGACCTCCGAGTCCGCGGCCTTATATGTTGCCACTAGACCAACGAGGCAGGAAATCAGAACAACTATGGTACTAAAGTGTTAGATATCTTTGAAATTTGTTTTATTTATTTTAAACTTCATGTTTTAAGTCAACTATTCGTTTTGTATTTTAGAATGTTATTTATAACATTATATCGTGTTCGTTAAGGAAATTATATTAGGTAATAACATGTAGGTATAATTGTATATAACGCTACGTTTATAACAATAATCTTCGTTTCATTCTGCAGCCTGTAAAACCGTATCAATCAAAGATCAGTAGGGTAGAACAAACTCGAGGTTCATCGCGGAAAACGTTCGTAAAATTTTAGAAAGTGATATACGATATTGGTCTTAATAATTATAACATTTCAAAAATACACACATCAAAATAATAAGTTACAATAAACACAACAATCGCTTGTCAACATATCATTCTCTAAGAACTCACTTCATTACATAAAGAAGTGAATCGCACTACAGTATTAGGCAACACATACATGTCTAATTATACTTTGTATAAATTATACAATATATTTTTTGTTTTATAAAGTTGGGTTAATAGTTAAGAGACGTTCCCAAACAAAAAATATACCAATTGTGTTTTTTTTTGTTAATGCTATATCTTTCAAGTGTAAAAATATACTATTTTTAAGTTTCTTTAAATATATTGTCGAACATGTTGAAATATAAAAACTAAAGTAACCTGCTAAGCAAAGACCTCTGAGGTTCAGAGCTTATTCCACCACGCTGCTCCAATGCGGATTGATGGATGTGGCTGAATATCAACTGGGATATTATGCAAAATACCTCACGATGTTTTCCTTCACCGCCAAGCAAGATAAATAATTATAGACATCAATTAAGCACAGGAATCTCAATGATTGCCCGGGTGTTGTAACGATTGGGGTCTGTTGGCTCAATTAATAAGTGTAATTTTATGATTTTACATACATTTTCATTTGAAATAAATAAATTGATTTTAGTCATAACTAGCTGCAGGTTCCGAGATCGATAGTCTTGCGAAAGTAAGTCTGTTTTTCACGGCTCATCTACTGAACCAATTCTCTGAACCAAGTTCTTTAATTTCAAGTTGAAAATACACAAATGACTATGTAGGCTACTTTTAGAAACATGACCCTCAATCAGAGACTTTTAATGGTTCCTTAAAGCCAAAATCAATATCTATACTAATATATAAAGCTGAAGAGTTTGTTTGTTTGATCCGGCTAATCAAAGGAACTAGTGGTTCGAATTTAAAAAATATTTGTGTTGTATAGTTCTTTTATCGAGGAAGGTTCTAGGCTGATATTTATTCATTATATTTTTATCGATTATATGCGGGTGAAACCGCGGTGGCAAAGCTCGTCATTGATAAATACGAGTATTAATTTGAAGATCAAAGTTCAAAAGTGTGAGCTGTCGGCCGTGAGATCGAAATTTTTCATTGAAGCCCAAAGTCCACAAGACTGTCGCTACGTCCTTATGCTAAAACAGAAAAACTAAATAACTAAAATAGACATGATTATTAAAAAATGAAACACCAAAACTATAAAATAGCGCAATCGTAATCAAAGATTTTTCGATAGAATTCCACGCGGACGCAGCCGCGGTTTAAACTAGTATTAGCGGTTTAGTAGTAAGGTGATATTATATTATATAACAACGAAAGTCATAAATATAAACATATGTTTTTTACATAACGATTATAGTCCACCCGAGTGAAACCAAAGTTGTACTAATATGTAAATAATGATGTTTTGATCGTAAGGTGTCATCGAATTGTCGCAGGAAATATCACTCGATTGAATTCCGTGTGAATATAATGATATACGATTATCAACCAAGTGTGAATTATTGAAAACGGAACGTTATTTATAACGTATTCATTATTTTACATAACAGCCTAAATGTATACAAATAATAATTAAAAATACTTTATACTGTAATCGTGGTATGACAGCAAGGATGTTTGCAGCATTGCCCTTTTTAATAGCAATTCCGATACTCTGTTCGAAAAATGAATCATTGGATCGCCAGTAGAGGCAATAAGACTAGGAAAGATATAATATTTTTTTTTTGTACATTATATATATTTATAGAGCCGCTTTACGCGTGTAGTGATTATAAATTAAGATATCGGGTTCCTAAATAATTCATCCCGGTGCTGTTAAGGAAATCATAGCGAAGAAATACGTATGCATATGCATTGCATGCATTTCTTGGACGAACTCCTATATGGATAGGCCCCATTGGAGCAGCGTGGTGGATTACGTCTCAAACCTTCTCAAAGCTACTCAGTGCGATAGTTTTTATATAATAATTTAATAGGCGTGCTTGTATATGTTATGTAAACGATACGAACATTAAGGTTAAGGAAAATCATCATTAAATGCATTAGTTAAATTAATGTACAATAATTTATTGAACAATCATGAAACAAGTATACAAAGCGTGCCAATATGATTTATAATATTTTATTTATATAAGCGTCGGAAAGTACTGATTTTAAGTATGGTCTGCAAAAACATTTTTTACGTCTTTTTTATTTCCGATCAAATTCACCTTTAAAATTATGCTAAATACATAAATTACAATGTGTTCATTGTCGAATTGGACATGTAATTAAATAACTTAATTATATATTTTTAAAAGTATGTACTTTATTATATTATATATCTCTTACATCGCTATCTAAAACTTTGCTCTTCTTATGAAACATATTTTTATTATGATAGAAATCATTATCAACAATAGCAACAAAAAACAATAACAAATATGAAGACAATACGATTCCGCTACACACTACATATAATTAAAACGTTAAGTTAACAAAGTCATGCTCGCGAGCTTTTTTCTGACCGTACGTTGCGATAGAGATGCCAATGGTGTGTGAGTAAGATGGCAGGAGTTCAATCGCCATTTACAATACATATTTCTTTATTGGCACGGATTAACTCAAAGTGATTAACTGTACTCTATTGTTCAGACGCAACTTTAAAATTCGCAAAAAGTGTTTGTAATATAAACATTTACATTTCGATACTTTGATCGAGGAAATGAACTTTGGATAACATTGTAAGTACATTAATTGTTTAATTAAGGTGTCGTGTCACCATCGCTTGTCTATTGGTAACATTAGTGACCCCGATATGTCATAGACAATATCGTAAACGGGAGTCAGCACGACTCGTTACCGTTACTGTATCGTATGCTGCATAATTAATAGATACTTTTTCACGTTTGTGCAGTGTTTTTTTTTTTATTTATGGCAAAGGTTGTCCAACAAAGATACTTGCTTTTTTTGTTAAAAATTCTAATAATGATGTCGCTATTAAATATGTTATCATGTTTTGGTAAGAAAAAATTATGACCGAGTATAATTCAAGTATATTTATTAAAAAACCTATTAAGTGTAGACTGGACAAGTTCTATCAAGACTTTAAGAGGTTAAGAATTATAGTGATTAAAAGCGCCCTGCTGTGTTACTCCTGTTTATTTTCTCAGTTTTAGTAATTTATGTGTTCTGTATATTTAAATAAACATCATATTACGAACATTTCTGCATAATTCACTCTTATCTAATACGATGAGTTAAAAATACATACTTTTCTGATTGTTGTCCACTAAATTCGTTTTATTTTTTTCGAAATTAGATTATAATATTGAGAATTATTTTTAAACAATATATTTGGAAGACTTACATTCAATGCTTGTATTAAAAATTGACACTTAAATCGAATAAAATACAGTTTCAAAATTCGAACGTGTTTTAAAAGTGGAACTCCATTCTCGATAACGATTCGATTATGTTTGAGACTTCCCATCCCTATCCACCAGCGCCTCCGTGCCATCGATGCTACGTGTTCGGAATTCAAACCGATTCATTGGAATTCTAAAATGGCCGTCTGTCACACCGGCTCATGTATTATTGCGTACATACTCTAAACTTAAACAGTGAGAAATACGTAAATGATTTCTAAGTAAATACCATATTTATTCCGAACAATTGCTTCTTGAAGTTAACATAAATCAAGATCTTTTCGTATAATAAGAATATAATAGAAGTATGACATGTTCCTTACTATGAAATTGTTAGTTTAATATTTATGTATAGATTATGAATCACATAATGTACTGAGAGGATAATAGACACTGTTATGCGATTGTATATTTGCTTGTGTAGGATATAACATAATATGTAATAATATGACTAATCAATTAATCACAGTAAGCATATAACTGGGAAAAACAAAACACAATTAGGTATAACTTATTATGAAGTATCTATTATTATTAATTGACTTCATTTATTTGTAGTCGATATCAGACTTCCAAATTTTTTTTTACATCACTGAATTTGAGTTTTCTATATGATGGATGGATGATTTGAAAATTAAATAAGCAGTAAAATGTTTATTGTCTACATCTAAATTCAGATTAAATAAATAGGTATATAACATATTATTACTCTGTTACTCGCTGGTTATTATGTAACTTTCCATTGGTGGAAGAATTTTTTTAATTGGCTTAGTGGTTTAGGCGTGAAAGCGTAACAAGCAAACAAACTAACTCTCGCATTTATAATATAAGTTAAGATAACTCATTACATGACAATTGGAAGCTGTAGTACACACATACCCCATACAAAAGTTGTCAGTAGAATACGAATATACCCTGTGAACAAGAATTTTATGTACAGAAAGTAAATATAAAATCTTAAACAATTTCTTTTTTTTCCAAAGTGCAAATTCCTTATGTTGGCAACCCTGGATTTAATATTCTAAGCTTAGGTATTAGTATTCTAATACAGAGCTAGACCGGCAGGTGATCTCTACGGCATTTATTTAACATTCCAAACATTTATCTTGATCAGAACCCAACTACACAGCTGTGTTACTTACATATATGTAGACTTGCTGAATTCATTTAATATTCATAATGCAATATTTTTAATAAATGACAAAGTGAAAAGGTTTGACAGCTATTTGACAGTTCATTTATTAAATGACAGCAGAAGACAATTAGATCAAATGTGTAAGCTGTTTTATGTGACACAATAATCAATTGACAATCAACAACATGTGAGGATGATGCATGTGTCGAATTTCACTTAAATTCCAACATGTGTTCCACCAATCCGCATTGGAGCAACGTGGTGGAATCAGCTCCAAATTTTCTCCTCAAAAAGGAGAGGAGGCCATAGCCCAGCTGTGGGACACTCAGAGGCTGTTACTGTACTGTACTTTACTGTAAATATATTTTGTGCCCTTTATAGACCTTATTAAATCTTCTGTCAATTAGACAACCCACTTGATAGATATATTATATTGATATAAATTTGGACTTTATTTTTACAGTCAATACGTATTATGAAACAAAATCCTTCCACCGTCTGTTTGTCTAAACACAATTAACTACCAAATGGATTTTCATGCGGTTTTTACCAATAGACGGAGTGATTCATGAGGAATGTTTTTTTATATAATTTATTATGGTTCTGGGTGCAATATGACGATGACTGTTGAAAATGTCGGAAAATATCATACCCGTGCGAAAAAGAGACGGGTAGCTAGCAAATAATAATAATACACTTTATTACAAACAAAACAAATGATGTAAAAAAAGATATTCGATTTTCAAAATGAAATCGCGGTATTAGTTTGTCTTGTCTATGATTAAAACCTTCATATAAGTAGAAAACTAACAATGAATACATTTCTACGATATTGAGATGTAGACACCTATTTTTATTTGAGATAAGATTAGAAATTGATCTGATATGTAAAATGAATATGTATAACGAAACATTTACTGATATACATTTAAAATTTTGGAATAGATAAAGTAAAATATGTATAGTTACAACTTGTAAATGCTCCACTCTTTTTGAGAAGAATACAGCAACAGTAAGAGCCTCTGAATGTCCCACTGCTGGGCTAAGGCCTCCTCTCTTCTTTGAGAAGGCTTAGAGCGTGGTGGAATATGGTGCTACAATTCGGGTTTGGTGGAATACATATGTGGCAGAATTTCAGTGAAATTAGACACATGCAGATTGCAGGTTTCCTCACGATGTTTTGTTTCACCGTCAAGCACGAAATAAATTATAATGAAAAATCAGTGGCGCTTTCCCGGGCTTGGACCCACGATCCACCACTAGGCAATCTCAGCTCTAAGAAAAATGTTTATAGCTTATTCCACCAAGCTGCTTGTTGTATGGTCGGGAGGCCTCCGTTAGGAACGAAATTCTGAGCTATATTAATTTTGACTCAAACCGTGTTTTAAAATGTAGATTTTAATTGATTATATTACTGTATTTTTGTCACACCAAAAAGCACCGCAACCTCCATTATATTGACCTCCTAAATTCGCATCGCATATTGTAGCATTTGGTGGTCACATTCTGAACGCTGTTTCGTTATTTGACGTGACCTTGGGCCAATGCCATTTCACTCTACAGTAAGAGGCGTAAAAGAACTTCGTTCCAATCAGTAAATAAAAAACGATGTGATATACGCGACTCCCACAATTATCACTTTTATACCGGATACTCATACTATTCATGATTTGAAACTCGTTCGGAAATCTAGAACACGGGAAGTCAGCTACGACACCTCTGCGAGTATTATACTTAATTTT
This sequence comes from Nymphalis c-album, assembly GCA_963151315.1. Classification (NCBI taxonomy): domain Eukaryota; kingdom Metazoa; phylum Arthropoda; class Insecta; order Lepidoptera; family Nymphalidae; genus Nymphalis; species Nymphalis c-album. Next base: position 6,933,049 of record OY720607.1, on the reverse strand, counting down.
CTGAACGGCTGTTAGGTTTAATAGACTAACTGATGTGTAATTATTTATTAACTATTAGTTTAAATATGGAAAATATCATTCGTTTTAAGAAATAAATCTTCATTAATCATTACGGTAAGACTTTGTTCATGCCTGCCTAAGTAGGTTTATTTTTTATGTAAGAGGGGGCACACGAGCAGGAGGCTCACCTGATGGAAAGTGACTACCACCGCCCATGGACACCTGCAACATCCGAGGACTTGCAGGTGCGTTGCCGGCCTTGGTAGTAGTTAGGTACCACCAACTTATCACAAATTCGACCGCTAAACAGCAAAACTAACTACTGCTGTGCTCGGTTCGAAGATTAAGTGAGCCGGTATACTTATAAGTAATTGAGTACAATGGAAATAACATCGTAGTTCCCAAAGTTAGTGGTGTATTGACGATTTAAGTACACCAATGCGAAATTATCTGTGGTTGGTAGTGACACTTACCTTCCGGTGGCGCATTTGCCAACATTGTTTACTTACTTACTTACTAATTGTAAGTAATAACCCTTTAATGTCATACTGTTTAGCAATGGCCGTCTCTTTCCATGAGGTGTGTAGTTTATACCACCACGCTACTCAACTGCAACTTACACATTCGGTTATATTGACCAGATGAAACGTTAATAAACTTGGCTTTAAGATAAAAACACGATCATCAGTTAAAATTCACGTGTGACCCACGTGACCTCTGATATTATACGTCAATATAAAACTATTTGCAACCACTTTTGATGTATATATTTTTAAACATTTGCCCGTGAGTCTGTGGTTCGTAAGATTATCTAAGCGACGATGCATGCGCATGTTTAAGTTACATGTTAATCACCTCACGTTACATAATGTACGCTACTTGATCGATTGTGCTAAATTCGGTGGGGCTATCACTGTTCTCAGTAAATACTTTCTTTATTTTAGTGATGTTCAATAGATGTCGATGTAATCATCGATATAATATAATAATATTTTAGTATTTATTTACCATTTATGGAACTTGTTATCAGACATATATGTAGATAAAAAAGTACTTCAAATGTTTAATAAATTCTTATCCGATTGCTTATAAAAATGTTATTTGTTTTTTCCGTGTTTGTTTGAATGTTTGCGGTTTCTTTAGAAACTACAAGATTTTTCTTTGGTTCTGTCACTGGTGTAGTTTATATTCTTATGCGAATGTAGAATACTGTGTAATAATGATATACATAAATTTATCCAATTGTCACCCATCAGAAACATATCAGGAATCATCCGATAAATTTCAAATATCGAATTAAGTGGCAATTTACTTAAAATTACCACTACATTTCGATCACAACTTTCGATTCCTCATATTACCCAATTACGAAATACCAACATTTTTTTTCTTATATGATTTAAAAAGCGCGTGTAACAAATTGAAATGCCAAATAATAATCCAGTCAATAATTAATCCCAAATATAGCTCAGCCAACCGTATAATCATTGATTAAACGTTCACAAATACAGTCAGCATCAGGACTATTAGCTAGCATTAAAATAGTTAAAGCATTACCCATTAACAACGCACGTGCAAATACCATCAAAGTGATTAACTCCCCATATTGAGAGACAAAGAGAATTCTTGTGGTAAACTGAGACATCACAAGTAATAATATTACGAATACATTTTCAAAACAATCCAAATTAATATCAATCACAAACCACAATGATATCACCCACAAGCTGACATAATAAAACAGTGGGTTCTCAATCGCATTTTTCTCATTTGGTTGAGTTTAAGTAACTGTAAAATTGTCATTGTTTGACTAAAGTCTCGTCTCCTTTTGAGACGACTGTAGGTTGGTATATGATCCACCTGAACCCTCTTGTGCCTGTGGTGAAACAGGCTCACTCATTCTTTAAACCGTACCACAACAATACTCAACTTTACTGTTTAGCGGTAGAATATCTGATGACGTAGGTCGATGGGTGCACAAAGCTACCGTCAAGTGTTTACTTGTTACACATCACGCTGCTGCAATTAGTGTAAGTATTGCACATGCGGCTGATTTTATCAAGACAAGATAAAAATAAAATAAAATGTAACAGGAATGCTGACTGTACCAAAATAATTTCACTCACAAGTTTCATTCAAATTAACCAACGACCAAAAATCGAACGCATCTGCAATTATTTTCATATATAATATGATGAAATCAATTAAATAGTTAATAATCAATATTACTATAACCTGCGGGAGAATGCATACAGTAAACATATTAATCATACGATATGTTGCACTAATCGAGTATACATAGGTATGTACTAAGCTGGTAGCAGTTCTCCGTAGCACTCACACGAACGGAGTGGATATTTGTTAAATGACATTACAAAATTGCTTTTTAAAACCGTTTCAAGTAATTTAAATATATTTTAAATTTCACTAGATTAATTCAACTGTATAGAAACAACTTATACTACAATGGTTGCTAGACACGCATAAATATTGAATGCAATATTTTTATTTAACTATTATCTTACCTACACCTGTAACTGTAACTGACAGAAACGGTCTTTGCCTGCCTTATAGAAAAAAAAAATGAAAATGTCAAACGATTGCGCGGGAAGCCGGGTACACCATACACGGTTAGGCATCTGCTGAAGAATAAATTGTTCATTACACAATACACAGCTGCAGGCTAAATGTCAAACCTTAATTGAAAGCCAAGGTCTTACGTACTTGTCTTAAATAGAATAATCGTTATTGAAGGTATTAGAGTACTAATTGATACTTCATTTCTATTGTTAGAAATACCTATTCATGTACTTAGATTAATTTAATAATCAAATATTTTAATTGTATTGTTTAAAAAAATATTGTCAATTTCAAAATGTAATTGGTATTGCTTTGTGTTTAAGACAAATAAAAATAGTTTCCCCGTTTGCTCAGTTAATAAAACTGAATGACTGTCTCCGAATTTATGTAAATATTATATTTTGTTTAATTAGAGTTTACAAAAATTCGGAAGTTAAAGGATATTAACAAATAAACAGTACTGTATTGTGCATACAAGCTACTTAAAAATATAGTTTTTTGGATATGATTCGAAGCATAAGTACGGATAAAAGTATCGTTTATCGTATCGCATCGAATAGTATTAGAAAGTATATTTTATCGTTTTAAAGGTGTTTATTTTTATTCTTTTGCTAGTTAAAGACAACCATTAAAACATTGATAATTAAAATTATTAATTCAGAGTAAGAATAATATTCATGTCGTCTTACATTTAAGGCTAAATGTAGTACATATGTATGTTACATATAAAATAATATGAAAGATCCGTTACAAATACTTACACATTTTAACAAAGTTATGTTGTTTTGTAAACAAACCCGTTATTGCTTCAGACTATAAAATACAACTATTACTATCTATGTAATGTATCTGTGACTCGATCTGTAATAGTTTTTTTTACTGTAACTCTCTTTATTTTTATTCCTTTGCCTTATTCAGATCACAGACTATCAGTTTCTTATTTTATTGTGAAAGATTCAAGACGCCTGCAGCCAGCTATAACGATCGGAAATTTCAACTGGGTTGAACTACTAGGCTGGGCCTAGAAGTTGAACCACTCGCTTTTTTTATTGTATAGGTAGGCGGACGAGCATATGGGCCATCTGATGGTAAGTGGTCACCAACACCCATAGACATTGGCTTTGTAAAATATGTTAACCATTGCTTACATCGCCAATGCGCCACCAACCTTGGGATCTAAGATGTTATGTCCCTTGTGCCTGTAATTACATTACAACAATACCAAGTACTGTTGTTTTGCGGTAGAATAATTGATGAGTGGATGGTACCTACCAAGACGAGCTTGCACAAAGCTCTACCACTAAGTAAAGTAAAGTTAACAGGCCAGTCTAGAAAAACATCCATATAAATACATAATCAAAAGTTCATCATACACCTACACGAGTATAAGTATAACAATCGACACGTGCCATCGCCACCGTTTCGTTTTTTTATACAAGTCTTTTTATCAGCCATATGCCACCGACGCGCGCCCTATATGGCGTTAGGGTAATGGTGCAATAAGCATAATATACGGTATCATTGGTTTTTTTTTCTACGAAGTTCATTCGTTCATTTGACCGATATTAAATTTCATTTAATAAAAACTATATACAAACATTTTTTTTTACACACACACAAACAGGTGTCATTCCTAACATTTAACATTGTATAGGTAGGCGGACAAGTATATGGGCCATCTGATGGTAAGTGGTCACCAACACCCATAGACATTGGTTTTGTAAAAGATGTTAACCACCAGATTACATCGTTATTTTTATATATATTTAGAAGTCTTATATATTAAACTCATATTAATTGGTTTTCAATTTCACAATCAACAATATCAACTTATTTACAATATGACTAAGGCTATATACACTGAGTAATTTTAGATAAGGTCAGTTGAATGTTATGTATTCCTATTTACTTTAATTGTATATGGTGGTTTATAAACATACAAACTTACTTTCCCAAATAAAGTGTTTGTAAGGATTGTAGACACGGTAATAATAAAAGCAAAGTAAACAGCTTGTTAACTATTTACTGCATAGTTGACAGATAAAATCACATTCATCGTCAGCACAGATAAAAAATAACAAAAGTTCCTTTGTAAAGGTTAATTATGAGTCTATCTCGTTTTACGTAACACACGTTACTTTCACTACACACTCCATTGGGCGCGGAAGTCCCAACTCTAATACTACGTGGAATGGAACGCAACAGTAATGTTTAATGGACAGATGTTAGAGAACCGGTAAGCGACGAGAATGCAGCAAAGGGAACCGACTTCGTATTTATACAGGCTGCTCTTAGATTATTTGCTTCCATTTTCAAAAATATGTACATTTTTGTTGCTAATAGTTAAGTGTTATAGTCGGAAGTTAGTCGTTTTTTTTTTAAATGAATTATTTTTAAACATTTATGCATACATACATAAATATAAATTTTTATAATATTGAAATGCATTATAAACAACTCAACAAATAACGGTCACCGAAGACATACTTATTCGTACATATATACATAACAAGATAATAATTCTACATTTCTTATGCTAATTAATTTGTAACGATTGCGTGATCGCCTATACAAGTGTTGAAAGTTGCATACGAACAGACAATAGCTGCCACAGAGTATAAATGAAGCAATATGTCACTACAAAGTCAATCTGTCAACAATTATTCAACATGACAGCTATGCAAATTATTTTACACATAAATTTCTTAGACAAATATTAACAAATTTTCTTCACATCTGTGTAAATTAAAGAAAAATAACCAAAGTATATTTAATGTAAATGACGCAAATGGAATAAATTAATATGTATTATTAATAATCATAAATCCACGTGCAAAAATCTATTTACTTTACCATAGTTTAAATAAAAGTTATTATAAGTAATATTAAAATTGTTGTTTTAAAACTATTCGTTCCTCCTGTATACACGTCCCATCAAACGAGGGGTGATAAGGGGCGATACTTCCACGCCAAAAAGCGGAACTCGATCACACCTGGCCGTAACTATAGAGATGAAATCACTACACGTCTCGATCGATATTATGTAACGGATTTTCATTCAATGGCATTTTTTTTATGTTTATACTATAATAGTCTCTATTCCACAGATATACACGCGTTTTTTGTATAGCAGGATTAATAAATAATAATAAAATAGTTTGTTATAGTTTTTGATGGACTCAACAGAATATAATACGATTGAATGTAATACTTGCAACTTGGAATGCTCTCTAAAATAATATTATAGCTTGCAATTGAATATTTATCAGTTTTACAGAAAAATAAAGGTGATATTGGACTTGAGCTTTTAACTTGCAATATACCAAATTTTATTAAAATCGTTATAGCGGTTTAGACGGACTTAATTTTTTAAAATATCTTAGATAAAAAATTGTAATAAAAGTTTTTGTGTAAATTTAATTATAACTCTGTTTGTGTCCGTAAAATGTGTATAGGACGTAGGTACTAGTTTTTCTTTTTACACAAACGATTCTACAATATCTATGTAATAAATAAAATAAAACATGCCGTACGAGTTATTGTCAATACAAAAAAAAATGGAAGGAATGGAAGGGAATGCAAGTTTTTTAAATATTTGATATCATTGAAATTGACTGCGATTTTGTAAGGAATTCAGAATATTGTCACTAGACGGCGCTAAATAAAAAAACTCGCACTACACAGTAGACACATTGAGTATTGTAAATATTATTATATACTACTCTGCTATTCATAACAATTGTAAAAATAACTATGCCTTAATCGGAACAGGTCCATTTTGTTAACATCAAAGTTAATGAGCTTTCTATAAATAAGTCCTTCAAATAAATGAAAACAATAATGAAAAAAAAAAATTACTCGTGTTCGAAATTTAAAATTCCAATATTTCACACAAAACAGGGACATGTGGTAAGGGCGCGTGCGGTACAGCCAAGCGTGGCGTATGGCAGACGAGCAGATGACACGCGACCGTTAAACCAGCTGCAAGAATGGACGCCTTTTACGACTTATGCTATTTTTTACATTTCGCGTTTCTCGATAAACATTAATAATAGTTTTAACCTTGTCATAGTTATTTAAGTCAGGTGTGCATACCAAGCCTTATACGGCTTTTTACACAATGCGAAGACGATTACTAGTTTATAAATTGGTTTTAATTAAGAAAATGGTACACGCAATTTATATAGTGATTAAAATTTAAACGACTTAAAGCAGTTTTTACAAAAATCACTGGCAGTGACCTCGTCAAGGTCGATTCACTACATTGTCTATCAAAAGAGTATCTTTACGTAGTGTTTCAATCAAAAACATTGTAAAAATGTAATGTATAAATGTATTAAATATATACAGTACCTATATACAAAAATTAAAATCAGGATTATTAAAAACGGACTGTATTTGTTGCGATCTTGGACACTATAAAGTAAAAAAAAAAAAAGTTTTTGAAAAAGGCGTATACTATGTTCGTATTACAAAATATAGGTATTACAAATGTTAATCCTTACAAATGCAACGTACTGGTCACGGACGCATCTCTAGTGGAGCGCGGTAAATGTGCCGTCTCTTTAATTTGGTCATGCTTTCGCTTCACGATCATTACTATTTATGACGTATGTTTGCTCTGATTCTTGATTCAATTACGATAAAAAAGTTGAATCATAATTTAACTTGGACGTAAACCTACTTTTCACATAATTAATACATAATATATTAATTTGTTAATATCAATATAATCACTTAATAAATATTGTTATAACATTCGCAACGTCAAATTATATAACGATGCAAGTCATAAATAAATAAAAATACAATCTGAGCGCAAATATCGTACCTACATAATAATTAAAGAGGCGACTTTTCAACACATTATTTTGATTATGACTTAGAAATCACTTTACGAGATGGAAAAATCATTAATCTACGTTGGATTATAATATCTATCATTATTAATAGATTCATTAAAACCCATCCTGCGATTCGCACACAGACTATATTTAGGAAAATTAGTTATTAAACTATATTGATTTGTTGCTCAGCTTCCGTGGCTAGTAGCGTGATGTTATTGTTCAATCAGACAAACCCTTCAGCTTTTTAATATTGGTATAGAAAAGTATAGATAGTCATGTATAATATTTTTTTTATAAAATCACAACGCTAACAGATAATTTACGCATACTTTTTAATAAGGTTAATTTTTTTTATTAATTTAATCTTGGCGAAGTGATTTTAATTTTATTAATATAAATAAAAATTCGACTTTTAAATTCAATGTCAAGCGCTCACTGACAACTATTTTTTTAATAAGGTTAATTAATTAATTTAGATTATATTTTTATTAATATAGTCTGAGAGGTGATTTTAATTAATTAAAAAAAATACAAAAATCGTCTTTTAAATTCAATGTCAAACATTCATTGTTAGCATTGAAGCGTATCTAAATGTACCAGGGAGACAGAAAGCGGAGGAAGTATACAAGGGCCTATCGAGGTAAGGTCAAAGACTTTTGATATGATAAAATTCCTTATAACTATTTAAATTACTTGCTCGTGTTTTATCGTAACCTAGTATGGAACATATTTTTAAATACAAGAAAAATATATAAATACATGTTTACTTTATTTTAAGAAAGCCGGATCTTGGTTCGAATTAAAAACAAAATATGATACATAACAATCAAAATATATTTGTTTTAATTAGGCTCTTTAAAAGCATTTTAAATTATAATTTTGTACGAATTATCAGTAAAATGATAATTAACTTAAGTACCTTTTAATTTGTGATTAAATTAAAATTATCTAATAACAAATTAGCTTAATATTTTTACCTGGTTTTCTAATAACTAATATAATAAAATTGTAATAAATATACAACAAATTTAATCATTACGATCGAATTAAAAAAAAAAAAGTAAAGTTCAGCTCAGAATAATGATAAGATTTTTAATTTTTTTGCTAATAGATAAGTTATGTGTTATATTATAATGGGAATAGGCTTATAGAAATCGGAAATGAGTTTACGTAATAATTGACATTAGGTAAATCCATCTTATATTACAATCTACTAAACCAAAGAATATATCAAAACGTAATTAAAATTATGGCGATCCGTCGACGACGTCCGACCACGATATATACTTGTCCGTTTGACGTTTCGCCAGAGTGATATAACAAAGTCTGCTATCACTCTCGTCTCAAATTCAATAGTTAAATTAATGACGGCAACACACTCTCGCTGCAGAAGCCAGTTATAAACGCATAACGAACTCGTATCGGTTATCCCGCATCCCCTATATAACCATTCCACAGGCGTAGACGTGACACCACGTATAGCTTTTTGTTTAATACTAGTTTTTAATGAAGATATATGAAATACTAGCTGCTCCTCGCGGTTTCACCCGCGTATAATTAATAAAAATATAATGAATAAAAATCAGCCTAGAACCTTCCTCGATAAAAGGAGTAGGTATCGACACAAAAATATTTTTTAAATTCGAACCAGTAGTTCCTGAGATTAGCCGGATCAAACAAACAAACTCTTCAGCTTTATATATTAGTATAGATATATTCGTTCGTTCTCTGATTTATTTAACATCGATAGCAAATCAATAAAACTAAAAGAGAAATTAAAACTTGGCGTTTTTGTGCAATACCACCTGGGTATGTATCATTTATCTGCCGCCAATCAGCATTACTTTGTATTGCAATCCGGTTTGAAGGGTGAGTGAGTCAGTAATGACAAGGGGCATAACATCTTAGTTCCCATGATTTGCAGTGTAAGCAGGGTAACAAATTGTTATTTTTTTTACAGCGAGAATGTTTATGGGCTATGGTGCCCACTGACCTACATCACGTAGCTCTTTGGCATGTCCGATTTCCTTAAATTAGAATTATATAATTGTATTGTTCCCTTAAATTATAAAATAAATCGATGACAACTCACAGCAATCAAAATAAACAAATATATTTGATTTTAATCATTCTCAAAGAATAACTTCACTTTCATTATAGGATGAGTTGGCAATCAGACACGATTGGAGTGTGTTTAGTCGCAGGACTAACATTACCAAATGAGCTCTCCAATGTACGGGAAGCTATAAAACAGCAGTCCAGCAGTCCGCTACTGAATATTCTTGGAAAAACCCTGTTTTATTAAGTCTTTTACTCAGGTCCGCGAGATTTGCTTCCTTATGAGCTAGCCACTAGCAAGGTAGTTATCATAATATAATGAGTAGAAGAAATCTTACGAAAAATTTCACAAGACTTCCAGGCATTTAGAACCATAACATTTCTTGTGATACTTATTTACTTCATATGAAGTGCAAGAAAACTCGATTTGAACAATTAACATCAGCAAGTATGACGAAATAATCCAGCTATGAGCGCTAATTATTAAAAATATTTCTCAGTAATTAGCGGTCTTTAGTGTGTACGCGCCACCATTAGTACTAAACTGATACTTTGCGCAACTTAGGTCACTTGTAATGCGTAACACAGCCTCATCATCATTAAATATCTGTTTATATATTATACAAGTTCGCCCTGAGCTTTGTCAGTAGAAATTAAAAAAAAATATTTTTATTTTTTAATCTTTACCTAAAATCTATTTGATGGCCCTTTTATATTTCAGTCACTACATCCGAAAGAGTGGGTTAAAAATGTATGGAATAAAAATATCAGCAAGCGATTTATATGCCTTTTAAAATGTATAGAATGTCTAAACTATAATGGCTAAATATATTTCAGATTATTTAGCGAATGCTACTTACGATCTACTTTAAATAAAAACATTTATAATGATACTACTCGATTTTTGACGAGGTAAACGGAGAACCGAGAGCTTTGGCTATGAATGGCTCGGAATTGAATCCGCGATGCCAGATAACAGTAACGTTATCTGGCATTTGGGCAGTTGGCATATAAATAAATTAATTACCCCTAGCAATTTGCCTATTGCTAAAGTATTCATGCACAATTTTTTATAACGAAATTATCGAGCAATTAAATCTACATAAGGTCAAAATGTAACGAGTTTTTAGTTTTGAAATTTTCTTAATAAATTAATCGGCGTAAAATAGCAATTACTTTTATTATATTAAACCGATTTCATAGTTTTATTTTACTCAAAAGAAGTTTTATGTGAAATTTGAATTTGACATAATATCTACGTGTAATAGCTAATTATGTAATAATAATAGCTATAACCTGTGGTAGGTACCACTATTGCTAAAATTGTTAAAAAATGTTATTCTTGTTATTTAAGATATTTTTTTCTGTTTTCATTGACCATTAAATAAATAATACATTAAAGATTTATATTAATTATTAAGGTATTATTATGTTTTAGAAAGCAGCCTATGCTGAGCTTGCTTGCAAATACATTTATTTTTATTGTTAATATTACCTTATATAATAAAAATAGTAGGATTCCATAATATACCATAAAATATTATGTTATTTATCGTCTGTTATGTAAAGAAATATATAAATAATTTGAAAGATTGTATAATCAATATATATTATTCAATTTATAATATATACACTATGTATAAAGATTATCTTTTCATAATATAATGCTTAATGTGTATAGTGGTAGTGCATTTTTACTATTTAGTTTTAGTAGTAATTTAGTAGTAGTAAGATTCGCCAGATCGTATGGCGTTAAGCCTGCCTTTTGTACCATACAATTGTTTGTGGTCAATGAAGTTTAACTAAGAATAAACATTGCGTACGTGTCTGCTACTGTTATTACTTGATTCAAATTGACTATCATTACAAATAAGTAACACTTTGTTATTGTGATTCATATCTTGACTCAGACAAACCGCAAGCTAGCCTTATTTAACCTAGCAAAACGATTGATTTGCAGCGATCGATTATGAATCTTAATACGATTACACAAAGTAACATATAGCCTGTAGTTATACAACTAGACCGCTTAAACGTCTCACTAAACAAATACGCGAAGTCCCAGTTGCTACGTCAAAAGCGATACGAGGGGTGAAATCAATGCTCAGTGTTGGAACTTCGAATAATGCACTCATACAATGGAATCTGCAACGGTTTTAAACATCTGCCCAAAGCGTGTTTTCAAATGTTGCATTATGACTATGTTAATAATAATTATTTGTCGTCTAACAATTTAAACCATCGACGCAGATTGTTGCTGTGGAATGTATCATGCATTAAATATGTAGTTAAAGTTTGATCATAAGGAAAGAGCCGACACGCATCACGCGTCGTGCACTCTCGGCCTATACCTGGCTATAATGGACTAAGAAATTACGTCATTTGATGTTTGAACCGATCATTACACCCGTCACCTTCAATTTTCCCACGACTCATTTACCTAACTCTTTGTGTTTTTTTTTTTGTTCTCAGGATGTCAAATTTTCAACGAACAAGAAGCAAAGTTTGGTGGGGTGACGCATCGCCAAATATTGGCAGTCCAGTCGCTCAACCCGAGTGGAACCAAAACAATCGGAGAGACGATCAAGAATGGGAGCCTCAGCTTCCTCATTGGATAGCTAATCAGCCCGAACAAAGAAACAATAGCCACGATAATTTAGCGCGAGCGAATAATGTGCCAAATCAATGGCCTCTTAGACACGGCAGTCCCGGCAGCCATAAGAGCCAAGATTCAGGGTTCTCCGACTCTGACAGCTCTCCACCGACATCTCAGTATTATTCCTCACCTGAAAGTAGTGATAAAAACAAATCATCGAATAGTAGCGACTCGAATAATAATGAAAATATAACTGTTAAGCAAGCCAACGACTTTACAAACCCATTAAATAATAAAGACGTTGTTGATAGTTCAAATGCATCTGGAATTGCTAGTGGTGCTACTCCAACACCTAAGCCTAGATTGAGAAGTAGTAGTGTAATTCAGACTCCATATGATTTACAAAAATATTGCGAAATTCATAAGGATGAAGAACATATGGAATTATTAAAAGATAAAGATGATAACGAAATAGAAACTAAATATCCTGCTCCGAGGAACATTAATGATGATAAGCAACATATCGATAAAGTTACTAAAACTTATGAGAACAATTTTGTTTCAAATTCCACAAAAAATGTTAAAAGCATTATGTCAAACAATAACGCTCAAAACATTACTATAAATAATAACGTGAATACTCCAAACACGAGTGCAATAGTCGATACCAAAGATACATCTGTAAAAAATTTAAATATTATAAGTCCTTCTAAAAAATATCCAGTCAAGAAATTTGCATCAAGCCCTGATACTGACAGCCCTAAAACAATAAAATTAGCAAAAGTAAAAGATTTAGAAACGAACAAAAATAAATCCGATGACAGTATCGAATATATAAAACTATGCCATGATAATGAAATCGCAGTCAACAATCAACCAAGAGTTCGTACACCGATAACTAACGTATCGTATGTTCCAACTGAAAGAATGTCTGCAGCGAGAACTGAATTTAAACGTAGCACGTCAAATGAAGAAAACATACCTATTTCTACAACTCCTAAATTTCAAAGAAATAGACTAAATCAGTCGCTTAATTTTGAAGGACAGAGATTAGATCAACAAATATTAGATATCCAAGATGGTTATCGTTCACTGGGCTATATAGATGAAGATAATTTATCTGAACAAAAAACTGTTTATCCAAAAGAACAAATGCACAAACCAACTAAAGCGTTATTAGGAAAAAATATAATGGATAGTCTTCACTTGAAACCTTCAAAAAAAGTTGGCCCTAAAGCGAAACATCGAACAAAAGGGGAGAAGATCAAAGAACCGTTCAAATTATTTTCCTCGAAAAAGGAGAAACCTGGCGTTGTTGACAGTAAAGCTGGTGGAATTTTAAATGGAAGTCGAGTGCCATCACTTGGTTTACCTCGTACATGCGAACAAAGTTCATGGGTTATTGTTGGGTATCCCGAACAACACGAAATGTTAATACCAAATTATAATGAAAGACTTGTCTCAGCCGAAAATAATTCAAATATAAAAGAAAAAGACAAAATTACGGCAAGTAATGATAACGCTAAAAATGGTAGGCTAACGCCACCACCACAGTTTCAAGACAAACAAAAGATTCCATACGAAACAGACTCGAAATCGGACAAAGATTTAACCCATGATTCCAAAAGAGAGAAATTAAAACTTGAAGACATGAACTTCATGGACGTTCAGCTAGACTTAGCATGTACATCGACACCAAAAATGCTCGCACCTCATGAATTTATGAATGGCGCAAAGAACAGCAATAAGAAAACCCCTCGAAGAGTGAATCTTTTAGAAAATTTCAACAGCGGGTAAGTTGCTATCGTTGTCAATATCATTTTAGTATTTAATTAAAAAGTGCATTCAATAATGCATTCTAATCAATATTATTTTTAAGGTTAATTTTGAACAACCGCAACGAGATATTGTACAGAGAGAGAAGTATAGATCAGACTACATTAGAACGGTTGTGTGAAAGAAAACCGGAACCGGTACAGTATTGGCTATGTGATTTGGTTGGTTCCTGTGAGAACGAATGTATGACGACGCTACAAAGTAAGCCTCTCGGTGCTGAGATGAAGGCTCTTGTATCAGCCAGTTCAGCCACGATTACCGGTAACATAAAAAAGGTGCAGACACACGGGCAGATCATAGTGCACCAATACAGTGATGTTATAAGGTAGATTTTTATTATAGATATGTTTTTTTTTATTTTGACCAAAAAGTATTTAAGCCAGAATATAAAACACATTTTTATTTTTACAGACAAATTGAATCACAACATACTACCGAAGAGCAAATATGTCTTCTAGTGGCGAATATTAATGAATTCGTACTAGCTCACAGCATCACGTTGAACACAAAACCTCCCGGAGAAACACCAGAGAGATGGGACAAAATCAAACAGTCCCTACAAATTTACCTCCAAAAACTAATAGATATCGGAGAAGATGTGAAAATCGAATTAAATGAAAGTAAACCCGAATGGAATTTAGTTCAGAAACATTTGGATACGTTGATCGAAATATTTCTAGAAACAACCAAAGCTGTTTTAGTGCAGCAAATGAAGGTTCGTACCATATTTATTCTTCGAGACATCGTTTCACCATTTTTTCCATTCTCGAATGAATACAATTAACAGATTTCACAATTTTATACATAAAATCATTTAAAAGTTTCATCTGGCCCATTAAATAAGAAAGTTAAAATAAATATTTCTAGAATGTTCATAAAAACAAAAAAAATACTACCACATAAGTCACTAATTGGCAATACAATCGAAATGTAATAGTTTTAATTGAAATCTAATACGGCTAACGACCAGTGAATGCATCGTTGGAATAAATATCAGAGATATAATCTCACAATTTACATAAACAAGTTGATATTAAATATCGTCGGAATGCAATATTCGATAGAGTATAGTGTTATAGCCAATTCTATGTTCTGTAATCCCGATTACATATTTTATGCTCGGTGAATTCCGAAACTGGAAAACATCGTGTTGCGTTTGCTATTTACTTCCTTGTAAATTTAAATTATAAGTAAAAAAAAAAGTTTTTTTTTATTTTGTTTCATTTATTCGGATTAGACAAGGGTATGTGACTATACATCATTCATTATTAAAAAGAAATAAATTCTTCAATATTTTTATATACAGTATATAAAAATATTGAAGAATTTATTTCTAAATAAATTGTCTAGATCGTTGCGTTCAAGATTACAAAGTTCGATATTCAAAAACAATTCATATTATGCTATGCTATCCTAAAATCATCCTAAAACTATACTCATAATTATTTTTAATCGATTTACACTTAAAACTTACGTTATTATCGACGAAAAAAACATTCCTTCCTAAATCTATTATCCAAGGTCTCTAACTGGAACAATTTTTTTAGACATTAGTATCAATTATAGAAGAACCACCATCGGACATGATTTTAAAGAGCACGCTAACGTCTATTGGTCATTTAGCGATGCTAACAGGGAGTACGGAAAATTCATTGCACGAAAAGTGTGCTAAGATAATGAAAAGTGTTACTGAGCTACCGTTTGTGGATTGTGGAGTGCCCAGGGCACTGTTAACGGCGATTATTGAGACCAAGAAGAGCTCAATTAAGGCGCTGTCTTTGAGAGCACTCGCAACGGTCTGCATCACCGGAGACGCGGTCAAGCAGTTTGAGGAGGTGTGTTATTTAATTGTATTGGATTCTCGATTCCGCATACCAACATTTACTGTCTAATATATTATTTGAAATTTTAATTGAACGAACAAATTAATCACGAATCAAATAATTAATCATTTCACGATTTGTTTCAAATATTTTTAAATAGCTTAAAAAAAATTACGCAAGATTGCATGAGTATAAATTGTGCTTTACGTTAATATATTGAATGTAATTTTAGTTTTATATTTAAAATCGTATATTATATCCTGTAGTGTACTAAAAGTATCCATTTGCAATATTAAGTACACTACATTTTTTTTCTTGTCATGAAGTACATAAATGATTTTTTTTCAGGGTGGTGGTATAGAAATACTAGCAGACATTCTCTCAGATAAATCGAACCCAGAACCCCAGATGCGGGAAGCTATCACTGTCCTAACACAGATCACTGCCCCCTGGCTGAGAGGTCATTATGATTTGACACAACTACATCTGTTTTTGAAAAGCATCATTGAAAACATAACAGGTAAGATACATATTTAATAAATTATTTTATCTTAAATTGTTTCTGTGATATTTATTACTTTTATTATACAGAGTTATTTGTAACGACCCAGCAACCTCGTAGGAATAGATAACTTACACTATAAGCAACAACTTTTGTACAAACGACCCTGTATTGTTACAAACAACTCTGTATATTCAATAAATACTACATTTTATTTTCCAATAAGTAGTATATGATACGACGTAAATATTTCTTACATAAATTCTGCGTAATATTTAAAATATAAGCATATGTTTTCACACACAATCACATTGTTTTAATTTTTTGTATTAATTAATTACGTTTACATTTTACAACTGCACGTGAAACCATTAAATCAAATTATTAAACCCTCATGTATTGTTTAAATTATTAATTAAATTTATTAATTTTTTTTTGTAGTATATTTCATGGAAAAAATTTACTTATGTTAATTGAAAGTTTTCAAAATAAATAAATTGATTATTCTGAAATATATTTAAGCACATCGCAATGACGAATTATATTTGTATTGATATGCGAATTAATTTTTAATGATTACGCATATAATACTGAGAATTTTAATGTATGAACGTAAATTAGAATATTTCTGTACCACCACGCTAACACAAAATTGTATTTACAGAAACAGAGACAACGACATCTAGTAATGAATAGCAAAAACACGTTTTAACTGACATCTATTGTTCAATAGTATTTCCTTTTTTATATTGGCTCTATGAAACTTATGAAAATATCACAGATTTAAAAAAAATTAAATCAATTATTTTTCCGATAATCGTTAACTTTTATTCTAATATAATAATACCAACAATAAAAGTCGTTGGTACTATATTTGCGTGTTTTAATCATTTAATAATTGTTATTATAATATCTTTCTCAATTTTGAATGAAAACTGACAATAAATAATAGCAATAACCCACATCAATACCTATATTTTAAGTTACTTTTTTTTTCTTACACGAAGCAGCTTGTTAGTATAATTATTAAGACATGTATATTTCAAGTTTCTATTCTTCACAGACATTCTTTCTCGCACCGATTGCTGCCAACTACTGCTGCTCTGCACTGCGTGCCTCGTGAACCTCGTCAGAGAGTTGGAGTTGGAAAAAAAGGAGGACACGAACACTGACACCGATATCATCGAGGTGCTGATGCAGTACAAAACTCTCGACAGACTGTTGGACGCGGTGAAACGCCGTGGACCGAATCTTTCTGTGTTCCTGCAGGTCAGTAGCTACGACGGAACATTTAGACATTTGTTTTTTAAAAGTCATCAGTCACAACGATCATAAACGTATAGAAGTATTTTACTATAAATAAAATTAATTGATATCTAATTGCTATAACACAGACGATACGTTATTACGAATTGCATTTCGCATCTCGGTTTTGTCACACCCACATTATTTTAGGTGGGGAGGTTAAGTACGTTAATTTAGTTTTGTCAAATATTGAAAGGGAATTGTGTTCTTTTTTTGAGAGATAAATTCTTAAACCGTAAGCCGAGTATTAGTAGTTTATTCGAATTTCGAATGGGTGCGTTTCAGGAGCAAACGGCGGCGCTGCTGTCGTCTCTGTCGCGCGTGGCGCGCTGCGCGCTGTGGCTGTCGGGCGCGCGCGGCGCCGGCGCGGCGCTGTGCTGCTTCGTGCGCGTCGCGCCCGCGCTCGCGCCGCGCGCCGCCGAGTTGCGCGCGCAGCTGCGCCTTCAGGCGCACGCCGCCGACGCCATATCGCGGTAACTATTCACGTTAATTTTTTTATAAAATTGGTAAATAAATATGTTTGACATTTATTGCAGGAATTATCTAATATTATACTATAAATATATTTCAATGTACTACATGTTTCATACTACATCCATTTCAGGTTGGTAGCAGTCCCGGATGTAGCGAGTCAGATAGTTCAACTCGAGGGCGTTCCTCATCTTACCCGCTTGGTAAGGTTGCAGCGAACACGACCTCACACGGACGTCAACCCGGACCAGACCCTCATTCACTGTCTGAAGGCCCTCCGGACCATTTACAAGCACCACCCGGAGGCCTTCACAGATCAGCAAGACGTCGATGAAATGATCAAACCTCACTTAATGGAATCTTTAATGCTATTCTCTGCTAAACAAGAGAGCTACGTGTAACAAACGTATTTAACATATCTACAATATGTACATAAAACTTATCGATTTCGAAATAAATTCTTTTTACATCAATTAAATTATTATAACTCTATTATCAGTAGTGGACTTCTAATCACTAGGGCGACGATTTTTTTGTAACGCCCTATGTGATTGTAATGAACTTTTACATTATTTTTTATTTTATTACATTATAAGTTTTTAAGAACATAAGCGGACATTTGGTTCAGTATATAGACTGACTTATTTATTAATTCGTTTGTCTATAAACTAACGATGAAATGGTAAATAATCGAAATGATTTCACGCTGAGAACGTTCCAAAGATTATTTATTTAGTAACTAACAGACAACTGAGAAATGTTTTTTTTTAAACATTTAACAATAAAATATTTTCGCTAGCACTTTTAAAAGTTTTTAACCGCACTCAAGATTTCTTTTTCCTTTATATTAAAAAAAAACTGACAATTGAAAAAAATCAAGCTATATTTAATCTGTATGGTTCAAGTCCTCTTTGTACTGTTTTAAATTTATAATACTTGTAAATAAAATGTTTATAGCTTTTGTTTAATAATTTATATTATAGTCCCTGAGAGGCCATATTTAGGCTAGTCTTAAACCTAAACGTTATTCAGTGCACTGTTGTCTGGTGTAATAAACTCCGGCCGCCGAAAGAATGCTTTTCTTACGTCTGTCAGCTGATCACAATGATGTAAAACTGACATTGGCATTGACTGATGATTGTCAGAGTAAAATTAAACAGTAATATTTACCGCGCGACCAAATAATACTGTTTATTACAGAAAAGTTTGAAGTATCAGTGAGCTAGTTTTATAAAAAATAGTTATATTTTTATCGTAAATTCTTCGCCAAAGTTACATCGTCCAATCGATAACGGACCTGTCGCTCGTTTGAAACGCATTCTCTAAGCGACCGGATGTCAACTTAACGATGTTATGATTCGAAAACACAATATTTATAATATTGTTCCGATATATATATATGTATTATACGATACATTTATGTATTGAAAACCACAGCTCTCAACTCGATGTAACGTGTAATACAAGGTTTAATTTTCATTACTTGTAAAAATATATTAAACAAGAACTTAATTTGTTCTGCTGTTGTTTATAAAATAAAATATAATGCTCTATTATAAATTGTTGTTTTATTATGAAATTTATAAGTCATCTCTACTTAAAGACATATACTAGCATACATGCACACATACTCAGAAAATACACCCTTACACCAGGGACGTAGCTTGCATTTAATTGACAGGACAACCTGTATCAAATTTTGGTAGGGGGCCAACTGTTGGGGGGGGGCTAACTGCGAAGTTTGTTCGTTATAAATTGATATACTTTTTCTTTTATTATTTAGTTTTGCGCTATAATTCTCATCCTTCCGTCTAACTGCTTATGATCTGGTACATGACAAACTCGCCCCATAATCAAGATCGGAGTCAGGGGCGGAGCTTGCCTTTGATGGGAAATTTTTTGGAATTGTTTCATTTCAGTTACATATGAAGGACCCCATCCTTATATAAAGACATATTTACGATACTCTGGTGGCCGATAAGCAGGCTCCCAGGCACGAGAATTTAGTGCTTTGACCGTCAATGAGTTAAACTAACTAGGTATTCAAATGTTATTCACATATTTTCATCTCTTCCTGGGAAATTCAGCGTATGGCCTCAAGGCGGTTAAAGTTCGGGTGAGATTTTGGATAACATTTTAAGAATTTTTGCTCACACGGGTGCGGAGCCCCTGTGATACTAAAATTTTAATGATATTCTTCCTAATATTTTTTTTCGCAGTAAATACTATATTAATTAAAATATAGGTAACTAAGTACATAAGGATATTAAAACGGAACAAACAGTGATGTTGTAAGTAAAGTACCTTTTTACTTATAATATCATTGGGAACAAAGATAGTAAAAAACAGTTCTCTAGTCTCATGCCATGGGCTCATGATATGTTGTGAGGCCTGATGAGCAGCGCCATCTAGTGACAGATGGTGTTGTCTAGCTAGTAAATTTATATTACAGGCACAACTATTTTTCATCTGTTTCCTTTTTGCTTATAAAAAACTAGATACGTAACAGGTGTCCTCAGGATATTTTCCTGCACTGCAGAGCATGAGGATGAATAATAAACAAAAATTAAGCACATGAAAATTCAATGTCACTTGCATGGATCCCATAATCTTTGGTAAAGATTAATTGCATAAATAACAAACTTCGTACAAATTTAAATTGTAAATTTTTTATTATATCTTCTTTTATTATTCTTAAATATAATATTTACATTGGCATGAACATTAAAATTTCAATTTACAACATCAAAAATATCATCCATATGATTGTTTAACATTTTTAGAGTGAACAATGTCGACTGTGGTCTCGTGGCATGGTCTTAAGTCCATTTCAAACACACCAAGACAAAACTTATTTTCTGGGGCCTTATAAAAATCTAAACCTCGCCCTATTTTAATTATCCATCCTGAGCTCAATCTGAAAAATTAAATTCAAAGAATTAGAAATTATTTCGAGGCTATTAAAGCTTTTCTTTTTTTATAGTATAACTGGCGGATGAGCGTATGGGCCACCTAATGGTAAGTAGGCACCAACGCCCATAGACAGCGGCAGCGACCACCGCGTAAATCTATCTTGAAAGAACAAAATTGTATAAAGTACTTGCTATTGTTGTGTTCCGGTTTGAAGGGTGAGTGATCCAGTGTAATTACAAGGTACAAAACTTCTTAGTTCCCAAAGTTAGTGGCACATTGGTGATGTTGAGAGACAATGCCAATGTCTATGGGCGTTGGTGACCACTTAGCATCAGGTGGCCCAGAAGCTCGTCCGCCTTCCTGTGCAAAAAAAGTACATGGCAATGGCAAGAAGTGTAGAGATAAATAAAATGGTAGGTTTACATATTCCACACAGTAACAGCTTGTGAATGTCCCACAGCTGGTCTAAGGCCTCTTTTCCTCATTTTGAGGAGATGTTTTGGAGCTTATTACACCACACTGCTCCAATGAGAGGTGGAATACACTTGTGGCAGAATTCCAGTGAAATTTGATACATGCAGGTTTCCTTACAACATTTTCCTTCACCGTTGAACACAAGATGAATTATATTCACAAATTAAGCGCATGGAATTTAGTGGTGCTTGCCCGGGTTTGAACCCACAATCATCGGTTAAGATTCAGGGGTTCTTACCACTGGGCTTTTTCTTTATTCGGCTCTGCTACTCGGCTTTTTTATATTCCATGAGATGAGATTTGCTAATAGCTTTGCTATATTATGAACAACAAAAGGTATATATAGATGTAGAAATAATATATCTCTAGTTATAATTCAACGCTATTCCATTTAACCACTATAAACCATTTTTGTCAATTTTTTTTTTTTATAGCCTGCGAGCTCTAATGTCTTTACTCCACCTGATGGTAAGTGAGAGCGCATACCTTATTTGGTTAACAAATTAGCTGACATTAAAAATTAAATTTTTCACTAACCCATAAAGAACACCATAAATTATTTTAGATCTCAACCAAATGTGTCATGTCAATTGTTTAAGATTAAAGTTTGTAATTTTACCTTCCCCCCTTGGCATTGGAAAAAACTTTAACATACACTATAGCTTATTCCAACCACAACAGGAATAAACCCAAATTAATACTGATACTGAAATAATACGATATCGTTGATCATCAATATCAATTGCTAAGATGCTATATAATTGGTCAAGATCTCGAACTTGAATAATCTATGAGTCCATAGTATTTACTATGACATAGTATTACACGAAAATATGGCGTTTTCAATGTCCCTGAAGTTGTAACTGGAACTTCGAAAGTTATATTAATGTGGTTATAACTAGTTAATTGGAATAGAGTTGTATTATAAATAAGGGTAAATTAATCAAGAACCATTTATAGTGCATAATACAGCACAGCGATTTCAAAATTGCATGTAATTGTATAGTGTGTTTATCATTCGCGGTAGTAAGCATAAGTGATCCCGTGCCGCTCCACTGAAAAGACAATGCAGGTACGCTGTGCGTTAATGGGTAGTCCGGAGCCTTCAGCAACGGTGAGCCCCACATACCAACCCCACCTCACGTGGGGGAAAGGCGTAAATGCGATTTTCCAGCGATAAAAAAAAAATTGTGTGTTTACCATTATTATAATTACCTAAATGAGCTATTTACTTACGTAATTTGCCTATCATGAAGCGTGTCAGAATATTTTACCATCAATTTTATTTTGTATTTTATTAAATCACTTTTAAGATTAAGGAACCATTCCCTTTGATCTGCTTCTGATTTACCATCTTTTGTTGTTATCAGTTCTATGTGTTTTAAATTGCTGCAGGAAATAACTAACAATTCACACAGCCGTAGAAAGTTTTGAATCTGTTAACAAAACAAATATTTAAGTATGACAATGTAAATAAAAAATATAACTTATATCCTTTCATTGGGTTTAGTTCATATAATTATGGAGAATTATTTGTTAATTAAGCTATTCAGAATTATTTACAAAAAAGTTTATTGTTACCTGATGAAAACTTCTTATATATGGATCTTCAACAATAACATACTGGATTTCCTCATCGAGAAATCGTCCAAACAATTTCTTATAACTATGACCAGTAGAATTATTTTCTATGTGTACTTGCTCATGAAACTGGCCAGTTTCTTTTTGTTTTAAAACTAACTTTTTAATTGCTTCTGCTCTGTTCATGTATTCCTCCACTTTTTTTCTTAAATAACTTTTTGTTGTGTCATCATATTCACCTTTAATAAGTAAAAATGTATATCACATTTAAATTACTGGATTTTTATGAAATATGGATTTATATGAATTCTAATTTTTAACACGTCTAGTTATAAAATAAATATAAACATACCTTTTATCTTGTCAACCAAAATCTGTAAGCCCTCTTGATAACAAACAAGAGCTTCAGTGTATCTTTTCTTAGTATCTAATTCAACACCTCGTTTCAAAATATTTACTGCAGCACTTTCAATATTCATAATGAATGTTTATTACTACAAATAAAAACTAAAAACTTCTCTCAAACATCAATATCACCAATTCGTCTTTTTCTTATAGTTTATTAAGGATAAAAAGTAATAACAACAAAACTGCAACTTACAGTTTATCATTTTGACAACGACAAATGACAATATGATTGTATATTTGACAATTACAATTTACTTTTTAATTTAGTAAATTTGAGTGCTACAACTTTTATCTCAAAGAGCATAAAAACCTAAGTTTATCGACTTACTAAGAAATATTAGCAAAAAATATTGTTTTTGCTATATATGATAACAAGTTCTTCTAACAGCTAATGGTGTAAATAAAACAACTATGAAATATTTAATGGTTTAAAATATATATTGACTTAACTGGTATTTTTTGGTATATTTCTATTAATGTACATATTTAAAATTTACAAACATTGCTCTAAACATTGTTGACATAAGCAAAAAGTTAAAATAACTTTTGGTTTTCTGAACAAGAAACATAAAATCAAATGTGACGTTACTGTTTGGCAATTATGTCAAAAGTTGTAAACAAATGACCATGTGAAATGTGAATTCTAATTTGTAAGATATAATAGTATCTATATAATAATAAATAAAAATAAAATAAAAGCTGTTATATATCAGACGTTAAAAAAATGACGCATCAGTTGGGACGTGTAGTTTCTCAGATACTAGTAAGACATTTTGGTGAAATAGTTCAGCAAGTAGGTGACGATTTATTTATGTATGGAAGCAAGCCGATTGGTATGATAATGAAAACTACAGGTCTTCCGCGCACGCAGGTAACAATCATTATCACAATGGATATGAAGTCATGAAATACCAATAACATTTTTAGTTATATACTACACACATTACTATATTTTCAGGTAATTGAAAGTCTAAGAACTCTTCTGAAATTTGATTTGGCAACTTTTGAAGCTGATGTCACTGTAGAATATAAATTGAATTCTGAAAATATTTTGTTGCTGATTAGATATCCGAGGTAAACATTTAGAAATGGCTGAAAATAAACAAAAATAATTATAAAAATATGAACCTAGTGTTATTATTGTAACATTATTTTAAATGTCAATCCTTAAGATTCATTCATGCTAAGAAAATGGATTCTCGTCAGAACTAATAATTATTTGAAACCTCATTTCTTATGAGATATTCTAGGGCAATTTTTTTAATTTTTAAAATATTGTTATATAGATTTAGGATAATAATGACATAAGAATTATTGAATAAAACCATCATAAATTGTTTTGCCTAGAAAAAAAATGTTTTGATTGATTCATTTTAATTACCACTTTTTATTATATTTAAAATAGGTAGACTGCTATCAGATATCTTACTCTTCAGACTGGCATACTAAGTATTGCCTTTAGTGTTTATGTGGTGAGTGGATGTTACCTACTCAGATGGACTTGCTCTAAGCCCTACTACCAAATAAAGCTACACAACTTTTTTCGAATTATCCTTATGATATTGTAGATATCTACTGCAGATGAAGAGTAAATATGGCAGTGAGGCGGAGATGATAGTTGAAGAACTTCTCCAGCAAGCCTCATGTACTGCCACTGTGCTGCTAGTGACAATTATGAATAAATACAAAGATGACAAGGTAAGAAGAAAAATTGTGAATACAAGGTTCGTTTGCAATGAGTTACATATTTACCTTAAATGTTTGAAAGCTTTTTATTTTTATGAAGTCATACTCACATGTGGACTGTTGATAGTGGCCACCAACGCACATAGATAGTTAAATATTAACCAATCCTTACATAGTCCCAAAGATGATGATATGTACCATAACCTCGGATATTATGTCCCTTGTGCCTGTAGTTTCTCTGGTCTCACTATATTTAATATTTTATAACATTATAAAAAGTACCCGTTTGAATCACATGTTTTAAACGGGAATATGTATCAACCTAAAACCGATAGTTAATTATAAAGTGAAAAAAAAACAAATGTTTTATAATAAAATATATATGTATATAAGATATTTAAAAAATAGTGTTTAAAAATAAGGTGGGCGTCTTGTAGGATGCGTTAGTACATAGCACGGGAAATTGGTGAATAGGTTAAAAATGCTATGAGATAAAGTTCGATTTTTTACTCTTAAGGGTCACTACCAAAGTATGGAGCTTTCAAATAAAAATATATCGAATAAATAATTTCAGGAAAAAAACTTGAATTTAGTCAAACTCAAGGACACATTTATCAGTCTAGCCACAGCTGGCTACATTCAGCAGTCTCCCGTTGCTGAGCTGAAAGATGGCAGTGAAATACCCACATTAGTGCCAGTGGCTACTATAGTCCCGGACCTCGATGCAAGAGAACTGATCCAGGCTATGAACTCCAACTTAGCTGATTGTAAAGATAGTAAGTATACATGTAAAATAAAAATAAAAAGTAATATGATGATGAATCTCGTGGCCGTTTTAACTCTCTAGCTTATATACACTAGCTGATATGCAAGAACCTTCTCTGATGGTTGTTTCGAGGATGAAAGACCATAATTATGACTAATAACTGTATACATATCTAACATAATGCATAAACACACAATGGTTTAGGGTTGGTAAACTTGAACACATATTAAAATTCAAACTTCTACAATAACTTAAGGTATTCAAGCATTGTGTTAACCTCACCTCTAGAGCGATGAAGCATTCTATGCTAGGTATCGTTTTCGTTGATCGTGTTCAGTGACAAACTTCGAAGACTTAAAGAAGTGTAATGTGCAGACTGAATTTTTGGCAAGGGACAATGGAAGGTGAGCCAAAGTCGTTTCGTAGTGAGCCTAGAGAAGGCGGGCCAGTGGCCAGAAGACATTAAGAAAATCCTAGTTGCTCAATATATGCCGCCCAGCACACGATAGTAAAACTTGGGGCGTCAGTTTAATGTCCGGTAGTGGATTCATGTGGCTTGAACGTGACGATAATGAAATTAAAAAAAAGTTAGTGATAATTTTATTTATTTCAGATACTTATTGGAGAGTCAACTATGATAGGTTTCATCTGGATTTTAGAGACGATATGATGATAAAAGCAATCACAAGACGAATCGATGATAATGGTAAGCCGACCCAAGATATTATTAAATAAATTTTCTTTTGTATCAGGAATAAAATTAATTGAATCAGTTTGCAACTGTTAATAAAATTCAAGTCAAATTGATCTGAGTAGTGACATTTCACACAATTTTAATTTAACAACATCAAAACAAGTACAAATTACATTACATAAGTAGTATATAGTATTTTAGTATCTTACTCAATTCGGGAGAAAATATAATAATAATATCAATGATCGTTTTCAGCGGGCGAGCTGATGCGGTTGATGCTGGAGCAGATGTACCTGTCGTCGTCTGCGTGGGCGGTGGAGTCGTCCCCCGCGGCCGCCTGCGACCTGCGAGACCTCGCCCTACGCGTGAACGACCGTCCGCTGCTGCACGCGCACGTCGACCACTACCTCAAGGTTCTAGGTGACCACTATACCTCATCCACCTTACCTCGTCTGCCGCCGGTATTCGATAGAATACCTGGGTAATTAATCACCAAACGACTGAAGCAAATGTGTATACATGAAAAATATTATTTGAAGTAAATGGGATTCATTTTTCATATGTATGGTTTGTGTGTGTTTGTGTGAAAGCGAGAAAAGAACGAGAGAGAGTTACAGTTAGTGTATACATAAATGTATGGCGCCAAAAATAATTGATTGTGTGAAAAACTTAATGTATTACTGTAATTCGTTTAGTTAAAGTATATTTTTCTGTTCAAGTTTGGAAATGTATTTGTTATTGCTTCTGGCCCGCAAAAAGGTATCCCTGTTGTTAGAGGTTGCTCTTCTTGTCCTTTTAAAGACAGAAGGGGCAACATAATAATTATTTTAATATTATTTAAACGAAAATATATTTATTTACATCTTTTTTAGCATAACACAACACGACACCCCATAAAGTATTAAAGGATAAAATGAATATCAATAAATATTAATTCATTTCTCAACAGTCTTAATCGATGTCGAAACGTATTTCAGAGGAAAACGGAGCTAGCTTCATCCGTCGCGCCGGAGACGCCGGCGGCGGACAGTACATCGTGCGAACCAAACGAGCCGCTGAACAGCTGCTTGAAGCGCTGCTCGACCACACAGTCACGGAGAGACTCGGCTCCAAGGCAGCTAGGATATTCCGGTGACTGACG
Organism: Nymphalis c-album; assembly: GCA_963151315.1. NCBI lineage: Eukaryota > Metazoa > Arthropoda > Insecta > Lepidoptera > Nymphalidae > Nymphalis > Nymphalis c-album. The sequence goes on along the minus strand of OY720607.1, from coordinate 6,905,368 downwards.
CTTTCTAACATAATTCTACTTTGATATTATTCTCCATCTTTATTAATTTAAAATGAATGTAACATAAGCATTATAATAAAGATGGTTACCCATACTGGTCACACTGATGTAACTGGCAATTTGTTTATTTTTTCAGTTTGATTAGATCGAAAAAGTATATAGAAGAGGAAGATATACAGAAAAATGCAATGTTACCGAACAAGGAGTGTAAGGAACTGACGTACAAGTTACTCGAGGAACATTTTATAAGCGTGCAGGTGATATTGCTAAATATTAAATCATGTCATACTGATAGGATGTGTAGACCACACCTTTTAAAACTGTAGCTCTCCTTTGATTCAGGGAATTTTAACTATGTGATCCACCTACTAAACCAAACCATGACAAGTTTCGATTATGATAGCTTTGTTTCGCCTTTTTTGCTAAATATATCAATAAAAACAAAACGCATGTTGTACAATATATAAGGACGGTTTTTTTTTAAGAACAATTAAAATTTGATTATACAGGATGTAACAAAATTCGTGTCCGACCAGTGAAGTGGTTATTAGGTATCGTGAGTCGGTTCTGTTTATATAAACATTTTAAAATATAATGCAAAAAAAATACCCATAACAAAATATTAACTGTCATTTTCAATCGTAAATGACAGAAATTTCATAGACAACTGAGGTCATGACCTCGTGTGCGAGCTACCCGATAGGTAAGAGCTATCGAGCGCTGACGCCCGCGCCTGTGTTGCAATGTAATTGTCGTTATTTAGTTAGATTAAATTTTATTCGGGGTAAAAACTTTGGTTAGAATTTTAAAAATGATGAATGACTTTCTTGTCGGTCTACTTGTAAAATAATAAGTTTTGTCAATATTAGTCATAATTAATTCTTATTAACGACATTGAATTACTTCCAGCCGATGAGAAAAGCCGCGTCCGCCGGCGGCTCGGCGAAGGCGATTTATCTTTACCACGTAAAGTTATACGATGTAAGTTTTATTTTTAGTTAATGTCATAACTTGTTTCTGGTTACAGAAACATTTTTAAAACGTTTCTCTCTCGTCTCTTTTGTTTTTCTTCGATGTGTGAATAAAAATCAAATGCACGTGTCGCGTGCGCGTGTGTCTGTATGTGTATGCGTGTGTATGTGTGTGTGTGTGCGCAGGCGGCGCACGCGGCGCGCGAGCTGTGCCTGCGCGCGGTGCACAACGTGTCGTGCGTGTCTGTATGTGTGTGTGTATGTGCGCAGGCGGCGCACGCGGCGCGCGAGCTGTGCCTGCGCGCGGTGCACAACGTGTCGTGCGTGTCTGTATGTGTGTGTGTATGTGCGCAGGCGGCGCACGCGGCGCGCGAGCTGTGCCTGCGCGCGGTGCACAACGTGTCGTGCGTGTCTGTATGTGTGTGTGTATGTGCGCAGGCGGCGCACGCGGCGCGCGAGCTGTGCCTGCGCGCGGTGCACAACGTGTCGCGCGTGTCTGTATGTGTGTGTGTATGTGCGCAGGCGGCGCACGCGGCGCGCGAGCTGTGCCTGCGCGCGGTGCACAACGTGTCGCGCGTGTCTGTATGTGTGTGTGTATGTGCGCAGGCGGCGCACGCGGCGCGCGAGCTGTGCCTGCGCGCGGTGCACAACGTGTCGCGCGTGTCGAGCGCGACGCGCGCCGCCCACGCGCGCCTGCTGGACAAGCAGCGCCGCGTGCGCTCCATCGTGCACGGCATGCGCGTGCGCGGCGAGCCGCAGCAGAACATCGACGACGTGAGTACGGGCGCTGTATGCGCTTCGATACGTGAGCGAGACTACGCCATATACGTCATCCGTTGCCACTAATGTGTCCGATTTTATCCGCTGCCGCCGGCGCAGGTGCTGGAGACGCTGACGCCGCCCGAGCTGTCGGCGGTGTCGGGCGCGGAGCGGCACCTGCGCGCGCTGTCGGCGGCCGAGCTCGAGCTGGACCGCGCGCTGTTCCTCATCTCGTGCTACTTCGCCTTCCCGCGGTAACTCCACTTCAAGGGCTCCGACTAGTTAACCTTGTTCGCGGTCCCGCTCCGAAAGTATTGCTGTGACGTCAGTTGCTGCAATTCGACATTCTCTCGCATCTTCGACAGTTCTGTTATTACAATTATGAAGTTTGCTCACGACGAGGCTTCGAAACTCATTGCTATAGTCTCGTCTGTATATAATTTAGCGAATTGCAATTATCTATTCTATGATACCTATTTAATTGTCATATTATGTACGTACACGTACTAAAGTACACACATAGTTAATATCTTAGTAAGTTTATCTAGTTTTTGTATCATCGAATAGTTGCCTTTTCTTTTATTTTATCTTACTGCACTTTTAGAAATATTAACTTTAGTGATAAATTGTTAATATACAAAATATATACAAAACAAAAATGTAATATGTAACAAATAAAAGACTTGATACGTTCTTAAAATTTTATTTGACCCCATCGAAACTCAATCTTTCAAACAATTTACAACCTATAATGTCGTCCGATTACAAAAGTCTCTATCTACACATACACGAACGTAAACCGACTCGAAGCGATACTCTACCCTGAAATATCGAAGACGCATATAATTTTGTAACCAACCAAAGTTTCAATTAATTAACATCTTTATAATCATTAATTTTAATATTAACAAGTATATAATTATGTACGAAGTAAACCTGTTACACAGTGACACCTAGTATTTGGAATTTATTACAGTTATTAACCGTTGTATGTGGCGATATCCTTAAGAATTTTAAACTACATAGAACTATTTAAAAAAAACGAACATGGTGCAAAAATCCGTTGTATTCTGCCGAATTACAAAAAAAAACAAAAATTATCGAATGAATGATTCACATACAACGGTTTTAAAAAATATCAAGCTAATTTGTTATTCTATATTTGACTAAATAAAAAAAACATCGTTATTTACATTTCGTCACCGGCCAATGCCGTTACTATCACTGCCATTTCAGCAAATAAAAAAAATGATATCCACTTTCTACTATTTAAAAAAAATTACTTTTACAATTTTTGATTTAAAACTTTATTTATCAATATTAAAACATGCGTTTTTTACATTTTTATTAATTAGTTATTTTATATTTTCTATTAGGAAGATATATTTAATATTTTCTTTAGCCATTTTTGAAACACTCCTGGAATAATATTTCTAATCTCAAGATCACGTTTATATAAAAAAAGTTAAAATAGTTCCATAATCATTGAAACGGCAGTGACCTCGCCTGCTTACTTAGCGTGCGGTATAAACACTTATAATAATTCGATTAAAAATATCTATTATCTATAGAGATATTAAAGTACAGTGAAGACATCAAAGTATCCGGCCTACGATATCACCTCATCGCGATTCACCTACGTCTGACGTCACATCCGTCTACATCAAAAAGCTAAACCAACTCCGATTCAAGCGACATCTATATACAAAGGATGGCGTAAAGCGAAATAAAAATAAAACATGCGTATGACCTTGTAGATTTATTTATAATTATAACTAGGTATTTTACACAACTTAACAAAATACATACATACACAAAAATAAACAGATTAACCAAATTAAAAATAAATCATTCATTCGGCATCGGATGTGAGGCGCGCGTGTCAAGACATTCGTTCACTGAGCGAGTCGTTCCGTTCTCGTTGTATCGATGTTGGCAAGATTTGTTTTTTCAGTCAACGTTCACAAACAAATGTACTGACACAATGAGTTGCTCCAATTTAATTTGTACAAAATAACCTCACTCACTATAAATTGTTAAATGGATTGTAGATTTGTATAAAAAAGGTTATTAGGTTAGTCAGTTCTTTGTATGTAATCATTTATAATTAGCAAAAAAATTACCCCAAAAAAAATTAATTTAGTTAAATTACGAAAATTACATGGCAACACCGGCGCGGGCGACAGCGCTCGATAGCTCTTACCTATCAGATAGCTAGGACAAGAGGTCATGACCTCTGTTGTCTATGAAATTTTCGTTATTTACAATTGAAAATGTCAATTAATATTTTTTATGGGTATATTTTTTCTTAGTATTTTCAAAATTATTACATAAATAGAACCGACTCACGATACGTAATAACCAGTTCACGGATCGGACAGGGTTTTTGTTACACGATGTATATCACGAAAGAAACATCGTAGTTGATACTAATTACTCGACCGATGTTGTGGATCATTCATTTCGTACAAATCACTTTGGACTCGACACGCTCCCCCGTGACACAATCTACGTCTCGACAACTATAAATCAGCTTCACTTTAATACTGCTCGATAAGAATTTTTTCACTTCGCCCAATATATCGTCGTATTGTGTAAATAATTTTATTTGTACTATATCACAAAAATATATCGCATCTTAATAATAAAACGACAGGATGGATCATTGAATCTAAACGCTATAATTTCAACGAATTCTCATCGAAAATTTAAACAATAATAAAAAAAAAACGAGTCAAATTTAATCGGACAACTCATACTTAAGCGAATATAAAATAAAATAATATCTAAAGCTAAGTAAATAAAACGCCGGTAAAAATAAAATCTCGGTACATAAACCCGTTTCCATCGAAAAGACTCATATTAAGCAAACTATACTGAAATTTCAATATCCGATAATGATCAAATAGCATTAACGAAAAAAGTATATATAATTTAAACAATGTTCACAGAGCACCATTGTTTCAAAATAAATATTTTACAATAACTATTGACATTAAATAATTTCATTCATACAAAAAAAGACCTTTTCGATGGAACGGGTTAATAAAATATAATGTGATGAAAAATTAAATATATAAAGAAGCTCTGTAAGTTATATTATTTACAATAAGTCATCGGTTCTGGTAACGCTAGGAGACAATGTACAGTAGAAGTGACGATTTCCGATAGGATAGAACACACGTGCGCGATCGAACGAAGCTGATATAAAGCTATCGCCACACATGCGAAACGTGATAACCAAAAAAGATACTTCGAATCCGCTGCTTTGGACAGGTGTGACTTTTAAAACATTTCTTCTTGTCGCGCTGTTGTGTTCGCTCCCTATATTCAACACACGTAATAATTAAGTCGATAGCGGCCACTGAATAAATCTAACCATTTTCTTTAATACTAAAATTTTAACATCAGACAGTCGCCGTGTAGTTACGGTGTAAATTTCAAACATGCTGCCAAACAGCGAATTTAAAAGCTAAATCTAGCGCGGTAAATAGCGTTTCCTTTTTATATATATATAATAATAATAATAATAATAATAAAAACATTCCAATCCGAATATTGCGAACTTATCACAAAGTAAATATATAGCCCGTTACATTCCCCTTAGGTAATGACATTATATACTATGTACATTGCAAACGAGATTAATTTACAAACTCTCCACTGTTCCGTTACGATAATTTTTCGTTTCATATTTATTTTTATTTTATTTTTTAATTTAAATACATCCGAAGTAACATTATATAAATTCATGTAAGATGGCTTAAATTATAATACTAATGATTTGTCGAACCTCACCCAGCCGCGAGCTGGACAACGATGTCCGAGGCGTGTCGTTGTCTTACCCCGTACAACTACTAAATTTAAAATTATTTCGGCAGCACGGTAATTCTATAATGAACTATAAATAACGCGGTGAGATACATTAGCTTTGTAAAGCTATACTTGAATTAATTTTCACTGTGACGACGAAAAATACCTAACCGTACAGCTTGCGATATTTTTAAGAGGCCCGCGGTGTGCGTACAATTTTTTTTTAGTTTACGTCATGTGCTCGAACAAACGACAGAACGAAATGTGCTCGCGAATCGTTACGAAATAATAAATTAAACGATAATAGTGTTCTAAGTGTTACATCTTATCGAATAGAGGCGAGTCTTTTAAAAACATCACAAGTCATCATAAAGGTTACGTTACACTAGATTAATTACGGCGAATGGAATCCTGACTCTACATCACTGAGTGTGAACACATAGTCCGGCCGGCCGCGAATCACCCGTCCCGCTCGCACCCGCCGCCCGCGCTCTCGTCGCCTCGCTCGCACCACGCATTACAATATGCAGCACGATGCCGAACAACAACTGCTCGAGCCACCTTTACTCTTTTGTCGTTGATCTGGAATTCCAAATTCAAAAGTTTTATATAATATTCTATTTATTTAATTCAACGAACGATCCTTATATATATTTACTACATATATTAAAATATAAAAGGTTCCTATCTACAAATCACTTACTATATGTATTGGAGGAAGGAAGAGGTATAGGAAATACAGGTATCGGAAATGTTAACTCCATCGAACTTCTGCAAAATGTTATAATTTATAGTAAAAGTGTAATGCTTCAATACTGAAATTTTAATTAATACTAGTTATGAAAAACATTTAGCTCGTGCTAGAAATGAATATGACTATAGCCCGAAAGGGTCGTGATGGGGGGGTTAACCTTGAAAATAAAACAGAAGAAATGATTTTGAGGCGATAAACGTATGATAGTGAAGTCCTAGCGAATAGCTTGTTTAATTTTTCATTTATAAATTTTAAAAAGCAAATATAAATATAAATGTAGGATAGAAGGTAAAGTAATATAAAGTCGCGTCCATACCGTGCGAGTTCGGCTCGGGCAGATGTTCGCGCGGCACGAGGTGCATGACGGTCGTGCGTCCTAGCGGCAGGCCGAGCGCGCCGAGGGTCACCGAGCTGTGCAGGAAGCGGCCCTGGTATATGAGCCGCAGGATCTCAGCGCGGGAGACGCACTCCGTCGCCCAGTCCGCTGAAATTTAATTGGTCACACATTAGTAATGAATATTATATGTTAATAACTCAGAATATTATGCTCATTTCTTATTATAATTTGGAAGGGAATTTGGATATTTAAATAAGTATAGGGAGAAATCGAAATTTAATCAGACAAATAATATTGAATAAAAAAAATATTATTCAAAAATTGTACCGTTTATCGAAATTTCAAATAATCCACATAAATATATATAAAACAAAAAAAATAATTATCACTGATACACATGATTGCCCCCAGAGAGATTTGAACTCTCGACCCCTGGTTTACAAGACCAGTGCTCTAACCCCTGAGCTATGGAGGCTGACGAGTGAACAGTTGTAAATATCGACTCGTACCGAAGCGAGCTAGTCACCCACACTATCGCATTGTGATTCACACAAGCAAAGTTATCGACCAAATGTTTATACTAATTTGCAAATAGATGGCGCTGTGTGGTAATAATTTACACATCAAAATATATAGTGCTTTTATATGCAACACATTAATTTGCTTGGTTTAAAACTTTAAATAATAATAATTAATGACTGACATTATATTCTTTTAATAAGAAATAAGTAAATAGTACAATAATAAATGCAATATTTATCAAAAATAAATTGAAAGTAAAAAAAAAATCAGAGTAAATTATAAATATATAGTAACTATAATATAAAGTAATTTATGAAATATTTTTAGACACCAGTAGCATCCGATGAGATTTATATTTAGCAAGATAACATAAAAACAAGTTATTTCTAATGTTACTAGACGAAAATTCACAACGAACAAAGCTTTCGACTTTAGTTTGGGTGTAATGTAGCCTGCGGACTATCGGCTAGTATCGGTAGATTTGTGGCGGCCGAGCTAATCGCGTGAGCCCATCTAGCTAGGGGCGATTCACATTCGTGAAAATAATTTCAGAAAGAGGTTAAGTTTTTTTTACTGTTCACATATTTTGTATGTTTCATCTTAAGTTTTGATTCGGCTATTGATATCATTACACCTTATTTACATAACATATACTTCCTTAAATTTTTTCTAATTATCAATCTGTAATATTTTACAATTTTCAAAGTACAACTTTTAAAAGTCAAACAAATTAAAACGAATTTAAAGTAATGGCATGCTTATGTAGTATTATCCCACTGCTGGACAACGATAACGTATAATTGTCCTATTAGTTTCTATATCTCTTACAAAAGTAATACTATTTTTAGTATATAACATGCGAAAAATCGAAATTCAAACTATTTAATAAATCTTTTTGATAGGATTACTATTTTTAAATTAAAAAAAAACAGTAAAATAAATTTACTAGCAATCTTCGTATTTAATGTGAACAGTTGTAAGCTGCAATTTACGCGAACCCTAAATAAAGCGGGTAGCAAGTTACCGCTGCAGGCTGTAAATAACTCACCAGAGAGCGCTACTGTCGCCGTGAAACAAGGCTTACCGCTACCGTTTTGCACGAATCGTACATTTTTTCGTTTAACAAGAAAATATTAATTTTACAAAAATCAAAACTGGTAGTCTAAAGCTGAACAGTGATATAATCTTACACTCACATCATTAAAGGCCTCTAAAACCATAAAGCTGCCGTACGCTTGTGTTCTATGAGTCAAATTAGTATGACCTTACTGTGAGTCTTCAAATTAATTCGTAATTAATAAAAACGATGGTCAAAAAAAGATTCCTAAATTAATGCATGCACGCGACGGTCTTCTTAAATATATAAATCTCAATTTGGAGTATTTTCATAATATTTGAATATATGTAAATATTACATACGTAAATACATAGCAATCCGCTTAAAACTGTTTTACATACTTGAAAGATGACAATTGATCAATAACATCACATAGTCTTTTCATTTGTGTATTTTTTGTGTTTTTATATCTTTCATAGCATAGGAAGGCGGACGAGCATATGGGCCTGATGGTAGGTGGTCGCATTCAGACAGACAGAGAGACAGACCGGTAGGGATATTTATTTAATAATATGTGGTGTTTATATTTGGAAAATATTTGTTTTAATTTCAAATAAAAATAATTTAAGAGACACCGTGAGACAGTTATTTACGTACGTATTTAAATGATACTCGAGTGACATTATAATAAGTAGTTGTGTTCACGCTTTACAGGACACTGACGGTGTAATTATTGTAATGCACACCGTACAAAACGACAGTAGCAACTAGCAAGTATTGGGTATGGTCAACAAAAAAGTTTTCCAATAATTTTACGTTTCTGGAGTAGTAGTAGTAGTAGAGAAGAGCGACCTTTTTTAGGGCTGCAAAAACGCATGACTCGTTTCTCCCACGGGAAGAGTGGGGGGGTGGGGTTGTGTGTGGGGCTCGACGTATGTCCAGGGCACCGAGTACGCCACGGTCATCGGAATAGCCACTAAGAAACCAGCGGTACCCTTTCCGTATCCCGTCTTAACGGGGAGCGCCACGGGATTGCTTGCGCATGCTACCGTGACGCTGCGACGGCCGACCCGCCTGTGCGGGCCAGAGTACGACCTTTTTTTTAACGCTGGAAAAACGCATGACGCGTTTCCCCCACGGGTAAAGTGGAGGGGGCGGGGGGTATGTGGGACTAGCCGCATGTCCAGGGCACCGAGTGCACCCTGGTCATCGGAATACCCACTAAAAAACCAGCAGTACTCTTCCCGTCTTAAGGGGAGCGCCACGGGATCGCTTGCGCATTCAACTGTGATAAAAAGAATATGTGGAACGCTTCACGATATTGCGTGTGACTCCAAAAATAACAATAATTGTAACTACATTATCAACCACACAACACATTCGTACCTACATATTGATGAGTAGAAAATAGTAAGTTAATTATCAAATTATAGAAGAATACGCAATTATTTTTTTACTTTTTAGTGCATATTAATTTGTTTTTCCTATGAAGTCGGTTTTTGTTTCGTTAATTTTTTTATTTATTTCAAACAATTTTTATGCAATTTATCCATAATAGATGGGATGGGCAAGCGAATGATGATAATGACGATGATCTATTTTTTTTATTACACATAATCTTGTACCAACACAAATATCAACGTCGTATTTTATCACAACATATTACATAGATCTACAAAGTATTAGACATGGAATATGGATTCGAGTATTTTAAATGTTAATATTAACTAAACACAAGTGAGACATGATAAGTCTGCCATAGTCTAATATCATTGCAATCAATTTAAAAAAATGGCAATATAAATTAACGATTTGAAAAATCATTGCAAGGATGGAATGGATTGGTATTAAAACTTTGAAACTTAACTAACTTGTTCCAAGTACTTTAATAGACTGACATTATTATGATGTTGACTGTACCTTGGAGGGAACAATTTAGCAAAGTTTAACATAATTAGCATAATTTTAAAGACGTTTATGTGCGTCTCAAACTGCGTATGGAGTTGAGGTCGAAGCTATAACGAGGTAGGAACCATTCAAATTTAAGTACTTGAAGTATAAACAGGATATAATGCACGCTGAATATTAAATAAAAATATTTTTGTAACTTTGAAAATAAATATATAAGCAAATTGTTTTTTTCCTTCCTCTGTAGAATAAATAAGTCAGGTAATGGGGATTATATGTATTGATAAAACACTGTGCCCAAGGGTACGGGGTTCAATGCCAGATGTATCTTTAGATTTTTATTAAACACATGACAGTGTAATATATATGTATAATATTGAATAATCGTCACCTCAATGAAACGACAAAACATTTTAAATTATACAAATTAATACTATAGTATAAAAACGTACTGTTTTCAAATAAAACCATTCAATCCAATCATAATATTCGGTTTGGATTCATATTTTGCTCTCAAAGTTAAAATAATCTATATATTATAATATACATTTTTAGGTGGTTGATATTGTTGTTAGTATCATATCCAGATTTGAATATCGCATGGCATTATAATATAAACTATTTAGACTAAACGAAGTAGTAGTATGAAAAGTAAAAACAATAAATAGATATGAATATATTATGCCAAGTAACAATAAGGTGGTCATGGTTATCGATTTCCGTCAAACAGTTTCAAAATCAATTTATCTCAAGCAGATACACAAACGTATAATCACATATATTATGTTGAATTGATACGACACTCGTAACTATTAACTTAATCAAAACTTATCATTATAAATTCGTCGAACCGATGCGAGGGTGTCAGTCATAACTCATAACAAACGACTCATTAACCTAATTAGCTCTCCTACAAGAGCTGTGAAATATTTATCAAACTCAGTAGGACTTGACACCACAACGCCACAACTGTAAGCGGCTGGACTGATTTTGATGAAATTGCACAAACTTGTGTATTATCGTGATATACTTAGTATATATATTTACTAGTTAATGTCCGGATGCGTTGCAAAGTATTTTTTGTAAGTTATTTTTAAATATTCTTTGTGCTCGAATGTGAGGTATACCAATTGTTATAGCTATGGGTTGAATTGTGTGACAATTGATGTGTACTGTGCAGTGCCCCATCGAGTGGCGACTTATCAATTCCTGTTGATCAGTCAAACGGTGTCAGAATTTTTTCCAAACAGCGACAAAACCCAGATAGATTCTTTATTTAAAATTTAACTTTTGTAAATACTTCTACTTCATTCGAAATTTGATTCCAGCTTTTTTTTCTTTTATTGCACTCAAGTGTAATAAACGGTTAGCGAAGTGGGTAAGTGACTAGCTAATTTAAACATACGTATGTATACCTTGACTTCTCACTCCAGGGTTCGCATAGTTATCATTGCGCGCTACCGAGGGCGGGTTACTGACCTGAGACAACGAGGCCGACCGAGTTGATCACTTAATTGTTCTATTTTTCGCAAACGTGGGCGGAGCGTCATACCGGTACTAAATAAAAAGTTTTACAACCGACTATTTAAAAAAAGAACGTAGACTATATTATCAGACTGCGATATAGTAGCGATGAACATTTCACTTCTCACTTGGAAGAGAATAAAGCAGTCCTATAGAGTGATAACGATATGATTTGTTAGTAATATTGACAGAAATAGATATTAATTTTAAACATATATTAAAAATAATATAAATACACTATGTAACAAATAACAATCGACACATAATTGTTGTTCAGTTATAAAAAAAAACAACTCTTATTTCGTTTTCTAGTAATTATTTCCAGTCGCAATTAGCCTCTGTTCGCGTCTATTTTAAATTTCACTCAATTTTTGTGTCATTTGGAAACAAAATTACACCTCTCTTGATAGTAAAAACTTTTTAGTAAATTTAAAATTCGTTATTATTGAATAATTGCAATTGCCTAATAAATATTCATACAACTTATTATTTAAATATACATATTTCTTACAATTAATAAAATAAATATTTAGGAGTCAACCGTCATTTGATATTGATATTTGTACTTTATTACATATAAATTCATGAATTAAACTAACATAAGTATATAATAATATATATATGTATGAATATGCAGCTCAAATACATACGTGCATGTACAAAAAAATTTAATACGAGATAAATTCACTATGCAAGTACATATCATTAAGAGCAAAGTTGCTAACCTTTGTGTATGATATGTGTAATAAAATTATAATTTTAATTATAATTTGTTTTCGATAGCAGAAACAAAACACAAAGTAAAAAATAAAAAACACTTCCAATTTTCACTTTATTTATTTATAATTTATATACTTAGACTCATAAAGCTATTGGTTATTAAAACGACTTGATAATTAATTATATTTATGAACACATCATTTTCATATTTGTTTTCATAAGTCAGTCTATACGGTTTTGTTGAGACGAGATGATTACGGAATAATCGGTGACAGCGCTTTGTATTAAGAATATTATAGAACTACACTATATTCTTTAGAATAATTTGTAAAATATGGTGAATAAAAGAAAAGGCGGACGGTCGTTTTAGATAGAAAAATCATAGAAACGAGATTGAGTACCGGGAGGAGCGTGTAAGGGACGCGCGCTCTCGAATAAATAGGACATTCAAAACATGGGGATTTAAAAAAAAAATCATGTAAAGGATAAATTTACAAATGCGAAAGTTATAAGTTAACAACAGACAGTGATTAACATGTCGAAATATTTAAAAGTAGGTCAGAATCGATGTATTGAGTGAGATGGGTAATAAAAAAATAAACTTTTTGAAATATTAAAAATGATTGTACGTTTTTTTAAAAACACGACTTTCACTTAAATAATCGTGTATAAAGTGTTACGGACATATAATATATATCTATAAAGTTTGATTATTATCAATAATGAATATCTCATACATGATTCACAAACGATATTATGAAATTATCGTGATGTAACACGAGCAATATATATTTATTTAAATTATAAACATATTAAAATTTGACTTTCTGAGCCAAATGCGCAAGACTCTATTGTCCTACACTCTATTCTCTCACTCACATAAACACGGCAAATCCCACACGACATGGTAGAATTCAGCCGAACAATTGAAGGTGCTTGCTTCAAAAAACTAGAAGTTTTCTTTTGAATTCTAAATGTGCAAAATATATACCTTGACTTCTTACTCCAGAATTCGCATAGCGTTTCATGTGCCCGTAATTACTCCGGCTCACCCTTCAAACCAGACACACGGCAATTGACAAAGTATTGATGCTTAGTAGTTGAAATCTGATGTGCGGGCGGTACTCACCTAGACCTGCCTGTACGATGACCTACCGCTAGTTTATCATAATGATTTATGGACAAATATGTCAAAGAAAAATACAACTACTATAAAGTTTTATGTTACAGTACATAATAGTTATGTCTTTCTTTATATGACACATTGTAGTTAACAACAGAACGACCGCTTTTATTTGTTCTTTTTAAATATGCGGATGGACTAATGGACCAGATGCTGTCGCCACAGTCCAAAACCTTTTTGTATAATATATATCCTTTTCATATAATATAAATAATATATTTCATAATAGTATTTTCATTATTGCAATAAATATATAAGTTAGGTTTAAGAAGTTTATTTCTCATTAAGAACAAAAGTTCGCTTACACGAGAAACGAATTACATTATTTTCTTATATCTATTATTATAGTTATGTTTATCGGTGTCTATATAAAAACAAAAGTGAGTATACATATATTATATATCTTTTCTTAAGTTACTATTATATACTAACATACATATAATAACTAATACTACCAGTATGTGAAACAATGTAAGATTTGAAATGTCAAAGATAATCGTTTTATTACAATCAAAGCATTCCTGATTCGGAGGAGAGAGATCCGTCTTCGAGAGACAAAATTAGCAAAGCGGGTGAGACGTTCGATCGACGACAAGTGCCTGCACGCGAAATTACAAATCAAAGAACAAAGGAGAAAGATGATTGGATTTAGTTTTTTTTTATCATTTACACATGTATATATGCATATAATTTTATACATATATGGCCTTGCATGTAAGGGCACATAGGGGTCGAAAACAAGTGAGATTTTTCAAATACTTAATTTGTATTTATAATTTTCAGGGAACTGTGCATGTGGTGGATGATAAACTGGCTTATGTATTTCCATCAACCCGAAACGGAGCAGAAAGGTTGAATACAAAGCAATTGAGAGCCCACTGTTGGGTGAAGGTCGAATGTTCAGTTAAGAAGAACAAATGTGTACAAAATTTCAATTTAATATTTTATTCTGACCTACATATATTAGTAGGTACGTGCTGCTAGCTCGAAAAGTCCATTTCACCGCCGCCTTTTTATTTTTATTTCTTTATACTGCCCTATGGATGGTTATGCCCTAGGATAATCTGACGCACGCTAATAAAGCTCGCTGTCGCTATGTTTTTTTTCGATATGATCAAAAATTATCGTCGTTTTTCAGTCAATTTACACATACATTAGAGAAATATACACTTAAACTTTCGTCTTGAATCACTGCATTAATTGGAGAAAACCGTATAAAAATCCGTCTGGTAGTTTTTGAGTTTATCGCGGTCTAACAGACAGAAAGACAGACAGACACGGCGCGGCGGGCACTTTGTTTTATAGTATGCAGTGATTATTATCAGGATTCTTACACAAATACCTTCAGTTCGATTTCTCTTTAAAAATATTATGTTTGTTCACTCACTAATAGCTTTGATATTTTTGGTGTTTGAAATGTTTGTCAAAATACTTTTTTCTTTAGTAACTCAATTCCGTTTGAGACGTTCTTTATTACTTTGTGGATGCTTTTATGAACGTTTGTACTTTGTACCAAGATTGAGTTGACTGCAAAGTTCCGGATAATGCGCGTCTAATTTGGATTTTAATATTGGTTGCATAACTTCAAAGAACACACACATGCATGCATACACGTACCAGCTTCAAACGGGTAAATTTATGCAAATCACCTATTTCCTTGCCTTAATAATTCATAAATATTCAAAAAATCAATCATTTTCGGAGACTTACGTTATAAAATAAAACTATGTTGCTACATTTTAGCTTTCTAGATTCAGTCGATTCGGCTGCGCTTTGATAGCAGTCAAGAGAAAATATTTTATAAATACTTATTTTATTATACTACATTTTTACTTCTGGAAGTATTTAACTACGTTTAATTAAGCGTTTCTTTTGTTTTAATACCATAAAAAAAATTATATGCTCTGTTATTGATTTAACTTCGACTTTGATTGTACTATTTTGAATAAGCTGAAGAAAATATAATAAATCGTATGTGACTTTATAGTAAGCGAAGACATTGTCGGCAGGGATTGACGTAAATGCGATATAAATCTGAGATCTTCGCGTCGGCGTCGGTGAGATATTGAGAATAAGAGTGAGCGTTGGGGCCAAAATAAGTATATGCCAAATTGAATGATAGTTCAAACGTAACAATCGAACTATTAGTTTCTGAGTAGAGTTAAAACTAGTTTTCTATTTCTTTAGCATAATTATGTAGCCGGACCGGCAAATCGGCTATCTGATGGTAGTCGCCTAAAGACATTGGTGACGTAAGAATAAGTAATCATCCCTTAGGAGATATAAGAGACAACACATTGCGCCACAAACCTTGGTAACTACTTGAGGCATGTTCAGGTAAAAATTCAATATATATGTATATTACTAGTATATTTAAGTAACGCGAAATGACAATGTATTATGTTTTTAAATATTTTTTATAAACGAAAAAATTTTCTCCAAAATATAAATGAATATTGATACAAAATATTCTTAACAAAAACTTTGACCGCGACTTCGTCCTCGAACAATTTAAGAACTATTATTAACTTATCAAACGTTAATTAGTGTTTGGTAATAGACTAAATGTTAAAAGTTACAGTTTGTTTAAACTGTGACATTTTTCTTGCGAGAATTGAAGTAGAATCAAATAGAGGTGATATTTATTTATTTATTTATTTATTTATTTATTTATGGGAAACATACAGCATAGTATAATACACAAACATATGGTATCAAAATAAGTCTCACATAAGCCAATAAAGTTTCCACTTTTACATAAACATGGAGTGAATCTAATAATAAAACAAGTAATTAACAATAAGAATATTAATGACAAATAGAGTTTTTTAGGGCTTTTAAGAATTTAGACATATTTACGTTAAATATATCTACATTGCTATAATATTTATTATAATTGTCACATGCTCTTACCAAAAAGCGATTTTTGGCATAGTTTGTTCTACATAATGGGACATAAAAGGTATGCTTTGAACGGGCAAAAGTATGTGGACACTTGATATAAATGTTGTTAACTAAGTACACTGAATCGACATAGTTATTTATAATTTTATAAAGAAAAACCTGATCTTTGCATTCTCTGCGTTTCTCAAGCGACAAAATTTTAAGTTTATTAACACAATTGGCCCCAAATTTGTGCGTTAATCTTTTAATAAATTTGTTCTGTACATTTTCGATAGCCATGATATACTTTGAGTATTGTGGATTCCAAACAGTAGAAGCGAATTCCAAATTGGATCTTACATACGCATTATACAAGAGGTTATATGTATTGATATTTTTAAAGTCTCTTCCCTGGCGAAATATGAAACCCAACATGCTGAAAGCTTTTGCGATAATTTTATTCACATGCCTGTCAAACAGCAAAGTCGAGTCCAGAAGCACTCCTAGGTCCCTAACCTCGGTTACCCTTTTAATTGAAAGATTGGAAATTTTGTAATCAAATAAAATTGGACTTTTTTTCCTAGAAAATGTTATTATATAGCATTTATCAAAATTGAGATGTAGGCAGTTAGAAGAACAATATTGTACTAAAATATCTAAATCATTTTGTAAGTTTGAGCAGTCATCACTGTTTTTTATGATTTTAAATAATTTTGTATCGTCGGCATATAGAAGTATGTTAGGATTTTGAAATTTTTTCATAATATCATTAATAAAAATATTAAACAAAAGGGGACCGAGGTGGGTGATATATGTATGTATCGTGATATTATTAATCCTTATCCATTTAAATGGATTGATATTTAAGGATTGATATCTAAATTCGTCTTTAAATGATCCAGATTAGACTTTTCGTTTAGAAGTTATGACGGGTATAAAATTCTCCCAAATACTGATTTGAAATAATAGTTTTTAAATTTTCACGAACGAAGTCGCGGGCAAAGTGCATGTATTTTATATAGACGCTTATTCTACGCTAGCTAGGTAACTAGTACACAATAAAGAAGAAAAACAAATGTATTAAATTCGTATAATTCGTCTTCAGTTAATCACAGACTGTTTGGTTCATACTTCATACAGAACACATAATATGAAGAACGTCACTGACAGGATTAGTATTTCTAAAAAAAAACGATTTTTGTGGATAAGAGAACAGCCCGACAATAGGATACAGGGAGACACGTATCCGCCCGCATTAGAGTCAAGGGATACTGTAAGTACCGTGAAGGGTCGCAGTGCTCTCATTAGGAGGCAGGATGCAATCGAGTGCCACTCTAAGGGGATTGTTGGGATTGACTAATGCAAACACTCTGCTGGGGCTTTGTATCACGATGTTCCTTAATGCTTTTGAAAAGGTTTTGTTCTTAATACATTAACGATGTTTCTACGTTAAATACGGTTAAACTTTTTTTACATTATGTACATTATAACTCTATTATATACTGGTTTCCTTCAAACGAGGCGTCTTGCGCGCCGGCAAGGCGGGGGCGGCTAGTGCAGATAATTCTTCCTGCTGCACTAGCCGTCGTCGTGTTTGGACTCTACTTCCACTTACCATCAGGTGGAATAGAGTAATTTGCTCTCCCGGGTACAATGAAAAAAAGCTAATCGTTCTAGCTTCGCAAGAGTAACATAATAAAATACGGGTCAAGCATACATAAAGTCTTGTTTTTTGGGTAGGATTCCTTGTAGGGGTCCGCAGAGGAACCCACAATTTTTTTCACACAGTCAATTCATTCACAAATCAAATCAAATCAAGGATTTTGGAAGGGTTAGAGTTTAAACATTATTTTTTTATTTATATTGATACATAGATTACCAACCGACCGCATCTTGACGATCTTATTAAATTTTGAAGAACTCCTTTAAAAATAATTATCCGTTTGTCTATAGAAAAAAACGAATAAAAAGTTTTAAATGACACTCGAGGTAGTACATAATACTAGATAATTAACGAGGATTGAAAGAGCAGGTGTACATACATTAGGCAAGTAGCTCGTAACTAAACTTCTCCACCAAGCACATTATAAATACAAATTCAGTGGTGCTTGCCTGGGTTTGAACACGCGATCATCGGTTAAGATTCACGCGTTCTAAGTTCTAACCCCTGGACCGCCTCAGCTGACATTCAACAATGCTCTAGGCTAATTTTTATTCATTATATTTTTATTAACTATACGCGGGTGAAACCGCTGGGCACAGCTAGTCAGTTATATTCACTGAAGCGAGAATGCGGAAACGTTCTGTCCTGATGATGCAATAGTTCCGGAATATTCCTAACGACACCTTAGAAACTCCTGCCAACAAATGTATTACTGTCTCTTTTTAAGAGTCAGGCAGTTTATTTGTAGTTAAAGGGGTAAAAAAAAAATGGTTGTCTGTAAAGTCGGTTTACGGACGATAGTTTAACGTGACAACGTCATAACAAAACATTGATGAAATGACTGCACACTTTTATGAATAAAATTGAATATTTTTTATTGAATTATCATTATTCTGTATGGATACAAAGAAGGAATTAAATAAAATCTACAATTTAATTGATAAATTTACTTTTTATTTGCACTCATAGGCCAACCGAGTGAAAGAGAGATAGATGCGGCGCAAGCGTACAATCAGCGTAACGGGACAATGAGCGCAACGGGACAATGAGCGTAACGGGGCAATGAGCGTAACGGGACAATTTCGTGTATGTAGCCAGTGTTCATCGATTTATTAGACGTTGTCACGTCAAAAGCCAGCAAGGAACAGTAATCATGGCTATGAACAATATCGATCAACAGAAAAAAAGACGTAAAATACACATGTTAAACACACCTCTTTTTGCATAAAGGGGTTGCATAAAAGAACAATTTGTATTTTAACAAAAAAAACATAGCAAACGCTTTAAGGCGACGAGAAGTTAATTACATAAGTAACTACGGAATATATATAATATATATATATCTACGATAAAAAGTTACAGAACGTTTCGCTCTATTGTTAAGCAAATCCAATACATTTAAATAGGTCTTCGAGACATTAAGTATCAACAACGACGAGACATCGATTCCATTCGACTATTCAAACATTGAAAGGATCTCGTTGAATCCGTCCCTCGCATCTGTCCGACTAGCCTTTTTAATTTATCTGACTGTTACTATACATTTAATTTGATAAGTGGGTCGAATGCTAATTCAGTTTACCTTGCTGATAACATTTTAAGAAGATTAAGAGTATTAATGTCACTTTTGATAAAAAAGATCGGAGTGTTCTGTGAATAACAATACATTCTCACTCATTTATGTATTGCAATGAAACTTTACTATTTGACGATTTAGCATATTTAATACGTAGATATCATTTATCGTGTTATATAGGGCTATTACATAAAACGACATATACAGATAAGTAAAGGATATAGCTCGTAAATAATGTCCTAATGCTTGAAAAAGGTGTAAAAAGGTTTTATCACGATAAGTAATTTTAAATATTGAATTATACTTTACTTACTTGATTTCTTAAGTCGAAAGTTCTAATTCACTTATTATAGGCTTATGTCTAAGTCACATACAAACGTGACAATATAAGTTGAAAGCGTTAATTAGCGCAACAGAGTTGCTTTTATAACCTACACTTTCATTACAAAAGCGACACGAAAAAGTATGTCACCAGTTTCCAGCGACCTATTGCTCCAGGCGTTCCAAGGAGCCGTCTATTGTCCCTTGTTTTCTGAAAGTCAAGTGTTTATGCACCTCGCGCACGACGATGTGTAAACAACACATATGTAGTAGCATCAAGAAACAAACATGTATGAGAACGCGTACTACGAGTAGATGCATTTATTACGTCATACTGTTACAAAAAACTATAATCATGACATGATCATATTTAAACAAACTTAGAATTCATAAATATTATTTATTAGCCGCACGTACTTCGATATCCGTTAATCGTTGGCTTAAAGATTTTCATCGCGATCCATTTTTTTTTAATTTCGCTCATTTCCTCATAGATTTAAAGGTTTCCCATAAACATTTTTCAAAAAAGAATTATAGCCTCCTTTAATAATGGACGAGGATATAAATTATTTTGTGGGCCATTAGCGCTCTGAGATTCATTCTTTTAAACGGAATATTAAAACGCACGATTGGACACCCTATTACCGTTTCGCGGCAAAAACTCCATTGTGTGACGTCACCTAAGGGCGCCATTTCAATGACTGTGTCATGGCGGCCATGCTCGATTGAGTACGTTGTTTATAATCCATGCCATTTCGATAATAGCTTATGAGTATCCCTTGTAGCAATATTAACATTTCTCGCATAAAACATCTAAACGACCTGAGAAGAAAATGATCTATGCATTCAATTTTATTGTTCGCAATTTGTTTTGTGTGTATACATTTTTAACAATTGCAATTACGTGATACTTTATAGACGGAGAATCTTAAAGAACCAAAACCAAATTAGTTTTTTAATGTCGTTTCATCGACTTTCAAATCAAAACGATGCTAATGAAGGTTTACACTTCAAAACTAATAATTTTTGATTGTCAGCCTAGCTAGTCTAATAGTAAAACCAGCCCAGACTTAAAATATTTGGTTTTAAGCAGCCGTTCTTCGAAAACCACGTAAAGCTTTTGAAATCCTACAACTGAACTATTTCCGTGTCAGATTGGCGTCCAACCGAATTAAAGGAATATGTGAATAGAAAATGGTGATATTTCAGACAAACTTGTGTAATATACTCCTTCACATTTCTAATCACCACAAGTATTATGACATATGCCATATATTGGAATTATTTTTATTTTTCCCCCAGCATATACACTAATTATGGTACGTGATTAAGTCTTCTCCAAGATTTGGTATGTGATATCAGCTTTACACAATGTTTGGTTTGGTGCGAGGCGGTCCGTACTAATCGTAATGTAATCGTTATAATTTCAATTACCTTCTGGCCAGTTGTCGTAAACGTGAACTGCTATGTCGCCGGCTGAGTCGACCGGGCTAAACACGAACTCCTTTGTTTTGCCAGACACGAGGATTAATCGCAGGTTAATCTGAAACAAAGAATTATATTACTGAGTACATAGAAACAAAATATTATTTAACATACTTATTTTTTTTTAATTCTCATTACATTTTACATAACATGTAATTTTAGTAAGTAAAATAACGTATACGATATCTAACCATATAATTAACGCTAAGACTATCAATTGAAAAGATACAAGACAATAAATAATGTTGACAAATATATACATAACAACAGTAACAGTAACAGCCTGTGAATGTCCCACTGCTGGGCTGGTCTCAGCCCAGCAGTGGGACATTCACAGGCTTCTCCTCATTTGAGTCTTCAAGCTCCAAGTCTTCTCCTCTCCATTTGAGGAGAAGGCTTGGAGCTTATTCCTCCACGCTGTTCCAATTGGGTTGGTATAATTCACATGTCAGACACAGACAGAATTTCAGTGAAATTTGACACATGCAGCTTTCCCCACGATGTTATCCTTCATAGTCAAGTACGAGATGAATTATAATCACAAATTAAGCACATAAAAATTCAGTGGTGCTTGCCGGGGTTTGAACCCACGATCATCGGTTAAGATTCACGCGTTCTTACCACTGGGCCATCTCGGTTTTTTATATATATAACAAGCTTAAAGATAAATTATTATTATTCGGAATCCACGTATATCAAATCTTCATTTTACACTAGCATTATTAATGTCATGTAATCCATTCAATCCAAGAATTTGTTAAACATTTTATGTACAAAAGATATAAAATAATCTAAGGCGTATTTTGTTAAAATTGATATTGTTTTATGATCATCCCCATTCAATTTTGAAGAATAATTATAATTTTAGCGTTTAAAAAACGAATGTACGTATGTAGCCTTGACCAACGAACAAGAAATAAATTATGAACACAAACATAGCGACACTGAATTTGAAATAGCGACCTTCTAACAATCCACTCATTCTATCCACTAGGCCATATCAGACGTAAGAAATCTAAATATATGATATATTCCAACAATATTCCAACATCGTCGTAAGCGCAGCGCATGTCGCGCAAGACATTTACTATTCCTACAAATTTAGCGGGATCGAGTATGTCGAGAGCTTCGAACGCTGTAAGGCTGTTTGATAAACCTTTCGCTACGTTACTTGATGGATACTAGTTTAAAAACTGGCGGACGAGCATATGGGCCACCTGATGGTAAGTAGTCACCAGCGCCCATAGACAATGGCATTGTAAGAGATGTTAACCATCGCTTACATCGCGAATGCGCCACCAACCTTGGGAACTAAGATGTTATATCCCTTGTGCCTGTAATCACACTGGCTCACTCACCCTTCAAACCGGAACACAACAGTACCAAGTACTGCTGTTTTGCGGTAGAATATCTGATGAATGAGTGGTAACTACCCAGAAGAGCTTGCACAAAGCTCTACCACCAAGTATAATTAACCTCTAGTACCTATTTATATATATTTTTTTTCAATATGGAGTAAGCCAATATTAATGGAATATCTAATTAAAAAGATTATCCTGTATTTTTTTTTAATCACTGACTTTATAATAATAATATAGTATAGGTACAAATTGTATTTTGGGTAGGCTTCAATTTAATCAAGATATTATATTCACTATTTTATGACTATAACAAAAAATGATATTATATGTGATAAAAAATCTCTTAACTAAAAAAATATTTCTTAAAAAATATTTTCATTGCGACCCTGCCAGGATTCGAACCTGGAATCTTCTGATCCGTAGTCAGACGCGTTATCCGTTGCGCCACAGGGCCATGTAAGAGAATGACCAAATACTGTATGTGATTCAACTTGCAATGGATGTCTGAATAAAAAATCATTTAATTTTTTTTTGTTTAATACATAAAACTTATATATATATACATACATTCAAACTTCAATTAAAAACAAAACTAAAAATAGCATACAAACCACGAACGCGTGGAATGGTGGCAAGAATGCTAGCAATATTGAAAATATAAATAATATGTAATAGAGTATATGATACGCATATAAAGGCGCGCCCACATTAAAATAAAGTGATATTTTTCATCGTTTGTTCCGCAGTTTTCTCATTGCGAAGTGAAAAATTCGTACTTGCGTGTAGTTATTTTAACGACTAAAAATAGCTTTGTTGTCTGCGTTACCGGCGCTAAGGGACCCGGTATTGCGGCGGCCATATTTCATTTTATCCGTCGACCGGGGACACCCACCATTGTTATTCTTGCATCACGGCGCTCGGTGGAAAAAAAAAAATTCCTTTGTGATATCGCTTTCATTCATCGCTTAGAAATAGGATTCCGTGGATTAGAGACATTTCTATTAAAGAATAATTTTAGTTTAACGATCCAAACCTATCTATTTAATAACACTAAATAAATTTCCTTAGAAATAGGACATAGGTACAGAACATTTGGTCATGCGTATATTTTAAAACTAGAAAATATGTATTTTTAAAAGAAAAACCACGAAATAGGTTTTAATAATAATCGTTTATAATTGAACTAAATTTGCCGTATGCATGATCAATTTTATATAACTTGACGAATTTTTCTTTCTGCGTGTATTTGTGTTACTTTTCATTGTTTGCTTTTTGCTCTTTTAATGTATTGCTTATTATTGGAAACGTTAGTGGTTTATGTATTTGTTATATTCATTTAAATAATTAATTGAATTGTTTTATTAACTAAGGCTAAGGCCACCTCTCCTTTTTGGAGGAGAAGGTTTGGAGCTTATTCCACCACGCTTCTCCTGCTGTGTCAAGCACGAGATGAAATATAAACAAATATTAAGCACGTGAAAATTCAGTGGTGCTCGCCCGGGTTTGAAACGGGTATCAAACCCGGTTCAAACCCGGGCGTTTGAACCATCATCGATTACGTTCCACGCGTTCCAACCACTAGGCAATCTCGGCAAAGTATATATATTCGTTTATAATCAAAATGTTTGATCTATCGGATTTCAACGTTTCACATAATATAATAAATAACAATAATTTGCAAACATATAAACATTTGTTTACGATATAAAGAACAGTAACTGAATAGTCGGAGCCCGTCACTCGCCCACGTCGAAAAGATAACAAAATCTATTTAGAGCACTTTGCATTTCCGGCCTTCAATCACTTTCTATATACATAAATCACTAGTTATAAATTAATTAGGACTTATCACGCCTTATACATCGAAGTTATAAAGTATAGGTTAGCTAACAGTTATTCATTTATAATACAGTACAAACAAAGGACTGACTTAATGCCTAAAGTTATTTACAATGATGACTAAACAGAAATTCACGAAAGCCGTAATATAAAAATATATAACCAATTTACAAAAACGAATAACCAGTAGCAGGTCATATCAATTAATCATAGAAGTAGGCTACATGTATAAAATGTAATCATTACTTCTATACTACTATATAAAGCTGAAGAGTTTGTTTGTTTGATCCGGATAATATCAGGAACTACTGGTTCGAATTAAAAAAAAAATTGGGTTGTATAGTCCTTTCATCGAGGAAGGTTCCAGGCTGATTTTTATTAATTTCATATTTATTAATTATACACGCGTGAAATCGCGGGGCACAAGTAGTATGGATATATAAAACCAAATATATTTTTAAAACAAACCTTGTGCTATAAAACTATGGCATGGAATTAATATAAATATTCCTATTCTATATAAGTATGTATTTACAAAAGAAAAAGTAGTATATGTAGTATATCAGTTGTCTGGTTTCCATAGTACGAGCTCTGCTTAGTTTGGGATCAGATGACCGTGTGTGAGAAATGTCCCAGGATATTATTATTATTATTATTATTATTAACGGTCTCAGGGAGAATTTTTATTCCGGTTGTTAATACCAATAATAAAGACAAGTTTCCGCACGCGGCTTCACTTGAGTGTGCCCCCCTTTCTATACCCCTGATAATGTATTTGCAAAATCCCATGATGATCGTTAGAGTAACTAAAACATGAAAGCGTTATGAACAAACAGTCACTATCGCATTTATAATATAAGTGAGATTTGAAGATAAATAGGAAAATTATTCTAATACAATTTGTAATTGGTTGCCATAAAGGACCGTGGAGGTCAGACGTCGTATCAGTTCCGTGTAAAAAATACACCTAACACGCAAATCTGATACAATCAGCAGAAACTGTAAACGCAAGAAATAAAAAAAAAACCGTAGTTTTTAATATTTATACAAAATACACTAGTAATTAAACACATAGTAGACATACACAATTTTAATATTAAATATATTAATATTTTGTATGTTATTATAATATCTGAAACACTAATTAATTTTACAATCACGGGCAAAAAAAAAAGAAAACAAATAATAAAAACACAGTTATCGCGACCTCTGAATAAATATTATTAGTATCACCTTATACAAGTGCAATATAAACATGATAAAATTTGTCGCGGTATTAACATATTTGCATAATTTTAAAATTTAGTAAAACACCTTGAGATAACAGTTTGAGGAAGAGGAAAACGCTTCACTTCCGATAACAACCGCGTAACTGTTGACAATGACGATGATAGCAAAGGTAAAAAATATTGACGTTGAACAGAAATAAATTCCATTCTATTCTTGGCACATTGTATAAAATATTTGTAAAAGCATGATCACTTGTATATTATTAGAACATTCGTTATGTGTTTTGTGTGAATAGTTATACTTTTGTATGAATCGATATATTATTTCAAGTGAACTTTTTAACGAGTATATCATAAGTATAATTAATTGAACTAATTAATCGTCATTGTCAGCATCATCATCATTCGTGTAAACAAAAGTGCTATCGAATCTTCTTGGAAATTATTGTGATGGTGGTTTCCTAATAATCCTGGTTCTGACATTTACTCGATTCATCGCTCGATTGATAGATGCGCTATTCTATTCTATGTGAAACCACACGGTACAATAATACGTACACAAACATTAGACGTATTAGCTCGAGGTTTTCAAATGAATACAGCTGTTGTTAACGTGACTACAACAGATGTGAGAACTAAGTCTGTGTCCGCTGAATTATCTAAAGCGTACAAAGTTCGGCAATGCACGTCGCTGGCAGCGAGCCAGCGGTCGCGTCTCCAAACAGAAAATCAAGAAACTTCTGAATAACTACCTCGTGTTTTGAGTCGAAATTCTGAAAAGATCTAATTTGGTATGATAGATATCTAATTTAAAAGCTAATATTCAATCCGATCCCTAACGATAATGTTTCTGATAAGTAAAATATGGATTTTGAAATGCTATTTTATCTTTCTTACTTGGGATTTTCTTTGTAGAATAGTAGAGTTGTCAACGGTTTTATTTAACGTCGAAGTATTTTATCAAGATAATTAGATTTCATCTTTTGCAATGCAAAAGCCCTATTCATCGGAGTTATTTCTTCCATTCCTGGATATGGGCGATAACAAAAGACTCTTCGAGTTGTGCACGCGACTAGATAATCACGTTTCATGGCAAATGAAAGCTGCATTGAATCGTAAGCTGAAGCTTCTTATATAAAATTAAAATATCGAAGAAGCTCTAGAATAGCTATTGTGAGGACATTATTTTATATAATATATAAATGACCATAAAATTGTACTTTTATAATTTTTAACAAAGAGAAACCACGTACGGATATAAATAACAGAAAATATCGATGTCTACGAATGATTCACATAATGAGAAATAAGTACCAAATATATGGTGTCTTGAGGCGTTTTGTGCCGTCGTAAATCAAGGCGTGTCTTAACACCTATTGACCCGATTCCTGTTTTTCGGAACTCATAATTCACCCGATGATTACGAGGTAATATATTTTCCAACATTTCTCTGAACGAATCCTCATGGGACCAACTAAGGCCCTCGAAATTCAGCAAGTCGATCAACAATATTTGTGTCGAAATTTATTTGTTGGGGGAAAATTTTAGTTTGTCAGATTCGATTAGCCTCGAAGTTAATTAAATCGTACTCCAGTTGATAATAAATTACACATTATTATTTTAACCTAAGCTATTAAAAATGGCAGCAGTGTAATAAAATTCAAAGATTGAAATTTATATATTTTTAATGAAATATAAGAAAAGCTGTTCGTTTTTTTTTGTACAACGAAAATATATTATAAGAAATCTTGATAAATATTTTTCAAGTGTCTATCGATTTAACAAAATAAGCTGTAAGTATCTAATGACTTTAAGCACGCAATGATACAGTATGACGTCACTCAAGTGATATTATTCTAGTTTATTGATGATTCCAGAATACCAAAGGTCAGAGTGGCTTTATGAATAGTTACAGTAACAGTAATGGCTATTTTATGTCTTTGTGTCTGTAAAAATATATTACAGCCCAATTTTGCAATCACTACTTAACTCTTATTTCACCAAAAGAATAAAGTAACGAAAGATTTGTCAAATTTTCTCTATAATACGAGTGTCGAGTGCACACACATTCCTCCGACGGAACCTTTGCCTTTTGCTCATAATCTAACAAATTATCTAATTAAAGATTTGTGATTTATTATAAAGACAATTATTGTGAACCAAATAAGTGTGGATAATTATTGTCCGTACCACTTCACAAACCTCTACCGTCATTACTCAAAAGTATTTACCATGTCTGATTCGAGAAATATCTGTAATCTTAACGTTATTTCGACATCAGAAGTATAATAATTATGATTAAAATTTCAAAGTAATTCCTAAGACAGAAGACAATTATCGATTGGAAAATCGATCATAAATAAAATAACATACATAACTCGTGACGTTTTAAATTCTAATTCCAGTTTATTTAAAACATTATAAGCTGATATTTTTTATTAATAATAATTTGTTAGGACTTTCTCTTTATCATCAAATTAACGACATAAGTTATGCTTTCTGTAAATGGCTGTTCTGAGACTAGATCTTTTCCAATTCTGCATGTTAATGAAACCCTTTAAATAATATTAATTAAAATTAATTATTTGGAACAATACCTTAATAAACTGATTTTCAGTTTTATACAAACTATATTCTAACTAATAATAATTAGTCCGACGTGTTCTACCACTTATTCTAAAGTGGTAAAAGTCGTTGAAATATTTCAACCAAACAGAAGCGAGTAACAGTAACAGTTCTTTTTTTCAGTATTCGTTTTGTTTGAGGACAAATCGTATTTATTGTATTCATTTTATATACTTGTAATTTTAGTATGTATTATTTTTTTATTGATATACTCGTATGTGTTTTCTATATTGATATTTAATAAATAAATATATAGTTAGTAGTGTCTGGAAGATATAGCTATGTAACGATTAGGATGCAAAAGTTGTAGTCATAATGACGTTGTATGCATGTATTGTAGTTTTTTGTCTACTTTATGGTGTACAACAAAGTCAATATTTAAAGCCTTACTAATATTAAAAAGGGACAAGTCTTACGTGCTCGTTTTTTTCCTGGATTCACACAAAGTTTATATATTTGTTTGATATGATATTTTATATTATGCTAGTTCATATTTTGAGTGCGGAAGTAGGTACTATATATACCTACGTTTATATGTTTCTGTTATAGAAATGTCTGTTACATTTTAGATGCTATTTCATAAATATTATTCTGTTTAGTATTATTATGTGGCGTTTTTAACAGTCAGATAGAAAGACATATAAATATCATTAGCGTTTAGCGTGTGAACTCAAAACTAGTTATTAGTTACAAGGCAGTATAAGTATATTTTTTCATTAAATATATTTTAAAACGCTTCAGAATTTCTTATATACTGTGCTTTATACTTATCCAGTTTGAGAGTTTTCGTTTATTTGAAAAAACATATTTGAATCGATGACGTAGCGCCAAAAAGCAGCGCGAGGCAGCGTAATGAGCGGCAATTCAACGAGAAAGGCGCGCAGCACGGCTGACGGCTACAACAATTTTACGGCCTTTACACATTTCACTTATTGGCGGCGTACAAAATCGATAAGTTCGGCACATTTAGCTGACAGGGTTGCCAAACTTATATATAAAAAAAAAACAATAATACTTAACGTAAAAGATTTCGTACTGATTTTCTGGTCAGTAATTATTTTAACTAGTTCGGTCTAATTTCGAAAAAGGGTCGATTCGATGACGTGGAAGGTTGCGTACCTATATCATAACTTCTCCTTATTTCAATTCTCTATGAAATATAGCTTAAACTCAGCTTGTTTAGTTTATCCAACAGGGCATTGTTTTTTGTCCTTACTAATGATATAAATACGACAGGCGATTGTAATGAAATTTTTATACACGTTGTCAGGAGAATAGAAAAGGACAAAGAGTACCTATACCTAACACATCTCCCCTTAAAACGCGGGGAAAGCCGCAGGCGGACTAGTATACTCAAAAGTATCAGAGCACTATATTAGTTATGTTTCAAATATACATGAATTGTGTACATTATATAAATATAAACAGTAACGGTTATTGCAATATATTTCTCAGATAAGCTAAAAATAAAAACCATAAAATATACAACAACAAAACCATTGCTTTTAATAAAGGAACCCATTTATGCATTACATTGTATTATTAGTGAGAAAATTGGTGCTCCGAGCTGACTTCACATTTCTCTCCGCATAACAACCCTACTCTGACCCAGTTCCACACTGAGCCAGTTTGGCTCACCCTGACTCTGAAATTATAATAGAGCGAGCCGCATAACCTCCATTAGATCAATTTTATGAATTGTCGTCTTTGTACTTTTATACCTTCCTGCCATTAATATGGTAATGCATGTAATGATATGCACAACTCTTTTAAAGGTCTTGTAATTTGTTTTAGTATACTTTTTATTTTTGTTGGATTATCTTCACATCCAAATGTTGGTTCATAAAATGTCTACAACTGAAGTATAAGAAAGACGAAGACGAAATTGTGTTTATGGTATCTTTTAAAGTGGCCTACTTAGGATTCATACTAGAATAATATGCCGGCAGTGTAGTGAGGGAAAATGACGAGAGCGGAAATTGAACAGCCGACTTCACGAGCGAACCGCATATTCAGTGTCATTTAAATAGATCGCAGGCAACTGTATCACTAATACAAGTGTTTCTATACATATGATAATCGTTTTCAATATCTATTCATCTATACTAATATTATAAATGTAATAAAATAACTCCGTCTGCAACTCTGTCTGTTATGCTTTCAAGGCAAACCAATGAATCGATTTTAATAAAATTCGGTATGAAGCAAGCAACTTGATACTCGGTGGTAGAGCTTTGTGCAAGCTCTTCTCGGCAACCACTCATTCATCAGATATTCTACCGCAAAACAGCAGAACTTGGTACTGTTGTGTTCCGATTTGTAGGGTGAGTGAGCCAGTGTAATTACAGACACAAGGGACATATAAGTTTAGTTCCCAAGGTCGGTGGCGCAGTGGCGATGTAAGCGATGTTTTACATATCTTACAATGCCAATTTCTAAAGGCATTAGTGACCACTTACCACCAGGTGGCTCATTGGCTCGTCCGCCTACCTATGCATTAAAAAAAAAGAACCAAAAGATCCTTCCTTTAAGAGGCTTTATTTTTCTTCATACCCGCTCCTCTCCCCGTTAATAGTTTAAAATAAAATTAATTTTTCAGCGTCGCTATGATTTATTGCGCCGATCAAAAATTCATTAGCTAACGCTAAAAAGAGGTTCACGGGCTTTTGTGTGGTCACAAGTCACGACCGGCGAGAGCAATTTCATATAATAACTGAAGCCATAAACACCGTTAATTGTATTACCCAATAAATTCTACTTTATTAATTGCCTCCCGAGCGCCGTTACGCGAGGTAAGGTACAATGGGTAAGGTAGGTTTCCATCTCATAATTGGAATTTAATTATTACAAAAATCGAGATGAAGTAGTCTAAAAAATATATTTAAAAAAAACTTTTGTATAGCATGTTGTACATGCTAAAAGTATAGCCTAGCGGTATAATGTGTTCATATATTTTTGGACTTGAATTTAAATAATAGACTATAAAGCAGTTACTACAGTTAATAATATACATTCATTATATTCATGCGATCATGAACTGCAGTGATTATTTTAAATGTCGATGTGTACATAAGTAAATATTTTATCGTACCAATAGAAATGTATTTTATTAAATAAACAAAGGATAACCATAATCAGTGGCCGTCCGGCGCAGAGCATAACGTGCTACATGATGGTGACGTAATTGATGTACTTGTTCAATCCACTGCAGCGAGTGCTTTTGACATAATTGTTCAAATTAATAATCGTTTTACTTCGAACGTTGTTATTATCTAGATCGTTATATACACCGAAGTAGCTTCATATTCTTTAACACGATAAATTAAGTAAGGATTTTAATATCGACAAAATTTGTGAAGGAAGAAGGTTGATAGTAGTAGTTTTTTTATGAGATACATACTTATTAAAATAACTATATTAATATAGTACTCTCTGCAGCCCAAAACTACAAAGTTCTATTACTACTATTCTATATTATGTTTGGTGGTAGAATAGCTGATCAGCGGATGATTACGACCCAGAAGTATTCCAAAAGTTGATAACATAACGAATATTATACAACATAAAATCGGTTATGCGTTTATAGATAAAAATAATAAGTTTTGTTTAAGAAGTTATAAAATAACTAAACAAATAAAACAACCATTATATAATAATAGTTATCAGATTCTTGACAATACGAATCGATCATTAATTCTAGTCAACTACCTGAAATACAAATGATGATTACCTATATAAATAAATGTTATATTTGAATTTGGATAGAAATACATAAAACAATTAACTAATTAGGAGCTGAGTGCCTTCATCAATACTGTATCACGGCTATACAGAGAATATATCGAACACGCCCCTTAATATAGACCGAAAATTTGAAGACCACTTCGTAATACGAAGCTTTAGTTAAAACAAAGAAACCGCAAATGAATCAGATGGATATAAGATCGAGGCTTCTATTAGTAGCAAGCCATTCCCTCACTTCAAATTAAACGTCAGCACAATCCTACGCAACATAATCGCACATTTAGTTACATAGCGAACAACAAGCATTATATCACTAAGATCCAGGCTTACACGTGTCAAGTCCTTGTCAGAAATGCCCAAGGGAACACCTACCTAAGCTCATCCGAATACGATGAAACAATCTAAATAATATTACCAGCATTAATAACCTTGATCAAATAGTCATTATTATATGCTGCCAGGTTCAGTATTAACCGTCTATTCTTTCATTATTTGGTATCGATATATTGTTTATTTATTTTTGGTTATATGATCAAAATACATAATCAAATATTGGGAAGAATGATTGAACAAATATTGGCCAGTTTTTATTTCCAATATTTATTCAATTTTTCTGTTTAATTCACTCGTTTTCTTTTATTGAATATGATAAAAACAACAAGAACAATTCTATTATGAAATCAAAGTCACTTACTACGTAATATTATTGCCGTAATAATATATAAATAAATAATATCCCCAGGCAATCGCTGATCTTGTCTAACTAGTTACAGATATTTGAAGTATTTATATAAGGAACTAAAATAATTTATTTATCATATGATAATTTAAAAATAGATGAAAGAACATTATTTATACATAATAGATTTATCTCCCAATAATAGCAAAACACAGATATTGCCTGTGTGGTTAGAACAAGTAGATCTATATCAACTGATATTTTTGGGTGATTACATTGTTTTTATAATTCATAACGTTAATGGCAGAAGATAGTAAGATAAGTTGTATGTTGTACTAATGCGGAGCAGCGCTGTGTGGTGGAATGAGTTCCAAACTTTTTGACGTGACAACGTCTAATAAATCGATGAACGCTGGCTGCATGCACGAAAAAGGATGACTCATTGTCCCGTTACGCTCATTCTCCCGTTACGCTGATTGTACGCTTGCGCCGCATCTATCTCTCTTTCACTCGATTGCAGTCATTTCATCAGTTTTGTTATGACGTTGTCACGTTAAACTATCGTCCGTAAACCGACTTTACAGACAACCATTTTTTTAGGAACTCTGCATTAGCTCAACAAAGTCACATTTACAGGTTATTGTTTTTACACTAATAATGCTGATTAAGACTTAAAAATTCATCCAATAAAAACAATAAATACCTACATTAAATAAAATAAATAATAATAGCGCTACGTTTGTAACCATTGTCGAGAATGTTGCAACATTTTTCAAGATAAAATATTACCTTCGGTCGAATTACCAATACCGTTAAATAAATAGAAATTTATAGAATTTGTTTATTGAATTTCAAAGATTTTTTTGTATTATAATTACGCTAGAATGTCGCGAGTTAGAAATTTGAAGATACTCTATTAATCATAGGTGTTTGTGATAGAAAGTAGGACAATGCTGTTTTAGTCTCATTTTAGCAGAATATCAGGAATCACTTTAGGATAAGACCGACTCTACTATCTATCATGTATATTATATACATACTTCACTGCTTTATATTATTATGATAATAAGAAAAATATATTACATTATATAAATCGTTTTCATAGCGCTCTGCCGGGCGTTCATTGATACACAGATTTTATTTCAAGATCATTTGCATTTCCGAGATAATTGCCATACGGATTATTCCTCGTAAAAAGGAAACTATGTGAATATAAACCAAATATTTTATAACATACATAACTATTCGATCCCGCGGTGCTTGTGATTATGCAACATTATATATATAATGTCCCTTACGCGATGTATCTGCTACGTATAAAACTATGCAAGCGATGCATTAGTTAATATATCTGTTTTGGAGGAAGCGTAGAGAAGTTTATTTTTAGATGTGTATTGAGGCGAGCCCTTTGAATACATGTAGTTTTAGACAAGGCCTGGCACGGCGCCAGTGCTATTATTTCTTTTAATTACGAGTTACGTCACAGACTTACATACATACACTGCATTCGGTAGCGTTCTAGTTCTCACTCAACCATGTATGTCAAATATTAAAGTAATACTAAAAAGAAGAAAAAGTAATTTGTATCTTTTAGATCGGAGCTGAGGTGGTAGAGGTTAGAGCAAGGGAATCCTACCAGGAGATTAAAGGTTTAAATCCGGGCAAGCTCAACTAATTAAACACGCATGTTTAATTTGTGATAAGAATTAGTCTCGAGTGCGGTGATAAAGGAAAACATCGAGAAGCAAACGCGCATGTGTTGGCCGAAAAACTGCCACATGTTATTTCGCCTAGAATGGAAACATCGTGGTGGAAGAATTTGCATATATATCACTCAGGAGATAAAGTACAGGTGGTAATTTTAAAATTCAATAATAATATCTAATATTAATTTATTGAATTAAGCATAAATATACATTATTATATATGACATATTGAACATTTCGTGGTTGGCTGTACTTTACTTTATACTTTACCTGGCTGTAGTGCAAGTATCAAACATGTTGCGCTACGCTAACGGTATTTCGGTCTCGTTAGACGAGCATCGGAGCCGTCTGTCATTACAAAATACAAAGCAACTGGACGGGACACGGCACGGTGTTGTCTCAAACAGAACAGACCGCAATGCGTACAAAGAGGCAATGAATCCTAATCAAAGGAGCATTTCACCACATTTTCTTTCATTCGGATCCAGACATTCTGTTTTTTTATCTCCTCCCTCGCCCCTCGCCACCGAGACGTCTTTATTGGTCAACGTTTTAGCTTTTCGTAATCCAGTTCTTAGACTGTTTATATTGCAAAGCTAAACTAGTAAAGCGCTTAGTAAATTGTTTATAGAGGTTGAAGTAGTATATTTATTTTGCAACTAAGATAAGTTTATTCTGTTAATCCTATGTATGTGCTTAATATAAATATACATGTGAATCAAATACCGTTTACTATTTTTTTTATTATCTTATCTTTAGATTTGACGAGCCGGTTGGCGTGGTTGGTAAGACACTTGCCTTGCACGCCGCAGGTCGTGGGTTCGATTCCCACCCAGGACAGACATTTGTGTGCATGAACATGTCTGTTTGTCCTGAGTCTGGGTGTTATCTATATAAGTATGTATTTAAAAATAAAGAAAATAAATTAGTATATCAGTTGTCTGGTTTCCATAGTACAAGCTCTTCTTAGTTTCGTATCAGATGGCCGTGTGTGAATAATGTCTCAGGATATTTATTTATTTATTATTATTTATTATTACATTCTCAAACCCAAATGACAGTTACTATATCATTAACAGTATAGTATTAATATTAACAAGCACAATTATATAAAAATAATTTATTCGGATATATTTTAAATTATACAACAATAAAAAACATTCACATCTATACTTAATATACAATCTATACTAATATATAAAGATGAAGAGTTTGTTTGTTTGATCCGGCTTATCTCAAGAACTACTGGATCGAATTTAAAAATTACTTTTGTGTTGCGTAGTCCTTTTATCGAGGAAGGTTCTACGCTGATTTTTATTTATTATATTAAATTATTCATTATTTAATAATTATACGCGGGTGAAACCACGGGGCCGAGCTAGTGTAGAATTATTTTAATTGATTAATAAAAAACAATTGCATGTCATAAATACGCTAATAAACATTACACCTTGTATCCATGGCTTTTACGACATTTAACACCGCTACACGTATACGGATATATTAAGAACTAAATGGCTACAATTAAATGTATATTATACATAAATTGTGCAAGGAAAGAGTGATTAATAACGCCATCGGAGGACCAATTATCAGCACGCGAGCTAATATTACCTCAGACTGAGGATTCTTTGATATCGTGTAAGGCATGCAAGCTTATAATGCTTTTCAACGACACGGTTTAACGTTTAACGTAATTATACGCATGACAATTGTATAATTATACAAGTTTCTCGCAGTTTTGCCGCTTCTTCATTTTATACACCCCTGACTACAATAGCAAGTACCCCTGACTACTTTTTTTTGTAAAGTACAGGTAGGCGGACAAATAAATGGGTCATCTGCTGGTAAGTGGTCACCAACGCCCATAGACATTGACACTAGGAAATGTTAATCATCGCTTGCATCGCCAATGCGCCACTAAAATTGGGAACTAAGATGTTATATCCTTTGTGCCTGAAATTATAATAGCTCACTCACAATTCAAATCGAAATAAAACAATAGCAAGTACCGCTGTTTTCCGGCAGCATATCTGATGAGTGGGTGGTACCTAGACAAGCTTGCATATCGCCTTACCACCAGTATACATACACGCACATGATGATCGGTTGAGTAATTAAGACTTTAAAAATAAACAAACTAACTCAGTTTCGCATTTATTATAATATTACTAAGGAATATGTTGTAACTCTACTGTAATGCTTTTACTTACAGCCGCAGAGAACTCCCAATTTCATATCGCTAAAACGGGCTTATAAAAGTTGGATTTTACGACTTTTGACTGTTTATTTTGGTAAATAACAGTCAAACACAGTTCCATACAAAATTTATATAACACACACAGAATAATACATATTTTTATATATATAAATATATATAGCTATAAGCCTATAACTGGTGACCCCGACGCCACAGTCTCAGAAGCGCTGAGTTAGAAAGTTGGTAATGTTAGACTATTGTGCCTCGGAAAGCTTATAAAAACCGTTGATCCAACGCATGATCACATCCCCGGTCGTATCGGATTACCGTCCCGCCGGACTGTGAATGTAAGGGAAAAGATAGTGCACCTGGGTTTTAAACAAACATAATATCTTGCGTTGATTTACATTAATTGAAAAAAATATATATATAGCATACTGATCACAAAGTTAAATTCGATTTCATCTGCTCATCACAATTTCTCTAATAAAATTAGTTCAGTATATATATAAATAATAAATAAATATAATTAAACAGTCATCAAAGTTTTGTGTTATGAAGTTTCTCGTGATATTTTTAATTAAATTTTACATTTCTTATATATTTTATATTTATGAAAAATGTAAAAATGTATATTATGTTTTTTTTTAATTAGAACGACATATTCTAGTGAAGAAGTGAATTGATAAGATTGAACTAATCGCAAATCGCGTCAACTAAGAGCTTCGTTAGGAGTGTTTCCAATCGAAGGCTGTAGGGAGGGCGGCGGGCGGCGGGCGGCGGGCGTGCTGGAGTGGCTGCACTGCGGTCGCTGCGGAGTGCATTTAAGAACACGCTACGGACCTATAGAGCTCAAGGTCGAGTTCACGTTGCGCTTTCATGTTCGAGAATTTTCTGGCGCAGAATCAGAAAAAAATCGATTTATTTTTACTAAATACAAAAACGACTATTGCGAAAGGGAGAGCTGTATTTCAATATTTTATACCTAAAAGTATTTTTCCTTAAGTAAATTTCTTGCGTAAATCAAATAAAAATGTATTGTATTACGAAAGCTTTTAGAGGCACTATCGAATGTAAGAGACAATGTCAATTAATCTATCATTGTTATATTTCAGCTAAATTAGTATAAAAATATAAAATTCTTAACAAAACTATTGATATTTCTAAGAATTGATACCTATAGATAAATTTTAATTACATTGTAAAGTAGGAATAATTTGTTAAAATATTTGCAATATATGTTAGTAGATTATAAAGGATGGTGCTTATCTCGCTGCAAAGCGCAGAGCGCAGAGCAGAGGTACTCGTGCAGCTTTCACACGCACCGAAAACTAGGAGCTCGAATGCTCGAACCTAGTGATATGAGCAGAAGCGCGCTATCGTGCTATCTAATAACATTTGAGATGAACAATTTTTCGTTACTAGAATTCTCATTAAATATTTAAGAATATCTTCAAAAGCCTCATCCTAACAACAGTAACGGTAACTTACATACGTACTTATTTGTGACTACTCAATTTAGTAACTATTTATTGCGGAGTCACCGCCGGGAATTTACAACTTACAACACAACTACCAGAAACAGGAATTAAAATAGCACCCACTGCTCTTATTTTTAGCGTTAATGTAAAAATAAACGACGACGAATCTATACTTATATATAAAGCTGAAGAGTTTGTTTGTTTAATCCGGCTAATCTCAGGAAATAATAGTTCGTATTAAAAAAATATTTTTGTATATGTCCTTTTATCGAGGCAGGCTCTAGGCTGATTTTAATTAATATTACATTTTTATTAATTATTTATTATGCGCGCGGATAAATGTTACTTAGAATTTCAAAGTGAAACTAAAATAAATGAATACCTATTTCTATTTTCTCAGTTGGGACATTTTTCGTGCCGCTCGTATCTTGGACACAGACATTAAGGTAGCTTTATTGGTGCATCGGGTTTGAAATATGGAGTGAAATAGGAAAGAAAACGTGATTCGAAACTAAAATTGCGGAATAGTACTGCGGGGAGAGCGAAATAGGACGTAATGTTGAATTTGGATATTACTCCAAGTGTGCTAGGAATTAAATTGAATTACCGCACAAAATGTCTTCCATATGAAATGTACATACAATTAAAAACGTAATATGTACCTTTAACCGTTAACTGGAAAAAAAGTTTTTACAGAAAGTTAGATTGGCTATCAGGGTGTTATACCGCAGATAATGTTGAGTCGATCCTATTGTTTTCCAAAATATGTTTAACGATAATAATTATCAAATTATATAATTATTATCAAACACCTATCATCAACTAGCATTTCAATGGCTAGTGCATCTTTAACACGATTACAATACTTTAACCCCTTATTCCAATAAATGATAAATACTCATATGGAAAATTAAAAATTAAAAAGTGTAATTACAGGCACAAGGGACATAACATCTTAGTTCCGAAGGTTGGTGGCGCATTGGCGATGTAGACGATGGTTAACATCTCTTACAATGCCATTGTCTAAGGGCGTTGGTGACCACTTACCATCAGGAGGCCCATACCATCGTCCACCATCCTATATAATAAAAAAAATTTTGAATTTATTTAATATTTTATTCCATGTTAAA
This sequence comes from Nymphalis c-album, assembly GCA_963151315.1. Lineage (NCBI taxonomy): Eukaryota > Metazoa > Arthropoda > Insecta > Lepidoptera > Nymphalidae > Nymphalis > Nymphalis c-album. The sequence continues at coordinate 6,865,898 of OY720607.1, read as the reverse complement.
TAAATTCAAAATTCAAATTACAAAATACAAACCGAAAAGAAATCGACATAAGCCGACATTTCTATTAACAAATTAAGCCATTAACAACGTTTTTACTCGCTTACCCTTCGAAATAATGTTGCTTGACTAAAAAAAAAACTTCTGTTAGTGAAAACAATTTACTGCGGATTCCGGCAAATTGATTTGATTTTTTTTTTCTCTATAAAAAAAATATTAACCGCTATGCAATTTATTTAGAGATTTCTAAACAAATTGCAGAACAATGAGGAGTTGAACTTGGATATTTCATGCTGAACTAATTTTATGGTTTCATAAAAAAAAAACATTTACGGTCGGTTTTTAAAGGTGTTTACAACAATGCAATAATTAACAAATTAATCTCAGCTTAAATAAACAAAAATTACGAAACACTTGATTCTTTAATAGCCTATGGAAATTATTTTCAGGTATCTTAGTATTTTTAAGTATTTTTAGTTGAGCAGCGCTAAACTAGTTAGTAGAAGTGCCTCCTTTACTCTCAAGGTAAAGGGGGGTCCAGCTACAGAACATGTGATACAGGATTCTATCAACAAAAAAAATCACAGCAGGCCGGAGTTTAGAAGTTGGTTGCTTGCTAAGTACGTAAGTGCTTCGAAAAGCACTTAGCCTGATCTACCTCCGGTCGTATCGGTTTTACCATCCCATTGGACTATAGCACATATATATTATAGTTAATCCTTTGAGAATTGCCACCGAAATTGATAATCTTAGCAACGAACAAGCAGATAGGTCGTCTTTAACTAAAATAAAAAAAAAATGGTTGTCTGTAAAGTCGGTTTACGGACGATAGTTTAACGTGACAACGTCATAACAGATAGATACGGCGCAAGCGTACAAACAGCGTAACGGGACAATTAGCGTAACGGGACAATGAGTCAACCTTTTTCGTGCATGCAGCCAGCGCTCATCGATTTATTAGACGTTGTCACGTCAAAAGCCTCGAATAAGAAAAAACACTGTTTATTTGAGTAACGGTATTGATATAGTGGTACATAGTACATACCAACCAATTTTGTAACCTTACTAACTTTTCGACCATTAACCGTGCTTTTAACGTACCCTAACATTAGTAAATTAATTATAAAAAGGGATATAATTGATTTTTGTATGAGGCAAGCGGGCATGTTTCAATATACAGGTTTAGAATTCAAGACGGCATGGCAGTGCCTTTCGCTCTGAGATTGTGCGTTCGTGTCCCGGTCTGAATCTTGGTGTATCATATTATATATCATTTATTTATATATTTATTTAAAATTATATTGTATATATTATGTATATCAATCAGCTGTTAAGTATAACACAGACATTAAGTTTGCCTACCTTAGGTTTGGACGACTGGCACTGACGGGTGGAAATAAAAAAAATATATTATGTATATTTAAATTCCAAGATAACGGAATGAAATCACACAAGACATTCTCATTACGCCACCCCAGACGTAGCGTGATGGATTTCCATATACAATGATATATTGGAGCCGGTGCCATGCAATGGGGATTATTAGAGAGCTGCCGTTTGTAATTAGTCAAGCGTGTTTGTCCTTTACCGTGTACAAATGTTATTTACTACGAGAACAACAATTTTAGTCGAATTTAATTTTGTTTTATGATAATTGAGAACTTATTTTTTCGAAGGGATATAAGGTGGTACCTATTTAATTTTAAAAAATAAGGGAATCACTAGAATTCTAAGAATAGTCACATTCTGTGTACACTCATGGACATGTTCGTATATTGTGAACCGATATTAATTTATCATTTTATTGAATAAATTTTAAGATCACTTCAAATCTATAAAAAAACACAATCAATTTTAAATATTATTTTTATGTCATTATTCCACCGACCCGTATTGGAGCTGTGTGGCTCCAAACCTCCTCAAAAATGGAGAGTAGGCCTTAGCCCTGCAGTGGGACATTCACGGACTGTTACTTACTTACTTACTTTCATATCATTAATTGTAGTCAAAGGTTTGAAGTCGTAACATCTTTGTTCTCAAGGTTGGAGGCGCATTGGCGATGGAGGCAATGGTTAACATTACTTACACTGTATTGCAGTGTCTAACGGCGTTGGTGAACACGTACCATCAGGTGGCCCATATGCTCGCTTACCTATCTTATTAATAAATAAAAGTCAGCTTTTAATTTTTTTTGTCATAATTTGTTAAATAAATAGTTAATATATAAAGAAAACATCTGGAATTGTATTCTTGACGTGTATCTGTTACTATTGACTCAATAGTTTTCCCCTAGCGGTGTAGAGAGTGAATGAACCAGTGCAATTACATATAACTCACAAAGGATACCTCCGATACTCTCAACCTGAGAGTGCATTAGTAATATGTATAATTAATGAGAAGTGCGTGAGACACTTTAATATCGCTTACAATAGCCTTGAATTATCTTATGTCTATTGACAATAGTTAGCACTTAAACTCTATCAAATAACATAGCTCTATTCGTTTCAATATTAAATTGAAATAGTTAAAAAAAATTATCTATAAACTGTCAAATATATTAAAACTGTCAATTGTCTGTGACTTCATGATACTTGCCAAAGTTACCTAAACAACTATTATATTTATTTATGTCTGTCTGTGTGACCGGGGTCATTTTAAAACGGGTTAAAATGTTCCTATATATATATATATATATATATATATAATATATATAAGAACCTTTATATCGAATAACTCCATCATAAGTTATAACAACTTAAATTTTAAATATATATTTGTGTATCGCTATTCTAGGCATATATGTTAGTAAATAATAATCATAAATACTAAACAATCTTAGGTCTTTTCGATTAACAAATTGAACGCGCGCTGGTAACACACCGCTGGGCAAAATATTAATATTATAACACATACTTCCCGTATGATAAGCATGTATGAATCAGCAAGTAGAAGTATGAAGAAAGAGAATCAGCTCTATGGTTATGAGATGATAACAATGATGTATGGGGGATGAACCGGTAGAATCATCTTATGTTAATATTTTATCTAACGAGAAATAAATTACTTAACAATAACGATCTCTTTTATATTAACACTTATCTATATTATGATACCTATATATACTTACCTAAGGGCAACGTGTTAATTATTGAAATATTTTATGACTTATGGTTAAATGTGGAAACTGGAAACCATACATCATTTAAAAAAAATTATAGTTCCATAGACAACTTTGAAGTGTAATATATTGACAATTAGTTGGGTACCAATTTATGATGATGCATTCCTGACCGATTTCGGACACAACAGCCAACTCTCGCTAACTGCGCAAGACGTATTATAATAGAGCACAAGTGTCTGCGCAAACACAGATGCAATCTCTAATTCCTCACTCTCATAATCTGATGGGATGGTAATCCGACATGTATGGAAAGAGACCAGGTGCAAGACCAACAGTAACACTTCTTACTTTCAGACTGAGCTGCTATTGAGATTCTTTGAGAGAAAAACGCAACTTTTTATTGGAGGACATCGTGAACTGTGGCCCTATAGAATAGGCACTAGATGACTAGAGCAGCGATGAATTCTATCAAATAATGTACACAATATAATAATACAATGGGTATAAATATAAAAACATCACAAATGATATATTTTTCAAAAAGAGTGCCGATATCCTTGCTCTTCCCATTGATGAACAAACAGGATGTGTCACAGTGATATTACATTTATAAGTATTAGCTTAGTAAGTGGACATTAAAAACGATAGTAAAATAAGTGCATTAACGAAGTACCTTGAAAACGCGGATTACGAGCTACTCGTGACTACGGTATTATCGAACAATGAATTATCTCTCATAAACTGGGGCATAGCCGGTTTCTTTGTATTACCTCTAATTAAAATAGCTTTCATTACTTTGTTACTTCAATTATTGTTTACATTTATTACAATGTCATTTAAAATGTATTACATTTAATTTTTTAACTAATTATAATGTTATCAAAGAAATTGACTTCATTATGAACACATGATTGCATTTACAATTAAATGATATATATATTTTTATAACGTTAAAGAAAAGTGAGACAATCACGACGATCTGCTATCTCTGTCTAATTATGAGTCCCCCTCTTTTTGTATATAAAAATATTTTTCTACAAATGGTACTACTGATAATCAGTAGAATATCAGAAGTAACTTAACTTCTATACATTTTTTTTCTTATTCGTAATAATGTTATTGTATAATCTTTAACAAATATTAATTGTCTATTCAAATTTTATTATTTGAATTCATCTAATTCGTTTATCTTGTCGAATTCTAAGTTAATACGTTTTGTGACTACCATAACAAAAGTTTATATATAAATACATTTTAATATTCATTGTCAAAAATATAAATGTTTAATAAAAAATATATGTAACTTATAATCTAGGCAAAAGATGAGAAAAGATGCAACTGATATATAGTAGTGACGTCACTGGTCGCAAGGCAGTGCCAAGTAGGCCACTATGGCTAGTCTGAACGACCCTCTGCCTCTAACAGATGTTGCCCGCCCTTGTGATTACATGTGTCAGCATCCTTTTTCGAAAGCAAGAGCGCTTAAAAGCGATTCATGCTTTTTTGTAACACTTTATTTGGAAACTTTAGCGAGTGTCTATTCTTTATGTAATGCGCTTTTACGAGCTTTTGTTTTTAAGAGGTTTTAATTTTTTTACATTTTGTCCCACTTAACTTTGTTGACGATCTTGCTATTCAATAGTTTATTAATAGCAGATACGAAACTATTCTCCTAGTTGTTTTTGACGTGACAACGTCTAATAAATCGATGAACGCTGGCTGCATGCACGAAAAATTGTCCCGTTACGCTGATTGTACGCTTCTTGCGCCGCAATCTCTCTTTCACTCGATTGCAGTCATTTCTTCAATGTTTTGTTATGACGTTGTCACGTTAAACTATCGTCCTTAAACCGAGTTTACAGACAACCTTTTTTTTTGCCCTTAAGCTAGACCGGAACGATTTTTTAACATCTACATGGATCGATCACGTGGGATCTTAATAATAAAAAATCGCGGCTACAAATCCGAACAAGCGCCACTTACTTTTCACGTGCTTAATTTTCTGTTAATTCATCTCGTGTGATTAAGAAAAACTTATTTTGATAAAATTCAGCCACATGTTCTGTTACTAATACAATTTAAAGATATAAATATTACTCAATGTTATAAATTCGAAAATAAGTTTGTATGTTTAATTATATGTCTGTTACGCTTTCACGACTTAACCACTTAACTGATCTTGATTAAATTTTGCATAAACGTTGACAAGGTTACAGAAAAGGGCATAGGGCATCTAATGGATAAAACTAGTAGTATATGTATAATTACATTTGATTTAATAGACACCGCTTCATTACAAGAAAAAAAATGATTGCCACGTAAAGACTAGTATTGGAAATAAAAAAAAGATTATTAAAATACCATTCAGAAATAAAACATATTATAAATAATATTTGTGACCATTATAATATAAATATATAAGATCAGCTGTTCCCCGCGGTTTCATCCGCATATAATTAATAAAAATATAATAATTAAATAAAAATAAGACTAGAGCCTTCCTCGATAAAATAACTATCAAACACAAAAATAATATTTAAGTTCGAACGAGTAGTTCCTGAGATTAGCCGGATCAATCAAACAAACTCTTCAGCTTTATATATTACTATAAATAAGTATATGTAAGTATATGAAAGTTATTTGCATGTTTAATATAAGTTATTAGAGCGATAAACCGGTTGGATAGGCGATGTACGGGACGTTACGTTAATAATGAATCCATCTTTAATAAAGGCGCCCCGATAGTTAAGTTGAAACGTAAACGAGATACTCCCGTGCACGCGAAATTGATGAGCACAAGGGATTAAGTTCATTCATTACGAACTATATCGAAGTTAAGTAATAGCTAAAACGTAAACGGGCCACTGCTTGACACATGGGATTCGTGCTAATTAAAGTATGCCTCATTTAATTTGTCTTACGATGTGCACAGCTGTAGTGCATAGATAGATAGATGATCATATCGTAACTGACATTATGAATGCGAAAGTGTGTTTGTTCAAGTGAATGTAACTTTTTTAGCTACTCAACCGATCATCATGAAATATTTGCATACGAGTTGTCAGGGGTACAGAAACGGACGTAGTATGTAGGACGTATTATTTACTTATTTGTGTTACCTATATGATTATTATTATTCTGTTATTTATTATAATAACGAGATATCATCCTCTCCTTTAACATATTTTAATTTTTTTTTATGTAAGTGACATGTATGTGAAAGTGACTACCACCGCCCATGATCACCTGCAACATCCGAGGGTTTGCAGGTTATTAACTTATTAATTAATTAGAAGCCTTGTATGTCATGACGTATGAAAACCAAATTGAACGATGAATCCGATTCAAATCAATCGTGTGAAGGCGTAAAAGCAGAAGAAACAAACAAACACTCACGGCATTATCTGTTCTGTAATGACAGTCATATGCACGTGTACCACTCGGGTATAAAGTAACCAGATCATAATAACATTAAAATACCCGCTAAGGGATTTTAAGCTATAACATTAAGACGATAAGGACGAGAACGGACTGTTAGATAATAATCAGCTGTGGGTCCGTGGCACAAAGGAGATGTCGTCGACCGAGCAGGTTACTTCTCTGAATTTATGGTTGAGGTCAGGTGCCTATTACATGTTGCCGTTGAGCGGGCTATTATTATAAATTAGCGGAGAAAGTTGAGCATATTTTTATTTAATAAACTAAGTTTAATATGTAATAAGTAAAAGTGCTTTTGTCTGTAGCAACGTTATTTTTTTATGTTCAGTGACACACGTACTACGTTTTCAGAACATACATATGTTTGAGTTTACTTACCAGTAACTCAACCAGACTTCATAAAGGCACAATGTATCCTACATTAACCTAGTCTATATTTTTAAATAATACTTTATAATAAAATTTTATAAATAACATTCATATTTTAACGTTGTTCGTGACCTATTTACTTATTTATTAATAATACCTTAATAAGCTATCTTTATCCCTCTCTATCTATCGCCCACCCGTCCCTCCGTCCCATGTAGTTATTACATACATATGTTTTTATTAAATAATACGAACAATTCAATATGTACCCACATTTATCAAAACAAAGTAAAACAAATTAGAAACATAAAAAAACTGATGTATCCTCGATTTATCGTTAGTCCTGTTAGCGCATAAAATCACTTTTAACGACTTTATTACCAAACATAAAATATTATATAGTATTATTAAATTTAAACATGTAATTAAACAGAACGAACAGAACAGACATAAAAATCAACTTTGTTTTATGCTATTTAATTCATACTTTTATTATGCACGTAATATTATTTGTAAATTAGTACTAGGTAGTTAAAAATTTAAACTATATTAATGAAAACAGTGAAATATTTAAATATTCCACCAAACGATTACCTACTTATTTTAATATCAATTAATTGATTGATTGATTGAAACCAACAATAAAATGATAAAATCTTGATTGTGGTTTCATTAATTTCGTCTGCGGTTGTTCTGTGAGGCCATAAACGAAATCACAAAATGTAAATGGTTAAATGTTTCGTAGGGAACAATTACGTTAAATATAATGTATCAATATTAAATATAATGAAATAAAACCATTTAAAAAAAGAACAAATATCTAATATATAAGACATTTATGATATCTCAATCATATACCAATATTTTATTGCTTTTTCATTTATAGATTAATCTAAAATCTTTTACTTGGTGGTAGAGCTTTGTGCAAGCTCGTCTGGGTAGTTACCACCCACTCATCAGATATTCTGCCGCAAAACAGCAGTACTTTGCTTTGCTGTGTTCCGGTTTGAAGGGTGAGTGAGCCAGTGTAATTACAGGCACAAGCGACATAATATCTTAGTTCCCAAGGTTGGTGGCGCATTGGCGATGTAAGCGATGGTTAACATTTCTTACAATGCCATTGTCTATGGGTAGCCCATATGCTCGTCCGCCTTCCTATACAATAAAAAAAATGCTCTTATATTATATAATACTTATAAATATATAATACCATTTATTACTATTAAATTAATTACAACTGATACATAACTATAACGATAGGTCATAAATATATTAAAATTCCATAAATCAATGTTCGTTACGATGGCAACACACAGTTCAGATAACGGCTCCCCGACATTCCTATGGGAAAATGTCCCTTTGATGTGACCGATGACGTAATAACCGATACAGTTACACAGTACCTCCTGTTTAACTTGCCGCCATTAAGGATCGAGATAAAAATAAAACGAATGGCTTTATTACTTACCAAACAATCGAGGAGGTTTAAGGTTAATAAACAAGCGAACGACGGGAAATTATTTTTTATTTCTAGCATTCATTTCATTCTTGTGATTGAATTATATTTAAAAAAAAAAAAATCCCATCTTTTGTGCGTTTCGGCTTCGATATTGATATTTCATTTTTTATTATTAGAAATCATCAAACTTTACAAACAATTGTTCAGGAATAAAATCACACACCAATTAAAGATAACATTTGTTTTGCATTCGCTTTAGGCTGAATACGTAACAAACTTAAATATACAAATATTTTTCTTTTATATTGTCATATAGTGGAGATAAAAACAAAAGTAGATTGCGACCGTGGATACGATACAGCCACGTTGTTTATACATTTATAAACTAGCAACGAACACTTGGCAAGCTTCTAACAAATGACAGCAACCAGGCCTAATTGTATTCCTTGTAATATATGTTAAGTGGTACAAAAGAAAGATACAGATTACAGTACATATATAAATAATCCAGTATTATTTGACGTAATTATGATATAAAGGATGATGCGGCATCTCCTCGTAATCTGACGGAGTGTGCCGCGTGGGGGCCCCAGAGGCATTCCCTGGCGGTGGTTGTAGGCGGAGACCTCTCCTTGCCGAGCATCATTAACGCGATGCTCGGAAGCGAGGGGTGCTGGTCGGAGATGGCCTCCTTCTGTGAAAGTGTGATGTCGCAGAAGGAGGCCGCGGAGCGGGAGCGGGAGGAGAAAGCCGCTGCAGACTCGCTCCGTTGTAGAAGACCGGGGGGAAGGAAGCGACGTTTTGCGCACCTTCTCCCCCCGCCACAATAGGCGCCGCCGGGAATAGGGGGGATCCCAGTACCCTGGGATTCCTCCCTAGTGAATGGAGGCCCGCATAGGCGGGCCGGCCGTCGGAGCGTCACGGTAGCATGCGCAAGCGATCCCGTGGCGCTCCACTTAAGACGGGAAGGGTACCGTGGTGGTTTTAGTCGGTAGGAGTCCGACATAACCCTCCATTCTGCATCACATATGGAGGGTATCCATGATGGATTTCCCCACGAAAAAAAAAAAAAAAAAAAATCTCCTCGTAATCAAAATGCAATTGAATATCGAGAGGGAAACTTTTAAAATTTAAAGAGGAATGATGTTAGAAATATATGTACCTATTTTAATAATAAAATTATTGTTGAAGAATTAACAAAACAAAAAACTCTGCACGTACTATAAGCAAAATAAAATATGAATTACACTTTACTTTGCTGATATATATTCAATGTTATTTTTTTAGGCTTTCAATGAACAACATTGAATTTCTAAATAGAGACTGGAGAACGCGTCATATTATATGTCATGAGAAAATTACAGACACACACACGCGCCGTACCGTCACACGGCAGCCGTCGCCATGCCGTAGACATGGGTCCACGCTTTCGTTTATAGATTAGCGATAAGCGCTTCAAAAATGGCCAGAAAAGTAAGAACACAATGACGTTTGTGAGGTTATTTCGAATTAGTATGGTTCAATCATAGCTTATTACTAAGGAAATAAGGTTGAATATGGAACAACCGTTATTGTACATTTCCTATGTCTTTCTGTCATTCGTTGCGTAAGATCGTAAGTGAATGTCAATACAATCTAAGCCGCACTTTATTGCTCGGGAACAAGGCAAAGTTTAGGTTGAAATTTAACCTTATTAAACCTTTACATCGTTTTATTCATTTTATGGTCGGTGCCACATTTGAATATTGTTTTTGTTCGTGACGCCATATCTAGTAGTTGTTGATCAAAGGTCCTATAATACAAATCCGTTGTCTGAGCACCTACACAATCGATAAACAATTTATTTTTATATTACTATTTATGTATTGGAAACACTTTAAGCGAGCTTATTTGTCTGGCTTAGTTGTTCTATTGTTAAAGAACAATACTTTGTTTTGTTACCGAAGGAAACTTCGATTCTTTGGTTGGCAGTTTTTGCAGGAAATAACAGGACCACATGTTGAACACTTTCAATATCGGCCGAATACTGAAACGTCACTCAAAGTTAAACACTATTTAACATTGAGAAGCTCCTAAATTAGTACGCGAAATTTGAATTTAACGGCGTCTCAAATAGTTGCATTTAATATTTAAGTGACGTTTCAGTATTCAGCCGTATGAGTGGCTATTTAATATCGTGAATGACAGCTTCGTCGGTATATCGGTTAGCTTATAAGACTGCAGACCTTGAGGTCTTTGGTTTGTCCATGTAAGAATCGAACACGGGACCTCAACCTATCCGGTATCTAATCCAAACTGTCAACTCGATTTTCATCATCGGCTTGGTGTCTAGATATTCAAAGAAACTCCCTAGATATAAATTTTTTTTATTTAAAAATATACGTAATTCTCGGTAAAATATACGTATTTCTTAATTTTTGGTATATTTAAAAAAATGTTATGTTTGGTGCACCAAAGATCGGATTCAAATCCTGGTAACAACATTGAGTTTTCATTCGTATTCGTTATTCACATCGTCTAGTACGATTAACAAAACAAACAAATAATAAACTGTATGAACAGCATGTATCCACTAACCCGACCTGGACGTGTCTAGTCATAGTGGAATGAGCTCGAAATAATTAAAACTGCATTTATTAATCACTCATTAATATGAACTTCATTGATATACATATAAACAATAGTAATATATAAAAATAAAAAAAACGTGTGCAATTCACACGTGGTAGAAGCGAAACCTTCAAAAATGTTGGCTTCAACTTTATAATGCTTCCTATCTCATTTTCTCCCACGATAAATCTTAGGAATTTATGTGTCTGTCTCTTTTTACTGTCGCTTTTTCGTTTCATCGACTTTCAAATCACAACGATGCTAAAGAAGTTTTCCCTTCAAAAACAGAAAACAACACATAAACAAAGATCGGTAGCCCAACAACGTTACTTTACTATCTCACATATTACGAATGGTAAGCGTAAACTACAGATAAAACAAAAACGAATCAACCTTATCGCTAGCGATTTGATGAAATGTTAACTTAACGGCATCGATACATAGCGAAGGAGCGAAGTTCTTAATTGCCCCCACAAGCTACAACAATGGAGGTTATGGACTGAAGATAAAGGCACATAGATAAACAATTTAGCGGCTTTATTGAATTAGAATATATAATTGATATTATTATCCGTCCTATTGTATGGAATTGATTTGAGCTTCCGTTTGTTTTGCTTTTCAATTATTATCATATTATCTCGATACACTTACCGATTTAATCATCTCGATATTTCCGTAAACTTTGCATTCATCACTCTTTACTTAATTACCTGGAAATAGAAAAACAATTGATAAAAACAATTTGTTCATACAAATTATAATTATTAATTCGTTTGCTCGCGGTTTCACCCGCGTAAGTACCGTTCCCGAGTGAATACGGAAACAAAATGTAGGCTATGTTACTCGCTGACAATGTAGCTTTCCATTGGTGAAAGAATTTTTAAAATCGGTTCAGTGGTTAAGGCTTTTAACTTTTACAAACAAACAAAACAAAGTCACATTCGCATTAATAGTATCAGTAAGGATGTTATCTACGTCATTTTAGATAACATTGATGACAACAGAGATAACAATTATCTTATCTCGTATTATTTATCTTTTAATTTACAAAGGGCTGTCTTAAAAATATTATCTATTCATAACAACAAGTGACGAATCCTTTTGGTCTCCGTCCTTATTCGACGCTTAAAAATACAGATATCTCTTTAAACTCACAACAATCCATTCTATATATAATCTAAAAAAAACAACATCAAAATCGGTTGACAGTCAGCAAAGAGAGCGAAAAAAAATATGATAAAGTTAATATTTTTTGAAAGATGCGTCTGTTGGTCGAATATACGATTATTATCGTTTAGCAATGCCGGTGAATTCCTCGGCGCATTCGAAGTCCGGTCGCTACAGACGAAATGCAAAACCAAAAAACATCAACTAAAATACCTAAAAAAGCCTTGATATCACTTAAAAGGTAATAAAATTAAAAGAAGCGAGAATTTTTCTCTTAAAGATACATTCTTTTTATATTTATTGTTAGGAGCTTAGTAAAGGACTTAACTTTTTTATTTAATAATACTCTAATATTTTTGTCGTTTAAATAACAAAACAATTTCTTAAAAGACAAAGAGGTTTATATTCAATATTCGAATCCCGTTTTCATTGAAACGAAACTACATTATACACAAAATAGGTTATTTTTTTTATTTTGTTCCGAAACACAACCCTCTTTTCCTGGATAACTTCCAAAACTCGATAAAACGATGTAGCCCGCAAACACATGCATGGAATTATGCATAAGGTCGTTACCAAAGAGTTTTTCTGAACCTCCTTTAGTGAAATTACTACATGACGGTACATTAATTTGTAATGCTATATATATTGTTCTGTTAATTTTATGTCATTTAGGAATTATTTTGCAACAAATATACAACCTGAATATTTACAATAAATAGTTTTTTATTTTTCAATGAACTCTCTTCATCAATCAATAAACACGACTATATATGTAGGTTTTAGGTTTTCTCTATATAGGCATGGGTATCTAAAACACAACTTTTCTGTAAATCAACTTGGTACAATACTAAAGTGTTCATTTGCATCCTTTATATTGCTATTTAATTGAAAGTTTTGATACTTAAATTTTAAATTTGGAGCTGATGGTGACGGTATCTACCTAACTGATTTCTGCTTAGCCAAGTGTGACGAAGATATTGTTGTGGACAAAGGTATGCGCATGCAAACTCAGACGCATTCTCCTTGTCCGATGAGAGATAAAACGACGGGACAGACATCAGATGCAGTACTAAAAGTTTTTCGAAGGTAAGAGAGTGTAATATTGTATATTAAATTAACTTCGACCAGCCACTGATAATCTTACAAACGGATAGCTTTTTTATTTGGTCGCGTTTGGATTTGAATCTAGTGATTATGGATCAGCAACTTTTTAAGATAGCTACATAACAACGGGCCAATTAGCTTGCCACTATTTATTATTTCACGTATTATTCAAACAAAACAATGCAAAACAATAGTCGTAAAACCTTGAATTGTTAAAATCAATCTGAGCTTCTAAACTGAACACATGTATAGAAATTTTTATAAATGCAAATAGACTGCTGTTTGCATACAGTACCTACTGCTCGGAATACGCCTCTTGCATACTGAAATAGGCTCATTTGAGATAAATGGTCCAGGCGATACTAGGTTTCATTGCATACAATATAAGCACCATATTTGAATGAATAACTTAAATTCTGGTTACAGCTGGTTGATATATTGTTATGTTTGTTTGTCGAGGTTTGTCTGAAACAGGCTTCGATCTAGAATTTGTGCAGTTTACGTCCGGCATTGTTTTTACATTAGGTAATAAATTACTTGTTTTTGAGTTACGTCGCACCGACTATTATTTACATAACAAATGGACTGTGTGATATAATAATATTTATAAACACAACTTACAAATCGGAATATGGACGTTTCGTTTTAAAACTTTTAAATGGAACAATCTTGTATTTAAACTTTTTCGAAACAATATTTTGCGTTTCAATTTACGAAGTTAAAGTAGCAACAACAATAGTTTATAATATTTTTGTACTCATTTAATGAACATGAACGCGAAACCGGAACGAAATAAAAACTATTGGAAAAAGAAAACTTCTTTAAAAGTACGTCGATTAAACGATAGAGCCATTGAAGCCGTATAATCGGCCTTTACCTCAATACATTCGAGGAAAATTTCTATTAGAAAACTGTAAGAAATAATGTTACCGGTGACAGATACAAGTGTTCACGTCGCGTACAGATAAATCGGCTTCGAGTCGTTTTTGCTTTTGTAGTGGTGTAATACACACAGTGAAATAAACCGGAATAAACCAGTTTGTGATAGCTATGCCATGCCTCGAATTCATATCATACCTATACAGAAATTAAGAAGTGTTTTGTTTTTTTATTTTGAAGTAGGTATTTCCAGGGCGAAGAAGAGAACTTAAATATAATATTAAGACGAATTTTCGTTAAGATACGTATTTTAATGGATGAAAGCGGGGTTGAGAATGAGTAATAGAATATCTGAAGTTAAAGAATTTCACGATAACAAAAATGATGTATTTATCTGCTGACGGTACACTACTACAAACGCAGAAACGCCTTCAAGCGGATTCGACTGTACAATGACTAGAAGTATTGTCAATATTTCTAAGATTCAATAAATTTTCTTTTTCTTGTACCAAATATTTATTAGTAAATTGGGTAATGATTCGTCAAACATAACTCATTTTAATATTACTGTTTTGATGGTGACCATTTACAACTAGAATGTACATTTCATCATCCCTTCCGAAGCGAATTTAAACAATAAACAGTTATTTAAATAAGATACACTACAATAGTATCGTGTTAATGCGACTGCTATTTGATTATTACGAATGAACACAGCACATGAGCTCTTCAGTATTCCATAAGTACACGTTTCCTTTGAAGCCAATGTTTCAGTCATCTCACGCGAGTGGATGCTGGAGAGTCGAGGGCGCCTTTGATTGCTGGATGAAATGAAAAAGTAAATACGAGACTGTAATAAATAAAAAGAGACGAATACAAAAAAGCGCTGTGATAATAATAATAAAAGTAATGTACGAGGAAAACAAAAACATGTGTTATACTCGTTATTTTTATGTAATAAACAAAATATAAAGCAAAAGAAATTCCTTAGAAACTGAATTTACTTTTTATTATTATAGAAATAGAATATGTCTGCTAGTCATGTACCATTACCATCGAACATCAAACTAAAAATAATGAAAATGCATATATTAAAATTATTATTTAAAATTATTAAATTAAAATTATTAATTATTATATATATATTTAATTAAGAAAATAATTAAACCGTTTTCAAATTCCTGTCCACGGACAATATATTAATTATTGTATCAACACTGTACAATGTACGTACGTACCGTTCATGTCCAGAATGTTCCTGTCGAATTTAAAATGTAACTAATTTAAACTTTGGCTTGGAATTATAAAATATTGTTTCTATTTTTTATATTGGTCTAAAAATTACTAAATAAAATTGTAATCTAGATGCTTTCTGGGACTCGAACCCAGGAGTTTGATCTGCGACCTTATAATTAGCCACTAGAGTTCACTAGACCAATAACGCAGTCGTTTTCTATTGTTAAATAGTACACAATTTGTTTAGGTAACATCGCTACATATTATAAGACTAAGTTAAGATTATTATTTTAGATATTACAAAATACTGATAAGAAAATACCGCACATAACTACGCAGACGACGTTATAAGTTACTTTGAAGCTTTATATTTTCGACGTGGGTTATAAAATAAACTCCAGCTTACGGTTAAGGAAACTCCAGCTTAAATTTTGAAATACCTTTTTAAATTTACCTTACGTTCACTAAGATAAATGAAAAGAAATGTGAAATATTTTTCATTTTATTTTTAGCCATTATGAATTAAAATTTAAACATAATGAAATAGCAGTGTACTACATAACAGTGCACGACGTATAGTAGTAAAGGACATTATTGTGTATTCGTATAAGCATTGACGTACATACATACCATTAGCTGGCTTAATTAAGCTAGTTACGAATGTTATCCCAACTATACAGGTGACACTGTCGTTCCCCCCCGCGTGGGATCTCCACCTTGTCGTGGTGGGGGGGCTCAGTACCCGTGGTAAGGTCGGCCACGGGGAAGCTAAGAGGGATCCCGGACGTGGGGCGCTCCTCGTGGGCCTCACGAGGAGGCTAGCGTTGGATGCGCCCAGGGGGCGGGTGCGGGGAACAGTTCTGTCTGTCCCTCGCAGTCGGGAGTGATCGCGGGAGGAGAGGCGTGTCGGTGTTGCGTTGCCGCGCGCCCTATCTCCCGCGACCAAATGGGGGCGCACCATTTGTGCGTTGCGGTGGGGCCGCAGAGGAAGAGGAGATGCGGTGTTGTCAGGTTGCCGTCCTCCCTGTCCTCTGCGGCCGCTGGGTGTGTCGCTGTGGGGGACGGTTCTGTCCATCCCCTGTAGCCGGGAGCTGTCGCGGGAGGAGAGGCGTGTCGGTATTGCGTTGCCGCGCGCCCTATCTCCCGCGACCGAATGGGGGCGCACTATGTGTTGCGTTGCGGTGGGGCCGCAGAGGAAGAGGAGATGCGGTGTTGTCAGGTTGCCGTCCTCCCTATCCTCTGCGGCCGTCAGGGTGTTTTTTGGCGGCGGAGCCCAACACCTTCATCCGTCGCCAAGGAGCTTGTGGCCTTCGGGCTATCCGTCGGGGTGTCAGGGTGGAATGCTCACGCGATCCCTTGGCACCCCCATAAAGGCGGTGAAGTATACGCTGTGGTTTTAGTGGGTATTACGGCCTTGCACTTCAGCCGTCGAGTCCCACATAACCCCCCGCTTTTCACCTTGCGGGGGGTATGCGCAAATGCATTTCCACAGCGAAAAAAAAAAAAAAAAAGGTGACACTGTCGTTAAATAATAATAATTGTTTTGTGGGACAATTTACACATTTTCACAACAGAAACTAAGAATATGCCCAAAAATATTCAATTGTAAAATTACAAACAAATTAGTTAAGATATTTTGTGATAGTACCTACCTTAAACTATTATAAGCATTGCAATTGCATAGGTTCTAGTTTATTTTAATATTAAGGTTTTTTGTGTCGCGCATTTGCCTACCAATTTGATATTAAAAAAATTGTGTCTTTTTGTAATGTCGGTAAGGACTTTGTTCTAGCTCGTCTGGGTAGCAAACTCCCACTCTTCAGATATTCGGCCGTGAAACAGCAGTACTTAGCTTTGTTTTGTTCAGGTTTGAAGGGTGACTGGGCCAGTGTAATTACAGGCACAGGAGTAATACCATCTTAGTTCTCGAGGTTGGTGGCGCGTTAGTGACCACTTAGATGACTCCATATGCTCGTCCACCTACCTATTCTACAAAAAACACCTATAAGCCATAAATAAAACGTTTTGCTCGGATATTTAAGTTATAACCGTTTTACAAACACATCCGCAGTAATGCCGTGGTTTTTATGAATACCCACTCCAGCCTCGTTCCAAGGCCTCGTAATAACGCTAAATGCCTTCTCGATACTCCATTGACCCAATTCTTCTTCGTGCTTCCCTTTGAACTTCCGAAATGTTTGCTTTCTCAATTAAGCGGATAAAATTGTTCCGATAAAAAATTTGCTGCGAAATGAGATAATTTTTCCTTATTTTTTCTTTTTTGATGAAATGACAAATTGTAACCTATCAAAGGCATTTAAATTCCATTTCGAAGTATTACACTTACTTATCGATAGTCAAATTATAATATAATAATAATAATAATAGGCCTCCAGACCGGTTTTGGCCACGACGGCAAGTCTCAAGAGAGAATAATCATTATATTAATCGTAACTAAATACTATTAAAAAGGCAAGGAAGTTTTTTTAAAAAAAAATGGTCGAAAAGTAATTGTAGAAATACCCTCACCTGACAACAAAATATTTATATAAGTATTTTTTTATTCAAATTATTCTATAAACGGATAAAGAAGGATCAAAAAGAAAAATAATTGCAATTATTCCAACGTAATTTTCTGAAACAAAAATGTTGGTACATTGTATAATATTTAAATAAAAAAAAACGAGGCGCGACTTTAAGAGCAACAGGAGCTTTAAGAGTCACTTGGGATTAATTAATTTTTTTTTATAAAATGTATGTTTTAAGTCCAAGGTAGCTTATTTTTAACCGACTTCAAAAAAAGGAGGAGGTTATCAATTCGTCTGTATGTTTTTTTTTTTTTTTTTTTGACGTTGTTACCTCATATCTTTCGACTGGATGAATCGATTTCGATGATTTTTTTTTTATTTGAAAGGTGGTGCTTTCCCATTGGTCCCATTTTTTTTTGGTTCAGTTTTGACAGTGGAATCCATGAGAAAACCATATAAGTCGTAAATTTGCATGAGGTATGTGCGCGACAAATGGACGAATAACTCGATATCTATTCAACGGATTTCGATGATTTTTTTTTTATTGGAAAGAGTGTACTTCAAGGCTTGTTTGATGATAGTTTGGTTAGATTCTGATTATAGAATCCATGACAAAGTAACGGAAATCTTCAATTCTTAGTAGCAAACTAACGATACACGGCCGAATCTTTTATGGGCTATCTAGATTTTTCATTTACCTACCATAATATCGTTATGATCAAGTAATTGTAGTACTATTGTATAAAACACTTCTTTATATACCGTCAATAGTTTTCGCAGCGCACGCGAAATAATAACTTTTATAGGCAACAGTTTGATACGTTGGGTTACATTGCTCCATTTTAAGTAGGGATCTATAAGATTTTGAAAATATAATATAGCCTATGTTACTCGGTAAGGACGTAGCTTTCTAAGGGTGAAATAATTTTTAAAATCGGTCGAGAAGTTTTTGATTTAATTCGTAATAAAAAATCAAACAAAAATCAAATCTTTCCTCTTTATAATATGAGTTATGCATGTAAGCATTAGTATATATGTATATGTTTGTAATTGAAACATATTTGAACATCTCCTAAAAGTTGAGACCAATTTTGAAAATTATATATATATATATATATATATAGAATCGTATATGTACTCTTATATACAGGTTATATTTATGTATATTTATATATTGATTACTAGTGTTTTCCCGCGGTTTCACCCACGTAGTTAACGTTCCCGTGGGAATATGGGGACTAAATGTAGCCTATGTTACTCCCTGATAATGTTGCTTTCCATTGGTGAAAGAATTTTTTAAATCGGCTTAGTGGTTTAGGCGTGAAAACGTCACAAACACCCTTACTTTCGCATTTATAATATTAGTTAGGATAATATAGATACTTCCCCTTTTTTTAATATACAGACATTCCGTCATATTTTTTAGGTGAAGAATGGTATAACACAACATCTATAAACATACAGTTTATTTAATTATTACTAGAAATAATTATTTGATTATGTTATGGCTGCCCAACACCCCACCAACTAAATCTATTTAATCAAAACATGTTAATTTATATTCATACATTTAACCATATTAACTAATATTTATTAATTAAGTACCAAAATGCATTTTTCTTTACGTTTCACTGTTTTAGATTAATATATTTAAATAATAATATAAACGGCGCTGTCTCATATGAGCTGCACGTTTAGTAGGTCTACCCATATTCTACCAAATTAGTGAGTGTACTTCAGATTCACTAAAAATCGAAAAATAAATAAAAATTTTAACAAAACAAAAACCGACTTCATAAGAAAAACAAATTAATATGCACTAAAAAGTAAAAAAATAATTGCGTATTCTTCTATAATTAGATAATTAACTTACTATTTTCTACTCATCAATATGTAGGTACGAATGAGTTGAGTGGTTGATAACGTATTTACAATTATTGTTATTTTTGGAGTCGATGTCAGCTAAGGAAACACTATAATATACCTAGCAATAATAATACGGGAATCTTTTAAAAACAAACAAAAACATACACATTACAAATCGACTTTTATTCGCCTCGTAAAGTTGCGCGTGTGACACAAGCACATCTCGCCTATAACTAACTATGTATGTAGTTATAAACCCACCTTGGCTGACATCGACTCCAAAAGTAACAATAATTGTAAATACATTATCAACCACTCAACACATTCGTACCTACATATTGATGAGTAGAAAATAGTAAGTTAATTATCTAATTATAGAAGAATACGCAATTATTTTTTTACTTTTTAGTGCATATTAATTTGTTTTTCTTATGAAGTCGGTTTTTGTTTTGTTAAAATTTTTATTTATTTCAGCAGTATTATAAGTAAATAAATGTAGGTAGGTATATTAAGAATAAAAGTACACACGTTACGTATGTCGGTTCAAACAATTGTATAACCATCGCAGTCGACTTGCAGCTCTTCTTTTATCGTCTATTGTATTAGCTGTGAATTTAAAGACGTAATAATCATAACAATTTTATCAAAAAAAAAACACCGGTCAAGGCCGGCCGTGTGACCGTGTGTACTTTAAAATTATAATAAAACAGTATTTTATTGCTATTTATTATTATAATTATCTATTATAATGCCAAAGTCTCTACTTATATTCATCATCATCATCATTACTTATATTACTACTACTATATACATCTCTTATAATGCCAAAGTCTATGGGCGTTGGTGACCAAGTATGGTTTTCATTAGATTGCCCATATGGTCGTCCGCCTACCTATGCTATAAAAAAGACTAACTAGCGTCTGAGTGAGACACAGGCTCGTCTCAGTTTAGGTTTAATAAGTACATAGTTATAATGTAACCAATAAAATGTAAAAGACATTATTGTTTTTTTAATATAAAATAAAATAAACATACACCTCACGTGATACATCGTAAACAGTTTATGGGTCTTATAATAAACTAAGTTTCCTAGACAGCTCGACGCTCGTTCATAAAGTCTCAACCACAGCCTGTGGTGCGGAGTTTAACTCACAGCTCGTCAAGACTAAGAGTTTATAATAACTGTAATGTTAATACGGTTTAGTTAGTTAAGTTAATATGTTCTACTAAATCCTGGGTAGTTGTATCCTTAGTCTATATATCTATCCTTCTATATATATATGGGGTTGTAACGAATGTTATATTATTTTTTTAGTATACACTGAACGAAATTGATAATTAAATAGAATGAGGTAAAAGTGTTTAGTGGACCACTAGAATGTAAGTCATAGAAATAGCGGTGGGGACAGTTTGTTGATCCAGATAACTCAGTGTTGAGTTTTATGTACACAGTTGTACCTAACATACATATTAAGTACCGTATGTAAAAATAACATGCAATATACAATTAAATATTAATAAAAAACACTATTTATAATATATAAATTATGACATAATATTTTAGTTTAGTTATTTATTAAATCATAATATACATAACATATTTTTTTAGACATGTAATTTGACAAATGTTTTTCTTAATATAAAATGATGGCTTCCTATGAAATAAATAAAATAAATAAATAAATATTTATTTACAGATTTATAATTGTCATTGATTTTAAGACCTATGATAAAAAATGTTACTGAGTTTCTTTCGCTGGTTCTTCTCTGGGCTGGGTGTTTCTTTCCGTACCAGTGGTAGTTTCTAGTTTGAATTTAAAAAAAGTAAGTAAGTGATGTTTCTAACTTTCTATGTTGAATAAAGTATTTTGATTTTGCTTTCTAGTCAAACAGCTTCTTTTTATTGTATAGGTAGGCGGACGAGCCTATGGGTCACCTGACGATAAGTGGCCACCAACACCCATAGACAAGTGCTTTGTAAGAAATGTTAACCATCACTTACATTGCCAATGCGCCATCAATCTTGGAAACTACGATATTATGTCTCTTGTGCCTGTAATTACACTGACTCACTCACCCTTCAAACCGGAACACAACAGTACCAATTACTGCTGTTTTGCGGTAGAATATCTGATGAGTGGGTGGTACCTACTCAGATGAGCTTGCACAAAGCTCTACCACAAGGTAAAGTCTATTAAAATACGATCGTAGTTTATTGTTTATACAAAACCGTTACCCATTCATATAATCATTATTTATCATGACTGTACCTACACACATAATATTACAATGCATAATATTTTATTTTTCATATAAATAACATAATTTTAAGCGCAGCGTTAAAGGATTAAATATATTATTTTTTTCTTACCCTTCAACTGAGCTAATATGCTTTTAAGTAGAGAGGTGCTACAGGATTCGAGTGGCGATAAATTGAAACGTTCATTCGGCACAGACTTAAAAGGGTCTTTAAAACTAAAAGGGCACGAAATACCTCAATCGCGGACTATTATCGTAAATGTCCACGGTTTAAATACTCATGTAATTACGAGACGAATTAAAAAAAAATCCATTAGCGGAATGAAGGATATACTTACAATTTCAACGATTCGCTTAATTATAAGTTATTAAAAATCCACTTTAATTTATACATGTTTGTATAAACAATGTCGGATGTCAGCCGATTATATACAAATCAGAGTTGACATTAAGACGAGTTTTTAAATTGGAATTTAAACTTTGACCCATACAATTATGTATAATTTTAATACTTGAAGAAAAAAGGAAAGACTACATCGGGATTTAATTTTATTAAACGCACACCGAGATGGCCCAGTGGTAAGAACGCGTGAATCTTAACCGATGATCGTGGGTTCAAACTCGGGCAAGCACCGCTGAATTTCATGTGCTTAATTTGTGATTATAATTCATCTCGTGCTTTACGGTGAAGGAAAACATCGTGAGGAAACCTGCATGTGTCAAATTTCATTGAAATTCTGTCACATGTGTATTCCACCAACCCGCATTGGAGCAGCGTGGTGGAATAAGCTCCAAAACCTTCTCCTCGTAAAGAGGAGAAGAGGCCGTAGCCCAGCAGTGGGACATTCACAGGCTGTTACTTTACTTTACTTTAAACGCACATCAGGAGCTCATTGTTTGTAGAAAACAGAAGGAAAATTAAAAAAAAAGAAATATAATAGCATTCCTGTTTGTTGAAAGGTTTCATAAAAATATTAGATGTTCTACATTTGAGTATTATTAATTACACGTCTTGCATTACAATTAATTTAATTAAACAAAGGCTTCTATTATATTTAATATGAATCCTTTTAATAAAATACTTCTTGGAGTTTAATTAAAGATTTTTTAATCTGAATTCACTAGCTGAATAAAATTATGATTTGCTGGAGTTTCTTTGCACTATAAAAAAACCGTAATTGATACTTTCTGTCGGAACTTCGAAGGCTTTAAGCGAAGGACGTCGTTACAAGAAATAATAAAAAAAACTAACGATTTTTGTTATAAGGTTTAATGAAGCGTGTTCAAAAAATCGACATAATATAGTTCTTAGACTGATTTGAAAATGAGTTAATTATTACTTGAGGCGAAATAAAAATCATTAAATTTTCATTTACTCTTTCGAAGCAACAAAACGGTAATTATTCAAAGCTAAGTTCGTTACCCTCAGTTCATCCCCTGGGAAATACATACGTAACGGCGGGCCGGCGGCTAGATGCACAGGGGAATGAAAAGAACTAATCAATAGTTGCTCGCCAGACACCAAACATTATCGCCTCGCTGGCGCAGCGCAAACGGAGCTTTTTATTAACTATCCCAGGTACGGTCCCCAGTCGGTTGAATGTTTTTTTGACGTGACAACGTCTTATAAATTGGTTTGCCGGGTGACGCTTCAAGAAACTGCGTTACGCTCCGCTCACGTTATGCGCTCACAATGAGAGCGAGTGAGAGGCACGCGTCTCTTCCACTCGGGCATGGTTACTGGTTAGCCCGCCTAAGAGCGAGAGAGACAGACATAAAAAGTGAAATCCAGTGCGAGATTCTTTGTATAAATTAATGTTTTAAATATAATTCTTTGTATAAATAAATGTTTTAAATTGTTACTATTATTTCATCCTTCTTCCTACTATACGAATGAATATTCACATTAAAATTATTTTACCACTCAAAGTCGTTGTCACGTAAAACTTTCGCCCGTATACCGACTTTACAGGCAACCACTTTTTTTTTAATAAATGAAACATTCTCTCTCATGTGTGCGCTCAGTCAGCGCACACATTATTATGAAGTAACGTGTCGGTCGGTTAGTGTACAATAGTGAAGGCAACGTTTCCATCGTGTGGTTGTATACATTGCTAGTCTATACAAATACTGCTTAATAAATAATTTGATTGTTATATACAAAATTACTAACTATACATACATTAATATGTTGTTTGGGAAACATTGTGATATTGCTTATTTTCATTGTATTTTTATGTAAGAAAGAAATAAGTTGGTCGAGTGGGGAACAACTCGACAATACATATTTACGTCCGGAGACTTCATAACGAGCCACGCAGCTCCCCTGACATTGTCTCCGGCCTCCCTTCTTTTTTATGTACCCATAATTCCCCTACCTTTAGTAACCGAAACGACTGCCTCGACGTATTCGCCTCAGTCCTTACTGCTCTTTTTCATATCTTTGCTATAACGTTTCCTTGTCCCTTTATTGTTATTAGACTGCGGCTTTAATTATTTATCTTAAGCTCAAGTGATTATTATTTGTAAAATTGTCGAATCATCTGCGAAGGAATCATGAGAATCTAATGTCATTAGTTATTATTTAATTTTTTGCAATGATATGAAATACGAGTATTTAATATTTTTCATTGAGTTGTGTTAAAGCTATCTATAGATTATTTTTCATATTTAGACATTATTAATTACAAAAATGAGCCGAGATTAATGTTCAAAATCTCGAAAAGCATCATCGGGTTGTACATCTCGTGCTGGTTGAAGAAGAAAAATAAACTCAGCGCGCGATGGTAAATTTAGTTCTAAATGCTACCCGATATAAACGCTATTTACGCCAAAGACATTTGCACAACTGAGCAGTGGTAGCGAGTAATCCTCTAAATAACGGTACTGAAGTAATGCCGGCAATACATACTTTCAAGTTATAAGCAATCTTGGATCATATTTCGTTACATAAGTTTTTACGAGTGACCGACCAGATATGAACTGATATGAAGGACTTTTCAAGTTAAAACATTACCCGCCATATTATATCCAATTAAACTGGAGTAATGTGACGGAAGAAGATCCAAAGCTTTATCCTTAATAGGCGAGAATACTTCTCCTCAGCAATGGAACATATATCAGCTATTACATTGTGAATTAAAGAGATTATCAAAAAAAAAAAAACGTATCCCAGAATCATTTTTACGACATCTTAAAAGAAAAGTCACAATTGCATAAACGAAACGCTCCAACGCGCAAACAAGCTACGACCGTATAAAATCACATCGTGTACACGAAGCGATAATTTTTACAACGTTCAACTCCAATTTAGCGATAAAAGTCCAAATGCGTCCTTTTAGCTACTCATGTATTATTCAAATGATTCACGCTGAATTGGCTTTTATTTGTGTATGTGTGTACATAACACGAGAAAGAGAGCTTTTCATTGGAATTTAAAGATGTCCTCATTTAGGGATATTGCTTTGACATTCATAACAGTTTATAGATGTAAGGACCAACGCGTGTACGGTGCGCGAAGATAAGTTTGGGAAACATCAAGGTTCTATTATATATTACATTACAATTTAAAAGACAGTATCTTACTTTAATTTGCTTCTTTATTTATAAAATATATAGGACGGGCATGTGGACCACCTGCGGATAAGTAGTAAATTCTTCCAACGCCAATAGACATTAGCGCTGTAGGAATCTATTTTGGTTGTTACATTACTTTTACTTCAGCCAACCACACTTCAGCTACAAAAGGCATTTAGCCTTGCTCCATACACTAAAATATATATTCATAATCAATTTTCTAAGACAGAATATTTTATATAAACAAAGAAAGTATTACTGATTAAGGAATGGATAAGCGGAACTATGTCCTTGGGTTTCTGACCCTTTGTTTAAAATTGACGCAATAAAATACCAAGTAAGTGGTAACACTTAATATTTTCCACGCTAATAAAATTATTCAAATAACAAATGTTGAACTGAAACGTGGACGGAATGGAAGAAATATCGTAAAAGTGGATACATGTATCGGCTAAAGCGTTCCCGGAATGGCCATTCTCTCGGGGCCATCTCGATGCAAATCCCCTGCTAAAGCTCTCTTCAATGGACGTATATTTGAATTTTTCACAACACCTTGGACTTTAATGGAAAATAGGTAAACAGAATTCATTCTCCAAATACAAATACACGAGCTTCGTGTTATTTTTATTAAATGATTTCGCTTTATTAAATTAAAAATCTGTGACATACGACAATAATGGCTTGTTACGAAAAACGCATACGTTTTCTTTCCAAAATTTAACCTGATCGTTACACAATGAACGAAAAGAACAATAATTCACAGCTTCGATATATTCAAGCTTCGCACGCGAGCATGTTTTTGAGTTCACCCGGAATGGATGTATGTACATACATAATTAATCTCGTAGTGGTATATCGGGCCGGCCATTTATTGCACGCACGAAGCTAGTTATGTACGAAATAGGAGAGGAAATGGTTCATTAATAAACATGGTTTAGAAATTTTACGTCCTGTCTGTCCGAATGTAGAGCAATAACGAAATATATTAGCTATATGACCTCTGATTTTGGAATTTATTGCTACATTATTGGTAATGTTTTTATTATATAAACAAAATTTTTAACAAAACAAAAACCGACTTCAGAGGAAAAACAAATTAATATGCACTAAAAAGTTAAAAAAATAATTGCGTATTCTTCTATAATTTGATAATTAGTTAATTATACTATTTTCTACTCATCAATATGTAGGTACGATTGTGTTGTGTGGTTGATAATGTAGTTACAATTATTGTTATTTTTGGAGTCCCAGGTAACAAACACAAAAAAAACATACAGACTAATTGATAACCTTCTCCTTTTTTTTGAAGTCGGTTAAAAACACAAGGCATTATTTATGTGGGTGATTGTGAACGACGAAAATCTTTACAACTATGGTGTTTACCAAGTTAAAGCGTGTTCCAATCGGAAATTCATCAAGCAAGACCAATTTTAATTTCAACACTTTTGGTCAAAATAATTGTCTACCGGAAACAGATCGGATTTAGAGTTTAGTCTACTGCACAAAGTTAAATTCAAAATAAGTCATTTTGTTAACTTAAATTATTGAACACTAGCGACCCACCCCGGCTTCGCTCGAGTAGCACAGTAACTATTCCTAAAAAAGACAGCGGCATGGTATCTCGCAGTGGCTACCGCCCCCTCGCCCCTCATAACCGCCCTCCACATCATACATGCGCGCACAAATACTTATTTGGCTACAACACTAATACTTACATTTTAAATATCGCTATATCTTTTGAATGAAACGTCCGAATTGAATAATTCAAAAAGTTCTAGAAAGGTATTGAATTCGTCCTGAATATGAAGTAATTGATTTTGATAAGGATTAATACCAAGGTACAAAATAAAGAGATTTTAAAGCGACGGCATTTTAATTTAAAAAATAAATAAAAGAAAACACTTATTGTGAGATAACTACAATAGTTAGACATAATATGGTGACGTGATATTTTTTGTAGACAATTATATATTCTGCAAAGTGGTAGTACATTGTTTTGTTCTATAATTAATAGTTTTCGCAGCGCACGCCGTGTAAGGATTTTTTTGGGTCATTTTTATACACCTTGGGTTACATTATTGGACTTTTAGTAAGGATGCTTAATTTTTTTTAAAATGTTATATAGCCTATAACCTTCATCGATAAATGTACTATCCAATACTTAATGAATTTTTCAAATCGGACCAGCGGTTCCTGAGATTAGCGCGTTCAAACAAACAAACAAACAAACTCTTCAGCTTTATAATATTAGTATAGATTTTTGAATAGTTCAAACTTTAACGATGTTATCACCGTAATTCTATCCTATCACCTATGTTATCGTTAATATCGAACTTCAAACAATAATAATTTCCAAAAACGTAGGTTTGTCACTAGTGCAAAGAAAATTATACTTACACATATGTATAATGATTTGTATAATGATTGACACAAAAGTCAGATATGTATAGGTGTTATTTATACAGGGTGTTAGTCATTCAATTTCAAAGTAACATGTCAAGTCCTGAGTCGGTAGTTAGTAACTTTCTACGCCGCAGAGCGACTACAGCGAACCGCAAATATGTTTTATATTAGATCCTTTATCGTGGTGCCTTCGAAAGTCAGTGTAGGTTAAAGTGAAAGCAGTTTTTACTTTTTTTGTGGCAATGTTAATGTAACTTTAGTGAAAGTCTGACTGGTTTCCTTACAAGATTTATATTGAAATTTTAGTATTTTTTTAATCGTGCTATTATGTAAGTCATTGTTAGGATCGATACTATAAAAGTATAATATTATGTGGCATAAATACATCGGGTTTAAGATACTTATTTACTGCAACTCGTTCATGGTGTCTAATTTAATTAACTTTCATACATTCGTTATATACTGCATGGTACAATTCATTTACGATTTGATTTTGGTTTAAAAAAAAATACGTGGGAGCGCCTGAGAGGTTGCGAAATGAAGGAGATTAA
Source organism: Nymphalis c-album (assembly GCA_963151315.1). Lineage (NCBI taxonomy): Eukaryota > Metazoa > Arthropoda > Insecta > Lepidoptera > Nymphalidae > Nymphalis > Nymphalis c-album. The sequence continues at coordinate 6,837,332 of OY720607.1, read as the reverse complement.
GAATATTTACTTGGTACTATCGTAATTAGGAACTCATTAAAAATATCCATGATAATCCCACAAGAGTCATAGTAAAATGGATGCAAGTAACTGGTCAAATCCACAATAAAAGACCAAATTTTGCCTCTAGCTACTTTTATTTGACACAATGTATCATAACCTTACTAATAATCTAAGATAAGTCCTAAAAATATCACTTATCTTTCAATATCAATCTTTTTTATAATAAAAGGCAGCTACAGCTTATTAAGTCAGACAAGCAATATCTTCTGTAGATAATAATGCATCTATGAAGCATTCGCTTTAAATTAAGGAGATCACTCATCATTCGCATCTCTCTCTATTATTATTCGTGCCAAGTTCTCTCAGCCGCTTGGAAGCGACAGGATAGGGCCAGTTACCACTTGAATGTTTGGCACAACGGCCGTAAATGGAGAAACTTTAGAAAACAATACGTTTAATTTTCAATGTATTTTATACGAATAGTCTAAACGGTAAAAACTTGAATGAGTCATTATTGCAAACGGAACTGTTGCGAGATACATTAGTCATAATTTTTATATTGTAATGTCATTTTAACAAGACATATCTACGTATTATCAATGCATGTTATAATTTTTTAAATATACTACTTCTATAATAACGAAGGCATACATTAGATAAGGTCCTCCAGACCGATTTCGGCCACGGCGGCCAATCTCAAGAGAGATTAGCCAACTGCGCAGGAAATATTATAGTGCACAAGTGTGTGCGCAAACACAGGTGCACTCTCTTTTCCTTAGCTCTCATAATCCGATCGGAACGGTGATCATTGTGATTTTTTTATACGAGCCGGCCGTAACCCTAGAACCTCCTAAGGTATCCCAATATGTACCCGTATAAAAATTTTCTATTAAAGATGTTCCAAAATTAAACAATAAGTTTCCTATCTATATAATCTTAAATTTGACGATAGAATTCCCTGAAATTTCGATATTGAATTGTGACGCTAATAAAAAAAAAAACAAAACCCAAATAAAAGATAGACCATCTCTCCATCTGTAAGTCTGTGAAGATTTCCATTAAGAGGAAACATTAATTACAATCGTTATTCTCAGAATACTTCTCAATATTATTAAACAAAAGTTCATGACCCCAAGTTGCTAGAATAAAAAATCCGTACCACGAAGTATGTTAAATTGATACGAATTATTTAATATTTCTTTCTAAATCATGACAAAAAAACTATTTATAAATATTAACGAATTCATGGAACTTAAACAGGGCAGGAAAATTATGAATTTAATGTTAAAATAAAGATTACGAACTACTTTCCTTTGAACATATATTATTTTTGCGCAATCCTTCCCATATGACAGTAGACGTTTATACATATAATAAAACAGTTTAAAAATGCTATCGATTTAATTAACAATAACATTAAGTTACTAAATAGTTTTCAAAATTAATTGAATATACCTAGCTACATATATACCTACTTATATAATATAAATGTAATCAGTTCATTTTTAATCAAGTATACTAATAGCGAATAAAAGGCAAAGCTAACGAAGACGACCATTAATAACCCCACGACAAATTCACGTCAGAGTGTTCCTCGGGCGCCTTAACATTCTTTAATTAACCCGACGCGGACCGGGACTGTGAATTAAAAGGGATGGTATGAGATAACTCGTCGCTTCATTTGTCTTTATCTCGCAGAGCAAGAATCGCGGGCAGCTGGATAAAAGCAATTTGGAAATATTTAATTCAGAATTGTTGCGCCAGATAAAATAATACGGATTACGTAAAAAAGAAAAGTTGCAAAAAATCACGTACTGTTAATAAATAATATATAAATATTTATTTATTGATATAGAAATACCGGTGCCATTGTTAACGTTTCCTGTTAATAAATTCAAGTATTAGAAAACTAAAAACATACATAACATCCGGTCAGCAACAAATAAACATCATAATATGAGCAATGCATGTATGTATCAATAACTACAACAGGCAGGAAGCACACCCACGGCCATTGCAGAAATTAGATATAACCACGCTATTTTCTGTTTTTCTAGTATTTCTTTTAGGAAGGAAAAAAACACTATGGCGATGGTAGATAAAATTCGATTTTCCTGTACCCAAAACATTGGCAACGAAAAAAGAAATCAGTTGTACATAGAATACTACAACCGGTGCTGTTAATTCTTTGAAAATCCGTCGAATTTATATGAATTTAATGTATATAGGCTAGTTATACTAGCCGAGAACACATATATTAACCGAAGATTGTGAGTCCATACCTGAACAAGCATCGCTGAATTATTATCTGCTTAATTTTTTTTAGAAACGGTGAGGAAAAACGAGATGCAATATGCATGTCTCGGATGAAAATCCTCCAAATGTAGTCAATCCGCATTGAAGCAGCATGTTGGCATACGCTCCAAGTCTTGACCTCAAAAAGAAGAGAAGGACCAACAGTGATACATTTAAAATTGTAACTTTTTTTAAATAAGTTACTTTATTTTAAAATGATTTAACGAAACCATTTACAAAGACTTTTTTTTTATTGTATAGGAAGGCGGACGAGCATATGGGCCACCTGATGGTAAGTGGTCACCAACGCCCATAGACAATGGCATAGTAAGAAATGTTTACCATATCTTACATCGCCAATGCGCCACCAACCTTGGGAACTAAGATGTTATGTCCCTTGTGCCTGTAATTACACTGGCTCACTCAACCTTCAAACCGGAACACAGCAATACAAAGTATTGCTGTTTTGCGGCAGAATATCTGATGAGTGGGTGGTAACTACGAGCCCGCACAAAGCTCTACCACCAAGTACTTTTATAATAATTACCTCGGTTCTTTATTTGTTTTACGTTTGCGCTTCACCTTAACACAAAACATTTTTCATTTAAATTTACAAATTCTTTTCTTAATGAATTCTTTTTTTGAGGAAATACTTCACGGTGATTGTTACCACGTGCATGCCGCCCACGCATTTGAATCTCGCTGATTCATCGCGCTGTAAATTACTAAACTATCAAACATACGTGGGATTATGGCGGATCTTAAAATGCAAGCATCTAGGTCAAGAGTAAGTTCATTTTTAAACTAGATATTTCGGTACGTGTTTTATGTGCTTTTAAAAATATATTTATAAAAAAAAATGGTTGTCTGTAAAGTCGGTTTACAGACGATAGTGACAACGTCATAACAAAACATCGATGAAATGACTGCAATCGAGTGAAAGAGAGATAGATGCGGCGCAAGCGTACAATCAGCGTAACGGGACAATGAGCGTAGCGGGACAATTTTTCGTGCTTGCAGCCAGCGTTCGTCGATTTATTAGACATTCTCACGTCAAAAACAGTTCTTAATTAAAATCAAATTAATAAATATTCTTTGTACTTCGTCTACCTTCATTCCCCTTATATAATTCCCAGTTATATACTCGTTAAAGATAGATAAATAATAATTTTCTTCGAAAATTGAAAAGTAATGTATTACTGCACAATGACTTCCTCATTCAGGGAAAATATTCGATTCGAGATAAGTTTTTTTTTTGAGGAACAGGTGAAAGGCTGACCTCAAGAAAGCGAATAGAATGGATAATAGAACAGCAGTGTGATTCTGTAAGTACTCACTTCATTACTCACCCGCGAAATGTTGACAACGAAATTTATCGTGATATACTATTTTGATGCGTGTATTCTTGAAATGTTATAATTATTACTGTCAATATATAGTTTAATTAAAACCGCAACTAAATACAAATATATATTAAAAATAATTATTATACAAGTTGTGACCGCGTGGAATGGTGGCAAGAATGCTAGCAGCGTTTCCCCTTTGAATCGCAATTCCGATTCTCTGGGCGAAAAATGAACCAGCCCTCCTGTCACCAATGGAGGCAATAAGGCGGGGAGTAATATTTTGGATAATAGTTTAATTTAATATATTTTACTGTCAATATCGCGTATCACTTTCTGACATTTCAGACCGTTTTACTACGAGCTTAATGTTAGAGAATAGCCCTTCAATATATCGTACAGTATATGCTGATTTATCATGTCTTTATTTTTATAAAATTCATTTCGTGCTCCGATGAAAATTTACCACATTTGTACTTACCCACTCGTATTGGAACAAACTCCAACCAAACCTATTAAAGGAGATAATAAAAGCCTTTATCTACTATTACTCATTTTTCCTCGTTATTAAAGAAATCTATAATACATAAATATTATGAACTGAGACCCAATGTTAACACGTTACATTCGCGCAAGTGAGACCAAACAGGCAATATTGACGGTAGATTAAATTAATATGCAACGCGACGTACATGACGCTCTCCTGGATTATAATTAAAGGAGGTCCCATCACAGCGATATGGGCCCATTAACTGATATATTAGCAAAACGTGCTACATTTTTGAACGTTACTTTATTGATGTTGTAAATTTTTAATACCCTTTTAATATCAAAGTGATTTACATTTTTAGAATCGTTCGTTGTTTTTAATTCGACTGAAACATATTTTTTTTTTCAACTAAAATTAATTATTCCCTGTTCTGCTGAAGTTGATCCTTTTGTCTAGCGGCTAGATATTTACGGAGTATTACATAATTTTTAATGATTTTTATTTAGAAATTAATTACCTTATTTAAAGTGTATAAAAAGGTAAATTTTACAAAATAAAGAATTATGTTGCTATTAATAATATCTTATATTCATTGTTACGATGATATACATAACGAGATAGCGTCGTTAAATGGAAAAAAAAATTACATTTTAAATTCAGACGGGAATAGACTAAAGACACAGATATGGAATGACATATACACAATAAGGTCAGCCGTTTTGATAACCTTCGTCTAGTTTTAACTCTAAAACGAATAAATGAGTCAGTGTGTCTGTATTAAAAACTATTATTAGTAAAGATCACAGGCTTTTTTGGAACGCGATATTACAACCAGTTTATGGGCATATAGGATGTAAGTAAGTACTTCATCCCAGGTAGATAAATTCCCAGGTGGAAAATATTTCACTATATTCAGGAAATAATTTCTAGCTATTCTAACTATTCATACCTATATGTATGAAGGTTACACTAGTCTGAATGTGCATGGCGTGATTACCTCTAAGTGGAATTATGTGTACTTTGTTACCGTAGTAGTTCTTTTCGTAAAGGATAAAAATATTAAAAACATAATAATTATGACTCTATCTAACTATCTATCTATATATAAATAGGTAAAGGTAAAACAAATTAGTATAGCCACTCGATGGATATTACTCAAATTCAAATTATTCTTTATTGTAAACCGTGAATATGCAAGAAAAATGGAAGTCGAATTTCAACAACTGGAAGAAGACTACTTAAAAAAAAATGCGGTCATGGTACCCCCTTCAGGAGTGAAGTTCTGTGCGATATTATTTCGACTTAAACCGTGATTTAAAATGTACATTTTTATTGATTATAATATAATCAATGTATTTTTGTGATACCAAAAAGCGCCTCAACCTTGTTTTGTAATATAATACAGCAATACGTTGCTATTAAAACATTTTCTGTGTTATATATATATATAACGGTAGATACTAACGCTGAATTGCGGTAAGCTTATACACCACAATATATACGAAGAATATAGCATTTCAGGATTGTTATTACAAGTTATAGCCATCCAAGACTATAAACATATATCTATAGAAGGAGGTGTGTACAAATTAAGACAAAAAAGTATTACAATCAGTTTATTAAGTTGATTTTTGTTTATCATCAATTAGGGTTGGATTGTTATGTATACTTTGTAACACTATCTTTAAATACGCATTAAGAAAATGTATTTCTTAGTATATAACGTTGGCATTCGTATTTTTTTTTAAATTAGGGATCATTCTGTCTCCTAATTATATGCTGTGTTATGTATTAACGTAACCACGACACAAGAACAAAGACACACAATGATAAAATAATTTCATCAATACAATATACATGATAAAAAATATATTATTTGAAATTTAATAATATAATCGAGATTATATAACTATGTTCAGCTATCTTATCTTTAATCAATATAAATTATTTTAATTAGAAAAATTTCCATTCCATGCATTAAAAAGAAGTGTAAAATAAAATATAACTGATTCAATTCGAATAAACAGAATCCTCCAATCGATAGAAAACTAATTGACTGATGAAACGGAGTCTACAAAACGCTGCGGGCAACAATTTAGATAGAGCTGTTATGATGTTACAGACATTACAGATTTCATATCAATAATACAGCCGTTGGTACTGAAGGGGTATATTAACGCGTACATCTTGATTTTATAGGTCGCGGATACGAGCCAATGAAATCACCACCACACAAATTAATCTCGTGTTTAGCTGTGAAGGAAAACATTATGGCATAAAAACGCACTGGTGGTAGAGCTTTGCGTAAGCACGTCTGGGTAGGTACCACCGACTCAACAGATATTCTACCGCAAATCAGCAGTACTTGTTATTGTTATGTAATTATGTTCCAGTTTAAAGGGTGAGTGAGGCAGTGTAATTAGAGGCACAGGGGACATAACTTCATAGTTCCCAAGGTTGGTGGCGCATTGGCGATGTAAGGGATGGATAACATTTTTTACAATGCTATGTCTATGGGCGTTGGTGGCCACTTACCATCAGGTGGCCAATATATATCTTACCTATTATATACATTCATATGATGTGATTAATGAATTTCATGAATTAATGAGAGTTTATATAATTATTAAAATTAAATTTCAAACATATCTAAAATTAAATAAGTCAAGTCGTGTAACGCAGTTAGAGTTGCGTGATCAAATGTCATACTGTCTCACAGATGCCAACTTAGTCATGGCACTGAGCAATTATGTGATTGGAGGGAATATTTCACTGAACACTCAAATTATTTGGTCATTTAATTCAAATTTTGACATTCGTGTCAAAGTTTAGAATATATAATATGATTTATTTTATATCTGATTAAAAAGTGTTACTATTTCAAGTCACGTTTCTGAAGGGAATTTTGTCTGAGTCGATTTTCGTTTATATCCCTTGAGGGTGGAAGTCTTTTTAACGAATATAATAATAATTGGCATCATATTAAACGTCTCGATCCTACGAATATGTTTGTAGTAACCATTTGATATGCCGTGGATTTATTGGCGAAAATATGAAAATAATAAAATTTATTAGCACTATTTACTTTAATATTATGAGTTAATTTAATCCGTAAATATAAATGTTAATAATTTAAATAATATCCCATGAACAAACAATCGTCTCTACGGAAAAAATAATTAACCGTTTTGAATAAACTTTCAGCGCGACTTGACATTAATTATGATAAAAAGTTTAATGATAAAAGGTATAATAGTTAAACAGAATGTAATTTAAACAATGTAACACAAATTATATTGAATGGATATGACCTTAATCGGTCAAGTTTTGGAGACGGTACTCACTTAACAGGCTGATCATGGATTATCCTCACTAATAGTATAAATTCGAGTGTCTGTTACTCTTTCACGTCTTAATTATTACACCGGTCGTTATGGAATTTTGAATAGATGTCGTCAGGTGAACAGAAATATATTTGGGTACTTTACACCTTCTTCTCCCTAACTCTCATACATTCTGATAAAAAATAACGTTGCGATCCGAAATAATATTATATCCGAAAAAATCACGATTATTCAATATGAACGAAGCTATATCCAAAGATTTTGTTTAGCCGAGTTAAAACAGCTTCTACGGTTTCCGGATGTTGCCACGCGGGAGTCGAATAGACATAGGATGCGAATTGCGATGCAAGCGATAATTTGTATGCAAATCTCGGTGAAACTTCAGCTTCCCCATTAACATACGTATAGCCGTGTACCGCTCGTATATCTCGTGCCCCATCTTCTGATCCTGAATACGAAATACATGGGGCATAACCGAGTTTATATTACGCTCTGACTTTCTGCGTGTACATTTTTGTTGAATTTATTATTGTTTTATGTTTGGTATTATTATTATTATTCAAAATCACGTCTAACGTATGGTTTTCGTTTTCTTTGTTCGTGATCCGTCACGAAGAAGAATAATCACCATCAAGAATAATTTACTTATTTTGGACGAGCCGGTTGGCGTGGTTGGTAGATACTTGTCTTTCGCGCTGCAGATCGTCGGTTCTATTCCCACCCAGGACGGATTTGTGTGCATGAACATGTTTGTTATTATTATATAATTATTTATATAAGTATGTATTTACAAAAGAAAAGTAGTATATGTAGTGTATCAGTTGTCTGGTTTCCATTGCACAAGCTCTACTTAGTTTTGGATCAAATGGCATCTTTCATACAATATTCATACATAAATTCACACGTCATAATTATCGAGGTTTTACCAGCTCTTCGTCGACCAATAGCGCTGAGAGGTGGAAATAGGTTAAGGAGGTCATTAACCAACAGCAAGGCATTATTAAAATATATTATTACTATAAGCTAGAGTCAAAAATGTACCCAAAGTTCAATTATTAACGAATCGAGTCGCGAGCTAAAATTATTGCTGACGATGACGTAAAAAAAAACAATGGAAGGTGTAGAAATTCGTTACAGTTATAAGATAATTAGCAAATTAAAAGCATATATTTAAATTCAGAATTATGTCGCATCAACTTAATAACGTTCGACATTAATAAATCCTCATATTATCCAGCCAGCGATGTGTCTCGAGCTCCGGTAGCGCGGTAAGGGTAACAGTTTGCAGTTGCATTAAGCCCGTATGTGCTTTGGTAATGACGTTTGGAATGCTAAATTGGATTGGATATTACTCAGAGCTAAGTCGCAAAAACGTTATTCAGTCATTCCCGCTCGTAATGGTCTTAGCGATGGCTTAGTGAGTTTTATACTAAGTTAATTTGTTACTATAACGTTAGTTTATTTATGCAAAGAAGATTGTTTATGACGTATAATTTTTATGAAAATATTAAAGCGGTTGAATGATAAATACTTGTGAATCTTCTTAAGTATAGCAAATTATAATTATATTTAATCGAAATAAAATAAAACAGTTTTATTTTCACTATCCACTATATATATGTCATAATTTGTACAGTATTTATTTTAAACTTCTCTATATATTTCACTGAGTATTTCATGCAAATAAATCTTCTATGTTATATCATTACAATCCTCCAGACAATTGTGGTTAGAGGACAAACATTGAAACAAATGGTGGCGCTTTTACTTAATCTAATAAGTAAAATTATATTTTTATGTAAATATGCGTTTACTTGAATAAAGTAGGCTTCGATTATGAATAAAGTTTTACACTTTATAAAATTATTAATATTAAAAAAAAATTGACACATTAACATTAAGTATAAAGGAACATTAGAGTTCACTTGATTAAAAAGTGGCGATGACGATTCAATTCGATTTAAACAGGCTATAAAAATTAATAATCCAAAAATACTATTCACCAAACTGCTGATACAATTTGCAGACGATATGGTGTGTTCTAAAATTGTACAAGTAAAATACAGATTAGATAAGATTTTAAACAAATTTACTTACTATTATAGCCTAGCCATTTTTAATTTGTCAAAAATATCCAAATGGCTCTTCAGCTTAAATTTAAACTAATAGTAAACTATGACGTCATCCGATGTGATTGAATTAAGCCGTCAATGATTAAACGAGATCTCTGCATGCAAATTCGTCTTAGCTCCTCGAAGACATTCAATCAGTCGCAATCACGATCGTTTATCCAAATTGAGACTGACTCGAGCATCGGGGGTCAAACGTCGATTCGTTTCGAGATAGGTCATTTGACAAAATGAATCACTAATTCGTCCTTTCCTATTGTCTATTCCAGCTGAACTCAATCTGAGGTCCGGAATGCTTTTGTGTTTGGACCACTTGATATTACTATATTTTGAACTATTTTAAATTTAAAAAAGATTTTTATTAACATCTAAATAATTTGAATTAAACAACTGCTTGTGGTCAAGGACACTGCAAGTGTTTGAAACGTCATGAAATGATAAAAAAAACGTTAAAATATACCGAATCAATTCATAGTTGTTTAATTTGATTAGTAAAAATAACGAAAACTAAGAAATCATTAATTAACTATTTACAGAAAATGTTAAGTAGGTACCTATCGTTTAGGATTATTCCGACGGCAGGACAAGTAAAAATAAACAAACAACTTTGGCTTTGATAAATAGAATTATTGATATAATTTATATGATATCATTGTCGAAATCTTAAATAATATATTTTTAAACATTATGGGTTTGTAAAATAAATGGAAGTTATCGTACTTATAAATTATAAACTAATTGAAATGAAGTTTCTTTTTAACTGTATTGTGTTACAAATATGCATAATTAAATTTATCAAAGTAACAAAAAACAATGGTACTTTAATAATACATATACAAAATATTTTACGTGTCTATCAAACGAAATTTATGTTATGTTCAGGTTTACGTTAACGATAAATTGGTTCATTAAGAAATGACGATATTTACCGTTGGAACACTTTTATCAAAAAAGGTACAAAATTTTTAATATAGTAACTTGTTTTAACGCGTAAAAATAAATTTAACTAGGAATATTCGTTTATAGCAAGCTATGGCAACGTTTACATCGATGAATTAACTATAGCTATATTAGGTAGTATGTATATATACTTAATTATTTACTCTGCAACCGATGTCTCTGCTGATTTCATATATATACCTGAAACAAAAAAAAAAGCTCAATTAGAAAATATATTCTAAATACAGAGGTGGGTATTTAATTTGAAAAAGTCTTAATTCCTTAAATCTTTTTAAATTGTTAATTCGAAAACCTCATGAATAAATCCTTTTAGTCCAACCTTTAACAGGGTTTGTAAAAGGTAAGACTAAAAGGAACTACATATTAATAAATTTTCTTAACGTTTAACTATTTATAGTTTTTTTAAAACGATTTCAAAATTTAAATCCATTTAACTGAAAAAAGTCGCATAATTATGTATTATTTATTTATCTATATATATTAATTCTTATTACTCGAATTTTGTTTGAATTTAAAGTAAATTAACATTAATATACTTAAGTTTGCACGTTCAATTGATAGGTGTTCACAGGATATGTGCATCTTGTCTAATGAATATAAGGACGACGATAAGTTTTTTCACCAAATTTCCTAGCAAACAATGGCATTCAAGTAGCCATACGTCTAACATCAACAAATGTTCATACATCATTAAGTTCTTCAAACAAAATTAAAGCACTCGAAAACTATATTTACTTTTACATACATATACATTAAAATAAATGTATTATATAATATAAAAAAATAGTTGAATAACTCATCAACTCCAAGCCACTCGTGAATATTTTTGACGTTTAATAAATTGGCCACGTCGGACCGAAGTGTCTCGTTACTTAAACAGACACAATTAAGAGTTCTGAAACTAAACTTATTTATTGAAACTGAAAAGCCATTCCATTCTTGGTGGAATAACAAAGGGATTTAATGTCGAGGACAATATCATCTTATTAATATTAATTAAAACAAAGTTCGTTTGTTTGCCCTGCTTGACAAGCGAGGCTACACCCAATCGATGTGACACAGATACTGTCTATTACTAAGCAGATAATAAAAGATTCTACGCTAACAAGGCTTATATATATATACAAGAAATATATCTTCTTATATACAAAAAATGTATGACCGATCATCGTGAAAGTTTGTACATTTATGGTTTATGTAATGAAGAAGAGTTTTATTTATTTTTATTGAATAGTAGGCCATATGCATGTCCGCCTACGAGCATATGGGCTACCTGACGGTATATAGTCAACAATGCCCATAGACATTAGCAATATAAGAAATGTTAACTGTCGCTTACATTGTGCCACCAACGTTGAAAGTTCCCAATGTCCATTGTGCCTGGCTCAATCATCCTTCAGACAGGTACACAAAAGTATCAAGTACTGCTGTTTTGCTGCAGAATATTTGCCAAGGCTAACGGTATAAATACGGAAACAGGACATCGTCTTCTATAAAATATAAATATTTTTTTATTGCTTAATAAATAAATAATTATTGTCATTGTTATAAATTCTTGTTATCGGTTAATAATTACGTTAAGCAATCGAGATTATGTTACTCAAGCAATCGAGATAAAGAAGTCGTTAATGTCATTTCCTCGTTAGGTATTATAGATGAATACAGCGCGGCGTATTGTCTTTCAATTCGCTCTTAGCGCGCTCGGAGAGGATATCGAGTGACACTTCATAATTCGTCATGTTAACAGATAACGTAGCTAATAATAATGAATGCTTCAAGACAAAATATTTTCCTTGGTGTTGGTTTAGCCACTTATAACATATTCTACCGTCAAGCTAACCTATTCCTAACACAAGTCTAATGATTAACAGAAGGGACAAAACAGACTTAATAATAATTGAAAATACTTGAGGCACAGCTACTATCTATTTAAAAAAAAAAATTATTGCTTCGTTATAACCGATTATTTAATTTACAAAATCACGACCGCGTTGAATTAAATTATAGAGTGTCATTATATATATAGGGATGATGTGAGGATACGATACCCCATACATCCCAATCTGTTAAGGAATTTAAAAGTAATAGTGGAATGAAGAAACTTACATACGTACATGAACTCTGACCACAACCCTCCTTTTATGAACAGTCGCGTAAAAAAGCTGTATAATTTCTATTCATACCTATTTACTGTTCTGTTGTATTCATTTCAAGAATATCACATTCGAACGATACTGAAACATCCTCTGAGTACACAAAGATAAGAATTTAATAAATAAAAATAAAATAACATCTCGCTAAGAGTACCATCCGGTAGAACACAAAAGAGTCAACAACAGAGAAGTGGGAGACTCGAGACGCACGAATAACGATGAAATTAAATTATATTATTCTTATAGGCAGGAATGGAATGAAATTTGTCTCAATAATAAACGAGCAACTTTAGCGAGCGTCAGGGAAAGCTCTAGAAAACTTTCCCTCGAAACTCCGCTCGTGCTTAACCGTAATCAACGATGACCCAAATACTGTTTTCTAAATATAAAAAAGATACAACATCATGTTAAAAATTAACTATGCCTACTAATATTATAAATGCAACAGTGAGTTGGTTTGTTTCTTACACACTTCGTCTTAACTTAACTAAACGCATCACCATGAAATTAGCATACACGTTATCTGGGGTACAGAAAAGGACATGGAATACATAGCGCCTGCCCCCACCCTCACATGTACACAAAGCAGGGGCTGAAACTAGTATTATATAATATATATAGCCAGCAGGACGTTATATTGACAAACAAGCAAAACAAATTACTGTTAACTTTTTTCACCAGTAAAACGTCACTCACACATGCACCCACACAAAAACACACACATACACACCCACACACACAATTAATATGTATTATAAAATGAGAAGTTGTAAAATTAGTATGCAGCCAAACTCTATACTTATGTAATCTAAAGTATTCGTTCGTTAATTCGTTTTGTGCCTGCAATAACACTCATCGACCAATACCAAACCATTGTGTATAATGAAATAGAAACGTTTACATTGGCGAAAACGTAGTCGTAATAACTGAAAAAAAAATGAACAAAAAAGACGCACTCCGTTTCTTGAACAAACATTTTCAATGGAAAAATCTACCGGCTGTTGAAAGCCCCGAGTTTATTCGAACCCGAATGCTAACTAGGGTCATCTAAAAATGGCTGCGATTAACAGCTAGTGAGTACAGTTTCGTTAAGTTAAAATGTTTTTAAGACCGGAGCTTTCAATATGTACGTATACCTATCCTTACATACCTACGAGTGTATAATGAAATATACCAGGTGTATAACATCCACATTCGTCGATGACCACGATCCTCAGCCATGAGGGAGCGACCAGAGAGAGAGAGAGTATAATGAAAAAAAAATATTCTCACTATAATATAAATTAGAATGTGACTTTATTTATTTGTTACGGTTTCACTTCTACAACTAAATCTCATGAAATTTTGCATACACGTTGTTAGCGGTACAAAGAAGTCAGAAACGGAAACTAGTATTATATTAGACAAGTGGAGCAAAGATGAATTTGAATGCCACCTTTCCAAATTTAACGTTTCTAACGCTAGTTTTCGCGGGTGGTAGGGCTAAGTGCAAGCTCGTCTGGGTCCCACCCATACATCAAATACTCTCCCGCACAAACAGAAGTACTTAGTATTTTTGTGTTCCGATTTTAAGGGTGAATAAGCCAGTGCATCTATAGACACGAGAAATAAAATTCAATGACGACTCTATTTATCTATATTCGACGTTACGGTCACAAATACCCATACGTTATGTATATTCATTAAAAAACACATATAAAAAAACTGAAGATTAAATCTAGACTCCCAAGTGAAGTATTAAGGCGACCTAGAAAGAAAATGAGGACTCATCTCTGTAGCCGCGTGTTAAGTGCTGAAAACACGAGGAAACGTGTCAAGGGTAAGACGAAACATGTCCGTATCGTTCGAATATTCTCATTTATATATTAAAACCGCGCTCAACTCGAACAAAGGATTCTTCAAATTTTTCATACAACGAAAGAAACAATTTAATATAAACCAGCATAATTGCTTTTTTATCTTTGTAACTTACTAATAAATAATATAATATATCATTACAATTTACAAGTAAATACATGAACACTTTTAATGGGCCAAATAAAAGATTAATTTATTTATATATTTATTAATTAACTTTAAATTCCATTTTAAATATAGTTGTATTTACGAAGAAAGACTACCGTATGTATGTAATGCATATTACCTAGGCACCTGCTCGTTAGGCCTTTAAGCTCACATCGCCGCAGATTAAACACGTCTCTGCCTTCGACTGTTTTCAGTACACTTGACCTGATTTATATTCAACGAGAAATATTGGCCTTTTCAGCAATAGCTTTAAAGTACTAAGTGATGTGTCGATGATTCAGTAATTGTTACTAAAATTAAAAAAAAACACTTAGTGACGGTCTATAATAATAGATTTTTATGATAGACTGACAATAAGCTACTCACCCAATAATTATTATTTTTTTATTTTAAAAATACATTAGTTACGCTACTAATATCAGTTTAATTAGTTAGTTACGCGTTCACGTCTTAACTGTACAGATAAGGACGGAGGTATCTAACACTTGCCTACCAACCCCCCTTCCTCGGGCGCGAGTGAAGCCGCGGGCGGTACCTACTATTATTAAATAAATCTGAAATAAACTAAACTACTTCCATGGCCAACCAAGACAGGCCAAGACATATTTTCTATACAAAAAAAGTAACTTACTTATTCCTGTCAGAAAAGTTACGTTTGATAAATCGTTCTAATTATGAAGAAAAAACTTAAATAACTTTAAAACAAATTTCAAAGTATTTTCTATGTGTGTGTATGTGCTACTACGTGTAATTTCATTATTTATTATTAATGAATTAAAATTGTAGAACATAACAAAAACTAAAGATTCTATCATTATATTTCATTGAAAAATAATTATACTTATTTAAGAGAATTGATTGCATCCAATCTGAATACAAATAGTTGCAAATATAAAATTTCCATATGAAAACAAGCTCATTACATTACATTACAAACGTGATTTCTCTGACGACGATAAATACCGAAAACGAAAATGAATGAAACGCAGTAAGTATTGTTTGTACCAATTATAAATTTAAATTATTACTTTCATTATTGTTTTAAATCTGAAAATATATTGCCGAAGTATTTTACTTACGGCTATGACATAAATATTCATATAAAATATAAATAAACAGATTTCATTACACGCGGTTACTCACTGTTTCCAATGCTCCAAGCTGTTTAAAGAGATTATTGTACAAACAGTGTATCGGTTAAACAAAACATAACCTATCTAACCCAACTAGTGATAGGTTACTTATTAGTATAGTGCTAGATTATTCTACAGCTAAACAGCAATGCTAAGTATTGTTGCGCTCCGGTTTGAAGGTTGAGTGAAACATTGTAACTACAGACACAATATCTTAGTTCCCAATGTTGGTGGCGCAAGGGCGATGTTGTCTATGGGTGGTGATCACGAAATACTCTTGATAAACTTAAAGGATTATTTTCATTAACACAAATCAGAGTTCTAAAATAATCGTTTAAACTGCACCTCTATGACGGCCGTGTCGGGGGCGAAAAAGTCTATAGTTCAACATTATTGATTCATTCTATCGTTAAACATACCAATTGATTTAAAACAACGAGATGAATATAAAAAAAGGACAATAAACCTAGTTAACAATACATAGAGGTTTCAGCGAAGTATGCGTTGAAAACGTGAAACTAAAAACTGAATTCGAAAAAAAAGTTATATATGCAACCGAATTATTCATGAAACCTGACCCGAGATCAACAGTGTCGGACTTGGATAAAAACAAGTTCAGTCGGAGCAGACTTAAATATGTGAATATAAAATGTCTAACTAATCTCATCAACATGTGATCGATACATTCATATATATTTAGCTGACCAATGTTTAAATGTTAACATTTTAAAAAGATTCAGTATTTGGTGGCTATTCCATATACATATAAATAATGTTTAAAATTCAATACACATCATTACAACTCGTAGTATTTATTAAGTAGTTAGGAATACATAATAATAATAAGGTATTTCTTTTTCGTCTTTAAGGTTCAGTATTATTAGAGGCCACGTATCTACATATAATATATACAAATATATAATATAAAACATACAAAATATACACCAATTAAAAATATGAAAATTACAAAATAACAACATTTTTTTTTTTAATTTATTAAGTTAGTATGCATGTAATATATGTATGATTTACCGATTTCTACCAAAACCAATCGCCTGGTGATCGAAATTCAACAATTTAAATTTATTTGATAGTATAATTTAAGGAAAACGTGTATTTATTAGCATGTTTAGAACATTTTTTTGTACTATTATCTATTGTTATTGATAAAACTCATCTATTGCGAACAAATAACAAAATGGCAGACAAATAAAAAAGTACAGTTTTGTTTTTGTCTTTTTATTAGTCATAAGCAAGCGTGGCATTTTAATCTATGGAGGTCATATTCAAAATATGAATTTTAAAAAAAAACCTCACATTCAACGCCCCACAAGGATAGCGCGACCGTTATCGCAGCTGTCAGTTATAGTGATCCGTTGCTTATTTCTTATTGGATTATATCTGTATGATTAATATTTTAAACCAATTAAATAACTCGATATATGAAAAGCCAAACTAATTAAATTAAATAAATCAAATTCAATTGCTAAATGCAAGGTTCCGCCAATTCATCCGTTACTCGACCGACAAACAGCGATACTCTAAAGTTGACTATGTCAGTTCCCCTTGTTAACGTCGCAATGGTGGTAACCATTTACCATCACATTGTGCATTGTGCTAGCTAAACGAAAGTAGATCCTTATACAACCAATCTGTTCGGGGCATAGTTTTTTTTTATTGTATAGGTAGGCAGACGAGCATGGCATTGTAAGAAATGTTAACCATTGCTTACATCGCCAACGCGCTACCAACCTTCGGAACTAAGATGTTATGTCCCTTGTGCCTGTAATTACACTGACACACTCACCCTTCAAACCAGAACACAACAATACCAAGTACTGCTGTTTATATATATGCCTGATCTTTTCATCATGTCATAGTGCTTTTATTCACCAGCTGCTGTGTAATTCAGTTTCATATTTTAAATAAACATTCGTAATTCGGTTTCGGAATCACGAATAATGTAGCTGACGTTATTTGTCGCGACGCACGCGAGGCCGTCTAAACCCTTTACTTTTTAATCCTTGTGTCTGCGCTTAAAGCCTTATATTAAGTTACGTAGCAATCACTGTATCGTATAGCATACGTTGTGTATTTGTTAAACTAAATTATGTGCAATTGTAGGTTCTCTTCGTTTCGCTCGCCGTAAATTAAATTTCAATAATTGTTATAATTATGTATCATATTCCACAATCACGGTAACTTCCATGCCAGATTGTTCTATAATTCATCTAACAAACAACGAACACACAGACATAATAAGCTAGTATTCGTCTGCGACTTCGCCCGCATATTAAAGTGAGGTAAGGGATTTTGTTGAGGGTGGAGAGGTTGTTATAAAAGTATGATGGATGACCTTCCTCAGGTTTCACTTTACATCATATAAAATTTCATCAAAATCATCAAAACCTTCGTGAAAGCGTAACAGACAGACAGAGTTACTTAGTGTTTAGAATATCAGTATAGATATAACAGTAATATCTGGAACATTATTACAAGTGTCGCTTTTTGAATCAAGCATATAAATAATTATGTTGTTTATATACTGGTATGTACACGACCTGTTTTGTAAGCTTAAGCACGAAGCATTTATATTACATCTACTATTATTCTACATAGATTCTTATCTACCCCTTCGTAATGATACTCATTTGTAGACCTCTATTAATTATTACCTCTGAGCTATTATACATATAATCTTATACAAACAATCGCTACTACAAATTGTCAATGATACATCGATTTGTCTTTAAGTTTAACCGTCTTTAAAAAAGAACATGGTTATTAAATCCATTGATATTTTTCTATGAAAAATGAACAAAATCGATATTTTTTTCTGCAATAAATTCGGCGCCGAATTTATTTAATAATACATACTACAATAAAACATTTATTAGTGTATAATGTTCAAAGTATTTAAATAACAACAATTATACACATTGTCTCTATAACCGTTTTCTCAACTAATTTATAATATTAATCGTTTAGTTTTAATGTTAATTTAAGTTCAATTTTTTTTTTGGTAGTCATCATTTTACTACAACGCATATATAACAAATAATTTCATTGTCAGTATTTTATACAATATCGTATCATATCATTTGTGTAATTATCTGCTCAGTGGGATCTACTATAAGTAGCGCTTAACTTTTCAGTAAGTACATTTGGAAAGTCTATGTGAATATCTTCACTTACAATAATTTCAAAACAAAAAAAAGTATGTTTAGTTTGATGCACGAATTTCACTTCTTTATAGAATAAATTTTTATGTGTTTCCATATGACTATAAAGGACAAGTTAACTATAACTAAGTTATTTTAATTGCAATGCAAACGTATCTTTCGCAAAGTAAAATTAACTCATTCTGTTTCAGTTGGTAATGCGAGTGGCGGGAAACTTTGAACGAAAACTTTTAACAGACTTTATGCTTCAAGTCGCATGTGCAATTTCATATATAAGTGCAATAACTGCGTGTTTCGCAAGAAAACTTGAAACCTTTTCGTTTATTAGTTTGAATTACATTTTCAGCATATTTAAGTTTGTTTAAGAAATTATTACGTTTGCTAAATGCATTCGTGACGGAAGTTTTCGCGAACTCATCTGGGTTGCGATTCATCCGTTACTCGACAGACAAACAGAAATTCTCTAAAGTCGACTATGTTAGTTCCACTGGCTAACGACGTATAGCTGTAAGATATATTAATGATGGTAACCATTTACAATCACATTGCACATCTGCTCATTTGATTTTCAGAACAAAATTAAATTCATATATCACAGCTGGTCGTCTATCGGTGACCGTTCAAATTGTGACTCGGTGATGAAATCTCAAATTGCCCTTAATAGATACCTTAATTGATGAATGT
Organism: Nymphalis c-album; assembly: GCA_963151315.1. NCBI lineage: Eukaryota > Metazoa > Arthropoda > Insecta > Lepidoptera > Nymphalidae > Nymphalis > Nymphalis c-album. Next base: position 6,817,591 of record OY720607.1, on the reverse strand, counting down.
AATAGAGCCATATATCCTAGGGATTTCTAAAGATTATTTCTATATTTAAATTAACGTAATATTTATGTTGGCAGTCGTTATATTGTTAATAGATTATGATGGAGATGGATATGTGTTGTAAGTAATTATAGGCAATTTTTTGCATATTGTGTTACCCGATCCTATAGTTAGTCAATTCGACTCGATTCGAATTCGATTGACGAGCCGGTTGGCGTGATCGGTAGATACCCTGCCTTTCGCGCCGCAGGTCGTGGGTTCGATTCCCACCCAGGACAGACATTTGTGTGCATGAACATCAGACATGTCCTGAGTCTGGTTGTAATTATCTATATAAGTATGTATTTACAAAAGAAAAAGTAGTATATGTAGTATATCAGTTGTCTGGTTTCCATAGTACGAGCTCTGCTTAGTTTGGGATCAGATGACCGTGTGTGAAAAATGTCCCAAGATATTATATTATTATTATAATTTTATATACAATGCCCCTTTTCTCAGTCATCTCGTTACGAGTTATTTATCTGAATAGAAATTCAACATAAATTAAAATGGATTCATACAATTTAATGCTTGTAAAGATGAATATAATTACTTTGAGGTAAAATATAACGATGAAATATAAGTTAAAGTATTATCGTTAAGCAGGAAAGTATTAACGAACCTTGGATGCAAACTTTAGCTATCAAATTTAAGATGAACAACTGACTTAATGATACCTCGTCTCGGAATATTCCCTGGCAACTCTCAACAAATCTCAACGATCTTCATTTTCTTCTCTGATCGTTATATATATATTTATAGGTAAAGATATAGATTACTACAGCAAATCTATTAACTTTATCTATTTAAAGTCGATTACGCTCTAAACATTACTATTTAGGTCTGTCTTATGATAAAAGTTTACAAGTAAACAAAAGTACAACAAAAATATATTTAAATACCTAATACACTTGTATCGAATATACGTCTGTATGTATTTTTATCTACCAACAAATATCCCAAGACCTAAAACAGATAATTTCAGTTTCCAAATAATATAAGATATACATTAAAATAAAACATTAGTGTCCTATTGTTTAGTTAAAACTTTTTTCTAAAAGGAATTCGTGTAAGCCTTTCTGGGTAGATATAACCCACTCATTAGTTATTATACAATGATATTAATGAGTCGAGGTGACCCAATGGCTAGACCCCCGCCATTGGGTCACCTCCATTTTATGTTATGTCCAAGAATACTCGCAGATCAGTCATTGAAAATATTTTACATACTTAAAATTATATATGATATTTTTTATTGTGTCATAAAAAACGATGTTAGGGCCGAGATTTAACGTCGAATCCTTTGTTAAAGTCATATTAAAAGCCATTACATATCCCTTCATTCTTTGTACCCGCGTCACCTGCGCCCTAACTTGTAGCCGCACTAGTAATTGACAACGAGACGAGGGTAGATTCTAATACGATATATTACTTAATGTCATTCGACAAAAAAAAGAGCATGTAATATAACCGTAATAACTTATAATTTTACCGGTGTTAGGGCTTTGTGCAAGCTCGTCTGGGTAGGTACCACCCACTCATCAGATATTCTACCACAAAACAGCAGCATTTCGTATTGCTGTGTTACGGTTTAAAGGGTGATTGAGCAAGTGCAATTACAGACACAGGGGACATAAAATCTTAGTTCCCAAGGTTGGTGGCGCATTAGCGGTGTAAGAGATGGTTAACATTTTTTACAATACCGCGTGGGCATTGGTGATCCATATGCTCGTCCTGCCTATACTCCTTAGTATAAATAATATTTTATAAAAAAATCGAAAAAATATAATTATAGAAAAAGTAACAGAGATGCAAGTCATTTAATTTATGTACACTGAATTATTAGCTTAAGTCCTTCAGAATACAGATGGAAGAATGAATATATTCATTGAATTATTAAGTTATCATTCATGCGATCCCTCGTTACGTTCATACATACTTTATTCTAAATCGACATAAAAACAACGTTTACCTATTTTGTTTAAGTAAATTATTGTAACGATATTTTATATTTGTATTGTATGAATTTATACAATGTAACAAAAAAAAATTAAATTATATATTTTTTATGTAAAAATTACCGTGTCGTATTTTTTTTTATAAAATTTTATGTTTTATAATATGAATATGTATTAACCGTTAATTAGCAACGCCAATGCGCCTCGAACCTTGGGATGTTATGTATTGTGCCTGTAGTTACACTAGCTCACTCACCTTTCGTACCGAAACATAATATTATATTTGGCTGTATAATATGTGATAAATGGGTGGTATTTACCCAGACGGGCCTGCAAAAAGACCTACCACCTAGAATGTATTATTAGTATCCAATACAAAAGTATTGGATTGTCTCATGGCACAGTGATAAGAATGCGAGAATATTAACCGATGATTTTTGATCGCACTCGGACTTGATTGTGAACATCGTGTGGAAACTGTATTGGATCCAAAGCTCTCAACCAACCTGCTTTGAAGCAACTTGATGGCATAAACTAAGCTCTTTGAGAAGAAGTCTTGGGACAGGAAGAATAATTGGGTTATTTACTGGCTGTTTCGTTACTTCATGTAAATATGAAATAAAAAATACAACCATCCACCTCAAATGTTTCTATAAACAAATTGTACAATTTATTTTTTCAGTATGTTAAAGTGTACCCCTTTTGTTTTGCCCCCGATACTCATACATATGTATATTTATATTGTATAAATAAAAACATACGTAATTTTAAAATGGAAATCATGTTTTATGTCAATCGCACGCAAACGTACGATACAATATCAGTTTCCTGTTTTAAGTTTAAAGGCAATGACCTAGATTTCACATAGGTATTATCGTGTTTGTTAATTCGATTTACGTCTCTACTGCACTAATTGATAAAGAACACAATCGCACCTATTGGATTAAATAAATACAAAATTTATTTTGTACAAATTAAAATGAACTCAGAGCATGTTGGATGTTTTCACCTCAGCCGTTACACATTTCCTTTTATTGACAACTGAGCCGAGATGGCCCAGTGGTTAATCGATGAGCACGGGTTCAAACTCAGGCAAGTACCACTGAATTTTCATGTGTTTAATTTCTTTTTAAAATTCATTTTGTGCTGAGCAGTGAGGAACAACATCGTGAGAAAACACAATAAGTGTTAGATTTCACTGAAATTCTGCTACATGTGTACCCACCAACCCGCAAGTCCAAACCTTATTCTCAAAGGAATATGAGAACGTAGGCCAGCAGTGGGAAATAAACAGGCTTACTTGACTCGACAACTGCTCTACTCCAGTAAAGTCGTGCTATGACACTACATACGTATGATAAAATTATTAGATATCATTCTCATGCTGATGCGATATATATTTGAGACAGTTGCATATAATCAACATAAATATATATTAAATTTCAAGTACAGATTATTCAATTAACCTCGTAATGTATGCATTTGTGTTGTTTTTATTAAAATACCGACGATGGAAAAACACACGTTACGTTTATTGTTTTTTTTTCTTTGTTACTGGTATTCACTATGCGCTGCCGTTGACGTTAACCTGAATTAAAAAAATAGCGTTCAGGTTAAGTAGCTTTTAGGTTTCCTTATCAGAAAACAATAAATTAAATTCCGTATGAATTACCTATAATACATTTTAACATGAAAAATGAGCTTTTTAATTAATATTATATCATGTATAGAATGTTGCTTTTGTTTTATGAATTTTATTCAATAATACGAAGACGAAAATATGTCTTCGCTACCTTCTATCCGTCAAAATCGCGTGTTATTTTTTTTAATTATTATTACTAATTCAAACATAACATTATTTAAACAAGTAAGTTCCAAAATCATCATTTAATATTAATGACGTTGCGACCTGATCTTGTTCTAGTTTCGACGGAATTCGTCTCATGAAACTTTTACAAATTTGAATTTAGACGAGCGAAGTCGAAAAGTTCTTGTATAAATAATGTCCATAAATCAAGCGGTATTCTTGATTAATTTTAAAGTTATCGATTACATTCGAGAACAAAGAAAATTTAATCTAATACATTTTATAACCTTCTATCATTTTAGTAAATTTATTACTTGCACTTTTATCAGGGCGTTTTTATTTTTTAATTTTAATCTAATAGTGTTTAATTCAAGGACAAAATGATAGATCTAAAGTACGGATTCGGCCTGTGCCCTGTATACATTGCCACTGTAAGAATTATAAACCATATAACGAGTTAGATTTAATTCATAGGCTTAGGCCTTTATATACCTATTGATAGTTTTAGATTTAAAATAATTTTGTAAAATGACTTATCCAAAGTTCTTGTAAGATCTTAATTGTTTGTAGTATGTTTTATTTGATTTGGTATATCCCTTGAGCATATAATGATACTAGTTCATCCTTCAACTCGGAGCACAGTAATACAAATAATCTGTTTATTAGTATAGTATTATTTAATATTACTTGGTGGTAGAGCTTTGTGCAAGCTCGTCTGGATAGGTACCACCCACTTATCAGATATTCTGCCGCAAAACAGCAGTACTTTGTATTGCTGTGTTCCGGTTTGAAGGGTGAGTGAGCCAGTGTAATTATAGGCACAAGGGACAGTTAGTTCCCAAGGTTGGTGGTGCATTGGTGATGTAAGCGATGGTTAACATTTCTTACAATGCCATTGTCTATGGGCGTTGGTGACCACTTACCATCAGGTGGCCCATATGCTCGTCCGCCTTCCTATACAAATAAAAAAAAATGTAGAGCTGGTTAATAGAAAAATTTATCATGCTCACTTCCAAGAGTTTTTAAAAGTACGTAGCGAAAATAAATCCGTGTACTTTTGTAAGTATACGTATCGATATATATAGATATATAAGTTGTACGTTTTCATCGGTTCTCTATATATATATTACGTAGCGGTATCGAACATTTTGGCCGTTTCGGCTGACGTGTTTCAACAATTCGTACCGCATCGCGGTCGAATAGCGAAACCGATAGCTTTATATCTGACCGAACTGAGAGTGCAAACATGATGAAAAACACGGGAACACGTTTTTGTTTACACGGCATACATTCTACAAGGTTTGTTTTATATGTTTCTTTTGTTTTTAACGCAAAAACGAACATTCTTTTCTACTTCCATAAATATTTAAGTTCTTTTTCATAATAATCAGCGTTCTTTTTTTTTTTGAAACGTTGTTAACCTTTACAGGGACGATGTATTTTATACATGACGTATGTAGTATGTATGTATATAATATATTTACTGAATGCGACGCGCTGATTATGTTTACTAGCTGTGAACTAAAATCGCGGGGCGGTTTCAACCGTGTCAAATTTGAATTATAAATGGCATTTTCATTATAGATAACCATATTGCTTAACGTTTATGATTACTGATGCGTTACTAAGAGTCGAGCTGTGAAGTTGTAAAGCCAATAATCTGTCTAAAAAAATGTATCTATGTAAGGGAAAAAAGAATTAATTAAGTCGGTAGCGTCTAAGATTCAAAGCGTACAAATTCTCCAGTTAACAATTTAAATATATGGAAAAACATTTATATAAAATCACATTTGTTTCGACTTTGATGAGGTAAAGAATCATAATGTAAGTCACAAAACATAACGTTCCCATGAACGTTGGTCCGAATACCGGTTTTGTAGCGCCGCGGGTGCACGCATTGCGCTCGCGCAGGTCTTTACGAACACACCCTAGCATGAGTCAGAGCACGATGACCCGCCGACCGCGTCGGACGTATCCCACATCACTCCGTAATTATCACGCACGAATTACAACCGGTTTTACGCATGAGGTTACTTATTACTATAATTGATACGATTTATGCATGTAAATATGGCACATGAGTAATCTGGTGTACAATTATGACTTTTCTTAGGACCACTTAAAATGAAACAAGATACTGACCTATTGTTATTAATTTTTATATCATAAGTTGTTACTGTCCTTGGCTTCGCCCGCATGTGAAGGGGTTAGGTATTATGTACCCTACGTCCTGCCAACGTGTATATAAAATATGGTGATGATCAGTTGAGTAGTTAAGATGTAAAACCGTAACAAACAAACTCATACAATACAATTTAATACATAACATACAATAAATGCTAAAGTACGCAAAATATTACATACATTGTGCAGTATATAATAATAATAATATTATAATAATAATTACGATGACCATGATTTGAAAGCAAATATCGTTGGAAAGTTGATTAAGATAGTATCTCTGGGGAAACTAGGTAAGAGGCAATTAATGTCATATCTAATAACGCTCATGAAGCTGACTGATGATTTTACCACGGAGAAGTATCAACCAGTGAACGTTAATTCATTATTTCATTTAATTAAATTTACTCAAATATATTATTTAACGTGAAATAAATTTACTAAGGTTGTTCTCTATAAAATAAAAAATTATATTGTTTGCGAACAAAGAGCACATATGACGAAAGTTTGTGGTCTAAATTGATGAATCACATAATTGTTACGGTTGAACTGAACTAGGGGTTCAGTCGCACCGGCATCCGGGATGCAATCTGCATGAGAGACGATATCGGACATGTTCAGACTTGATACAAATGAAAGAATTACGTACGACATGATACATCATACGGCTCATTATTGTACTGATATAATTATAACTGTATATTTGACAGCCTTGTCTAGCGGCTACATTATAAGGCCAATCCGTGTTATACTTTTGCAGATTGACTGTTGGATTAGCACCTGATTGTTAATGGTGTGGCTTCCCTTCTATTCTTTCATCATCATGAGAGCTAAGGAAAAGAGAGATTGGCCGCCGTGCCCGAAATCGGTCTGGAGGACCTTATTTGTTATTATTATTCTTTCACAAAAGGCAACATTTAAAACTTCTCGATAAATCGTAAAACTCCCTTTTCTCATCATTTATATCTCCAGAAGAGAACGAAGGATACGAAAGTTTTAATGTGTCTGGCATTTTTCTGTACAATACCACTTGTTTGTTATATCAAGACGTTTTCCTTTACCGACGAGATTAATTTTCAATACAAACAAATTACAAATTCGATGCTCTCGATGTGTTCTATGAATTTTATATTTTATATAAGATGACTAGTGAACTTGAATTTGTAGTATAATTTAATTATACATATTTAAATAAAGAATCTTTAAAAAGCGAATATAAAGATAATAGAATAAAATGAAAATAACAAAACACCGCGACCAATTCAAAGTTTCCCTGTTAAACGACGTCGGATTGTTTTCACCTGTAACTTTCTCGCGATGCAACTTCCAAGCCAGACTTGGAAACTATTTTAAAACGACTTTTATAATAATACCTTAAGTTTATTTCATTGGTTTTGAATAGTATTGCATGCCCTTAAGAGTGACAGTAATGTGAAAAGATAAATAATTATGTAAGTATATATAAACATGCAAATATCCAAGTTCTGGGCAGACAACTAATCTCGCCTTGCGTTAAACTTATGTTAACGTGTTTAATATCAAGCTGCTCCACTGCGAGTTAGTGGTCCCACGTGAGTCAGAATTTAATTTAATGTGAAAAAAAGCAATATGGTCACATATTAAAAATATATATCAATGTATATATCAATATGTGATAAAATAATATATTAAAATTGGTACTATTACTATAATATCCGGTCCAATTTCAATATTAAAATAACCATAATTGTTCTTACTTAATTGTATCATTTGGTAGTGCAAAAACGTAGCGCATAATGTTCTCGTCAAAAACCACAACGAACTAAAAGTCTCAACACCATACATTTAGTGGTTTAAAGTTAATATATAATTATACTTAAACAATAATCCTTACTAATAAATATTTTAACAAATAATAAAAACATATGTAGCTCTTTCTATTTTTAGTTTATAACAAAAACTTTACAAATTTCTCTGAATGTACTTTTCATATTATTTCAACGTCCAATTAAATAATTAATATCTACATTGGCGCTGCTCTAAGGCCGTAACAAAAATAAACATCAAAAATCAACAGACAAACTGTGACACTTCTACTTTTCTTAAGTCAATTAAAGAGCGATTCCTATTTAACAATCGATTTAAGCCATCATGAACAGAGCCTAAATAATTATATACATATAACCCTTTATTAATTATATTGAAAATTTGTACACGATTACAAGATATGAATAAAATAATTTCATTGATTGTTTACATTTTACCTCTTTGGTCAGGACGTCGTCTAGTTAGGTAAGTAGAGAGCATAAATACTACGAAATAGCATACGTAAATGGTCATGTTGATAAAAAACTATAGACTACGTTTTATATTACAGACGGAGGTAATTGACTTTATACCAGGCGCCGAGGTCAAGGAACGTGACCCTGCCGCGGTAACAATTATTGACCCTCGACAATTGAATCGGGTACATACCTCCAAAAGAGACTTTATTAAGAACAACTAGAGCTGAATAAAAAGAAGTAGCTGACGAAAAACAAATACTTTGTTACCTTTAAGAGCAACTTAAAAAAAGAAAAATACTTTATTGTTTGTCATTGAACTACATCGTAATTATGTACCCTTTAAAAAAAATGGTATCGTTATTATTTAGCTGTGTAAAAAGAAATATGCTGTAGGACGTTCCTTACATTACGAGGTGACACGTTCTTTTGTCACGTAATGGTATACAAAAATTAAATTACTTTTATATATAATTATATTAAGTATTTTATTAAAACCGTTTTACATTTATATATAATGTACTGAGTTTCTTACCGGCTATACATTTATTTTAATCCTGTGATAAGACAATCACAAATGCTCATACAGAGCCAAATCGAATAAATAAAACTTTGTCTTTGATAACCTTACAGCAAAAGTGACAAACATTGACGGGATTAATATGTACAGGACATATACATACAGAACTCCATTGCAATATTATTAACTATAAAAATTAATAACGACGTCTGCGTTGGTAAGCTTTAATGTCGACAGTTTACGTCAAATATACTGTCCTTCTAATGTGTACAGTTGTCATTGCCCGGTGGTTGAGGTTTGTGATGACAAACCCGGGTGGGTAAAACCCACACATCATTTATTATACCTCCAATCATCAGTATTCTTTATTCACATTTATGTATTAGATGTTTAGTGAGCCAATATTTCCTGCCGTGTCAATCAATGTCTTTGGTGATCACATAATATCAATTAGTTAATTTATATTACATTCCGATTAATAAAACCACTTATTAATTGCTTTTCTATTTCCGCTTTATTTACAATGACGTCACTAAGGGCCAAAAATAAATTACATTTATCTTTTAAAAAAAGTATGCAATGAAAGTGTTTAGTATATAAAAATACTGTTTATCATATATGTAAATTTGTGTATTGTTATTATAGTGTAAATAAAAAATGTTAAAAGCATTTTTAGTTTCATTTAATCTATGAAGGATATGCATGAACATTGTCTTACGTCATACATTCAATATGAATGAAGATAAAAGCAAACCATTCATGTTATTTATGAAGCCTTACATAAAGTTTATAAAGGCACTCATAACATCGAGGCTTCAAAAACTTTAGCACGTTTTGTAAGCGTGACGCCATTGAAACTCCGAGAGCGAAACGGAATTGTAGGGATAGTCTATTCATTTACAATACCAGTTGTAAGGAAATGTGTTGGAGGAACGAGGACATGCATTTTTGTATATATCTATAAGCTTTTGTATTCTCGTAATTATGTTAAAAAAATAAAGTAGCATTTCTAAAATCTCACGATTATCAACCCGCTTGGAGCGTGGTGTAATAAGCTCTAAGCCTTTCCCAAAAATAAGAAGCATTTTTCTCAATTGAGGGACAGTTACATTCAAATGTGAAAACAATAAATATTTGGTCAAACAAAGCGATACGCGAACGAACATTAAGAGTCGCTTTAATGTTTTACAACATGCCGTATCTTAATATAATACGGGCACTTTTGATCTCTAATCATGATATGACAGTATTGAATTGAATGTAAATATATTATCTTTAATTATATAGCATAGAATAAAACTTTATGTGATTACAACAATTAAATAGCTTTTTTACACGACTGTATTTGTCAGCCTTTTATTTTCTTCAGGCATGCAATAAGAAATATATTTAAGCAATAATCATGTCATATACATTTAGCTCTATATTGCTATGACAATTAAACATGTAACCTATTAAATTGTACGTATAATAAACTGTTACATCAAGTTACAACACGTTCATAATGACACAATTAATCCCAATACGCCAATCAGTATTAAATATAAGAGCTTAATGATTAGATTACATTCGTATTATTAAATCATGATAATGAAATTTACACATTTCCGATAAATAATATAATTTAATGTTCAACGCTATTATTAAACAGTTGTGAATATTCATGAACTGTTATAACAAGAACACTTGATGAATACCAAAGTGTATCCGACACTTGGTTTCCAGTTTCCACATCGTCGAGCACGACATCAATAAACAACAACACAACAACATATCAATAACAATAAACACAAATTAACCAAAATGAATCGGGCACTACAGGATTTTCACTAACATTATACCTAGCAGTGCTTGTCTGGGTTTAAACTTTAAACCTGAAATCCCTTTATCATGGATCATAAATCTGAACAGTACCTGCTTACAATAAATTGATTATTTATAATTATATTCATGTGCTAGCTTCGCGTGTGAAAAGAAGGAAGGGTAATGAAATCCGTCTAGCGGTTGACTAAATGACTCATGAACTTTTGGCCGATATCGGCCACAGGGGCAAATCTCAAAAGAGAATAGCCAGCTGTATATGCAAACACAGGTGCATCATTCACATAATCCAACATATACACGACAACACACATCCAACTACTAGATTCCGGGCTGCTACTAAGAATTTTTAGACAGAAAAACTCAATAAGCTTTTATCGACCCGACCTGGGTTTAAACCCACGACTCGGGATCTGCCGCCTTATTTTCAGCCAATACACCGACGTGGCAAGCAATTGAATAAGAGACATCCAAACATGCAGGAGAATAGTAGGACACAGTAATACATATTCAAACTAAAATTGAACGCGTCCATCGTTCAAACCACATAGTACAGCGACGTTAACGAGGCTCGCCAACTTTATCTCTGCTCAGTGAGGCCGGTGTGGTCACCGAACAGAGTTGTACCGAAGAGAACTTCACCACCAATAAGTACAGCTGCAACCGCACTATGTAGAACTTATTACAAAGTACGATGCAAGTTTGTTTACAAGTAAATGTTATGCTTTTGTCACAGAAGAGAAAACTGACATCGATTTTACAGAAATTTTCAAATATATATCTGCTGACAAATGGCTCTGTCACAAACGTTAAACAAACTTTTGCAACTTATGGAACAAGTTTTATTTATGAAATGTTGTTTTATTATTTATTCTTTATTTATATTATTTGTTATGATATAATATATAATTATATTATATTATATACACTTGGTGGTAGAGCTTTGTGCAAGCTCGTCTGGGTAGGTACCACCCACTCATCAGATATTCTACCGCAAAACAGCAGTACTTGTTATTGCTGAGTTCCGGTTTGAAGGGTGAGTGAGTCAGTGTAATAACAGGCACAAGGGACATAACATCTTAGTTGCCAAGGTTGGTGGCGCATTGGCGATGTAAGAGATGGTTAACAGCTCTTACAGCGCCAATGTCTATGGGCGTTGGTGACCACTTACCATCAGGTGGCCCATATGCTCGTCCGCCTTCCTATGCGCTAAAAAAAAATATATATATTACATGCGTCAATAACGCAACCATCTAGCGATGAAAATCGCAGGTTCGATACTGGGTCAGACTATGTGAGCTTTTATTATTCCCATTCCTAACACAGGATGTACGTTTAATTGTATTTATCATAGATAGTCCTTAACTTGGACATGGCAAATTAAAAAAACAATGTTGATTAAGATAAATAATTTACTTAACTTGTTACACACACTTTTAGTATGTGTAGTTCAAATTTTGCGAATGAAAACCTGAGACTCAAATATTTGGCTAAAAATTAGATAACAGTTATAATACTGGTGATAATATGAACTAGTATTCTGAATTTAAACCGTTATAATATATCTGACAAAGTTATAATACATATTATAATTGAATTAGGAACGAATTACCTTATGTTAATCGTAATATTGGGATTTTTTATATGATAAACAAGTAATCTTGTTACATTGATAGACGATTGAGTGTAGTCACGTCGATTATGAAAACGATACCGCTCGCCAGTCGCTAGTGACAAAGGCAACGAGGTGTCACCGTCGGCGAGCGTTGACAACTTTATCGGTACGCTAGTTTGCGGTCGGTTTGAGCTCAGTGAACAGACATCGCGTACAACGAACTTACAGCAGCGGGATGCTGCACTTTATGTTGAACTAGGACAATGCGACTCATTACAATACCGCATCGCCGTTGATTCTGACACCTATGTACGTGTTAGTTCGGAGTACAAACACAGTTTATATAAGCTTCATTTAGACTATGTATGTATAATACCATAATATCGACTGCCTCGTTGGTCTAGTGGCTTGATATAAGGCCGCAGACGCGGTGGTCCTGGGTTCAATTCCCAGGTCGGGCCAATATATAGTTATTGGGGTTTTCTCTCAGAAAATTCTCAGTAGCAGCCCGGAGTCTGGAAGTTGGAAGTGTGTACACTCCCGGGCCTCGGAAAGCACGTTAAGCCGTTGGTCCTGCGCCTGAACTCTTTCCGGTCGTGTCGGATTGCCGTCCCATCGGATTATGAGAGCTAAGGAAAAGAGTGCACCTGTTTTTGCACACACACTTGTGCACTATAATATCTCCTGAGCAGTTGGCAAATCTCTCTTAAGATTGGCCGCCGTGGCCGAAATCGGTCTGGAGGACCTTATAATACCAGTATGAAAACAAATGTCACAAGTCGATTTTAACCTAGTTAACTATTGTATTGATTTGATACTATGCAAGCTTGCGACAACGATTTGTTAAAATAGAGCTGATCTGATCAAGGAGGTAGAAAATGCATCTCTCCAGTCACACAATGTAGTTTATTTTTATTTTTATTCAACTTATAAATCATATTATTGTATTACTTGAATTCACACGAGCACAATTAATGTTTTATCTCGAGTCATTACTATAACATTAGACATTAGCGAGATGCGATCCCCACTTAACTTATATTATATTTAAATAGTTATTTTTTAATATAATATTGCTGTAAACTGTTTTTGCGTGTTATGGAGTAAAACATAGTAACTTATTGCTTTGAAACAATTATTTATTTGGAACCTAAATATACATTAGCTCGATAATGTATTAAAATTTCTTTAGGTGTTGTCAAGAGACCGTCACAGACCGTATCTCGACAATCGGCAGACACGTCTAGGCGCCGCTCGTATTTTATCGCATAAACCATGAGATTGGCAATAAACAAAATGGAAGAGCGAGACAATTGTGTTTTGTTGCTTGAATACCCGACATATGCCGATTGGTACGTAGATTTACCAGGGAATATTGCAATGATATATCAGTAAAAACAGAATCAAACCTATGTGACGTTACGTACGGAGGTACGTATGGCGGTATTATTGCAGTAAAAGTTACATTATATAAAAATTATAGTGAAAAAATATTCTCAGTTTCAAAACTAAGAGATTGTACAAAGTTAATTAACGCAAACTTCAGCCATTTATACTTTAGATAAAAATCTAATAAAAATGTCGACGTTAACGCCTCTTAAGTACAGCTAACGTAACATTAGCCGGCAAGTAACTTTAACTTACTTAAGTCTTGAATTTTATAGTTTTAGTTTTATAAAAAAAAAGCAAAACACTACTAAATTGTATATAGCAAAAATATATGCACGGTGAAATGATAAAGTTTTCCAAGTTTAAGGGTTAATAACCTAACTAAACACTGCTAGACTAGAACATAAGATATTAAAACAAAATATTCTTTATAAAACCAAGCTTAAATGTAATATAACAATGTAAAAAAAATACCTGAAATAATTATCGGAACGTGTATAATAATCATGAACAGGAATTGAACCTGCTATACATTTCATACTAAAGGTATAATATATATAGGTAATTATATATACTAATCTCGTAATTAAGAAATTAGTATAATGTAGTAAACTTTATGAATTTCTATACAATAAATATTTTAATTCAATTTCAAGTATTACTTCAATAGACAAAACCGCTATTAATGTAAACAACGTCCTAATCAACAAACATCAAATACATAATCGTTAAGCTCAGATACGCTTCATACTACTAGTAATTAGTAAATATATAGAATTAAAACGTATTGAATAGGTACATTGCAGATATAATACTCGCGGATTTACCTATACATGTATCAACATAGTAGGTTTCATGTCGGCTACACGGTGCATCAGACGGCCCCGTGCAGAATAGACAATGACGTTTCATCACCGGGTTATATCGTTCCCCCTGAATTTAATTACGCGGCTGCGAGTAATAGACAGCGAGAATACATCTCTAACAATGCTGAATCGAAACATAGGCCTAGAGCACATGAACTTAGAAAAAGAAATGGTGTTAATGCGGAGATACGAGGTAGTTGATTACTTGGTGGTAGAGCTTTGTGCAAGCTCGTCTGGGTAGGTACCACCCACTCATCAGATATTCTGCTGCAAAACAGCAGTACTTTGTATTGCTGTGTTCCGGTTTGAAGGGTGAGTGAGCCAGTGTAATTACGGGCACAAGGGACATAACATCTTACCATACCCATGACAATTGATGTGTAAACATAATATGAGCTCGTATAACGATCTCAAGCAGATATTAACGCACTTACGGCGGAATACTGAAACGTCCCTCAAACAAACAGTTAAACGCTACTTAACGTTGAAATTAGTATGCGAAATTTTAAATTAACGGCGTCTCAAATAATTAAGTTGCACTTAATATTTGAATGACGTTTCAATAGTCCGAACGCTTGAAGTCTCAGTTAGCCTCTACCTTGTACCAAGCGCACAGACTATTGTTAACAATTAAAAATCTATATTATTTCCAAGTCCACCAGTCGTTATTGATATAAACACGAGTAACATACGAGGCGTTTAAGTTGTTTTTATAAGTTATGACGTCACATAACTACGTGCGAAATGTCTCTCTTAATATCCTTGTTAATAGTTTTAGCGTAAGCTGTGGCCACAGATCATAAACACTGGCACTGTAAGAAATATTAACTAATCCTTACATCTTCAATGCGCCACTAATTTTGGGAACTATGATGTATTTTCCCTTGTGCTTTATACACTGGCACACTCGCCCTTCAAATCGAAATACAACAATATAATCTAAGTATTGCGTTTGGCGGTAGAATAAATTACAATAATGGGGGGTTACCCAAGTAGGTAAATATAATATATCGACATATGTGATGCTTAGAATATATTTACGCTATGAGTTTCAGCCTTAAAGGGGAAATCGTTTGTGAAACCGCGGGTTACAAACGTTCACTATGGTTTTTAAATAATAATTTACACACAAAAGGACTTATTCATAATGTATATATATAAATATTCATATGTAAAGTTATATTATTATGAATCCACAGTAATTGTATATAATAATCATGTTTGAAAATATATTATTATAAAAACTTTAGATGGCACTGTAAAAGCCACTCATCTTCAGGGTGCCTATTCGGTTTTCATATGACATAATAAGACAAACAAATAATAATCCTTACTAATATTAATAATGCGAAAGTGATTTTGTTGAATACGTCGTCACGTCTTAAATGTTCACACAATCATCAGAATTCTTTGGAAACACGTTATCAGGGGTAAAGAAAGACATAAGGTAACTCACATCGCGCCCCCTCTCATCCCTGCGAAGCCACGTGTGGAAACCAGTCAATTAAATAAAAATCGAACCAAGATATACGATTCAAATCAACTCATATTGATCGATGATTTTATGTGACACTCGATTCAATTGACAGATTGAGGTGACGCGTTGAATAACAAATATCGTCGCGTATAGATTACCAAAAATTATTTACCCGACAGCGTAGTGGTAATTGCGTTTTATGCGCAAATGTAATTCACGACAGTGGATTGTATTACGTATTCAATTGGCTTCCGCATTTAGGATTAAACCGGTAAAGTAATGGCTTTTCGGAATTGATTATAATGGACCCTACAGCCAGATAGGCTTGTTCCATGCAGATTCCCGTTTACGTCCTCGATTTATGGTTTTTTACGGCATTGTATGTAAAATGTTTTATACAAAACTTTGTATTGGAGTTTTGGAGGATATTTCATTATAATAAATATACATAATTTTGATATTCATATTTGAACATTTCTTTAGCTATTTTAACTTAAATAAAAGACCGCAGAGACCACTATCCCAATAAAATAAAATAAAAGGTTTTAAAGTCTTTTATCAATGTGTCGGCATTCTCACACGTACCAACGTTGTAGGACCAACTACTTTTACGTGGTTTCCGAGACAAAGACACAGAGTGTAACCCTGCCAACTTCAAAATTCCAGCATGCTGCTCGGAAATGTTTGCCAAAAAGGCTCCATAATTAAACAACGTTCACCTGAATACGAAACAAATTCGGTAACGAGCTCGTGTTTACTAAAAAAAAATACTACAATATAATATATTTTATTTTATTACGATATTACTTGTATTGTTTTTTTTTTCAATCCTCTGAATTCGAAATAAACTAAATTCAAGAAGGGTTCTATACATAGAAAATATATACGCAATGTTTAAACATGAATTACTACGATATATATGTATAATGTATATGAACACATAGTCAGCTTTACATAATACATAACTTGGCAAAGATACCAAAATAAAACAACAAACGAAATTTTCGTAACATTCTTTTCAAGCAATAAAAGATATAATTGGCCGATCAAACAATCCTACTATATATCCATACAGTGACCAACAATAAAGCAAGCCCAAGAATTTTGATTGCTCGGGGCACACGGCCCTAACACGGAATTTATTCGGTTTAATTATTATTATTATTAGAATTGTGTTCGGAAGTTATGGTATCGGGGTTTGGGAATTGGACAAAATTGAATCGCATTTTAATAACAAACATATTTTGCTATTTTTTTTTTAATTGAGCATTTCGTTTGTACTTTCGCTAAAACAATGGGAGAAAAGAAATGAGTAGGTAAGTAAGATATCTATCTAAATTAACGATATATGTAATTAGCAAATATTATCTGTGATACAATCAAACCATTTTAAAAGGAAAATGAAAAATGAAATAACAGTTTTTACTTTTATGTAAATTAAATAAAAAATAAAGTCAATAAAGCCAAAAAATGCAATGCAAATTCGGCCATTTATAATTTATTTTTTTCTTTTTACACATGAGATTGTAAATAAAATCAACAAATACGAATCCGTCACCGGCGTCGGTAATGAGAATGAAAGTTATGATGCGTGAATGTTCATTGCGTTCGATTTGCAAGTGAAATTGGTTCTAAACGTCAGTTCCGGCTTCCTACCGCTAATATTAGCAGCCGTTAGTATGCAAAACTTTTATATTTAGCTTCCTACATTTTGTGCTTCACCGTTATACATGGAAAAACATTTTTGATAGATAATGCGTAAAATTCAATTGTTTATGGGGTAATTACCTACAGTTTATACCGAATGGCATATGTTCAAACAAAAAATAAATAAAAAGAATACAAAATATCGTTCCTCGTTCTGATACGTCGCAAACAGAATACAGGATAAATGGTGCGAATCAAATAAATATGTACGAGATATGTCACCGTGTCACGTGTGTCCGGATAGTATCGCATTTTCCTCGTCACGTCGCATCACCTTCTGCATTCGCGTCGCGTAACCGGCGTGACGACTACGTGACGACTACACGGCGAGGTGACATAGGTTTTATTGATTCGCCCGACCGGTTCACCCTTGTTGGAGCGCTTAGGGGTCGGAATGAAAATATTTTTATCTCAAAACGCGTCCGTTACTTTCGAGTTTAACTTCGAAGTTATTTTAATAAATGGTGCTATTTCTGTCCGTGTTTGATATCAAACAAAAAAATATCATATATATACCACATATACATAGATTGTAGTTATATAAAGTTAAGCTTATTTTAAAAATTTGTAAGCAGTTATTTAACAAGTATGTGCAAATATAAAGTATAAATACACCATTCTTATTAAGTGAAGCGTACACAAATATATTATGCATAATGAATAATAGTGTTTTATATATAATTATAATATCAATAATGAACACTTTATATGGACGAGTTGTCACTACAATTATTTATTATATCAATCAGCATCGACATGAGAATCGTAAAAAACGACGTGTTGAAGCAAATAAAATCTAGTTCGAATACTAATAGTTTAAAATGGTACGCGGCTGACAGCCGTTATATTGTAACACCGTACCGCTGAACGCGTGCGAATTACCATCAAAGTGTCAATGAAAATTAAATTGACTGAATGCACGGACATACGGACAATGATCCAAATGAAACTATACTATGTATAGAATATATATAAACTGTGTACCAGTTCCAATTTTGAACGGGTGTAATAAGTAATCTGATTTTAATAAATATACAACTATTACAATAAAGCTCCCATAATGTCGAATGATCAACAATCAGTGTCATTAATATTCTTATATTTTTTGTTTTTTGGAACGAAGTTCCTTAGGGGGAATTGCGGAGGGGTACCCTAGCCAGCAAAAAACGTCCGTAACGTAAAAAAAAAGCGTAAGATTTTTATGTATAGTCTATGTATGATGGCTATACAGTGTCTAATGTATAGTCTACGGGATGACTGTTATTATTATTTAATAAATCATTATAAACAAAGTAAAGGTGTTAAGATATTTTTTTTAAGTAGTTAATTTTATTTTTATCGATAAAAAATTCAGAATAAAAAACGTATACCCGAATAATTCTCATTCTCTTAATTATTTTCTTTATACCTCGAATAGATCTTGAAATTAATATTATTATAATAATCCTATCTGGAGTCCCACGACACCACACGGCTTTTTTTTGTACTTTAAATTACCTCCTTTTTAAATCTTTATTTTATATAGGTACTTATTTTTATTATAAAATATTTATGTACACCAATAATGAATTATACACCAAAAATTTTCTCATAATACGTCCACTGTTGAAATCATTATGAATGAAAATAAGTTCAGTAGTTTCGACTTTATCGTGACAGACGGACACGCGGTCGAGTGACTCAGTTTTATAATATGTAGCGATAGCACTGCATGACACGGGTTCGCGCCCCGGTGTAAAGTTAAGTAAGTTCAAAATATACTAAGTGAATATATTATCCCAAGCGAAATTCAACTAATATCATAAATTTACTTTGCGATACATACTGCAGTACTACAATCACTAACTAGACTATACAGAAACCGTCAAAACAGCAATCCTACAGATTAAAAAACCGCGGTCATTGGAGTGATCATTAATAATGATGAAAAATAAAAATATATATATATCATCCATTATATCGCAAAACTAATACAAAGAGTTCTTAATTAGTTCGCAACAATTTCTGTTTATAACGATACCGGTGATTAATCCAGAAGCGGGGCGAGGGGGGAAACGTGTTTAACTACAGTAAACAGAATATCGCGGACGACCGCAATTTCCGCAGTAATTAAAAACTTGACTCGGATGGGATACACGTCGGACTTGCTACGCGATTCGATGCTCTGTCAAGATTAAAATTAATATTTCTAACCGTCACGACAGTTTGAGATGTATTAAATACGAAACACTCATCGAATCTCCGTTACATAAAACTATGTGTTAATCGCATACCTATTTCTTTGGGCGTAATTTAAAATAACTAGTTTTTTTTTTTTTTCTAAGTAAAACGTTAATTTTGAACTTTGTTAATTCCGTAGCAAATTTTTTTGTCTATATGTGTACATACAAACAATTCCTTCGAAGGTATTTTTTTAAATCATTATAAACAAGAGTTTTGCCCGCGGTTTCACTCGCGGAGTTCCCGTTCCTGTGGGACTTCGGGGACAAAATATAGCCTATGTTACTCGCTGATAATGTAGCTTTCCATTGGTGAAAGATTTTTTAAAATCGGTTTAGTGGTTTAGGCGTGAAAGCGTAACAAACAAACTTACATTCGCATTTATAATATTAGTAAGGATAAGGATTATATTACTATATTTTGTGTTAGGAGTAGAGACTATAATAAAGTAGGGTTTGAACTTGCTACATTCCTATCGATAGTTCAACTATATAACGTTAACCTTGTAAAGGCTCATTTGATAAACTCACATCCAAATATACAATCGGAATTATAAACAATATTAGTGAGATACAAACCGAATTGAAAATCAACAATAATTAAGTTATCAAATAAACTGTTGGCTACCGGTAAATGTTGTTTAGAGTGTTTATCAGTTGAACAATGCTGCGTCTTCTTTTCTCAAATATGAAAATAATGATGACAGAAAGAGCAAAATTCAACTAAATTATTAGATTAAAATGTATATACACTTCGAAAGCCATGCTTTAGCGATAACCATTCATTAGGTATTCATTTAAACTGTACACTTGAAACAATCTATTATCACTATCGTTCGGTACCAAACGTTTCCTCGCAACAACGCCTCGCCAACGATTAATAGCTTCACGACTTCCTTTAGTGTCGTTAGCATTCATAAACTTTACAAGGGCTATACCGTCGTTACTCGAAATTATATCCGCTTCACTTCCGCGAATGCGATAGAAACAATATTGACGTTAATGTCTTCGAAACTGAACATTGCATTTATAATTTAATTTAACAACGTATTATATATATCAGGAATAAAATGTAATACAAAAAATAGCAATTAACTATGAAGATACCACCGGATCGAAATGGTAATGTACCGAGAAGAAGGTGGTGATCGAGCTCAGTGGCGTGCCGTTAGCGAGGCCTATATCCAGCAGTGGATGACAAAGGGATGATGATGATTTCATTAAATATTAAGCAGTATTAACTTGTACTTGTAGGTGCCGTCACTTTAGGTACTGTGGAATACAATCTAGTATGTAGGTATAATAAATATTATTAATTTTAGTCTTTTTTTATTACCAACATAAGTTTAATATCTAGGGTACTCATGTTAACTATTTTTTACACACATTGTGAAAACACTATTCTAGTTATAAACAGCAGATTAAAACGCTTACAGCAGATTATATCACTTTACGAAACGGCGTTATTTCGTGTCCTGTATCTATTATAGGACTACATTATGTACATAATCTATAAAAATACTTATAGTACATAGAATCACGTTAAAACAACGGACATCTTTCGTTTATGAAAAATTGTATCAAAATCGATGGAGCCGGCGATAGAAACGATGACATCGAAATAAGACATGATACAAAACAAAATAAACACGTAGCACATTACATGGAAAGCAATCAAAACTATCGAGTGATCCAATTCCGAAATCGCGTTGTTACAGAGCGAAACGGCCCCGAGCATCCAATCGCAGAGCACCGTAATTTCCGCTCGCTAACAACTATTGAAGACGGTATTGTTTGATATCTATACCGAAATTTTGTACTTTTACGTTGTACATACATCGAACTATTCTTATTTTGCTTTGTACAATGACCAATTGTACTGTTAATATAAAAAAGAGTTTTATTTTTTCTATATTCAAATTTCGAACTTATCTCAAAGCCATATGAAAGGAGTAAAGGACATGCCTACTTGTATTATTACTATTAATAATAAATTTGACGTCCGTACATCTGATTTTATTTTTAAATAAAAAATTAAAACAATTTATCAACTTCATTTTAGTAAAGCTTATACTTAACAGTTGCATTTTTTAAATTGTAAGCTTGTTCGTTTAAAAAAAACAGACTCCAGCTGTATTAATAAGCGACATTGCATTAAGAGGGATCGTGTCAGAGCCCCAACCATAAGAGTTAAGGCGGCTAAGAGTAAAAGTTATATGAAGATTGCTTGAACATTCCGGTAATTCGATTTGTTTTTCGACTGGTTGACAAACAAGTTCGTGAATTTTGGAAGCATGTTGATATTTGAATTAAAATAATAATGCTGTGTAGATAATAAATATAATTTATAATATGAATTCCAAATAAAAATCGAATATGGTTTTTTTTTTGTTGCATAACGTGATAATGGCCAGTTTAGGAATCGGTTAAAAAATAATATTTTCGAATGATAAAAAAATCAATGTTCAAACAACATTGAAACTGCGATTATACCAATAATTTGAATAATTTGTTTGGAGTAGCTGAATATATATTTCTAATTAAACGATAGGGTCATATCAAAGTTATGAATCGTCACAACGAGTCGCTAGATCGATCCATAGACAGCGAACCTGAATAGAATGACACTGTGACCTATTTCCAAAAGAGGTCGCCCGTGTAACTATCCGTGTTCAGAAACTGTCCCGGCTTTAGTGCTGTATAAAAAACATAACAGTAATTTCACTCTGACAATGGTTAAACAGAAAACAATGTTATGTTATTAATATACGTATATGAATCGTAACCTTTAATTTAGAGCTCAAATCCGGTCATTACCCATATCGTAATCCGGATATTAATTTCATACGGTTAAGGAAAACATCATGAAGAAACCTGCTTGTGGCGGATGAAAATCTGCCAAGTGTATGTGTGTAACCTGCATTGGATCAGTGGAGTAAGATGAAAACCATCTTGTCAAACATGTGAAGCGGTAGCCCATCGGGACATTTACGAGTTGTTATTTTATAATCTCCAGTGATTGTTAATGTGATATTGATTTTTTTAAATGCAGTACGATGTAATAGCAAATGTTTAAATAAATAAATACCATTACCATAATATAATACCAGTCTATTTACCAACAAAGTCTAATAAGATATATCATATTTCCAGAAAATACTAGTTAACAAAAGTAATAAAATATATTGACACGAATATCCGTACAAACTACTACACTTTACGTCGAAATAAATCTCGTACGAGACAAACATCTACAAAAATAATATTCCATTTTCGATTTAACATTTAAGTGCTGTCGTAAAGAGCTCATAGCTATTAAAAAGAACCTTTGAAAATGTAAAATAAATAGAAGTTTGTCGAGCAAGAAAATTAAATTACGATAAAAACTTGAAAAGGAAAATAATTCTAAAATATTACATAATACACTAAAAATAACTAATAGAGCTCTAATATGAAGTATGTGCATATAGCTTAATAGTATATAATTACAAACATACTGACATTATTTATGAAAATGTGTCTGGAGTCAATGCCAAATAATGTAGTACTATGTTTCACTTAGCGAGATTAAACATTTTAATTTCTTCATAAAGAAGTGTAATTATAATTGTTTACAAATTATATTACTGGATGATAAATAATAATTGTAATGGAAATACATAAAACGTAGAAATTGATGCGTGATGAGTAAAAAGCAAAATCGTACGTTTTCTTCAATTGGACGGCTTAATCGAATAAAATTTAAATTAGCTAAATCGTTTAAGCTTTTTCCGTATAAATGTTTAGCATACATACAGAACAAATGCTAAAAGAATTGAAAACATTATATATTTAAAGACTCATTAAGTACATATACAAGATTGGAACAAGAGTAATGACCTAGTGACGATTGATGATCCGTTAATGTTTAGCTTACCTGATAGTGTTAATATTGTAATTAGTGACAAGAAATCATACGTCTAACATGACATATCAACGCAGAGTCTAAACTACTGGGGCGTTATAAAAATTGCATACAGATTCCTTTTACACAGTAGAGGACGAATAAAGTTTTTTTTTTAAATCTAACCTCTAAGGATAGGTACTGATCAAACCAGATCTATGGCAATTTATCAATTCTGAATTATGACGCAAGCGAAGCCGAGCGAAGCGACGAAAAAGTTGAGAATTGAAAATGTTTATGTAGTACTTTGAATAATATAGCAACGAATCTGGCAATCTACTCGACTAAAACTCGGTACGGATTGAAAAATTCTTTCGAGGACTGTTATTTGTATTGACCATACAAACATTACTTTCAATCTCGCTACATTCTACCTCGAAGAGCAAGACAAATCGTCGGTTCTAGTTCATTCTAGACAGGAAATTAGGAATGTCTGTAGAACTAATGCTTTTGTATAAAATGTTGCTTATGTAACTAATAGTTGCGTATTACCAGTTTATCCATTCACTTTATGCACACTTCGTATGTAGTTGTGTTGTGTCTATTTTTTTACTTCTAAATAAACATTTAAAGTTAGGAAATATAATATAATCGTGCAAATATACAGGTTCATTCATTAAAAAAAATTAACCTTCAATACTTTCTAACTTCAAACATAAATATTCTTGTGCGAAACCTACTTCCTCCTCTGGATTATACTTTGGCTTCCATGCTACCTTGGAGCTGAACTCAAGTCAAGGCTTACATTACGTCACAATCACGACACATTCAACCTATGCCTTCTTTACATGATCCTGTTAGGTATATCTTTTGTCAAGTAACTACGACTTCTCGCATTCAACTTCTTTACACGCTCTACTAATTTCTATCTCTATTCCTATATTGTTGCAGACTCACTGTCGCAATCTGTTCTCAGAATTTTTATTTTTTTTATTTTTCAATAAAACGTTTGAAAGAGTTAACGTCATTATCGTGTGTATGTGTAGAGAATGTTGTACGTGCTTGTGATATATTATAAAATTAGATATTAGATAACCGAGTAAATGTTTTTCTTACGCATTAATTTAGATTCTATATGAATGTAGACGATCTTAGATGTACTGGAAGAAATCTCATTTCGGGATAATCGTTCCTTTTATACTTAGTTCTATTTCGCATTTTGTTAATTTTGTATTTGTTGTCTTCTTTTGTTTCTGGTACGTACAACAAAATAATAAGAGTTTAGAAATACATTCAAGGTTAGACTGTAGTAACAGACTTTACAATACTAAAATCAGTCGTTTTCAGGATAGAACGTATGATATTGCCAGTCACGAATTCGCAGACATTTAAAGGTTAGGGCACGTGTTACTTGTTAATGTAAAGCAGAAGTTTTAGGTCACCGTAATGTCATATTAAAAAAAATACTTCGAATCGTATACATATACTATATAATATCTATAACTTTATTGATGTATATTTTACAACTCAAAGGCAAACAAAGTAATAACCAATGTGATTGACTTTACTTACCAATATTGTATAGGGGGGTGATTTAAAGCAATGCTTTGTTTCTTCGTTCGAAAGACAAATCAATGAAGGTAGAAATAGAAAAATCAGTGTTCAACTAAACATTCGCTAAACAACCTTTATAATTAACTTAGTATTTACATCAATACCCATTTAATAAAATCCTAATATATGATACATATGTCCTTAATATATCAATGAACTAAATGTTATTTGATTTGAACGCACAACCCTGATATATTATCGGTAAACTTAATGAAAATTACAAATGTTTGTCCTACTGTACCGCCAGATTGAATTACGTTGGGAATTATTTGTTTGTCAATTATTATTTTGCATCCATAAGCGGCGTTACGATGGAATTTAATTAGCTTTGCTTGATTTAATGTCCGCTGGTTTGTTGTGGATAATATAATAATAGTTGATTGGGCACGTACTAAAGAAGAATTAATAAAACAAAAATACTTAACTATAAATTGTTAAAATACTGTTAATTTATTTCCCAAAATTATTTTAATTAGTATCGTATATTATGAATTTATTTTAAAAGTTAATCAAGATAGGACTTTTTATCCCTGACTCTTTTCACAACCATCTTATAAGCTCTGTCCACCGTATATGTCTGGTGAGCGTACGACCTTGTGCGTGGACCGTGTCCAATCGATACAGCGCTGTAAACCGTAAAACTGACGGTAGACAAGAAAGTAATAGGTACTTCTTCATTAACTAAAGCAATGGTCTTGTAATCATTAACGAAATTGATGAACAAAACATTAAAAATATATATAAAGAAAACTGTGAATTATCTAAACCTATTATAAATTTATCTCATAGTACTCAATACAAGAGTTTTTCTAGAACTTATATCATTTGGTATAATATTGTCAGTTGCACCGTTAATTCAAAATTTCCTTTTCCATTAATCGAGTCTATTTACAAATACTTACGATAATCCAAGTGTTCTGGAGAACTCATTAATCTTAGTTATATAATTTTGTTTAGCATACCCGGGAGACGTCGTCGGATATTATGGAAAAATCGCACAAGACCGTAATTTGTGGTGAACGAGCAACAAGCCGTTGTGGACTCATGAATCACTAATAACGTTCGTAAAAAAAACGCGAAGTGCATGTCGTTAGTAAACCTTACTGCTATGATAGCGGAATAATTTGCCAATTTCAGCTGTAAACATGAAGAACGAGGTACTCCTGAACGCATATCGCTTTTTTTTTAATAAACCGAACAAGCTCGTGAAAAAACTCATAAGTACCTAAATACGTTTTCATTTTCTAAATTAAAAACGTGCGGTGAACTTTTAGATAGGTTTTATATAAAATAGGTTATCGATTATTTGATAACGTTCTTCGCACTAGATATTATGCTATAAACGATCGAGGCAATAACACTAAACGATGTGACCTGTTATTGTGCAATTTAGCCACTAGAGAATTACATAACCCGAAACAGGGTTACCAGAATTCATATTTATTAAAATAAATTCGACAGTTTAAAGAAGAAAAAGTATAGCCTTAGGAAATATATCACCAATTAATTATTATTATTAAATGAATTTATCTCCTTCAATTTTACTTTACTTGCTTACAACAATTTTTTTTTTATTACATAGGAAGGCGAACGAGCATATGGGCCACCTGATGGTAAGTGGTCACCAACGCCCATAGACATTGGCTTTGTAAAAGATGTTAACCATCGCTTACATCGCCAATGCGCCACCAACCTTGGGAACTAAGATGTTATGTCCCTTGTGCCTGTAATTGCACTGGCTCACTCACCCTTCAAACCGGAACACAACAATAACAAGTACTGCTGTTTTGCGGTAGAATATCTGATGAGTGGGTGGTACCTACCCAGACGAGCTTGCACAAAGCTCTACCACCAAGTATAAATATATATCAAAAGTTATCTTTATCCTGCAATGTTATATAAGAATAAGCGAGTTATTCGATTATAGGACAGTCCGAAAATTATGACAATTTGTGGTGATCCTAACCCGAGGTCATAAGCTGACCACTTATAGTTGTAAACTCAAGGATGGTCACAGCGATTGTTACACTTCACGCTACACGTTCGTCCGCAATTTAATCAAGTTTTTTTTTTCAAAATTGTAGTGAACGTGTTCTCATGACACAATTTCCAGAAGCGGTCCCAAATGATATTCACATGATTGTATTCATAATAGTCTTTGTATTTTTTTTTTATTGAATAACAAACTTCTTACTTGTTTAGTGGGTTATATTTCGCAATTATATAATTAAATCATCGATCAAATCTTATAAATGTATGACGTATGACGACTTTATAGATAATGCTGAACTAAAACGGATCGACGATATACACCCTCGGACAAAGGACCATGACATGGGTCAAGGAAACACATTCCGCATAGCCGGATTTAATATACTGCATTCGCAATATTCGTGGAGGGAAATTTTGACGTGAAAACGTATATTATAATTACACCGAGCTGATTCAAATAATTTTACAAATACATATACATACATAGATACTTATATATTTATGATAAATAAAAATAAACCAGTTATATGTATAAATTTATAACTTAAAGCACTTTTTTAATGAATGACTCTTTTTAACTAGTCTTTTTTAAAAAAGTATAAATGATATTCCTTAAAAAAATACGACAAAATTAAACAACCTAGGACCTGCGTACAATTTTTCCGAAGATTTATTAGATATTTATACACAGCAATAATAATAACTCCTTTAAGGCAAAAGCAGGGAAGCCTGTTTAGTATTCATAGAGGCTACATAGTTCTCCATTACCCTGATCTTCGCGAGAGTAGTTTCGGATTAGGCAACTCCCTTGTTGGAATTCGTTTTAAGTTAGTAGACTCCATAAGGGATTTGATACTTTGGTATCTTTTAATAAATAATCAAACAAAATAAACATATTTTCTTATATAACTCTGCTCAATAAATATTAAGATGGTGAAATGGATGGAGCCGTCGTCTTAGACTTCCTCGTTCATATAAAAGAAACTAATCAGTTCAATACTCAACATCGAGGTCTCGAAATCCAATCAAGCGATGAATTCGATACGACGGGAGGATTACGTGATGCCGAAAGTCCAATCAATATTCATAAAGAGACATGTCGATGAATTGTCTGTGAATATCGAACGTGTTACCATGTCGATGTTCTGTTTCTCACTTTCCATCCAGTACGTCACTAATTCAGTGTTGGACTTGACCGTGTCGCATTAACATTCGTTCCAACTCAACTGTTTCGACATAAATACAAATTCCACCAACAAAAACTAACATGTTTTGCGTAATTTATATAAAACGTTACAGTTAAAAACAAATTATATTCTAACATGCACGGTTTATTTAACCCTTTAACCGCCCGACTTCATATCTGTTGGCGTGCCCCCAGCGCCCGGCACAGTGAAGTGAATCGAAAAATAAATACATACCTACAAAAAAGAGGGATGTGCAATACTTAACTTTTAGATGTCGATATTTCGTTTTAACCTTTTAACCGCCCGACTTACCTTGGTGGAGATATAGATACCTACTTGAATACTACTTACCTTACGAAATTATTCGGCATTTTTCGTAAGCCAGGAAAACAAAAAGTGTTTGAAAATTTGAACGATTTATTAATAAGTACTTAGGCTATTCACAATAAAATCAGTCCAGAGAAGAAAAACGATTGATTTCTCAAAAGTAAGAAGGTACAGATAATGAGTTCTTATGTGTATTCATTTATACCTACTCCAAAGAGCTTAGTGCGAGTTTTTATACGTAGTCGATCGTGTCTACGTTAACTTCAATTTGTACTGAAAATAAAGTAACGCCTGGTGACAATAACGGGAACTACAAATGTTCCATACAAATTGACGTAAACGTTAACACCATCGAATACGAGTACGTAAAACTACATGCACAAGCGCAACACTGGTAAAAAAATCCAGAAGTCGGCACTCGTTTATGACGTAAGAAGCGGTCGTCTTTATCCGACCGTGGCGCTGGGCGTACTAACGAAGTAAGTTTCGGAACATGTAGGCTAGGGATGGGAACCATCAATTCAGTCGCTGACGTTTCACAAGTAAATTTCCTTAATTCTATAAGAATTAAATGAAATACTCACAAATATTTATAAAAAATGTTTTATTAACAATTGCTGTATTTGTTTTAAAGTTAATTAGTCAGTATAACGAGAAATATTTAGATTTATGTTTATTTTTGTATCGATAAATCTTGTCATATGTCCCGTCCCTCACGTCGGATTTTGTCGTCATGGGCGTTGCACCTCAATACAATTTTCTAAAAATAATGTTAGTAATTCATCTAACTTTGGACATTATTTTTAGGACTTCTAATTAAGAGACTGAAGTGTATTAAACTGTAAACGATTGCTTAGTTAACTATTTACCTAATATAATCATATTTTTGATAGAATACAGCGTAATTAAATAAAAAAGCTGATAAAACGAGCAGTGATATTTTGGTCGGAAATATACGACTCCGGCGAAATGGGCCCGAAAATATTTGTCGGATTAATCCGACCTAGGCGGTTAAAGGGTTAATACAATTGAGAAGGTCGTTTGGAAAGTTTGGAAGAGAAATTCAAAAAATAATAAAAAAAGTATAAATTAACTTAGTTATATTGTTTCACTAAAATTTTTTTTTATTGCATTGGAAGGCGGACGAGCATATGGGCCTGATGGTAAGTGGTCACCAACGCCCATAGACATTGGCATTGTAAGAGATGTTAACCATCGCTTACATCGCCAATGCGCCACCAACCTTGGGAACTAAGATCTTATGTCCCTTGTGCCTGTAATTACACTGGCCCACTCACCCTTCAAACCGGAACACAACAATAGCAAGTATTGCTATTTTGTAATAGAATATCTGATGAGCGGGTGGTCCCTATCCAGACGAGCATGCACAAAACCCTATCACCAAGTAGAAGGAAGGGAACGTTGGAATATATTGCAATATTATATATTAAAGTACCATTACGTATTCAAGAGACCAAAACATTCTTTTTTTAAAAAAAATTACGTGAATTATACAGAGCAGAACAACCAAAGCCTTGACCTCAAAAGGATTTTCATTATAACTACGAGCAATCCCTCCAAAGCTTGTTACATTAGTATGCAAATTTTTCACGCCCCTTCGACGGATGTTCTTACCGTTTATAAAATCCAGGTGTCGACCGTTACTTCTACCTTTAGAGTTATTTAATTATAAACAATATTAATAGGATATATTATTAATAAAACTGATATCAAGAGGTTTCAAATATAAAGGAGAAAATTTCATAGATAATTAATATTATAATGATGAAATATCCAAAATAGATATTTTGGGCGAGCAAGCTGATTTTAGATCCCACCGAAATTGACCCAAATACCTAAAGTCATGAATAATAAATCTTGACCTAATTTAAATCCAGTTATTCTTTAAGTACTAACGCCTCTTCTACTTCTTCGACAAAATATACAAATTAATCACTTGCTTGAAACATACTTGCAATAAATACAAAGATAAGGTAGATATCAGTTAAACCAATACTAGAGTTTAAATATTTGATTCGTCTACGAATAAAAAAAAAATCAAAGAACACATTGGAGGTTATCCATCACACAATTAGTTTCGAATTGTACGGAGCAGCATCCATGATCTATCAACGTCTACTTCAATTCGAGAGGGTCGAGATTGATCATGAAATTATTATCAGGTACAAAGGCTTGGCGCATATTGAAGTGAAGCTTTGTTCTCAATGCATTAGTGTTTAATACTATAGATTTAACGTCGTCAATTATTTAAACATACACATATAATAATTTATTTATATATTACAATAAAAAACTAACATGAAACGTTAAATGATCCTTTGTATATATATGGTTAGTATAGTAACATATTGTCTATGTTAGAAATTAGAATTTCATCCGACAAGAGATTAATTATAAACACAAATTAAGCACATTGTTAGCCCGGGCCATCACGTAGCCATCTAAGGTCAATTTGTTTCAATATTTTTCTTTGTTATTACTTCCAACCGAGCTAAAAATGAAAATTCAGGGATACCGTTAGAAAGTCTGCGATTACGCGTAGCGTAAAAAATTGCCAGACGAGGTGAAACACTGCCTCTCGGACGAACAATAAACAAACCAATCATTTTGCCGGCTCGTTGAATCGACAATGTTTATGTTTTATTAACACTGTCATATAATCAAATTGTTACACAAGACTTTAATTTCGTAGAATTATTTTATAGCATTAAAGCTTTCCAACATTTCGATTCGAAAATTTCAAAAGAATCATTATGTAACGTTATGGGTCTGTCGTGCCTGTTTAGGATAAAAGTCCCAAAATTAAGTAAGAGGAAAAAAAATAAAAACAGTCGAGTTGGTCTTTTGACTTTTAATACATTAAGAGCATTAGTATTATGTAATTTTCTAATGTTCATCTAGTATATAATGTGAAGTCATCATCATTTGCTTTACATAAATATAACACTAAAACGAAATGTAATATATATACTGCAATATTGTTAAAATGTAGAATCTTCAAGTTGCTTTTCAATATCTTCTCACTTTGAACGTATACTTTTAAACTTCTCTCCCGCAGCAATGCAGAGGACGTGACTAGCGTTCAAACGTAATTTTTCATCGGGAACCACTCAGTGGTTAATCGTGTGGAAAATGCACGAGTATCGAATTGCATTGATAATCCATTTAACATTGTCGACGTACACTCAACAACATTTTATTAGAGCGGAAGAAAAAAAAAAGAAATAATACAAGGGTCGTTGACGTATACGTGCTGGAGCGTTAAGACAAAACGAACTCATTATAATAATGATTATTATGCTAAACGTAGTCCTTCATCGGAGCTAGTTCAATTAAAAACATAGGAGACGCGTTTGACAAAAGCGCAGAGCGAAAGACAATAGAATGCCATTACTTACGCCAACATACCGTGATGACAGCGTGGGCAGCATTCCCTGCTACAACGATTTACGGCTCCGCAAACGCGTAACGGAAAATAAACCGTTAAATTGCAACACACGTTAAACCATTATTTTTTTGTGTTAAGCGTTAGGCGTTCCCAGTACTGTCACGGTGAAAGTACACTCAGGCGAGAAGTAAAAAAAAACAATGAGAAGAAAATCCATTCATCATTTTAAATCAACTGTGATAAAGAAAAGTTTAAAAATCTCTATGTTTCTTAGCATGTTATCGAATAATTACAAGCAATATTAGTTTATGATTAATCAAACTATAGATATCGTTAACAAATGTGGATAAATGTAAATAAATTGTACATTAAACTATCAATTTATATTAATATATCGAATTCCGAATCGAATTTTATAACCAACAAATCTCAATAGACGTATTATCTGAGCCTTTAGTGTCTATATATATTATATAAGGAGTTTGTTATTTGGACGCACTAATATAATTTGAAATAAAAAACTGTTTCCATGTACATATATATATATTAAGAATATTTTTATTAAGTTTTTTTGGACTATCGCTATAACAATTATTGTCGGCTAACAGTACAGTCGGCTAAAGTCATCTAGAATAATACAAAACATTATGATAATTGAAGAAAATAATTAAATCTTATACCTCGTTGTTTAGCTACAATCCAACTTTCGCGAGTAACTGGTGATTAAGTTACTGTAACAGCGGAGTGGATGTATTTTCTTTCCATTACTCTTAGCTAACTATAAACAAGGTTCCATCTCTTATCCAACTAACTAAGTTCTTGAGTTAGCCAATCAATTAGTACGTAAACAACTGTTGGCGAGTCGTTCCTAATGAGGATTGAATTGTAACACTAACGATCCTTCGATGAGATGCGCACGTGTCACTCATGACCTTTGTATATATATATACAATATGTGATGTATGATGGATATTGATTATAATTTGAACGGTTGTAGTAATTGTGGTAGCACACAAACAGACCCTAAGCTTCTCAATTAAAAACAACTAAGGTAACTAATCTGAATTTATAAATTCGAAAAATGTTGCGTTACAATACTATTAAAGAAATAATCCGTTCGTTAATATCTTAAGTTATAAATTTACGTTGACGTACGTTTTCCATACTTAAAATGAGTAGAATAAAAATTGATAACTCTATACATGTTTGTATATGTCATATTATATGCCTTGTGATTTATGGAAGTTGACTTATGAAGGTTAGTCATCTCCTCATAGTACTCTATGGGCATTATCGTTAAGTACCCACCCTTGTTAGTGTTTGACTGGTACGGTAATTGAGGAAGTGATCAAACCTATGGCATACTCTTAGGTAAGGGATGAGATCAGAGATCAATATTTCCTCCTATGCCCGAGACGATACGAGAAGGTATGAATCGAAACAAGATGGTTACCCAGTGTAAGAAACAAGAAGGTTGTGCTTGAGGCGAGTATATCCTCTAACCCGAAGAAAGGTCTGAAAAAGGCGCCGAGCATCAAAACGATCCCTTCGATATCGATCCAAGCGGAGGTCAGCCATCGCCGATGTTTAGTGGGTAAGAAAATCACTTGATCCGGATTCATATCGAATTACCGTCCCATCGAGTTATGAGAGTGAAGGAAAATAAAGTACATACATCTGTTTGCGCGCACACATTTGTCAATTATATTATCAACTGAGCGGACGCCTAGTCATTGATACTCGACACCAACGTGATCGAAATTCGGTCTGAAGAACTACTACTGGATAACAAGATCTTTGGACTTATATTTAAGTATAATTTTATATGTCAGTACAAGAACAAACTTAATAACTATTATTAAGTTTAATTACTGTTATTTAGTTAATAGGATATAATCGTAATTAGAGTAATAGGATACAGACCTTTTTAAACAACCCAAAAATAATGGTCGAATACTCCCTTTAAATGAAGTATTTTAAACGGATAGGCAGCAAAACAAACAATAAACCGCCATATCTAAGTTAATTTTAAAATAAGGCTATCTATTACAGTTTTATTATGTATAGTTATTAAAGCTTTAATGCTCATATATATTGATTTTTTTTATTGTTATGGTGGAAGGTGCAGAATTTACTCCACTTCGGACAAGATTGATATGCCAATCAACTGTAAATACATCTCGATG
Organism: Nymphalis c-album; assembly: GCA_963151315.1. Classification (NCBI taxonomy): domain Eukaryota; kingdom Metazoa; phylum Arthropoda; class Insecta; order Lepidoptera; family Nymphalidae; genus Nymphalis; species Nymphalis c-album. Next base: position 6,783,136 of record OY720607.1, on the reverse strand, counting down.
GCTATATTTAAAAAAATTGTTATTTTACTATTTACTGAGGGAATTTACGCTAAATTATATGTGCTGAATCCTTAATATATATAAAAAAATGCTAATTCAAAGAAATAACAAAGAACACAACCAGCTTATGGCGTAGAAAATAGCTGGAATGAGTATTGTACAAAATGGCGGTCTATATTGCTTTCACTTTGGTTTAAATTGTCTAGTAATCGGTACTGTTATTGTGAATAGAAAATATTTTTTTAAACATGCAAGAAAGAGATGGAATCATTCACAATCTAACGGTTAATCATCAGTTCAACGGCCACCAACACAAACGACCTCACACAATTACTAAATGATACGAACGATTTATCGCTCTAGTTAATCCTTTAAATGGTCAAAGCTATTACTGCTAGGCTACTTTAAAATAAATAGCTAACAGTTACGTTTATAATCACAATACATGGTAATGTGATTTATTTTATTTATTTAACTATATTTTTATGTAATAAAATCTTCGCAGGTGTAATCTTTTATGGATATCCCGTGCCGTGCCCTGCTCATGGCTCGGTGGATCTTTCTTAAGTCGGCGCACTCCTCACTAGTGTGGGGCTACGTCGAGTGCTGCCTTTCTCTAGAATAGACCTACTGAGTTAAATGCATTAAAAAATCAGCACCAGCAGCCAGCAGCACATCAACAGTCTGTATGTGGCTTTTCCTCAAGGCTTTTCCTTCATCGCCGAGCACTAAATTAATTATACACATAAATAAGACACATGAAAACTCAGAATAATCGACTGCATATCATTTTTATATGTAAGCTTATTATCTACAAGTTCTCTGAACTGACATGACAGGACTTAGTAAAGAATTGCAAATAGTTGCAAAGTAGGAATTTGATGAAAACGGACAATAAATTATTTATGAATCAATATGTTTTATATAATTTTTATTTTTGCAGAGCATGTGTTTATCGGTCATCGTTGAATTTGTATGTGTGTGTTATTATTTTCTCATCGAGTTTGCTACTTTGATGTACCCGCATATTTTTCTTTCGAGACAGCATCAATAAAAAAACGTCATGATAAAAAAATATTGTTTTTGCTTTCTTACTCGTTGTGTAATAACAATCTACTTCAGAATTTTTTTAATAACATTAATGATATAAAAAAACATTGTTTACTTACGTAATGAATTCGTCGTATTCGAGAGATCGAAATCGAGATTACAATTCCATTACCTGTAAGAGAAATAAAGATCATCAGCAAACATAATTAAGGAGTCGTTAGAAATTTTAAATACATTTTCCAGCTACCTGTCAAAACATCCCAAAACGTATAATTAAGAATATACATTGTTTAATATAATAATAAGTACGAATAAAATTGCTTCAAATTTATATGTGCGAATGTATATTTATTATTTTAAACCCTACTAATGACCGTTCGTATAATATGCCTTGAGGTGAGGAAAGAGAATAATATAATCAAAATTAATAAGTTCTACTCAGATGACGCTAAATTGTTCGAGTAAAATTCATGCTTATTACAAGCAAATACACTGCAAACTTTAAATGCCCGACGTAATAAAGACGCAATTGCAAATTGAAATATAAGCACTTATCACGGTTCAAGAACCAAATAGCGTGTAAGTGATTCATGTCAATCATATTTATATCCATAAGACTAATTAAAATAATTTAAATCGATATAATCGAATTAATTGAAAATCGCGCTAATTTCCTTTTTTTTACCATACAGTAACAGCCTGTGAATGTATCACTGCTGGCCTAAGGACTAAGGCCTTTGGGCATATTCCACCACGCTGCTTCAACTTTTTATCATATTCTCCTATATTTTTGCGCTACTATGGCCTGGGTCAATGATAGATTTTTTATCTTTCCTTTTCTAAAACGTATACAGGACGAAATTCTATTTAAAAAAGTGTGCGCTTCTCATGCTAAAAAAATAACTCTCGGATAAATGCTCGAAGTTTACCATTCAAAATTATGAAACATATTCGGTATTCACTTTTTAATGTTTATTTAAGTAACTTAAAGACCGATATACCTAAAGTAAAACCGACAAGAAGCAATCAATTTTGCGTAGAACAGTCTTGTGTAAAGGACGTGAACACAAAGAAGGCACTTTCAAATATTAATTCCCTATTCGATTAAATTCGACAATTTCTATCAACTCAGATTATTTAGCGTTACACATATCGAATAATTTATTTATATGAAGCACCAAATATATAGAAGTGACACTATATGATGTCACGCTAGCAAATATTGACAAAATAAATGGCTAGAAATCATTTCGACTCGAATCGAGTGCATTTGTCTGAGTCCAAAGTTGTCTGTACATTTATCTAAATTTCATCCGACACTCGTGTGTTCTAAACCAACTGGCCAATATAATATTCATATTTATAGTTAATGCTTGCAAAGTGTTGTGCTTTTTAATATTACCATGAAACTTAACCATATAGCCATAAGCCGAGATGGCCCAGTGGCTACAACGCGTGAATCTTAACCGATGATCGTGGGTTCAAACCCGGGCAGGCACCACTGAATTTTCAACTGCTTCATTTGTGTTTATAATTCATCTCGTGCTTAACGGTGAAGGAAAACATCGTAAGGAAACCTGCATGTGCCAAATTTCACTCAAATTCTGTCAAATATGTATTCCACCAACCCGCATTGGAGCAGCGTGGTGGAATAAGCTCCAATACCTTCTCAAAAAAAAGGACAAGAGGCCTTAGCTCAGCAGTGGGACATTAACAGGCTGTTTCTTTTAACCATATAATAAAAAAAATCATATAATAAACAAGAATACAGACACTTCATCTCTGAAGATATATTACAAAAAAAAAACAAATACAGGTTAACCCGTAGTTATGTAATCGATTATTCGAACGTAACGATTGTATCAGGTTACTTACTCATACCGGATAATATAAAATGACCTTAATTAATACACTCTATTTTCGTTGAATTTAAATTGCTGATCATCCGATGACACGTCTAATGTTGACAAAGGCAACTGTTTCACTAGCCACTAATATATCTATTAAAGTTGGAACACGCTTATACATACAGTTATAAATATGTACAAAAAAAACATAGAAGCTGATTTGCAGTGAGCGTGAAGTTACCGACTATTATCATATCTGTATATACACAATACACATAATGACTCTCCACTGAATTAACAATTAGGGTCCACAAAACAGTTACATAATTTGCCACAATCGAAAATGCATTTACGTGTGTACGAGTAACAAGTACGAGTGAATTGTCATTAGGAAGGAGTACAGCTCAGTATGTACACGTACATACAGATCACATAAGGACATTCCACTAATGACCATTGTCTGTGGTCACGGGGAGTTTAATTCGTGTGACGCCGGCTATACCGATTAATGCAATACGACGCTCAAATCAAATAACCAGTATCCTAAATTAAAAACGTAATCATATATATTTACAGCAGACGTTTCATTTTGGAAAGTTGCACCTAAATTCGACCATAAAAGTTAACACTAATCGTGCCCAAAGACGGTTGACTTCGGAAAATAATTAATTTATTAGTATTTTTTTAAACTCGACGTCAGTGCAAAATATCGTCATCGAGAATGCTCAAGTTATTTAGGAATTAGTTAATATATCTTACAGCACCAATGTCGAACGAAAAGGGTACCACAACCACAGGAGTACTAGTTACTACGCTTCATATTAGCGAGACTAAAAGAAGCTATCAAGGAAAAAAGATGCCGAGAAATTTGCCTAAGGGTGTGTTGCATTTGTAAAACGACCGTCTCGTTTTAAAGAAAAGTTGTAAAAGAGTAAAGTTGCGATCGTTGCTTAACACAAGTGAACAGCTTTTTATCCCTTTTTCCACATTTAGCAACTTCTTATTTGATGCCACATTCAAAAATAGTAAAGATTATTTCTAGAAGACAATCAAGTCAATGCGGTAATTTCAACTTTGAGGATAAAGCTACAAATTTGTTTTTGGATTTAGAACAGATAATGTACCTACTGATCTGCGATAAGTATTGAAGGTAATATTTTATTTTGAATTTAAATAACGAACTCTGACGTATCTAACTAAAATACTAAACTTAAATAAAATCAATACATTTTATGAACATCGTTGTTTGTGTATATGATAATTTATAAAATTAGTTCATTAATTAATTGTCAATAAAAGAAACAAAAACATAAAATGGTGATATGGTGAATGTGATGAAATCTACAACTTTTCGAAATTTGCGATATTTTTTAAAGCAATTAATTTCGTCACATATTTAGGTAATGAAATCGCATTGCAAGTTGCAAGTTTAAATCAATCACCGAAGAATCCAGTGTTTTTCCGTAATTTCTCCTCGATCGAAACGATACGAACGACACCAACGGATATTCCCATGCACCGATCCCACCGGATGATGGTACGTACATCACTCAACACAACTACACTCGCTCGTAGGTACAATTACGTAACTAATATCAATTGACCGCTTCTAATTTTACAACTCAGCCGGCCATATGATATGAGTTAGTGATCATTAGAATCGTACCTAGTTCTGTCTCTAGCTAAGCTTATTACTTCCTTGCAATTAATTTTATTTTTAGAACTGCATCTATATTTAATATTTATATCGATATTATAGTCTTCATAATTATTTTTGAACAAACGGTAGCTGTTTGGGCATCGGCGGTAGATGTTATCGCATTCAGTGATTGTATGTAATAATAATGTAATTTCAACAAATGCAACGATTAAATTTGTATAAGTATTATTAAATTTAAACGGCATAGTAATAAAACTAAGCAGTCGTTTTACTTATAATATAATCAATATGCGTTATAAAATGACGCATGAAAGCAATACAACTTTAATCAGTAAGACGTAGACGATATACATAAATAAAACATAATATGCCCTTCTTGTTCAAATACGCTCATCTTGGGATGTTTGTGTTACAAACCTGTTCGGTGCATTAAATCTTTTTAAAACTAACGCCATAAAAGCAAAGTGAAATAATGTTTCAACTAAATCTAGAAACCTGTTCCTCGAAGGTGAACCTGTTTCGGAACAAGGAGTTTTCGCTTCGACCGTAGGCTGCAGAAACTTAGCTGGGCGTTAGTGATACCATTATCCACAACATTTCCAGTGATTGTTTCTTTCAACTTTATTGTTTCGACGATCGTTTAATTTCCGAGAATCGAATCTGTTATAAACACGTCCACCATTCATACAGCTTGACCTTATTATACCAATACAACGTTGACGATTAAAACATTACATATGCCCGCGTTAATGTAAGCTGTTATATTTTTAATTACCTTTTAAGGTCAACAAGAAAACTAACCAGAGCCTTGATTAGGCAAAATTTAGATAATTTTCAACTCGACGATCTGATACAATCATTATGTTTTAACTAACATTAATAACGAAGAATGCATCACAGCACAGCAGTGTGAAATTGTAAACTTTCTCAAGCAAACAATAGTACGCGTAATCTTTGTCAATAAACGCGTGAGAGTTAGCTTATATAATGAATAACGTAACATTATATAACAATATAACAGGTTGTTGATATTATAAGCTAAAATCAAACAAATGAAGCGTCGCTTCTATTTTCGTTCTAAAGCATCCATTGGCAAGCAAAAATTATATTTAACCGTGAATATTAATAATATGAGACTTATATAAAAAAGCCGAGTTGGCTCAGTGGTAAGAACGCGTGAATGACCGAATGACACGCGTGAACCGATAATCGTGGGTTCAAACCCGGGCAAGCACCACTGAATTTTCATGTGCTTAATTTGTGATTATAATTCATCTTGTGCTTGGCGGTGAAGGAAAACATCGTAAGGACCTGCATTTGTCAAATTTCACTGAAATTCTGTCACATGTGAATTCTACCAACCCGCATTGGAGCAGCGTGGTGGAATAAGCTCCAAGCCTATATTAATGGAGAAGAGGCTTATATTAATAATATCGACTGGCTTTTGTTATTATTATTTAGTAATGGTTTTATATTAAATTCTGAAATTAGATATATATATACAAAACGTATATTGATATTCTTAAAAATTAAATTACTGAATGATTTATTTTTATTCATAAATGGGTAACAGATTTTGTTGGGTACTTCCCCTATATAACGTTTAATATATTGATAATACATTCATCAGTGTTTGCACCATTTCGCATAGGATATTAAAGGGATTTACGATAAAGCGTACCGTGATAACGTAAAAATGTTTAATATTCTATACGGATTAGATAATATGTTAAAACCATCCTATATAATTAGACCATATATTTTAGTTTATTAATAAATATATTTAAAATATATTCATTATGTTTTAGAACTATATTTAAGCCCCAGTTATATATACACATATATAACTTGTTGTACTACTACTACTACTACTAAAGAAGGTGCAAATAAATACAAATATCCTGTTCCAGGATATTTTATTTAAATAAATATTAATATTATTTTTTTGATTGTTAGTTCTTGTCATATTGCACGTTTCTTTAAAGAAGTCGTAGGTTCAAATACAGACATAAAACCTTTTTAAATGCAATATCATCATTTTAGTTTTTGGCGAGTATACACGAGTTGGTAGAAAACGTAACATGGATATATGCCAACAATGTGAACAATCGCAGTGCTATTTGACAGTGGCACACATTACGAGACATTAGTACATAGTATATTATGTGAGCCGTGATGGCCCAGTGGTTCAAAAACGTGAAACTTAACCGAAGATTGTGATTTAAGTCCGAGCAAGCACCACTGACTTTTCACTTGCTTAATTTGTGTTTATCATTCATCTCGTGCTCGACATATAAGGAAAACATAATGAAGAACCTGTATGAGTCAGATGAAAATATAACACTTGTTAATGTAAAATTTGCTTCAAAACTTCTCCACAAGAAACTCTTACTTACTTTACTTTCATGCACCGCAAGACAACGATGACATAAAATACTAGTTATTAAAAAATGGTACAATGACGACTGACTACATGTATTATATATGATTAGATGATTTCGCGAGTGCCGCCGAACTTTTCCACCTCGCGAAGAACAAGAAAGAGTGTGCGAAGCTGACTGCCAACCTTCGCTAGTCGGAGAGGCACTTGAAGAAGAAGAAGAAGAAGATGATTTTACACATGGAGCTTAATGAAGAATATGCTTACCTCCAAATCTTATACATAATATATGTATGTATGTATGTATGTATGTATGAATGTATGTATGTATGAATGTATGTATGTATGTATGAATGTATGTATGTATGTATGTATGTATGTATATGTATAGCATCCGATAGTGTCGGAGTTCATTCGAGCCGAGAATATGCGATGTGTTTAGCAAGATATATTATGTGAGTTTCCGTATGTTATTTAAGTAGGTTACCTTAATCTAGGCCGGATTTAAATCACGTATTACGCTTCACCATTAACACAGTTTCCTGGTTGAAAAGAACTAAGTAGGATTTCTTTTTAGAAATTTCTTTTAATGTTTAAAATGGTGCACTATTTAAATTGTAAATATTTTATGAATAGACGTTTTCTCTATTAAGATTTACCTTTTTAATATACGAAAATATTACGTTTTGTGTAGACGGTAACTATAAATATGTTAGCATTTAATATAAATTGCATCATTAAATTGATATAAATGATAATTTATGTTTATATATCCATGAGAAAACCTTTCCATTCGCATTCATTTCCCGAGTTGAACAGATAATCCTGTACTGATCCAGGATATAGCTATTGCGATGTTGATTATCAATGAAACACATACAATGGTCTATCCTTCTTGTCAATTATGAATACAAGCATAAAAAGAATTATCAAAAGTGCTTTTGGTGATAATAGCTTCAACTAGGAAACCAACCACGATATCCGCGTATATTTTTTGTAATTAGCAGTGAAATTAAAAAAGGTAAATAAGTAAAACCTCCTACAAAGAATTCTCTTTGAGATGAAATTGAGGTTTTGTTCTACCTTAGTATATTTTTTCTTTGAAAGCTGTACACATAATATATGCACACTCATACGCGTACGAAAATTCAATGCCCGTGTTTTGGCTCCGTTTGATTTCGCGATGTTCTGTTAAGAGATCTACGCGTTCTCCCCATTGTGCCAATTCGAGTAAAATATCTCATATAGATAAACAATTATATTCAACCGTCCGTAAGTATCATTAATAAATTACGATTAACTTTCAACGTAAACAAAGGAATAAACTATAACAGAGTTAACGAGAATTCGAAACAAACAAGTCATCGACAAATATTGAGAGAATTTCTCGATTCGATAAACAAACAACATCGACTGCGACAGGATATTAGAGAATTCTTTAACAATATAAGGATGTATCTATATCGTTAAACACAGGATACCGTATTTAGTCCGTTATGGTATGTATGTAAATGTTATTGCAATTAATAGTTGCTAAAATGCGCAATTATTTTTATCTTAATGTTTTAAAATTTCAATTCTTCATGTACACATATATCTACACTATAAAAAGCTGAATTTTGTTCCTTTGTTTAAAAGCGGTAATCAGAGTTTACCAGTCTGATATGAAGAAATATTTTGAATACGGACAGCCCATTTATCAAGAAAAGTAATAAACTATAACATCGCTCTGCGGATCACGGAGACGGAGTAGTGACGTTGAAGGCAGATGAAAAAGGCCAATCAACAGTCACGGCGACCAATCTCCAGGACTAGCCAAGTGCGCCGGAGTAAGGTACACTAAACAAACTAAGCTCTCTCGGTACACACTCGGTACAGACACGACTGAAAAATCATCAACTGCAGGGTCAACGATTTTACGTACTTTCTGAGACACGAAATTACACTAGATCAAAAATGCTTTACTATATATTGTATAAATACTATTTGCATAGCCGTAAAACTACAAATTTGGTAGTTCGAACTTGGCATAACTAGTCATCGATACCATCTTTGTTTAAACTTGTCTGGGACGGTGTCACCCACTCAGCTTTAAATCTACTTGCTAAACAGTAATCCTACTTATATTATAAACGCGAAAGTTTGTGAGGATCTTTGTTATTATTTCATGCAAAATTGACGATATTTGTTATAGAGATAACTTATAAACTGGCTTAAACCACAGACTACCATACACTCTTATGTCATGCGCAGGCGTAGTCGTTGGCGTAATCTAGTGCTTTATTTGTATTTCTGTAATTCGGTTTGTGTATGTGTATAATTACAAGATTTACATACAAGCACAAGGGAAATAAAATCTTACTAAGCGTGGCGACGCATAGACAATGCACCCAACTTTAAATTTCTTATATCGCAGAGTGCGGGCGAAGTTAAGTCTTCCTAATGTAATTAGAAACGTCAAAAGTTTTACTATTCAGATATTTGTAGAAAATGTCCGATAAATTGAATACAAAATACAGTTTCAATATCGCAATATAAATTTAATCTGTGCACGGTGCGTAGTTGCGTACCCATTCGAAATTGCATTAGCGATAATATCATGATTCTGTCGATAACACTGCGTTGCTTCGTGTTACTCGTATTATCGTAACTCGTAAAACCGCAACAATAACCAAACCATATAATGATCCTCGATTTATAAACAATGATATACTTATTATATTTACGAAGATATGTGTAATATATTTAAAGCCGACGAAAACAAGGAGAGCGCCGTTCTCAAGTAAAATATACCTATTTTTATCATATACATAGCTTATACATACATACATACATATATTTTGTTATTCTATACTAGTGACTTAAACTTACTTTTATATGTTTGCATGCTGTGTTTGCATCGAGTAGGATACAATTAATTCTTCTATTGTTATTTATTGTGTTCATGTATGAACCGCCTAATTTATTGTATCCAGTTATGCAAGCGAAATAATGTAATGTATTATAGATATAACGAAATAATAAATATTTATATGGATTTAGCAGTTGTGTCTTGAATTTTTCATTTAGACGTAAACAATCATGTTTGCGTTAACGAAAAACTGTAGGTAGCATCGATTATTTCAACGACCTGCCCGAATCGCTGCACCTCTCTCCGTATAATAGTTTCGTAAGCGCAAACGTTATAGTTAACTTTTAAACTAGGACTACAGTTCGGCGTGTTACTTTACGTATCTCGAGGCCACGATTGCATTATCCGGCAACGGTGAGATTCATTTAATCTTGCAATACGAGCCAAGGGCGAACGAGTTTCACGCGCAGTGAACACGTTGCTTTGTTATTGAATTTTAAGCAATAAAAGATCATTTTCTGCAGTCATTATTATTCATCATAATTTAGCTTTAATTAATTATGTAATTTCATGTCAGTCTGCAATTACATAACATGTATGTAGTTATGTACCAGCCGAGTAATTTAAGAAAACTTGATTTTTTTCTTGGTAAAGTATATTTTCATTTTGACATTAATAAAAGTTCTACGTTTGACTTCGAAAGCTTATAAAAATCCTTTGGGTATCATTGAAGGCTTTATTATTGTGCATACTCAAACGGCGTAAAAATAAGAATGTTAGGTTAATCTTTTTGAGTTAATAAATTCAATAATTAATAGTATTGTATCTTTGCCCATGAAGAGTTTCTAATTTTTTATAAATTATACGTGTATACATATTTATTCGTCATGGTGCGCTTATAAGAGTGAAAGTATGAAGAGGCGATTGTATAAAGTTAAAGGAGGCGTTGCCTTAATAACGAAATTTCGCAAAACAAATATTTAAGCTATGTATCAATATTCAGCAAATTGGCTAAAACCTAATTAGTAACAGACTATAGGACTATAGGTGATCAAAAATGAAAAGTAGATTTCAAATTTTATATTGTAAGAAAGGCTGAAACTCAATTTGAATTTACATCGTAACACAATGTGTGAAGTTAAGGAACTGTCAACGTTATATAATGAGTGACACATGTGTAACCGACCTTACTTAACGTGTCTGAGAACGTTTAAAAATAAAAGAATACAAGTTAAAATAAGAGACGTTCGAAGGAACGATCTGCTTGTTTCAATTTCACACCTGAGATCTAATGCAGACGCTACAACACGATAATGTTGGACATATTATAAAGAAAATAAAACTACCTATGTTATAAATTAAAGATTTATACATTTTTAAGATAGAGTATCTTTATTAATTAAATTTTTCACTTGAATGTATACTAACTGTGTCCGTCTGTTACGATTTCAAGACTAATACGCTAAATCGATTTTAATATAATTTTGTGTGAAGCAAGCTTGGACCCCAAGGACGGATCTAAATTGTTTTTATTGACGTAATACCCACCCTTGGCCGCTAACATGAATAAATTACACACGACATAAAAAAAAATTAGCAAAGAAAGTCAGATTGTATCTTAACAAAAAATTGCGAGTAAGAAACCGAACAAGCACTGCCAAATCGTCACTCGTCAAATTCACCAACTCCATTCCAAGTCAAAGGAAAAAAAAAAACCACTATTATTAAACAATGTATTATAAGAAAAAGATACGTACGACGTTCGTCGGTCGCGGTTATAATTTAATAATGTCACAGGTGTCGAACACACATCGGTTCACCATTTAATATTATCAACACATGTTCCCTTATAAAAAAAACGCCATAAATAGACGCCCCTAGACGTTTTATCGTCCATAAACCCACATGCAGTCTCCCGGCTCTCGATAGATCACGTTCACATAGGGGAATACTTTTTTTCTTGTTGCTTTTTTCATCTCTTTACGTTGGAAGAATAGACGTCTTTTCAAAGTAAAATCGTTTCATCAACCAAATGAAAGTCTTTACTCTGATTGACTTTAAATCGCTTCACTTTATTAATTTTATTTACAATTATGCAACAACCGTCGTTTGTCTATACATTTTTTTTTGTATTATTAAAGAACGTTAGTGATACGAGTACCACTAACGTAACAAGAACAAGATAATTATTATTCGTCGGTTCGTATATTTAACGAATCGTTTTTTACATCGCCGAGAAGGCCCAGTGGCTAGAACGCCTGAATCTTAATCGAAATTGCCGGTTCAAGCAAAATTCACATACCTAATGTATGCTTATAATTCATCTCATGCTCGGGGTTAAAACAACAAACGAAATTCGTGTGCTTTGCGAACGGATATTAACATTATTGTTTTTTTTTTAAATTAACGTTATGATTTTTACAGAAACTCTGGCATCTATAATATTCTTACATTATCTTTGTTATCGTTTTTCATAGATTCGGTCGGTAGCAAATTTACACATAAAAAAAACAAAAATATCATTTTAAGATCATATACAATAGAGGTATGCGTATGTCTCCACATACACAAAATAAATGAAATTAAAAAAAAAAACTCTGATCCGTAAGGCGCAAAGGTACCTTCTTAATTACGCCTCGGAGACTAATCAAATCGTGTCTTGTTTATAGTTACCGGGTATTGTAATACTCAATGAGCGTTTTAAATAATCCAATAATTATTAAAAACTGGCATTCTCATTAATTTCCTATGTATACATTTTTTCACGCGCTCTACTAAACAAATTTAAAATCGTATTTGGTTCGAAATATGCGTTATATCTTTTGATTCGTTGATATAGAGCAAACATTAAGAGTAATAGAATTACAACACAGGCGAGACCGTATGGGAGCAGACGGGGATATTTGTAACACTATACGAAGCGAGTTGATAAGACCACTAAAAAGCTGTCTTAGTTACCGCCTATTTCTCAGAATGCTGTTAAAGCAACGCTCGAACACTCGAAATAGTTTCGAAAGCTTTTGTATTCCCTCTTCGTCCGTCTTGTTTTCGGTGATAGTAGTTAACAACATACGTGTTTTCGAATGTTTTCTCTGTAAATATACGATTTTAAAAGCATTGCATATGGGAGAAAATCGGCCTAGTAAATTACGCAATACTTTTCGAATGTTATGGGGTTTATGCGCTAATATATAATATATATAGAAACTAATGTTCTATCTATTATAATGTAAATATATTTGTTAAATAAAAATAAAGTTTCGTATAATATCGAACACCTGAGGTAATAGAGCGACGTTGTCTTCGTAACTTAGTAAAAAAGAAAGTAATATAGTTCCTTGAACCCTGAGCGGGGCTTTTATCTGCAAGCGCATCTCCCTCGGATAGATTGGCTGAGCGTGAATCAGCACGATTCAGACCATTAACATAATCCCGCCAGCTAAAATCAAAGATTCCCCTCAATGAAACCACCCCCATTCTCATTTAAAACGCAACCTCAGCACCTTCGGTATTACGTATACATACTACATCATTTTTACTTGATCCAATTATATTTAAAGAGGTATTTGAATAAGCAAAGCCTTAGGGTACATCAATACGATTCGTTGAGACTTATTTATTTGATACACAACTGGTTCACTTATCAGATATAGTACTACCGCAAAATAGGAGAACTTGGTGTTGTTGTGTTCCGGTTCGAAGGGTGAGTGAGCCAGCGTGATTACAGGCACAAGGGACATAACATCTCACAGAAACAAAATATGTGACCGTCACGAGACGCTTAGCAGATTCATTAATGAATATAAATAAATTTACTTCATCTAAAATAACAAAACATCGTTAAAAATCTAACATACTTTCATAAAAATATAACATCCTTTCATTATACGTAACAACGAAGCTAATAGTAAATACGCCACGCACACACAAGGGAACAGAGAGCAGCGACGGAGAGGGCATGGCAGTACAAGAGAGCGACATATCGTTTGGCGTGCGATGACATACGAGGCATTTTTTGTCACAAAGGCACGTCAATAAATGCTTCAAATCAAAATATTACAAATACATAATTATAGTGCACATTAAATAAATTATTATTATAGGGTAAATAAATCGTAATCTTAGTAGGTAACTATCCTATTATTATGAACATGTTTATTGTTTAAACAATTTATATAATTGTTTTGAATCGTCACTGCTGATGATGCATACTGAAGTGATCGGTGAGATCATTATAACGAAAGAAGCAATTGGAGATACTCTGCACTGTTCACCTAAGTTTAATTAATGTTATCAATGAATACAAAATGTTCTAACTTGTATATTAAATAAACAATGAAGTCATTACAGTTTCTAACGAGATTTTCTTAAATTGATATCATTATCATAAAAAATATATAAGTTTGACGTTACAAGACATCGTATAACTAAAATAATATTTTTATTTGATTCATTTTCTACGATTAACTATGACATAAATATATATCTTTCCGTAGAATAACAAATAGTAAACAAAAGTATTGCCAGTCGGTATTTAATTAAATATAATATGTATCAACAATTCGATAGCAAGCGTTGTCATTGCTTAACTGTAAGTTATTATTTTTAATATTAACTTTTTTGAAATTTATTATTCGCGTAAATATCAAAATATGTTAAATAATTTTAGTTTTAAACAATAATATATAATCGCAGAACAATATAGAAACGAGTTACAGGTTCATGTATATGTAAATGTACCTGTTTCATATGAAATCAGATTTTATCATTTCATTCACCTCAACTACGAAACACGTAACGTCTGCTTGTATCAAAGTTTAATGACGCTTTTCGTCTTTGTGTAATTATTATTAAATTTTTATTATTTTTATATTTTAGTATTTTATTTTTAAATTTTCATTATGCATGCTATTTGATACTAATATACTTATTTACCTATTATATAGAATAATATTTTTTTTCGAAAATGACATAAAATATATTTACATTTTAATACTGGTTTTTTATAAGACATAATCTATTATATTTAAAATTACGTTGTGGTATCTTTCTTACTTCACATAGTTGTATGAAATTATACATATTTAATATATAATCTATATATACCACCCAGCGAGTACTTGGTAAACAAATTCTCTCTCGGTTTCGCCATTTTTGCATAATTCACAGAGCATTTTCTTCCACAGTAGACGTCATTTCTAATTTAAGTTTAACGAAGAGATGGTCCGTACAAAGGAAGATAATTCCATTCAAGACTCGGAGGTAACTTGATGTTTAATTGGCTTTAGCAAACCGCGGATTCGGGACAAAAAACTTTTTAGGAGATGACTTATATTGAATCAATCAGATTTTATGAAAAAATTTCAAAGGAATAATGTCAAAGAGAAAATCTTACTGGAAATCCGTTTAAGAGATTTAAATGTTAAAGATTAAACTCATGCAACTCGTTCTTGTATAACGTTTTATGTAACCATATATTTTAATATCAAATATTTAAAAAAAACACGAATGCCATGAAGTTAACGAATTCATCATAACCAGCGTCACTCGGGATGATGTAGGTACAACTCTAATGATTCTCAATCCATACATCAAAATCTATTCAAGCACTTAATTTACTATTAAATAAAGAAAACATTAAACTCCTTTAAAAATTATGGTAATCAGCAATTTAAATACTTATAATGATATTATATTGCTTAATTCAACTTTTATAATAAATCGGTTTTTAATATGCCATATTAAAGACCAAACAAAGCAACTCACGCAAATATTTCAAAGAACAATCATATCTCAACAAAGGTAAAGTTACAGTTAGTCACTTCAATAAATCTAAGCTAACAAAAGCTCATATCTGTGCGCCTTTAGGTTTAAATCCTAAAAGAATAGAGGCACCTGATTTAATGCCCCCCGTCGGCGATAACGGGAAACAAGGCTCGCTACCAGCTCCATAAAACTACCCGCATTTTATCGAAGATGGCTATCGCTCCGCATCTCGGCCGCAGTCTTACACCGTCAGCAGTGTTCGCCGGACGCGAATTATGTAGCCATTACGCCTGAGGGACGATGCAGAGAGAATCTGATAAAATTCCGCCGAACCATTATTCGATTCTATTTGCAGTCTACGTCGTATATTATTACATTTCTATACATTGTTTATGAGTTATTATCATCAAGTAATGTGTTGTTTAACTTTGTAATAAAGATTTTTATAATTATCGTTATAATTAAGATTTTTGTTTCTCATTTATTTTATGGTTAAGCTACGTCGTGAGAAAGGTCTAACGTACTTTTCTGTTATTTGTAATTATTGTATAACAATCTGATTGATGACTTTTGCCTGAAAAACAAACAAAACTTTCGTCATCATTCCATTAGCATGATAAAGTATAAATATGCTTAAATCTAAATTCAAAAGCATTAAAACCAAACGGTAAGATATTACATTTCTAATTTTTTTAGCTTGTAATTTACTTGAAAGCTCAAGTAACGTAAATATTTATTCAGAATACGACATAAGCGAAATGCAAGCCGATGTAAATAAAATTGCGTAAGACTGCACAGAACGAGACAGTCTAGTTATAAAGGATTATTGTCCCAACACTTGAAAATGCACCCTCGCCGAAGCGGAGGGGTACGTCAATACTGACCTTGTGGCTTTAAGAATAAAGAAGAGAATGTGGTAAAGATTGAATAACGACGACACACATTGAAAAAGGGCGAGAACCCCTTGGTATCGCTGGGGATTATTGGTATATCTCTTTACAAAGCGTTAGGTTTCCTGATAAGCTGCCATAATCTTTACGACTCTTTTTGTTCGTATCGTTAAAAGGCATGTTGAAATTTTGTATAATATCAAATCAATTTACTGATGAGGCGATCAAACTTCTTAAACATTATCTTCGGTTTAGTTGATTCGATGAGACGGGAGCTATGTTACGTCATTCGCGTCATAAAAACAATTCGTCTAAGATAAAAGTAAAAACATTCAAAACTTTAATATCGGAAATGAGGACTTCAAAAAAAGTCATTACTTAAAACTTCGTAAAATATCGCTTACCGTTTCTCTTCAAACTGGTTTAAAGTTTACGATCCTTGATGTGTACGAGTAAGTTTTACCGCTCGTAATGTCTTGTATCAAACTTCGAAATGTGAACAGTTTAGTAACGGTCATCTGGTAACGTTATATTATTTAGGTAGAGCTCTCGGCTTTCCGATGAGTCACGGGGACGGACAAATGACTTCGCATGACGAGCGTGAGCCCGTGTCAATTAGTTACATGTCCGATTTTATGCTTAGACGAATATTTGAGGGTGGATTTTCACTTTGCGCGTATTTGCTTCGTTTGTAATTGAATTGTTATTTCGATTATATCGAAACTTTTAGATTTAACGGATTCTATGCGTCAATAAAAAGCACTTCCAAATTCTAAATTTAAAATTATACTAATATTTTGACATTAACAATAGGAATAAAGCAAAGCTAAAGTACTCTTTCCTCAAAGGCCAGCAACGCACCTGCAAGTCCTCTGATGTTGCAGATGTCCATAGGCGGTGGTAGTCACTTTCCATCAGGTGAGTCTCCTGCTCGTTTGTTTCGCTCCTTTATATAAAAAAAGCACAAAATTTGTGTCTAAAATTATTTTTCAAAAAATTAAAACACAATTACATAATATTATGTAATATTTCGATTGATATTTATTCAGCTGAAAATCGACATTTTCGGTCGCGGATCGAATCTTGACCCGCGACTTGGTCTTGGTTAAAATGAAGCAAGTCCAGGGCAGACGGTTTGCAAAGACTATGCTAAACAGCGGAATAAGAAAAGATGTGGATAATGAATAACGATGATGTTTATCTGTATCAATATTAAAGCTGAAAGGTTAGTTTAGCTGAGCAGTAATATTTTAAACAGATAATACCGCACGCTTCAGTTTGTACATTATTAAATCAAACTGTCTTTGTTGTCTCCTATTTTTTCTTTTATCACCTACGTTGTTTTCATTCAGGTCAGCTCAAAACATATTGCTCACTCTGTGGGATCTAAATACCAGGTGATAAAAACGTACATTAGTTTTAGAGAACTAAATAATCAATCGACACGTATTTATTTTAAAAAATAATTCTGTCGTTTATTATGAAGCGTTTTATTCAATTTTCAACAAGAATGAACGTCTATTCGATTTTTATTCATAAGCGGCTCCAACAAAGCCTTCGTAATGCGTGATTCCGTTAGTTTTTTTTTTTTGTATTGTAAATGTAGTTCATGAACCAGTTACGTAGATTCGGTCCAAGGTTAGGTAAACTCAAAAGACTTGGACTCGATGTCATATTAGCTTTACTTTGTTATCGTATAACATTCTAAATCTCTGGACTAGAAACGTTAGATAAAGAAGATAAAATGAAGTGAAAATTACTGTTTTCTCAAGTAATTTGCTATGTAATGGCAGGAGTGAAAGCCGCCTAGAGTGGTAAAACGGTTGTCCGTCTTTGATCATAACCTAACCATATTTGTATCTCATCTAAATATATAACTGACTGACTGACTGACACATTAAAGCACATCCCAAACAGCTGAGGCAACATGAAAATTTGCAAACGGGATACTTATACACGGTAGCTCAGCACTGAGTAAGGGTTTTCGAAAAGTTAATCGACAAGATACGAATAAAGGGAATGAAATTTTGTATGAAATTATTTCGTTTTTAAAGAAAGAACAATGTACATTGATATTTCGCAATTCTGAATCAAAAGCGAAGCCGTGGATAACGACCAGTGTTAAATAGTATATAAAAAAAATTATAACAACATTACGATATCATGCGTCACAATGAAGAAAATACTAAACTACTATATTTAAAACTCGTCATACTAATATATTGATTTTTAAGAAAGGTCAAAGGTTTAAGGTTAAATATTCTAAACTCTGATCAAAACTACATGTACAAAAATGCGCATAGCATAATATTTACACGTTCGTGCAATATTACGAGGGGTCGGTGTAAACTAACAAGGGTGCAATATTCTTATTAACGACCCGTCAAAAATGTTACCCCCTAATCCTGAGTTATGTGTTCTCTAACGCAATCGAATATTGAACACATTCGTTATTGAACGGGGTTGTCATTGTAGAAACTATTATGGTACGCATTTTAAAAGAAGGCATTTAACTTTTAATTTAACGTTGATATTGTACACCTGATCGTGGATTTCGTAATCATTTGCTTTATTTATATTAAACAATATGTTTATGTATAATCATAAATTAACTTAGAAGTTCTATCTTCTTTCTTTATTTAAAAGGATGGACAGGCGGACGAGCATATGTTCCACCCGATGGTAAACGGTCACCAACGCCCGTAGACATTGGCAGTGTAAGAAATGTTAACCATTTCTTACATCGCCAATGCGTCTGCCAACCTTGGGAACTAATATGTTATGTCCTTTGTGCCCGTAATTACACTGGCTCACTCACCCTTCAAACTGGAACACAACAATACGAAGTACTGCTGTTTTGCAGTGTAGAATATTTGATGAGTGGTTGGTACCTACCCAGCCGAGCTTGCACCAAGCTCTACCACCAAATTTTATTATACTTAAGAAAATGTAATTAAATGTTAAATTTGGTACAAAGTAAGCTCGAAACCTAAGGAAGAACATAATACTATGAAGCTAAGGAATTTGTTTGAACACATTAAAAGTATGAAAACATTATGGTTATAAAAACGTCATCGTTTAATTATCGCTTTCGCACATAAAAGTCAAGTTCATAATAAATTTAATATTTAAGTAGTTTAATATCACATGGTAATAAAAAAGTAGTAGGTAATTGTAATTAATGAAATAAAGTAAAGATTATATTAAGGTAAAATAAAAAATGTTTATTATTTTACGATAGTAACTTAAAATGCAATGTGCCTACGTAACACACACTTACTTACTTATCCATAAAATGTATCGTTAAATGCCGTACGGTTAAGGGATAATATGCTACCGAATGAAATACATAAAATGTAAGTCTAACAATGCGTGAAAAGATAATATCCAACAAAGCTTATAAGATAAATATGTATCTAAAGATAACATTTCGTAGACTAGTAACTAAAAGTCGTTAGTACTGATCGAAGATCGCGGGTTTTTAGCCGGGCAAGCATCACTGCGTATCCGTGCTTAAATAGTACGATGGAAAATGTCGCCAGGTTGTCTACAAGTGTCTGCACAAATTAAATTACCTACATTACATATGTATCCAGATCCACCTCAATATGGTGGAATAAGCTTCAATCCATCACCTCATCACAGGGAAGTCATTGACAAACAGTGGACAGTACTACGCAAGATTATAATTTTTCGAATGACAAGAATTTTATCATAAATGATTTCGTACATTATCGTTATTATTATTATTCAACATTTGAACATACCTTACTTAATGTAAAACCTAAAAGTTTCCAATAAAAGCGTTACGAAACGTTTTAAAGTTTCCGAAATGAAATACGTAAAGGGAAAGGGTTATTTTACTTTAGAAAAGTTAAAGGAAGTTCGAACTTAGTGAAAGTCGAAATAAAGAAAGTTTTCTAACAAAGAAAAGTTTGTGAGGTACGTTTTGTAGTCATCTCACTGACTTAATATGTTAAAGTTACGTAAAATATTCAGAAAATCTTGTATAATATAGAAGAGTATGGAAATTATTTAACATCTATACGTATTAAAAAAAACCTGTCAATCATGTTAATCTTACGTAATAATAATAATTCTTATCGCTATCATGAGCAAAACAAAAATAATTAGTTCTAGTTATTATCCATAATTGCATAGTTCAAGTGCAATGTCAAGGAATACGAAATAATCGTACGATGATTAAATAAACAAGAAAAATAATATGCGTATAACAGCAACCGATGTGCCTTTTAAGTTATAATATCCTCTTGGTCGTTTTAGGGAGACTAACCATCTACGCAGGTCCGCAGGACTTATTAATAGAGACCAAAATACAAGCGAACTCTCTTTTATCCTTACTCATATAATCCGATAGAACGGAAATCAGACACGAACGGAAAATCCGATAACTTTTTTATTGGACCCACCCGAACCGGTGCTTGAACAAAAAACCTCAAGATCTTAAGGGCCCCTTTATATGCAAGACAGGAGACAAACGAAGCAGTCAATTTTTTTAAGCGTGTAAATATTACGACTAAACATAATTCCTAAAAGAATCAACGGAATGGTTTTCCAAATGTTTAACATATAACATCACGATCTGTCTCAGTGGATAAAGTAGCCAATTTATTGTGTTTCCGCAGCTGATGTGGGCGCGGGAGGTTCACTCGACCACCCCTCCCGAGGGAGGCACTCGGCACTCATTCCGCGGGAGGTTTCCCTTAGCAAACACTTTAATATAGCTCCGTGCAATTCGTCCGTCTATTTCCGAGAGAAAAGGATCCGAACAAATACGTACATTTGAAGAAACGCTTCACAACTCTCCTGCATCGGAGTTGGGAAAGTCATTGCGTTTTGAAAAATACGAATAGTTTAGACTTTTAATCGTAAAATGCTCACACTATACAGAAGAATACACATACAAAATTATATATAAATAATCATAGTCTTTATTAGTGTAATTGGTTATACATAATACATACGTATACATATCTAAAACTAGATTTATGTACCGATTTAGAGTAGTGTTAGAACAATAGAATTTATTATTTATTTTAGGGAGTTGACGGACCAATCTACTTTGCTTAGGTTACATAATTACATATATACGTATATATGAAGGTACATCTAAATTGCAAGTGCATAACATCCATTAAGCAGTGTCTGGGACTAAAACCATGAGATCTAAGATAGTTTACAGGATGGTAGGGATATGTGGAGGCTCGTCTGGTCGAGTACCACTCACTCGGATATTCTACAGCAAAACAGTAGTACTTAGTAGTGTTGTTTACCGATTTGAAGGGTGAAAGAGCCAGTGTAACTACAGGCACAAGATACGTAATTACTGAGTTGACAACGTTAATGGCGCATTGGCGGTGTAAGAGAACAATCATTACACTGGTGGCCCATCCCATCTTGTTTCTCATGTACTCGTCCGACTACCTATTCTATAAAAATTAAAATATGATATCCTTTGAATCTTTAATTAAAGTGGCTCACACCTTCAAATCGAAGAATAATTGACGAGTATATTTTAAGATGAGCGGGACAAAGCCTTAACAACACCGAATACGCTCCAAGTCTATTAACGCGACAATTTTTATTCCATCATTAATATTAAGGTGTGAGCTATACATAACTTTTAATGATACTCAATAAACTACTACAAGATGTCATTATAAGTAAAGTGTGATAACAACATTTGAAATGTCATCAGTCATTACATTGTATTGTATCGTGATGTGAATGCCCTCAATCAATGGCTCAGACGAGCCTGTACCATCAATCAGTGACCGCCCACGTCTTGTCACTCACCTGTACTTTATTCTTTGTGAAAGTACTATCAATAGAGACTACGATTTCTTTATAACGAATAGTTCTTAACAGGCAACCGTTGTATCTACTTTCAAAGTATATTGCGGCATCGTATTTTTAATGGCTAGAAGAGATATTGCTGTTTATTTTAACGATGTGTAATTACACATATTTAATGATTTTCATTATATCGTTTCCGTCGATTTAAACAGGATTTTTTATTATTACAATAAAAATATAAAATATTTTTTATGGATAATAGACGCTTGTTATAAATTTTATAGTTATGGCATTCAAAGTCAGTTGTCATTTTTGTTTTATTTATGTAGGTACTAATATTTATTAAATTAATCTTATATATACTTTTTTTTTTATTGCATAGGAAGGCGGACGAGCATATGGGCCACCTGATGGTAAGTGGCCACCAACGCCCATAGACATTGGCTTTGTAAAAGATGTTAACCATCGCTTACATCGCCAATGCGCCACCAACCTTGGGAACTAAGATATTATGTCCCTTGTGCCTGTAATTACACTGGCTCACTTACCCTTCAAACCGGAACACAACAATAACAAGTACTGCTGTTTTGCGGTAGAATATCTGATGAGTGGGTGGTACTTAATAAATATAACAATAATATAATGTAGAAACATAACAAAATTAAAAATTAAGAAAACAAGATAGTCCAATTTTAAAATATTTAAAATGTGTTTATATTTAAAGTCCACGCAATTCCGTTTCCCGCAAATCCCGTATTTTTATAAGCCTATGTTCATATTCAGGTTCCGGGCTACCTAAATGTCAAGACTTATTACTATCGGTTCCGTGGTTTAGCAGTGATGAGGTAACAAACAGGCGAGGTTTACTTTCACATATACAATACTCACATACAATGTACAGATGTTATTTTGTAAGTAATATGTAACATATCAACATAGTTATTGCTCATCTTTTCGAATTCGCAGTTGTTTTATTAATGGGGGCCAGCATTCTCTCTTATTTAGCTTATATTTATTTCAGATTGTGTAATGAACTTGGTGACGGAAAGAGGGAATGAGGCAAGTAACAGTATAAATCCGTTATCCGCATTATCACGTAGTTTGTCGCATTAAGAACTGTTATCCATGTCGCAACGTCACTAATGTCAGAAAGAGATAATTTTATAACAAAACATAAAAGTTGACATATTCCTAGACGTTGTAAAAACTAAAAAATGACAGATTATATACCTAATTTGTGTTTTCAGAAACGTATTCAAATTTCCAATTAAATTCAAATTTGTTAAAATAAAACTAATTCACTGCCCGGGCATATAAGGGAAACATATTTAGGTTTTTTTCCAGCCTTAATCAACAGATTCAAATTAATTTTAAATTTCACTATTTATTTAGCAGAACATTTTTACAGAATCGTTAGTTCTAAATTCAAATGTAATTTATGTATATGTGTATAAACCAATTACGCGGAAACTAATAAATAAAAATTTTAACAAAACAAAAACCGACTTCATAGGAAAAACAAATTAATATGCACTAAAAAGTAAAAAAATAATTGCGTATTCTTCTATAATTTGATAATTAACTTACTATTTTCTACTCAACAATATGTAGGACGAATGTGTAGTGTGGTTGATAATTTATTTACAATTATTGTTACTTTTGGAGTCGATGTCAGCCAAGATGGGTTTATAACTACATACATAGTTAGTTATAGGTGAGATGTGCTTGTGTCGCACGCGCAACTTAACGAGGCGAATAAAAGTCAATTTGTAATGTGTATGTTTTTGTTTGTTTTTAAAAGATTCCCATATTATTATTGCGAGGTATATTATAGTGTTTCCTTAGCTGACATCGACTCCAAAAATAACAATAATTGTAAATAAATTATCAACCACACTACACATTCGTCCTACATATTGTTGAGTAGAAAATAGTAAGTTAATTATCAAATTATAGAAGAATACGCAATTATTTTTTTACTTTTTAGTGCATATTAATTTGTTTTTCCTATGAAGTCGGTTTTTGTTTTGTTAAAATTTTTATTTATTTTTCGATTTTTAGTGAAACTGAAGTACACTCACTAATTTGTAGAATATGGGTAGACCTACTAAACGTGCAGCTCATATGAGGCAGCGCCGTTTATATTATTATTTAAATATATTAATCTAAAACAGTGAAACGTAAAGAAAAATACATTTTGGTACTGAATTAATAAATACTAGTTAATATGGTTAAATGTATGATTATAAATTAACATGTTTTGATTAAATAGATTTAGTTGGTGGGGTAATTTAGTTGGGCAGCCATAACATAATCAAATAGTTATTTCTAGTAATAATTAAATAAACTGTATGTTTATAGATGTTGCGTTATACCATTCTTCACCATAAACTATGACGGAATGTCTGTATATTAAAAAAAGGGGAAGTATCTATATTGTCCTAACTAATATTATAATTGCGAAAGTAAGTTTGTTTGTGACGCTTTCACGCATGTTTATGCGTGTAGTGGTTTCACTAAGCCGATTTAAAAAATTCTTTCACCAATGGAAAGCTACATTATCAGGGAGTAACATAGGCTACATTTTGTCCCCATATTCCCACGGGACCGGGAACTACGCGGGTGAAACCGCGGGAAAAACACTAGTAATCAATATATAAATATACATAAATATAACATGTATATAAGAGTACTTATACGATATATTATATAATTTTCAAAATTGGTCTCAACTTTTAGTAGATGTTCAAATATGTTTCAATTACAAACATAACACATATACTAATGCTTACATGCATAACTCATATCTATCTATACATATAATAAATCTGTAACTGGTCGTTGTCTGTACATGAAAGATATTTGAGTAAAACTATTTTTGGGGGTCTTTATAAACACAATAGAACCCAAAACAATGATTTTTAGAATTTTTGTCTGTTTGTCTGTTTGTCTGTTTGTCTGTTTATCTGTTTGTCTGTGCGTTTGTGCACGCTAATCTTGAAAACGGCTTAACGGATTTGAGTGCGGTTTTCACTAAAGTATTGTGGCATACTTCACTTAGGATTTAGTGTTTGTTTTATTTCAATCGGTTCATAAATAAAAAAGTTATGTCAATTTAAAGATATACGTAGAACATTTATTAAAATGGGTAATGGTTATGGTCAAAACTGAGAAGAGATAAAAGATTACATGTACAATATACTCTTTTGCTTAAGATTTATCCTATAATTTGTCCTATTATTTGATATATTTATTTATTAAAAGTTTAGCTTTGTTACTAAAAATCTATAAATGATCTGTACAAAAAGTACGCGCGTTGTTAGTGACAGTTGTCAAAATCAAAAAGTTTCATTACAAATTTCGTGTTTTACTGGTTTAGTGTGTTGTTTCTGCATAAAAAGCCTAAAAAAGTAATAGTAATTAACTTAATAAAATAGGTTTTATTTTATCATCAATTCGTGTTTCATGGGCTTCTGTCTGTCTGTCAAAACTTTTAAAATAGCGGATAAAAATTCAAACGTTTAACGTACCAAAGTTGTTTATAATCAACGAAATTTACAACAATTTAACATGAAAAAAATGGCTACAGCATTTTGGACTATATTTATTATCTTCTGGCCCAGATAAGAGTGAGAAAAGAGAATAATTGCAATCTTATTACAATGATTGGTAAAAAAACATCGAAGATCACGGTAGCATGCGCAAGCGATCCCGTGGAGTCCCCCGACCAGACGGAGAGAATACATCTGGTTTTTTAGTGGGTATTTCGGCGCCTTCAGCGCCGGTGGGTGAGCCCCACATACCCCTCCACTTCATGTGGGGGAAATGCTTAATGCGTTTTTCCAGCGAAAAAAAAAAGGGAACACGAAGATATAAACGAGTTTATCACGAGTCTAGAAAATCTCAGCTTAAAATGTGACTTCGATAAATTGACAGTCATTGATCACTGATATATTTATGTGTAAAAAAGTGGTTGAGCTCAGCTTAAATATACGTCAAAGATTATTACAACAGTCATTTGAAACATCACACAGTACAGAAAAGAGAGGACGTGCATATTCCAGTAAATTCTGATGGGCAAACAATTAATATTGATTCTGGCTGGCAATAATTATGGCTTGAGATACGCTGGGATGGACATTATGACCCAAAGATTTATTCCATTCAAGAATGATATTGAGGTTGTTATTCCTCCTTCAGATATGCCATAGCTGCCAAAATAAAAATAAAGTCTATTCAGATATTGATATTGCATATTAGAAAAATCAATGCTTCTGAAAATTCAAAAATTATAGTTTAAATAACTAAAAAACACAGGGCACGACCTCGGCCCGGCTGTACGAAAATGGACTAGGGATGGGCCACTTCCTTTTTGTAGTGTCATCAGTCTTTAATTTGTAAGCAAATTTTCAAATTAATTGGACGTCTTGAAGTGGGTGAAAATTGCATTGAAAGATTCCATTACATAGATAGGTACATACAGGTCAAGCTAATAAAACTGTGCTAATAAAACTGTGTTAATAAATGAAATTAATTTATTAATTATATATATATATGTGTAATTTCAAACTATCTTAATATTCCATCTTTGTTCTTTGTTTGCTATAAATTTGCAACTGTAGTGTTATTCTTATATTCTTGCTTGCCTTTTAATTTTATTTGGTTTAAAAGAATATTAACTTACACACTTTCATATTAATAATAATTCTTAATACCTTATTTAAAGTTATAATGTTTTAGCCATGTTATTTAATTTATATTTAGATTTTGTTAATATTTGGTTTTCATAGTAATTAATTTTATTGGGTAAAAAATAATATCTTATTACATCTTATTGATTTCACTTTATATTGTGATGTTTTAGCTATGTGATGTAGGTATATTTTATTTTTGTTCATTTTAGTGATTGTGTAGATATTATTACTAAAAACTTAACTGATTTATGTATAATTAATATGCTATAAGTGTCATCACATCATTTTATATTCCTCTAAAAAATTATAATATATTAAAACTAATCCACTCTGTTAGTCGTCAAATGAGCACTTATGAAACTTTAAGTAAAACTGTTATCTAACTTTTCTATATTATTTAAGCTCTTACTTCTTTATGCTTTACATTTGTTTTTAGTCACCTTATTATTTGTTTCAATAAAACATAGTTATTTTTTGGATTTTTTTTTTATTATTATTAACCATCAACATCATTTGTTAGTTTGAAAAAGATAGGATAAGTAACTCAGTAGCTTTGGTAGTCTTTGGTTACATTTAGTTTTTGGCAAAAGAACCTCAATAACGTTCAAACTTAAAATTTGAATGATTTATGATTGAACTTCGATCACTGAGCTGTCACAATTAATTTAATTATGTAAAACATTTTTTCGGTACTATGTATTAAACTAGCTATCGCCCGCGCTGTAGGTAATCTATACTCTATACTAATTATATTATAAATGCGAAAGTAATTGTAGCTGTGTGTTACGCCTAAGCTACTGAACCAATTTCAATGAAATTTGGTACAGAGATAGTCTAGAGCTTGAGAAAGGCACATAAGCTACTTTTTAAGGCGAAAGAAAGAAAGGGGTTGAAATAGGGGATGTAAGTTTGTATGGAAATTACTTCATTTTTAAAGCTCGAAGCTTGAAACTTATTTTACAACCTAAAGTAATTTTAATGTTTTTGTTTGCTTACATTCATAAGTTAAATTAAGTGTAAAACGTTATAGAGGTTTTGATTATTTGGTTTAATAAAAGTTTATATAGGTTCTTACAAATTTATATAGGTTCTTAAATAATTAATGTGCTTATAAAATAGTGTAACTAAAAAAAAAGACGAAAGAAACTTTCGTAATAGGAAGCTTTTTAACCGAGTTCAAAAAAAGGAGGAGGTTATCAATTCGTCGGTATGTTTTTTTTTTTTGTTTTCGTCTAAAATAAAACAAAGTGTAATTAGGTACTTATAGGTGTTATGTTAATTTCATTTTAATAACACTACTTTTTTAAATAAAGAGGTTAATGTTTTGATTCGTGTACGAATTAGTAGAAGATTTTTTTTTTGTTTAATTACGTTGTATTAATTGTAATACATATGCCTAAAAAATTCAAATCTAATTTAGCGAGTAGTTCTGCCAAAGCTCGCCTTGCGAAAATTGCTAGAAGCCAAGAGTCTGAAGACCAGACTCAAGCCCAAGCCCGTTTGGTTTTAAATGCCGAGAGCCTTGCGTCTCAAAGAGCTGCTGAGACTCAAGGGCAAAAACAATGAATATAGACGTACATTGAAGCACAATTCTTATAGGCGCTCTGAAGACAAACTTTCTACGACTCAAAATGCCGCTTGGTAGCGTGGCAGTCGCGCTGCGGCAGCTGTCTCTCTCTCTTACGCATTGCAAAGGATGTTCCCCCAGCGTATCTTAACTACGAGAGCAAGAGACATGGACGTTCCCCCAGCGTATTTTAACTATGACAGCAAGAGAGACAGAAAATGACGCCAGCGCCGACAAACTAAGAACTAAGCTGGGGGCAGGCCCCACGTGGAATCGGCATACGAAATCCTTAAGAACTGCGCTTCTATGTACGTCTGAATTCATTGGCAAAACGAAGGGCGTCGGATTTTAGATGCCGAACGCCACTCAGCTCGGGGAGCTGTTGAGACCTTGGAGCAAAGTCAAGCACGGCAACGATTAGATACTAAACGTAACGCCTCTCAAAGGGCTGCTAAAAAATTAGAGCAAACTCGGCTTTTAGATGCGTCATATGAGCGTCATGCGTCATTGACTGCTGTAAAGATGGAGAATCGCAAAGAAGACATCTTTTAAATGCTGAACGGCTGTCATGCCATTTCGGTTTAAGAGTGCAGTTTCCCCTGAAAGCAGCATTTAAAATTACAAAAAATAAACTCAAGCCGCTTAAGGTTGCAGATGTTTATTTAGAAAAAAACTGTTTTCCCATGGATAATTGTTTGTGGCATTCTATGTATGCCTATGTATGCCATACCATCCGAAAAATCTATGATTTAGCAAAAGATGGAAAAACTAAAAAAGTCGTGCATAAAAATGTACTTAAATAAATTTGCAGTAAATTACTTTAAATGGCTCATTTTAATTAAGGCAAACGATCAGGAGGCTCACCTGATGGAAAGTGACTACCACCGCCCATGGACATCTGCAACATCCGAGGACTTGCAGGTGCATTGCCGGCCTTTGAGGAAAGAGTACGCTCTATTCTTGAAGGTTTTCATGTCGTATCGGTTCGGAAAAGTCGCCGGCGAAAGCTGGTTCCACAGAGTGATTGTACGAGGCAGGAAATGCCTTAGAAAACGGGCTGTTGTGGTATCTGATTTTTGCAAAATAATTAGCCTAAAATAAAAAATGCTGCCGAAAGTCATTATACCACGCGGACGAAGTCGCGGGCACTGCTAGTTATAAATAAAGAGGAAAGATTTGATTTTTGTTTGATTTTTTATTACGATTTAAATCAAAAACTACTCGACCGATTTTAAAAATTCTTTCACCCTTAGAAAGCTACGTCTTTACCAAGTAACATAGGCTATATTATATTTTCAAAAACTTATAGATCCCTACTTAAAATGGAGCAATGTAACCCAACGTATCAAACTGTTGCCTATAAAAGTTATTATTTCGCGTGCGCTGCGAAAACTATTGACGGTATATAAAGAAGTGTTTTATACAATAGTACTACAAGTACTTGATTATAACGATGTTATGGTAGGTGAATGATAAATCTAGATAGCCTATAAAAGATTCGGTCGTGTATCGTTAATTTGCTACTAAGAATTAAAGATTTCCGTTACTTTGTCATGGATCCTATAATCAGAATCTAACCAAACTATCATCAAACAACCCTTGAAGTATACTCTTTCCAATAAAAAAAAAATCATAGAAATCCGTTGAATAGAAATCGAGTTATTCGTCCATTTGTCGCGCACATACCTCATGCAAATTTACGACTTATATGGTTTTCTCATGGATTCCACTGTCAAAACTGGACCAAAAAAAAATGGGACCAATGGGAAAGCAAACCCTTTCAAATAAAAAAAAAATCATCGAAATCGATTCATCCAGTCGAAAGATATGAGGTAACAACACCAAAAAAAAAAAAAAAAAAAAAAAAAAAAAACATACAGACGAATTGATAACCTCCTCCTTTTTTTGAAGTCGGTTAAAAATCAACTTAAACAAATTCAGGCCGCATTGAAAAGAATTTTCTAGAAAAAAAAAAACGAATATGTGTTCTACAAACTGAATTCAAAACAGCTACCATACAGTGCATCGGCGTATTTTAAGACTTAAATTAAGTTTTCACTATATCTATCTAATAAATACATGGCTCTCATTTATTCTAGTTTTTTTTTATTAACCTCATTCATATAAATGTTCTTTATAATATATTTTAAAATGAATATGAAAACGCGTCTCGTAATTACGCAGACATAGGCAGTTCGTAAAGTATGAGACATACCGGTGAAACGACGAGATACTCGTTCTAAGTTTAAAACTGAGTAAAAATTCCACTCATTTTGAAAGAAAGACACATTTTAATAAATTTAATGGTTGGATTTTTAGAGGTAATAAAATATTAAAAAAAAAAAAGTCTTATAGATATAAATACAAAATCATTCGTTCAGTTATTCCTTTTTTTATAGATGAAATGTCAAAAGAGTACTTAAACGTTGATATGTATTACCTTATTGAGAAATGATATAGGTATATTTAACAAATATCCTATGAATAAATTTTTAACTAACCAACATTAGTTATTAACCTAACCTATTTTCTTTAACAATTCCTAACCTGGTTTTCGCATTAGGGTAAGTCCATAATAAAAATATAACTTAAATAATAAGAAATATATTATAACACATCGTCTTATAAAATACATCACTACACGTACAAACAAATTAAAGAAAATAATTAATTGTAGTTAAGTTCGAAAGTATAATATTTTTGTCGTTCTTTTTCGCTATTCAGGAGATAACGAATTCAATGTTGCATTACGATGGTCTACAACTCTACATGAAAGCTAACGAAGTTCGCTACATTCATTGAAATAATACATTTATTATATAACGTTACATAATTAAATAAAACCTTGTTAATGTTACTGACAAACAACAATTGTTTGTAATTTGTAGCAATACATATATGTAAGAGGGGGCAAACGAGCAGAAGGGTTACCTGATGGAAAGTGACTACCACGGCCCATGGACACCTGCAACATCCGAGGACTTGCAGGTGCGTTGCCAGCCTTTGAGGAAAGAGTACGCTCTCTTCTTGAAGGTTTTTATGTAGTATCGGTTCGGAAAAGTCGCCGACAAAAGCTGGTACCGCAGAGTGATTGTACGAGTCAGGAAACGCCTTAGGAAACGCGTTGTTCTGGACTTCCAGACATCGAGGTGGTGAGGATGGAATTTTAAGTTCTCGCGCATTCTCAATAGGTTATTTTTTTTTATTTATGCCCGGGAGGGCAAATGACTCTACTCCACAGTCCAAACGCGACGACGGCAAGAATAAATATTATCTAAAGTTAACTATTCTTGTGCACATTTGTGCTATCCTCTATAAAAAAGGATTTTTTTTATGAAAAGTTACCATTATTACAATTAGATTTATATTTTACTAGCTGATACCCGCGACTTCGTCCGCGTTGCTTGATATATTAACAAAGTTTTCTTATTTACGAAGGAAAAAACATCAAAAAGATCGCAAGCAAATTATACTTTGTTTAAACATACATCACTGAACACGCAGTGCATATACAAATCGTTGTTTCTTGAAACTTTAATAACTTTTTATTAAATGAAGATATCGCAATAATTATTTTTTTTTTGATAAGGGGCAAGTGTCTACGAAATAAAATTTAGAAAATTTCATTGAAATCTATCCAGTAGTTTTTCCGTGATGCCCGCACAACTGCAGACCTCTATCATTTTATTTATATAAATTAAACTATGACAGAATTCGCAAATTAAGTTATTATTAATTATGTCCAACTAGTACTAAATCCAAATAAAAATAATTTAATTAAATACAACTAAGAAATTAATACGAGCTATTCATAATTTCAAAATCAATGCAGACGTAATTTGTCACCCTCGATTCACGTCAAATTCAGCGCTCGTGCCATTCATAATGACTAACAAAGCCTTCTAAAATCAAACCTTACAACTCCATTATAGACCGTTACACGATACAACTAAAAGAAACATGTACATTAATATAACCGGAAGCTATTACGTAATCAACATAATCACATAATGTTTTCATTTATTCAAATGAGCGCAGAAAAAAATCTATGAATAGAAACTTCATTGGCACTGCCTAATTTACTATGATTGTATTTAATATACATTAAAATAAATAATGAATTGTTTAAATTAATTTTAATCCGTTACTTTAAAGGGGAGGTTACACCTACGCTAGGAAACTAAAAACAACAGTTTAAATATATATATAGGTATATTTAAATATTGTTTTTTTATTTAAATATTAGTTGAGAAGAGCGATTTAAAATGTATATTTATATATACCTCTTTTATAACACTGAAATGTATCCTAAAGTTCAAGTTTTTAATTCATCAGGAAGTTAGTTACAAATCAATTACAATATTCAACTTCCAGAAACGTTGTCCAAACGTAAATAAAACGAGATAAAAATATAATTTAAAGATAAAACATATTTTCTTTGTTAATTCCGTTCAACCTTGACACGATTGCTATACATTTATATTATACTCATCTACCATTAACACATACATACACACAACAATGGTTGTGATCTGGAGCAATGTATAAGAGCTATATTTGGCGCAGTGCTTTATTAATATGACTTGAATGTTTTTGGCATTTTCCTATTTCGTGTGAATTTACTATCATATTGGAAACCTGTTTGTACATTCATAAAAGACTAACACGATTAAATATCCTAGAATAAAATTGCGACAATGAAAATTGATCTTTATCTACCTTTTTTAATTCATGTCAAAAACTAAAATAGACTGGTTGAGTATCCTACTCATTAGATCATTTTGGTTTTCTACTAAATTTTAATTTGTGTTTATTAATCATATCACTCGCGACGGTGAAGAATAACATTGTTTTTTAGGATGTTTTTGTTTGCATATTTCAGTTGAACTTCTACTAACTAATGCATAATGTTATAAATAATAATATATCCACCGACATATACAGGAGAAGGCACTTTATTATGAAATGTACGTAGGTACTATATAACTTTACACCTATTTATCTATAGGGCTGGAAAATTGTTTTGTTTGTATATATATTCGTTTATTTGAGTTTGAATATCAACCGATCTGATAGCCCACGGGGCAGAGCAGTAACGTTAAATACGGTTGAAGCCGCACTAAGCAGCTACTTTTGTAAATATATAAATAAATCTAAGTACATTTACAAATAACTGTTAGAACTGAATACACGCTGCGGCCTAAAAGCAAGAAATAAGCGACAAATTAAATAAGGGCACATTCAATAAGGGCTATCACGCTACTTTCCTCTGAGCTCACAAAGTACACGATAGGAGTGACACACACTTTTTTGAAACACTTTGATTGAAGCGATCCAAATAAAATACTTACTCGGTGGTAGTAGATAACTCCATAGAGTAGATTAGTAGGTAGTAGTAGATTGAATTTTGTATACCTAATAAACATATGTCAATTTTTAATTATTACTCCTTGCCAGTTTTTCTCGTTAAAATCTACATTACGAATCGTTGGTAGATTTATCAGAGCTATGTATATTCCATTACATACGAATTACGAACTACATTATGATTTCATTTACGTTGCAGTAAATCTTAAATCCTCTATATTTATTAATAACGAGACTAATTTCTAACTGTTCAACTCAAATCACACGTGTTGTAAATTGTAATTAACCTTTAACCAAGTTACTTATAAATTTACGCTGTTTATGTTCGTTGTCTCTTTCTGACATTACTGATTTCACATTCGAACGAAGAAGACACAGCCTTGTTTAACTAATTAGACTAGCAAAGCATCGTTTATAATTAAGGCCGTTAATGTTTCCGTTTCGATTGTTACTGCGTATTAATTATTATCAAATCAAAAATATCTTAATTTTGTCTCATTTTATGAGCGTCGAATTAAATTATAATTGGGTTACATTTACATAATCAATATTACAAATTATCGTGACCATATAAAATTCTTCTGTCATCTTTTCCGGTCTACATAATAATATATTTCTCTTTGAAGCTGGTTTTTTTTTCTACAAATTAAAGCTTGTATACTTAGATAAATTTAGGATACGCATAAACAGAGTGTGACCGCAGCAAGGTTCTTAACGTGTTGAAAGGCCATTCCATTATGTAATATATGAATCAATTCACAGACCCATCCCATTATACAAGAACATTAACCTCGATACGTCTTATTTACAACTAATTGACAAACATTTACAGATTATGTATCTATAACTAAAACTATTAGTTTAGTACAAACAGAAACATATGCTGAAACAAATATCAGTTTAATAATAAGTGTGTATAATACAATAAACATATATATATTAGCTTTAGTTACGTAATAAGTACGTTTAATAAACCTTGCAGCATTTTGAAAATATAAGAAGGAAATCAGTTTTAGCAATTTTATTATTTAATAGCGACCCGCCCCGGCTTCGCCCGGATAGCAGAGAAAATTTTCCTAAAAAAATCTGTCGTAGTATTGTGTCAGCTTTTAGCCACAGTGGGCGACAGCGTTTTCGATGAAAGCTCGCAATTGGCTTCTTCTTTTCCGACTTCTTCGAAAATTATCGTAATTACAACAAATTTACAGAAAACATTAATGATTATACACGTAAACCTTCCTAGTGAATCACTTTGTCCATTGGTGAAAACCATATGATAATCCGTTAAGTAGTTTTTTAGATTATCGCTTTCATACAGACAGACAGACGCCGAGGGGGACTTTGTTTTATAATATGTAGTGATAGCGATAGTTCGCAATACAATAGCCTTGTCATATGTATATAGTCCTAAATATTATGCTTTCTGACAAAACATTATTGACAAATGACAACAACATCTACGATATTAAAATAATATAATAATCTAATATTAATTAATTAACACACATTTAGTTTTTTAAATCTTCATTGTTATTCATTAAATGTAATTATATAATTAATATGCGCATTCATCACCAAAGGAATATCCACGTTAAAATATGTGTTTGAATACAAAAATGTATGTACCTATTATAAATATTTAAGGAAAACAATAACTTTATATTTACGAGGATACGAAATCCTTTACATGTCTTAATAAATTATTATAAGAAATATTCTCGGTATACGCTTTATTTTAATTTACATTTGTGAACTTTAAACTATAAATCTATTACGAATTCCTTGACCTGAATAGAAAAAAAATAATTGTGTTAACGTATTAATTTTAATAATAACTGAAGGTGAAATTTGTTAGACGGGTATTACGTGAAGAATAATTGAAATCGTTATCAGGTGCATGCAACACACCCGGCGGTATAGAAGTTATCGTTAGTGAGGCGGAGTTAAGTGATGATTACACTCGTACATATGTTTACACATTAAGTGACAATAATAAATACATAGATTTTCGTATTGACTCGATATATTTATATATTTTGCTTTGTGCTACCTCGTCTGGGTAGGTACTACAAACATCAGATATTCTACCGTAAAACAGTACTTGGTATTGTTGTGTTCCGTTTTGAACGGTGAGTGAGCCAATGTAATTACAGGCACAAGGGACATATAACATCTCAGTTCCCAAGGTTGGTGGCGCATTGGCGATGTAAGTGATAGTTAACGTCTCTTACAATACCAACGTCTATGGGCCTACCTATGCTATAAAAATATTATAATAATTCTAGTACACCCTGTTTTTAAAGGCTTAGATGAACATTAGCATCTTTACCACTCTAATTAAGCGTATAGCTTGTGCTAGGGGATAATTATAGCCTGTGGTAATCGAACCTGCGACTTTTACATCTCAAGGCGAAACATAAACCGTATAGCAATATGGTAGCGTAGCAACGTTATTGACGGTTAACGGATAATTTATATATTGTACGCATTTTGGCCAAGGTTCTCACTCTACGGAGACTAACCTAACGCTCAGGAATGATAAGAGCACAACCACCAGAACAATCTGTTTCCTTCCTCTCATAACGGACGGGAATTCAAAACGAAAGGAAAGAGATCAATAAGGCGCAGTACCGACTACTTTGTTTTCTGAGACATGGTAGTGTAATACTGAGAGGTTCTTCGCAAACACACGAATTGCCTTCTTTGTCCCAAGCGATGATAGGAACAACTTTGGAAGCAACTTTGAATATAAAACTGTATTCATATACATAATTAAATTAAAATGTTTTATATCTACGCCAATTAATAAATTTAAAATGAATTTCCTGATCAATTTATACATCACACGAATAAAATTAATTACGATTCGGCATTTATATATTAATGACAAATATATTAATGACAAAAATATTTTAAATAGGTACCTAGTATGTATTCTTGTTTTATACATTAAATACCTACCCCAATATCTAATTCTTGGTGCGGTTTAATAACATAATCTTATTTTATTCACTTAGCATCTGTTACATTTAAATTTTCTGTTTAATAAAATGTTCTTTCATATTAATTTCAGAAGTTAGGACCCAAATAGCTACCTCATGGTAATACGCTGAATCCTCAAAAACAGCCATGTATTGGCTTGAGCGGAAGAACCAGTTGCCGAAAATGCTGAATCGGTGTAAGCGGCGAAAATATTCGTGTTTCTTTTCGATTTTATTTGAAATGAAAACATATGATCCTTAAGGTAATAGTTATAATGCAATTATAAAAGATTTAATATCTTATCACCGGACGATATTTGGTTCATTGTTCGCTCAGCAAGTCGAAGGCTCGACTCAAAGGGGAAACGCGGCTAGCATTCTTGCTAACATTCCACGCGTTCACGGTGTGTACTGAAGTTATTTTTATTACCTGTATTTTATATTAAATGAATTCCCTAATTTAAATAATATGTTGCTACACGTAAATATTTTTTGTTTTATTTTTTTATTTTATTTATATTGTCTTGAATAATTTCGTTATTAAATTGTTAACAATAACTTTTACTACATAATACATAAAAAATATATATTTTTTCATATTAAATTTCGTTATCATAACCCTATAATCGTTTTCAATTTCTCCAAAGTTTCACTGGGCATAAATTATTTTCCAAATCTGTATTTTAATATTAGGTTTATTAATCCACTTCACGCATAGCTGTACTTAACTCATTATTATGATTTTAAACGGTTTTTTTTTATATTGTAAAATTATCATTATAATATGTACCTGTATTATACCTAGTATATTATTATCGGATATATATTATTTCAAGAATTCTGTTCTGATGTTTATCATGCCTACTACATATCATAAGTATTTATTTTTGTAAGATAATGATTATTTAGTAAGTAGTAGTAGGTAGTACAAATTAGCGATGTCCAAATATTTGTATGGGATGCACCATCTGTACTGAATACTGATATAGTATTGTTTGATCTGCGGTAAAACATAGCCTTAATGCTACATTACTTAGGCTTGCGTTAGTATTCGATATTAATTATTATCACTTGAATAGGTATAATTATACTTTATTGAAGAGTGACTTTAGTATACATTTAGGATAAAATAGGTACCAAGTTTGAATTAAATTGCTTTTGCAAGTTTATATAAGGTAATTTCATCTAAAACACTAAAAATATATATAGTGTATCCTTTATCGACCTGGACAAACGTTATAAATAATAATTACTCTATTGACGACATACGAAGACACATAGGTTTTGATCAATCGGTAATCCCTTCCCAAACGATCGCCCACCGGGATCGCGCACCACACGGATTCGGCGGGATAACATCGTACACGTTATAGCCAGTGACTGAAACTTTTAAGTGCTTTGACTTATTTTTTAATTTATTGTTTTTCAATAGCCCAAATCTAGTGTTAACTTTATTTAAAATAAGCGTTATATCGATTATTTTCATAACAATGTCTCTCTAATATGAGTAAATCAAGAATGTACCTATTTTTTTATATAAAATATTTTGTTGTCTATCTATATATGTATTTGAATATAAATAGATTAATACTATAGAACCCTTACCTATCTCTTGTCTGTTTTCACAATTTATTCAATATATCATGTAGATAGCTTATAGTTTTAAGAGATCAATTTATAATTATCTTAATAATGGACATACACCAGCACAATACAACGGGAGATAGGAAGCCATCTTCGAAAATTGCGTCCAAGAGTCCACGACGTCGAGGTCACCCTGTGGCGCGGTGACGCGACGACCTCGATGCCTTCATCAGAGGTGATTGGATTAAGGTGGCTAGGGACCGAGATCGATGGAAAGAACCTTGCCTCACAGCGGGTCTAGGTAAGGATTTAAGTTCTAAGTTAATGAAATGTTAAAGTTTTGTAAATCAAAATTGTATACAGATACGTGAAGATAACGATTGACAAAGTTGTAAGAACTGTGGGAAAGTATTTAACACTCGTTTAATAAAATTATGATATTATTCTTTATCGGAACTTGGGCGATGGAACATCGCTCGGCTATCGTTATAATAATAATCGATAGAATTTATTCCGATATACACGAAATAAATATTACGAAACAAATGAAAAAATAACATTATAGTATTAAAGGAAGAGATAGGTTGACTGGAAAAATATAATTTTGGTGTTTTTCGGAATTCTTAAGTGTTTGTGTCGAAATATATAATTTTTAAATTTCGCGATAAATAAAACGTTGTATCAATGGCGATCATAAAACAATAAACTATTATGATGTGAAATTTTTATAATAAGTATTACGATACTTCGTAAAATACAAGTAAACAATACCTATCACTCTCTTTTTAATAACGTTACTTCGAAATGAATCGCGGTGGCTGAACATGACAAACAGCTTATTTACTTTTTAGTCTGACCAATATTAAATTCTTCAGTTTTCGTGCCAACACCACAAGGCAGTATTGTTTTTATTAGAAAACAATAAAAATGGAAATGTAATCAAACCAAAAGCTTTTCCTGTTCAAAATCTAATTTGGGGTGACATTCTGGCATTCCATTTGAACGCACAAATGGACATTCTTACCAACAATACTCATATTTTTCAAGTGATGATTAAAACAAAATCTATACAGTGTAGATTTACAAACTAGTTAGTTACGGGTTTGTTATTTTAATTAACATTTGTATTTCTACCTTTGCCCTAAAATATAGCACCATTGTGTCACACATTTGCAACTGGCACCTTAATCATGCCAGTTAGTTATGTTGTCACACCAATTATATAGAACTATGCTTTGTTTATTCCTTTGATTTTGACCAACAATTACTGGCACAAAACAATTTAAAAAAAATCGGACCTTTACCATACTCATGTAAAACAGAAAACTGGTCATAGATATAATCATAGATATAAAGTGTTGCAAGCTTGATTTTGTCATTTATATGGATTTTGTTTATGCTATAATGTGTTTATTGCCATACTGATCATGCAGTTATCACCTGTAATTTTATTGAGATACAACTTTTATATTTATATTGTCAAAATTGTATGTTCATGCAATAGTGTGTACTTTATGGGTAATCCAATAAATAAATCAAATAAACTTAGAAAATCTCAAACAAAAAATGTTTTCATCATAGTTTTATATTTGAGTGTTCTTTGCTTTTAATTTAAAAAGTTAAAGATACATTCCTGTGTATTCTAGTAAAGTAATTGATATTTAATTGCTTTTGGTGATATTATACAATTGAACAATTTTTGTATTATTATTTCTTTAATATATTTTGATTGTTAAAAAAATATTTTAGCATTTTCAGATTTATTTTTCTATTTAACAAGAATATTTTACAGTCTACTATAGATCGAAACACTGTACTCTTTAGCTTACATTGACTTATAATTACTGATTTTATTATATTTTTAGTTTAAATGTTTTGGTATTATAATTATTTATTTGTCTTTTAATAATATCTACGTGCCCAAATACGATTTTTGGCTGCGATCCACGCCTCAATAAGAGAGAGGAGACGTTATAAAAACAAACAAAAAAATGACCTTTGTGAATTCTTTGTAACATAATCTCACAACAATTACCTTGTCTCCTGGAATGTTTTTCCCCGACATGGTGCGTCACCTTCCAGTCCTTTTATCCGACGTCGTCTTGGGGACGATTTATCCAAAGAAAGGAGCTCAATGTTGCTGCGGCAGCCCAGCATACGACACAAAACACTTCACTTTATCAATCACTCGACCATCATCACTGATAGAACGTCGCATTAAAACCACAAACACAATAACCGAGCCATGTTTTGGCGTTGTAATTAGCACGATTTCCCATTGAGATTCATCGGTACAAATAATTTTTCATATCACAACACACAAACACAGCGACTGACAGAAGCTAACTTGATTGAGGTTGACGGAAAATGGCGAGAGATGGTTACTGCTTCCCCTCTCGACCCGCGCATGCTATAATTTAGTCAGTTATATTTCTAAATACTATTCTAGATGGCAGCACACTCGAAAACAAACTGAGTAGCAACTATAAATAGACAAATATTTGAGACAGATGGCGCTACGTACAAAAATAATGTGAAAACTTGTGTTTAGGTGCCATAGTTGTCACTTAATTTCCATATTAATCTTGTGATGTCTTCAGAATGAAATTATGTTTTAAAAATATGTTGGGCCTGAAGTATTGTATATCTTATTTTATACATTGTTGTACAAGTAGTGTGAAAATAATATTTTTATTTATTTATAAAAACTTAGTCGAATTGATAATTAAATAAATAACTATACTATATAGATACATTTTTATGCAATATCATAACCGTAAATTAATGGCTTTAATTATTTATTTTAAGAACAAAGTTGTGTCAATTTGTGTAAAGCTTGTATTGTTTAATTATCTTCTTTCTAATTTCATAGTTGTTTTACGTAATCAATTATATAAAAAAAAAACAATAAAAGTAATGAAAGCATTTTACACAAATTGAGAATATAAAGAGTATTAATCATTCTCAAAGAAATTTCCCTATTATATTTCTATTAACAAATAAAGTACAATAGTTATAGAAATATAAATAATCTTTATATTCTGTGAGCAAGTGACATTGATAGTGGCAAACTGGCAACACAAATTATAGTAGCTTTCAGTAGTCGGCCGCGCATCCAACGCCGCTGGTGCCGCCATTGCTGTTTCAATTCGCAAAATGGCGGATGGAGGCGTGGATATAGATTTGTACGCCGACGATATTGAATCTGACTTTAATAGACAAGTAAGTTTAACAAATTTCTGAACAAATATTATAATTTAACTTAATTATTAATACTTTCAGAATACTTTGTTGTAATTGTTTTTAATAGACGAATAATGCAATGCGTTTCAGGATGATTTTGGAGGAGAAAATGTCGACTTATATGACGACGTCCTAGCAGCACCAACAGCGAAACCAGATGACGGAGATGGGCCGCCGAACTCCGCGGCACCACAGCACCCTCACCCACCTGAAGAAACAAATGGTACCGCTCCTTACCATAACAACGCACCCAACCACGGGCATCATGGCCGCCGCTTTCAACTTTACGTCGGCAATTTAACCTGGGTTTGTACCTGATTTTATCTTTAGATATAAGTGTAAATAAAAGACAGTTATTATAATGAACTACTGACTTATAATAATTTTTAAATATCTGCTATTACAAAACAGATATTTTGCCGGGACTGCCATCTTGAAAAATGTTAATCTTTTTATCGATTTTTAGAATTACCTATTCGCGTTCAACAAATGTTTAAATACAATAATTATGCGATTCTTAGTACTATTAAGTTTATAATTAATGTAAAGCTTATATTATTATTTGTCATCTGTTACAAACAATTTTTGGTATTTATGATACTTTTCACTGTTATTGATATAAATGTATAGGACCACGCAATACGTATTTTATAATACTTCAATCGATAAATATTATAACAAGGGATATTTCTGTGAGATCGAACGATATTTCTTTTCTCGGAGTATTTACTCTTATTATCTTTATTTTTATATTTCTTAATTTCGAGTACTTCGAGGCATATGAATTTTAAGTTTTGTTAATTTATTTAATTCACATATTGTGTAATTTTTATTGTTATACTCATTTAACATACACATAATCTATTACAATCTTAAGTGTATTTAATGTATTTATAAGATGGCAGTCCCAATGATAAATAACCAAATGAACTTGACCATAAAACAAAACTATTAAATAACTCATAGTTGTTAACATATTGAACTTTTTACATTTGAAAATGTTATTCGAATGAAACTTATGATTGTTTTGTAACATACAATTGATTTTTACTCTGTATTTGATGTTATTTCTTACTCACATGTTAC
Organism: Nymphalis c-album; assembly: GCA_963151315.1. Classification (NCBI taxonomy): domain Eukaryota; kingdom Metazoa; phylum Arthropoda; class Insecta; order Lepidoptera; family Nymphalidae; genus Nymphalis; species Nymphalis c-album. The sequence goes on along the minus strand of OY720607.1, from coordinate 6,740,353 downwards.
TCTTATTAGCTTAATAATAATAGCTAATAATTTGTTTATATATTAATTGTGTTTGTTTTTCTTAGTATGAAATAATATTTTAGTACTACAAACATATATGAAATATAGTTAATGAATTTATAGTTTTAAAATTAATAAATTGTCAACACCAATAGAAAATGTGTCACCATGTGCCTAAACAGCTGCGTGTAGAATAAAGTTTGTATGTTATAAAACATGAAAGCAACTAAGAGTGAGGAGGTATGTATTGTTAATGGTTTCATTTGGCTATTTATTGTATGTAAATGTGCCATTTAGTTTTGTTTTGTTTTTTAACTAAAACATTATGGCACTAAATACATAATAAGTTACTGTTTGGCTATATATTTGCATAAAATATACTATGATTACATTGATATAGCAACATTATAATTTTAAGTTTAGATGATGGAAAGCCTAATCTTTAGGCTTAAGTAAGCATCAGATAACATAAACAAATAGAGGGTTCCTGTATTTGGTTAGTAAAATGTAGTTATATGATTATGTAAGTATGTTTACTCGTTGTTTATCACTATTGAATATTAGAATTATTAAGGTTTCATGTTCTTACTTTATTTTATTATTTTAACAAATTTTGTTTTTTTTTTTTAATTCAAAATTTAATTGTTGCCTTGTAAAAATTCACATATTTTTATGATGGTGCTATATCATTATTTTTTAGCAAAAACAGGCAAGTCGATACCTATCTGTGATAACCTAGAAGCTATGTCGTATGAACATATTTCTTTTACAAAATATTGGTATATATAAAATTTGTTAAATATTGAATCTTGTTTTTGCTTTTTTAGATTACAATATTGATTTTTTAATGATGGTTAGATAAGTTTTTTTATATTTTGTTATCATTGCAATTGAAACATTATTATAAAACTAGAAAGGAACCGAAAGATTGATTTTATTGCGTTAATTAATATTTGGTAAAGGTGTTTTTTTTTTTAATCTTACCATAGTGTTTTAAATTCTGCACTTCATAAACTTGTAGAATAGTTTTTTTTTTTATTCTTACATTTTCTTTTGACACTGACAAAAGTGATTACAAAAGGAAAGACATATTTATGTATTAAGTGACAACTTGTTATGGTTTGTAGCTAGCGTATCTCAAAGCAAAATTCATGTCTGCAATTTATCAATGTTTATTATTGTGTGTAAATTATAAAAAAAAAAATTAGGACAAGTTTCACTCGTGAAGTGTTGAGTTTTATCAAACAATCCAAACAGAAGTTTATGAATATCACTTTTTTAAATATCTCCTGTCATAAGTATATAATTGTTTTGTGGTTAAAATATGTTTGAAATGGTATGTGAATGTTAATTTTTTGAAGGGATGATGTATATGATGATGGATGAGGGCTAGTCACATTATGTGTTTATATAAAAATACTTCATTTATGCATATAATAACCCTAGAGATATGTAATTCCTTGAGCTGTTGCTTACCTTTCCACATATGTTAAAAACATTTTACAAACAGATTGTAATTTGTCTATAGAGTTACATTGGAACTTTGTTAGTTTTAATATGTCTTTATTATATTTAGAGCTTTGTTTAATTAGATAAAACTCTGTAGAGCAACAATTTGTCAATAAATTTGATAGGAAGGCAGCATTATATAAGAAGCAATGAATTTGCTATAAATACGCATTGTTTCGAAATCAGAATATTGGGTGGAATGGCTGCATGTCAAATATAATTTTATATCATTACCAAAATTCTGATTATATTTATTTATATATTTATTTAATCCACATTTTTCTTTATCAGGTTACAACAAGGTAAGAATTTTAAGCTTGTAAACTGTAGCTTTTATCTCAAATTCCTATAATGACTGTTTTTTTTGTCTCTGTTGTTGAATAAGTGTGTATTATTTATTTACTTAATCGTATTGTATATATTTAAACTAGTAATGGTTTATTTATAATCCATTATTAGTGTATTTTTCTATTTCGGTGCGAAAAGATTGTTACGTTATGTACTTTTGTAAGTCATTGTTGATACGAGGTCCGTGAACTATAAATATTTTAATGTAACATTAAAAAATATACATATATACATAATATAATAGCATTGTCTTGATTAAGATGGGAGTACGGGATCAAACATTTTTGGGCTTATATTATTTATTGATATTTGTTACGCGCGTTTTCAATAAAATCAACGAAATGTACAAATTGCTATAAATAAATACAATTTGTACCTTTATTGTTATTTACAAACCAGTGTTTTAATCACAATATGTTCATTGTGTCGAACAAACTAATGATTTGTTGTGAGTAATTAATTTAATTAATCTTGTAAAAATATTACGTTAATGTTTGATACTTGAATAAAACTGAAACTAATGTCTAATTTAATCACCGCCTTAGTTCGTAACCACTTAACTAGTTAAAATTAATAAATTAATTCATAAAGATCTCAATTCTTTTACAATATGTTAAATAATTTATAAAATAAGTACATTGTTAATAGAATTGTAAAACTTTCGTCCTTCTCTGTTATTGAAGGAACACAAACAATCCGGCTTGTTTAAATTGCAGTATGTTAACTGCTTTTTTTCTTAAATATATCATTAATATGATAACAACAAAAGATGTGATGATGAAAATAAAATTATGGTTAAAAATAAAACTGTTTCCTTTCGACCCAATATTTTCCTAACGTGGAAATGAAATAAGTTAAACTTGAAAATACCGAAGTCGATAAGAGTGTAAGCTTTTATGCTAGGCTACGAATGATTGGCGCGAATGTTGAATGATTAATAATATTGCATACGAAAACAAACGGTATTGCGACATACCGAGCATAAATAGGAAATCATAACATTTTTCTGAAGTTGTGCCGTTAATAAAAACGCGTTTATTGTAAAAGTACTCGTAGGGCTATTATTTTCGGAGTACTAACGTTACCGATATCGAGGTATTGCGACAAAGGCATTCGAGGCACAGTCAAGTATGTATTTTATATTTGGCTTCACATACGACGTGATAGATTTTTCCTGAGTTTTGGATACGTATTTTTCAGTGGGCGACAGATCAAGACATTGCTAACGCGATCGCCGATATCGGCGTCACGGATTTTCAAGATGTCAAGTTCTTCGAAAACAGGGCAAATGGACAGTCGAAAGGTTTCTGCGTCATATCGCTGGGTTCGGATCAATCCATCAGGGCGGTCATGGATCGGCTCCCGAAGAAGGATATTCACGGACAGCATCCCGTCGTGACATTGCCTACTAAACAGGTACGTTATAAAATAACCGTCTCGTCTCTTCAGGACCTATCTTTTACATTAGATCAAATATAATGTTAGAAGTAGGTATTTAGAAAGTTGTAGATGTATTAAAACACTGATGTTAAGAGAACAATAGTTTCCATTATTTCTAAATTAATAAAAAGAGCTTACCATTTGTAGTCAATTATTCAAGTCAAGTTATTTCTTATCTTGCTAAAGACAACCGAAGAAAGTGTAAAGTTACATGTTAAAGTTGTTGCATGCTATTTGCTGTACCTATGTACTACAAAAACTTCTTATTGAATATAAATTTTCATAAAACAACAGTATTATATTTAACTACTTTAATCCACTTTTATTTTACTTCCAAAGTTTCGATAACATTATTATCGTCAAGCTCAAACACATAGTTGAAAAAAACTTCGCCATCATACGAAATATTGAATGGATTATTATTTAAGAACTTGACGAGTATCGCGTCAATTCAATAAATCAAAGTTGTTTACTTCTGCGGTTATTTTGGAACAAGCTATACATTACACATACACATAAATAATATCGAATAAGCTTTTGTTAAATTATTGGGGTTTTATTTTCTCTTTGGTACCTACACTGTTCCTGTGACTATTTTTAGTCCGCCTAGTTTAAATAAGCTGATCAAAATATTACTGAAAAAAATAATCGAAGTAAATAAGTCCACAATGATTTCAGCTAGTTCTTGAACAAAGAATATTTACTATTTTCTATAATAATACAGCTAAAACAGCTTGGAGATATTTTCTCACTTGTAGGTCAGCATATGAATACACTTTTCACTTCTAATTTCTTCAAGTTCAATAATTTTTTGTCATCCGATAAATGATGTTATTATATCCATTTTATTTTTTCTTTCCGCAATATCACGTAGACAAAAAAAAACCATTCCTCTTCAGTTATGGTTTTTTGTATTTCAATGGTTATGGTTTTGGTTTTTCCTCAGATATTGTATAGCATTCATATTCATTCTGTCATTGTTTTTTCGACGAACGTTATAACAATTTTAATATCAAATAACAAAACGATATGACAATTCTAACGCTTACTTATGCAAGAATACAAGGCACGTTGCTAGCGCCAACTGGTATATTCCCGTTACAATCTGTGTATATTACAGTAATACCAAGCAAAAAAATTCCAAGCTAATTTATCTGGTAAATAAGAATAAAAAGCCTTTTCTCATTTAAATAAAAACTAAACCTCATGTGGATGAAATTATGACTCTAGCTTATTTATTTGGACAATATTAAGATATTTTAGTGCATATCTACAGCAAGTACACTTTGAATAATATATCTACGTATATAAGTTTAATTATCTTTAAAAAAAAAAGAAAACGATATTTTTAATAAGTGAGCATGAATTATTAAACTAGTTGGAATAATTCACAGATCACAATGGGGATATATAATCATGATTATATCAATTATTTTTTTATAGAACTTTAATGAGGATTAATATTGCCATGTTTAATTAATAGTACGTATAATATGCCATGTATTCCACAGGCTTTAAACCAGTTTGAGAGTCAATCTAAGACAAGGTCTACCCCACCTGGACCCAACCCTGGCATGAGAGGACCTCATCCGGGTGGACCACCTGGACCACACCCTGGAGGTAATAATAAATATCATACATAAATAAATTGGTTAAATTGAAAGTTTTATTCAATTAGTTTTTTTAGAATGGACAATTTTTATCAGACAATTTTGTGTAAAATAGAATTAAAATGTAAACATTTTATAGAAAATGATAAACTCACAATGTACATATAATATGTACGCAAATTTCGTAACCATAAATGATTAAAAGTCAAACTAGTCAAAATGTAAACTAACAATCTATCAGCAATGCATCGATCCCCAGAATTCTTCGGCGGTGGACCAAACGGCCCAGGGCCCAACGGGCCTCGTATGATGATGCCTGGTCCTGGTCCTCATCATCAGCTCCGTGGACCACCGCCAGGCCCACATGGACCACCGCCTCATCATATGCCTCAGCATCAGGGTCCACCACCGCATCATATGCCGCCACATCAGGGTCCACCACCCCATCAGGGACCACCACAGCATAGGCCACCTATGCAGGTATGATTTTTTTATATTTTTAAAAAAATACATTCAAAAAATTTTTAAAATTTTCAAGTACTAAATAGTAGTCACAAGTTCGACAAAAGTGTTTTTATATCAGCACTATCTGTGCACCGCGGTTTCAAAATACAATGAATAAAAAGCCTACAACAACCTAAAACCTTCCTCGATAAAAGGACTACAACACAAAAAGAATTTTCAACCAGTTAATTCGAACCAGTAGTTCTTGAGATTAGCCGGATCAAACAAACAAACTCTTTACCTTTATATATTAGTGTAGATTTAAATTTCGACATGTGTAGACTATTTAAAAATGTTTCATACTTTTTTTTTAAGTATTGCGTAGTATGTTGCCCCAGGTGCTTTTCTAACTAACACTGCCTAAGTCTCCTAAATATCTGCAGTAAAGTCAAGTGACTTACAGTTAGATAGCTTTTAAAGATATTTCACATTAAATATTTCTTTGTTCAAAAAAATAGAATACATTAAGACAAGTCTACTGTATTTTAGTTAAATTTTCACTAAGTAAAAATTCTTGTCTCTGTTTTCTATCTTGAAATGAATTTGGAATATATAAAATGTACAAAAAATAGGCGGTACGTGTTTTACGACGCACAATACGAGCGAATAGATCGGTTGGCGAATTATATAATTTCGTTCAAATTGAATAAAATTCTTATTTAATTCGTCGTCAGGATAAGTAGCTAGTACACATACGTACATACATAATGATTTGTGAATTTTAACAATATCTGTATTCAGTTCCAAGGCCCGCCACAGATGCAACGCACTCCTGGAGGTCCGGGAGGGCCGGGCGGCCCCGGGCCCGGGCCGGGCCCGCGCTCCGGCCCCGAGTGGCCGCGCCCACATCACATGCCGGCGCCCGCGCCGCAGTACGGCCCGCCGCAGCACCAGATGCCGCACCAGATGCCACCGCCGCACGCTGTGAGTGTCGTTTACATTACTATACTTGCGCCAATTAAGAGTTCCCCCGTAACTGTTGCTTCATTTAGTTAAGTATTAAATAGATTTCTTAAGAGATTAAAAGATTTGTTAAGTAAGACTTGTAACCATCAAATACGTATAATTATGTACTACGGATTATATCAAATTTTTACTATTTATTTATAATAAGTTGTTTTTTGGAGAACTTATGATGCATGCACTAAGTTTAATGTTTTTATGCAGCCACCTGGACAAGGCATGCCGCCTCCTCATCACCAACTTCCGCCGCACCAGCAGGGCCCTCCTAGAGGCCCTGCACCGTTACCGCAACATCCAGGTGATGTATTTAAAAAAAATTGATCTTAAAAAATATCTTTCGCTTGGTGGTAGGACTTTTTGCAAGCTTGTCTGAGTAGGTACCACACTCATTAGTAATCTACCGCAAAACAGCAGTACTAGCTATTGTTGTGTTCCGGTATGAAGGGTGAGTGAGCCAGTGTAATTACAATCACAAGGGACATAACATCTTAGTTCCCAAGGTTGGTGGCGCATTGGCAAAGTAAGTGATGGTAACATCTCTTACAATGTCTATGGGCGTTGGTGCTCACTTACCATAATGTGGCCGATATGCTCGTCCACCTATTATGCAATAAAAAAAAAATCTTTGAAGAAGTTGACTATTAAAACACAGTATTTTCGCTTAAAGACAATCATTAATTTAAAGTCACTTATTTGTTTGCAGCAACTCATATATATATATTTGTGTTATTGTTTAAAATTAATGACTTTTTATGTTAATGTTTTTTGTTTCATGCAGGTGTAGGTGGTGCTCCAGCACCGCATGTTAACCCAGCATTCTTCAGTCAACAGCCTCCAGTGCAACCTGCACCCCAGGTGCAACCACCACAACCTACTCCACAAGGTATAAATATATAATCTAACTGTAATATTTCATGCCATACCATACCATACCATACCATAATTTCAACATACAAATTTCACTCATGACATAAATAATTTGTAGTAGCATGTTTATTTTAATTATTTGAAATGAAAGCGCCTTCGCGTGATATCCGTTTTTAATTTTTCGTTGTGTTTTTTATACATCAAGGTATTTTTAATCAAGGTGCTCCATACGGTCACCCAGCTCATGGTGCGCCCCCGCCGACGCAAGGGCCTCCGCCTGGAGCAAGACAACCATATGGGAGACCACCGACGGTAGGTTTTTTGTTCTTTGGTCATTAAGAGATATTACTAAAAACTTGGATATAATTATATAACACGAAGGGCATGTAGATGTATTCAATCGGGGCTTGGACCTTACCAGTATTATTTTATTTTTATTTATACGAAAGTATTTAAGAAGCTATAAGATACTTTAAATCACTAAATATTCAATAATTTGAAAAACTTGTACCATCTTTTGTTGATTAGAGCTACCCTACTGGCGTCGAAGCCCGACCGACACATCACGCAGCACCGCTTGGCCCACACGCGCCGCCTCATGTGGCCCATGCGCCACATCCGGCCCATCCTCCGCATCCGGCCATTAGTGAGGCAGAGTTCGAGGAGGTGATGAGTCGCAATAGAACAGTATCGTCCAGTGCTATCGCGAGGGCCGTCAGCGACGCCGCCGCAGGAGAGTACGCATCGGCTATAGAGACGCTCGTCACTGCCATATCATTAATCAAACAGAGCAAGGCAAGTGGTTGTTCTTTTTTGTGATATTGTTGAATTAGAATTATATATGAATAGTAAAATTATTGACTGGTTTAATTGCATGAAGTATCCAGTGATTGTTGCCTAAAAATAAATATTGATCCTTAATATTAAAGCTTATCGCTTATGTCCACAAATCAATTGTACTACTATATAGACCAATAAGTTGCCCTAAGTTTCGACATAAATAGCGTGGGGATCAGCTATTAACAAAAGTACATAAGTGTAAATAACGTTTTAATGTAAACAATATTGTGCAGGTGGCCCACGACGACCGCTGCAAGATACTAATCTCGTCTCTGCAAGACACGCTGCACGGAGTGGAGACCAAGTCGTACGGCGGTGAGCGGCGGCGCTCGCGCTCGCGGGAGCGGGACGCGCGCGCGCACCACCGCGCGCCGCGCCGCCGCGAGCGCTCCGCCTCGCGCTACCGGGACCGCTCGCGCGACCGCGACGATCGCGACCGGTACTGGCGGCCTCACTGGCCTGTTGATTGCTTCATTACGCCGACATTACAAACTACTTATTTTATACCATCTTCTAAAAACTATAAAAAATAAATTTGAGCGTGTCGCTTTTGGTATCTCTCGAATGATTAGCCAGGGACAACCGTTACGTGCAGTATTCCTTGGTCCATGTTTTTCGCGGTTCGCAAGCGGTTACTTTATTTGAACAACACGGCATTAGGTTTTAAGTACTGTATAGTGTTCGTTTTAATGAGTACCCTGGGTTGTAATTTCTAAAAGTCAAATATTCAAGAAAGTTTTATTAAATTCAATGTAATCACTTGATTACAGGTACAGGGAAAGGTCGAGGGATCGGGAACGCGACCGTGATACGTAAGGCTTAGAAATTAGAAAAATCGATACAAAAAAAGCGCGCTCGGAGAACCCCCGTCAGGAACGAAGTTCTATATGATAGTTTTTCGTCTCGAACCGTGTTTTAAAATGTAGATTTTTATTGATTATATTACTGTATTTTTGTCACACTAAAAAGCACCTACACCTCCTTTATATCCTAATTCGAACGCCCAACGTATCGCATTTTGTAGATTTGGTAGGCACAGTATGAACGCTATTTCGTGTTTTAACATGACCTTGACCCACTGCCATTTCACTCTACTGTAAGCCGCGTAAAAGAACTTCGTTCCAAAAAAACTGATACCACATCCCTCTCTGGATTAAAATAATTCAGAATCATACAAATAATTGTAATATTGTAAATTTGCGTTCTATGAAATATTTTTTATTACAGATATTACCGAGACTATCGTGAGAGGGAACGCGACAGGTCCAGATCAAGGGATCGCGAACGTGCCGATCACTACAATAGAGGACATAGCCGAGAAGAGAGGTGAGACATCATTTAAATGATGTAAATATTTTGTAAAGGCAACTTCACTTTACATTGGGATTTATATAACTTCATAAAGTGCAACATGACTCATTGCAATATTAAAAAAAAATTAAAATCCCTAGGCCCCGCAAGTCCCCCGTAGAGCCGGTCGCGGAGGCCGGCGCGGGCGACGCCAGCAGCGCCAAGGGCCGCACGGCCGCCGCGCCCTACTACGACGAGCGGTACCGCGAGCGCCGCGAGCGCGACCCGCCGCCCGCGGACCGCGACCGTGACCGTGACCGCGACCACCGCCGCGACGCCCGACACTAGCATTACGCCCTGGACCGTGTCCAGTCATTTGGGGTGACATTTATCGGTCATGTGCTTGAAATAACTTATAGCCTATGCGTGTTGCGACGACAGTTGCGTGATGAATAGTTATAGGCCGATGAGCCATAATTGACTGGTAAACGATGTTCCATTGTGTTTCTACGTAATGATGTTCACAGCGTTATCTCGCTTTAGATTACAGTTGTCTGCAAATATTTTTTTCCAGATTCGTTTCGAAAATATTAATAGTGTTCGTTTTCTGTTTTGTTGTATTATCGTCGATAGTTCGCAGCTCCATTTTAAACTTGATCTGTTGTAACTTACCTTTAATTAAGTTTATCTAAAATTTTCGTTTTTAAATTTCACTCATGACGCAAAAGCGTATTTTTGATATAACAATATTGTTATTTCCATAACGCCATGTCTTGTGCTGGTACTGCCCTTTTGAATGTTATGTACTTGCTCGAGAGTGAATTGAGTTTATTTTCATCTAATTGAATAAATATAGTATATTTGCAGTCGCATTCATTTTCGTTCAATGTGCACTAAAAGTTGCGCAAATGACATTGTAGTGAAAAATAAACGTTAGTGAATCCCGGTGTCGCACATTTATCGTTAAACGCAATCATATAAAATCATTATTCAGTGATGAAGATATTCGAGAGTTTTGACGTCACCTTTTGTTTGTAAGTAAAAAAATTGTACAAACTCATACAAAGATTTGTACGTAATATCTGTACTTGATGGGTGACGCCTAAGTACCATTCTCTAAATGGAAATGAACAACATTCCAACTGAGGTTCTTTTAACCTAAAATTGACACCAAATCTAATATATTTGTGTGAATGAATTAACATTAAAGATTTCTTAAGAGTTGTAAATCTATATTTTATTGAGTAAGTTTGATATTCGAGAGGAATATCAAAGTTATTTAAATAAGTACTAATTAGATGTTAGTTAGGTTCGTAGACTTAAGAATTTAAATATGGATTTGTTCCATATATATTGTGACACTGAATTTTAGGGCTTATTTCCTGAATAAATAAATTTATCATTAAAATTTTGTTTTATTTGCTTAATTTTGTTTTTTAAGATAACCTTGGCATTTTAGAAGTCATAAGATTTATTACATTTTTATGACAAACTCAGTGTTTTTTGACGTGACAACGTCTAATAAATCGATGAACGCTGGCTGCATGCACGAAAAAGGATGACTCATTGTCCCGTTACGCTGATTGTACGCTTGCGCCGCATCTATCTCTTTTTCACTCGATTGGCCTATGCGTCCGAGGAGAATTTAATAATTATAATAATATTAAATAAATATAATTTATAATAATTATACATCGAATAACACAGATTGGAAGAAGTTAAATAGCAAACATGTATCAAAGTTATAGTTAAAATAATCTGTTAAGTAAAAATATTTGAATTAATGAGTGCAAATAAAAGTAAATTTATCAATTAACGGTCTAATTCATAATATGTTATCGGCGGCTTATAACCTCGCTACAAGTATTAAGTCTTAAAATGTCATTCATAATAGGTCAAAAATTCTTACAAGTTCTATAGCGCAACGATAAAGTTATACAAGCTAGGACCCTACTATAACGCTTCGATATTAGCAAAAAACTTGGTCAACTGACGTTTGCAATTGACATTTGATTTCTATCTGTATTTTCAAAAACAAAACAGAAGTACATTTATTATTATTTTATTGTGTAAATCAACTATATTTTTTTTATTTAATACTTATTTTATTTATATTAAAATTACATATATATGGGTGTTCGACTGTGCTGCCATCTGGTTTCAATGTAAGTAACATATTCAATTAAATCTTTATATCTGTAAAGTGCCATCTATTAGGTAATTCGGGACTTAAATAACAGAGGAAATATTATTAGCAACTTTTTGTTCTAAACAAAATGTAGAATAATAAGTTGTAATTAATAATTTAGAATCAATTCTAGATAATACCAAGATTAATTTTCTTATTTAAATCATTTTGGTATGTAGAACGCATTAAGCTGGTCACTAACATAATACAAAATAGTAAATACATATAAAAAAATAGCGTCTTAAATGTCGGCAAAACTGTTTTCGTAAGTTTGGAAGTAAAATTAATGTGGATTAAAGTAGTTAAGTGAAATATTGTTGTGTTACAAATGAAGATATATTAATCAACAACTGTTTATAGTGCATTATATAGCGGAGTTATCAGCAAAACTCTTTCAATATTGAAAAGTATGATTTGTTTACATTTATTTCTATTTTCATTGGAATAGAGTATATAACGTTAACACTTGTTCTTTGGACAGATTACTATGATAAGTAACGAATTAAAAATCATTTTAACATTAATTATGTCTGTAATAAAGCAATTAAGGGATTATTATTGATAAAAATAAAATTTCCGTAGTAAGTCTCACAGTAAAGGTTTGAAAATATCTTATTTCTTTAGACGATCGTTGTTAAGTAATGTTGTTAAAGAGAACATATAATTCAGTTTATTCCTATTGAGTGTCTTATTTACTCATGGATCCTTGAGATAATTCTGATGAGGCGACGACATATACTACTTTTCATTTGTAAATATATACTTATATAGGTAGATAAATAAGTAAATGTAAATGATTAAATAAAACAAAATAAGATTTTATTTTATAATATATTTTTGTAATATTAAATTTTCTGTTTTAAGAGTACTGCCTTTAATATCAAGTTTTTACTTCTAATCTTCTCATTTTCCATTTGAATTGCATGCAGTTCCCTCTAGTATTCAAGTTCAAATGCAGCAATTTGTTCTGCAGGTGATTTTAGTCAATTGATTAGTGGATCTGAAACACTGCAAATTGAAATATTTTAGTATTAAAAGAACATAGACATTGTAACCTGGGTTTAAATTACATCTTTTTATTGATATTAATATACTTTTTTCTTAATTTTTCTAGGTTTTGGACCCATTTAAGAATTTGCAGGCATGGCAGGCGGTGATGGATCCAACAATAGTGAGAAGGTATTGGAGGAGGTGGTGCCGCTACTGTGTCCACAAGTACTGAAATAATAAAAATGTATTGATAAATAAAGTGATTTCTGTGTGTATTAAAATTTATACAATAACATACTGCTTTAACATAGCTTGTTTTGTTTTCTTTTCCACACTCATTCTACACTACATCCATAATAAAAATATTTGAATTATACTTACCATATCATTTGAGTTACCGCTGATGTTCTTTCGCCGGTTCTTCTCAGGGCCGGGTGTTTCTTTTACCAACCGATAATAGTACCCAGTTTGACAATCAATAAGAAAGTGTAATATTGTATAAAGTATTTTGAGTTTGAATTAAATTTTCCACAAGTGGAGAGATGTAACATTTCCTGTAAAGATGAATTTTCATATAACAACACAATAATATTTCTTAAATAACTAATTGCAAAAAGCATGAGTGATTTGTATCTCATTATCAAGATAGAAATTCCTACCATGTAAAAACAATGGGATGCAATATAAATTACATGATTTATATTATCAGAGTCAAATGCATTCTAGTCAATAATTAACTCGTTAGGTCTTCAGATCCTTTATCAAATCTATTAAGAAAATTTTAGAAAGCAAAAACAGTTAATTTTACAAATGCATGCATGAAAACTAGTGAAAAATTATTGACTTGCGAATATAACAAAATTGTAACACTAACCTTATCTTCCTCTAGCCAATTTTCACTTCTCTGCCTTTTTTGTATTCGTTTTCATTTTAAAACTTTCCTCGACAATATAATTATTATAATTTGTTGATACGATTAAAAATCATAATAATGACACAAGATGTTTGATATTTTTTAAATTGTACACAGATAAAAACTCGGTGAAACCATTCTCTATCATTCAATTCATTCATTCCATTTTACCATTTTTTTACGAAATGGCAATCTTGTGTACGATAATAGCATTTTACTTGTCGGAGGTTGTTCAAATGATTTTGAATTGAAAATGTTATCGAACGTTTGATAGGCTATAATGACGTTTTAACAAATATCGGCTTACACCTTCGATAGGGGTTTTATTATGAATTAGACCGTTAATTGTAGATTTCATTTCACTCCTTTGTATACATACAGAATAATGATAATTCAATAAAAATGATTAAATTTTGTTCATAAATGTATGCAGTCATTTCATCAATATTTTGTTATGACGTCACGTTAAACTATCGTCCGTAAGCCGACTTTATAGACAACCATTTTTTTTTAAATATTTAACTATATTTTTTAACATCATCAAGTGGCTCATTTACATAGTTCACAGACTTCTCGCTTAATTATCAACTTGCTAACTTCAGTTTATTACTAGAATTTCTACGCAGAAACACAACACTTTTGGCCAAGTATAATTATATCAATATGCAGAAGTGTTGCGATAGTTGTCCTCGAAAACTATTAAGGACATCGATAGTACTATCGAAAGTATTGTCTTGTGTCAATACTGTGGACTCGACAGAAGGGTGTAAAATCGATCGCTAACAAGCTTCAGAACGTTTGTGGCAACTATTGAAGAGCAAATAGTATAAGATGAAGGTTATTTTATTAATAAAATAATTAATAAAAGGTCTAGAATATGTGAGAAGATAATAAAAGAAAAAAGTAAACACTTCGATGAAACTAAAAATAAAATTAATTGACATTGTAATTGTTAAATTTTTACTTTGTTTAAATTAGTTTTTGTTTGATAATTAATTTTAAATCAATATAAAAAATACTTAAAACGGTTTTTAATGTCTTTTTTTATTTTACCTGGCTGCTTCCAAACTTCCAATCAAATGAGTTAGTATATATTAGGTATAATTTTTGTAATACGGATAGTAACTGATCACATCTGTGGCCAATATCTACTTTAGATATTTAATCTGAAAACATATTTTTTTCATAGCAACGTTTTTTATAATTAGAATAGCCCTAAGTAAGATTAAGCTTTGATGAAGTACGCTAATTACATTAAATTTTCTTGTAATAAGCGAAGTTGAAGATTGCAGTATTAATCTTGATTACTGACATTTTTAAATGAATTTGCAGTTTTTAAATTGAAAACGTGTTTCATCTGTTTTCAATTTTAAATATAGCCTAGTTGTATGAATCCTTACAAATGATGCTTAATTAAGATTGAAGCGAAAGTAGCAATTACATAGAAATCCTTTGATAAATATTTAAGCAATCATTTCAGTAAGTAAAGATATAAAAGTCTAAAATCTGAAGCTATTTTTAAAGTTGGATTTAAAAGTTTTTGGGTAATTTATCTCCTTTTAATTAGCAGTATCCCGTTCTATATAAATATGTTCTGGTTTACTGTATTTTAATGAATAGATTTCAAATATGTAGATATATTCTTTTCACTAATTGAAGATTAGGGTAAAATGTATACTTATAATAATTATGTAAAAGATTCCTTGATCCATACAAAGAGCGTTGTTAAAAAAAAGACGCGCGTTAATTTAAAAACCGCCATTTTGTTGATGAACAAAATGTGTTATGGATTTTTAAGAGTAATTACTTATTTACATAATTGTATATGATATGGTGTTTTATATTTAAAAAGACATTCAAGGTTTGTCTAAAAACAGTTTAACTTTTGGATGCTAAATATATAGGGACGTAATTTATATACGTAATTACGTCCCTATATATTTGGATGAGACCATATTATAACTACAATATAACATAAATCAATTTGATTGTGAATATCATAAAATCCTAATTCTCAACGGGATTCATATTATGAAATGCATCGATTTTAGTCAAAGTTTTACATTTAAACTAGTACAACAACAATTCAAAAGCAAAGAGAACAACTTGATAGTCCATTTTGTATGTATTTCCTTTGTTCGTATTCTGTATTTATTACGTCCGTGGTGAAATATAAAAGTATTTTTTTCACATCAATAAAATACATTGACACAAACTATGTATGCTATAAATAAAAATTAAATATTACTGGATCGCGTAACAGTTATCTCGTTAATACTTTCCTTTTGTCTTTTGATGACATTATCAGCATTTGACAATAAAGCTTTGTTAAAAGTTTTCCAATTAGTACGACTTAAGTAAAAGGTTGAAAAATGAAGCGAGGATAAAATTAGAGATAAGTTGTTTATTACTGATCAATGCTCGAAATTAGCTTATTACATTTTGTTTTTATAATTTCGAATTTTATTGTTTGCAAAAATATAATCTATTTATATTAATAAAATATAATATACAAATCAATATTCATAAAATTTGCTCTTTAGATATACCTCGTGGAATAGTAAGAATCCTAGCGGGTTTTAAATTTTTCAATAATAATTATGCGAAGGTTAGTTAGTGGGTTCGTTTGTAAGGCCAATTTATTGCTAAATTAAATTCGCCGCCCACTTGTCTCAAAATAACAGTAAATTCTAAAACGAGCGAACATTTATTTAAGTATTTAGTGTCAACCGTGAAACGTAAAATGTTAAATGAGTTCGCACCATTAATTTTACGATCTTTATCTTCACCTCACGAAAGCGGCGGCATCCAGTCGTTTTAAATACTTGAAACAGATTCAAATTGATAACAGTACTGTAATTAAATTAGTAAGGGTAATTCTTAATAAAATGTGATACTTTTAATAAAACAAATGTTTATAGGTAAAACGGTAATGACGAAGTAGATTGACATGGTAATTCAAGCTTTAGTTAATGGATGGTTAGTTGAGTTAGAATCGTTGTCAACAACACATTATAAAGAGAAAAAAATTGTTGGTTATTTTTTTAATTCTATCTAAAACTACCAGCAACCGGATGAGTGGAAAATGAGTGTATGATGAATATAGTTTCACTGAGAATTTTGGCTGCAGATTATATTAATACGTCATATTGTTAATCATGAAAATAAATTTGCGTGTTAGACACCTTTGGCAACAACGGAAAACTATTAGATTTCCAAAATGTGAACAAAAATCTACTACGGCTTATGAAGATAAATCATAAAAACTTTTATATTTCGATCTCAAACTCGATTTACTTTATACAATAAGTTACATGAATTTACACATTGCGATTTATGCCAGTTCTATCAGATATGTTAAATGCGATTCCGTCGAAACCTTTCAACGTGCGATGAAATGATATCTCTCTCGATATTCCAAAGGAATTTATGTAAAAATAACTTTCAGTAATATTCCAAAACGCAAGTTTATTACTTACCGTCAAACGGAATTGTTTCACATTGATTCCTACTACCAAATCCTAACAACTAAATATTAACCCCACTATTGGAACCGAATTAAAAATGATATCTTATAACATTATTATAAACTTAGTTATACATTTGCACACATGCATTGCCATGAAAATGTATTGACGGTGGAACTGAACAGTAAAATTTCAACTCTATATAGTAAAAGGAAGTAGCCTTAATTCAGTTTGCAAGATTGAGCGTAAACCAACATTGCAGGTTAAATAAAAGTTTTTAAAAGTTTACCTAAAACCGTTGAATGCGATCTTTTTACAAGAGTTTTTCTTTATTACATATTTTTTTCAAGGATGTGTGAGCTAGTCTTTTTTTTATTTCATAGGAAGGCGGACGAGCTTATGGGCCACCTGATGGTAAGTGGTCACCAACGCCCATAGACAATGGCATTGTAAGAGATGTTAACCAAATCTTACATCGCCATTGCGCCACCAACCTGGGGAACTAAGATGTTATATCTCTTGTGCCTGTAATTACACTGGCTCACTCACTCTCCAAACCGGAACACAACAGTACCAAGTACTGCTGTTTTGCGGTAGAATATCTGATGAGTGGATGGTACCTAACCAGACGAGCCTGCACAAAGCTCTACCACCGAGTAAGTCTAGTTGCAGGCGCAACTGCATCGCTGATGTAAGGAATGGTCTTTGGACGGTGGTGACCATTTACCATCAAGTGGCCCATTTCGACATCCCCTACCTTTTTATTTTAAATATATAAAGGTCTTTAAACATTTGTTACCGTGTGACTTTGTGGAACGACCATTTTGTGATAACAAAGACTTGGTTTTATTTGTAAATTGTGTACAGTATTTTGTGAAAACGGGTCATACCAAAAGGGTATAGATTTCAAACAATATTTTCACCTGAAGTTGTCAGCCGGCCACGGAACATTTAATACAAAGGCTGCTGGTGCCTATTCACGGCTAACTGACCTTTTACGCCTCGTTTTATTTCACTGTTACTATTGATATATATTTATTGTCTCAATCATTTCATTTTATAAGTGACAGCAAAAGATGAATGAGATATTGGAACAGCTTAAGTTGGTTTTATTATGCAATATTTCAGTTTAAATGTTTGCAACTTCATAATTCATGTTTGATATATATTTCTATTATATTTGCATTTGCAGTACATGACTTTATACCTACAAAACTAAAAAAAAACGTTTAATTTTTTTAATATGGAATATAACAAAACTGCTCCTACAAACAATTAAATAAAAAATGTTAGAGTATAGTCTGCCTATTAATCACAGCAAAATTAACAGTCATAGTTATTGCAAATTTTTTTCATAGGAAGGATGACGAGGATTTGGGCCACCTGATGGTAAGTGGTCACCAACGCCCATAGACAATGGCATTGCAAGAGATGTCAACCATCGCTTACATCGCCAATGCGCCACCAACCCTGGGAACCAAGATGGTACGTCCCTTGTGCCTGTAATTACATTAGCTCCATCACACTTCTAACCGGAACACAACAGTACCAAGTACTGGTGTTTTGCGGTAGAATATCTGATGAGTGGGTGGTACCTACCCAGACGAGCCAAAAAGGTTTACAGGTTTCTGCAACAAAGATTGTGATGTTGCCTGTGAATAATATCGCGGGCGCATTAACATAGCATTAAATAAATTAAAGATAGATGAGACACACAACACGTCTGTACAAATACAATTAATATGATGCATGACATATGATAGGTATCACCTATCAATCTTTTATAAAAGACAGATAACAAGTTTGTTATCTTATTTTATTATTAATAAATCAACCAATTTTTTGGTTAACCAGACTACTGCTTCTATTGAGCAGTGTAACAATAATTATAATTTGACATCTTGCAACTTGGAATACGTTCCAAATAATTTAAATTAAATAATAAGACAATAGAGGTAGTCTCTGGCAATATCTATAATATATCAAATAAAAATTGTATTTATGATAAAGTCCCTGTAAAAGCCAATAAAAGTATTAAAAAATTTAATAATAAAAATCAAAATAAAATTGTAAACCTGGTGCACCAGAATATTCAAGGAATGCTGGGAAAGGGACTAGAAATTGAATTATTTCTGAACTGTGACAATATTGATATTCTGTGTTTAACTGAACATTGGCTTTTAGAATATCAAATTATGTTTAACTTCAATGGGCACCAGGTGGCTAGTCTGTTCAGTAGGAAAAAAGCTATACGCGGTGGCTCTTTAATACTTATCAGTAAAAAATTGAAATTCAAAGAACGTAAAGATATTGTGAGCCTTTCTATTGAGCAAACTATAGAAATAGCCTGTGCAGAGTTTGAGCGTGTCATTGTTGTATGCGTATACAAGCCCCCCAGTGGATTATATGAATTATTTGAAAAAATATTGGAAGATGCATTAATTAAATTGTCTGGATCTAATAAAGAAATTATTGTTTGTGGTGATTTTAATATAAATTTACTAGATAACTCAGCCACAACTATTAGATTCAGATCTTTGTTAAATTCATATAATCTGGTAAATTTATTCATCGAGCCAACTAGAATTACAGAGTCCACAGCAACTTGTATAGATAATATATTCACAAATCTTATACCACAGAATAAAACTATTATTAGTAGATTAAGCTCAGATCACTGTGGACAATTAGCTTCATTCAATTTTTATACAAAAGAAATAAGCAAATCGCAAAGGATAGTGTTTGTTCCTTTGACCACAAGCCGTATTGAGAAGTTTAGAAGTAATATTGTGGCAAGTCTCCCCGTCTTACCTTATAATGAGAGTCCAAATGTTTTATATAATACCTTGTTTAAATTAATTAAAAACAAATTCAACGCCATATTCACTTCTAAAACAGTTAATAAACAAACCTTCTCAAAATTCAGTGACTGGGCGACCATTGGAATTCATAAGAGTAGGCAGAGAATGTATGAGCTTTACTATGAAAGAACATACAATCATAGTGCTACTTTTGCTAACTATGTAAGAAATTATTCAAAATTATTTAAAAAAGTATGCTCTTTGGCAAAATCATTATATATTAAAAATAAAATAAAAAATGCACATGATAAAATAAAAATGACATGGAACATTATTAATTGTGAAACTGGGAAAATTAATAACCGCAGCTCCGAAATGACTCTTATTAGTAACAAGGAAGTCATTAGTAATGATCGGGAAGTTGCTTCTGTTTTTGAAAAATTTTTTGCTGACATACCAGTTTTGACAACTAAGTCACTTATTTCCTCTCCAATTGTTGCCGAGTCATTGATCAAAGAAAATGTTAATGTAGTGCTACCTTTAACTTCTCTAGTATAAGCAGTAATGATATAATAAGTACTTTTAAATCATTAGAGATTAAGAAAACAGCTGATTTGTGGGGTCTATCTGTAAAGGTTATAAATTCAATTATTGATGTGATTGCACCCTACCTTGTGATAATATTTAATAATTGTGTTCAGAGTGGTATATTTCCTGACCTGATGAAACATAGCAAAGTAATTCCAATATTTAAATCTGGTAGTTCTTCAGACCCCAATAACTTCAGGCCAATCTCAATTCTACCAACCCTCAGCAAAATATTTGAAAAAATTATTTTAAATCAATTACTTGCTCACTTTAACAGACACAATCTGCTTCATAGAAAACAATTTGGTTTCACAAGGGGTCGTTCAACAACAGACGCAGGCATTGAACTTATTAAGAATATCTATGAAGCATGGGAGGCGTCACAGGACGCCTTAGGGATCTTCTGTGACTTATCCAAGGCCTTTGATTGTGTACAACATGAAACTCTGGTCAGGAAATTAAATCACTATGGAATCAGAGAAGGTGCGCTCGAGCTTTTGACTTCTTATCTTAAGAATAGAATTCAGAAGGTCGACGTTAATGGGAAAAGATCTCCTGGTGTTTCAGTTGGTATGGGGGTCCCTCAGGGATCAATTCTCGGTCCTTTTCTATTCCTCATTTACATAAACGACCTGCCCTTTCTTGTAGGGAACAAACATGACATAGTATTGTTTGCTGATGATACCTCTTTAGTTTTTAAAATTAAAAGAAAACAAGTACAGTATGACGATGTAAACAATGCTATCTCTGATATAGTACATTGGTTTAGTGTCAATAATCTTTTGTTAAATAATAAAAAAACAAAGGTTGTGAAATTCAGCGCGCCGAACGTAAAAAATGTAAAGGCTGATGTACATATCAATGGGGAGTCGATGGATCCTGTTGAGTCTACTGTATTTCTTGGCATTACTGTTGATGCCAAGTTGCAGTGGGCCCCCCATATTGACGGATTGGCGAATAGACTAAGTTCGGCAGCTTTTGCGGTTAAGAAAATAAGATTATTCACTGATGTTGATACGGCCCGCCTTTTATATTTTAGTTACTTTCACAGTATAATGTCATATGGCATTGTGTTGTGGGGTAATGCGGCCGCTATCAATACGATATTTGTGCTGCAAAAGAGGGCTATTCGCGCGATCTATAACATGGGAGCTAAAGAATCCCTAAGACAGAAATTTAAAGAAATTAAAATATTAACTGTTGCTTCTCAATACATATTATGTAATGTTATGTATGTACGGAAAAACATTAATGATTTTGTGAGAAAATGTGATACTCATAACATTGGTACAAGGAACAAACACAAATTAATTACTCCCGTTACTCGACTGCATAGAGTCAGTAACTCTTTTGTGGGGCTATGTGTACGTTTCTACAACAGGATCCCAGAAAGCGTTCAAAATAATTCAGTTGCTAAATTTAAAAAAATTGTAAAGGAACGCTTGTGTGCTAAAGGATATTATACAATTAATGAATTTATGGATGATAGCACACCTTGGGAATGAGACGATCGCCGCATGGCTATTTCTTTCGTTTTTTTTTTGTAAAAAACATAAAAAAACAAAAAAGTTAAAAAAAAAAAAAAAAAACCCGCTGAGTTTCTTTCGCCGGTTCTTCTCAGGGCTGGGTGTTTCTTTCCGAACCGGTAGTAGTTTCCAGTTTGACAATCAATAAGTAAGTGTAATACTTCAATATTGAATAAAGTATTTTGATTTGATTTGATTTGAAATAAAAAGCTAGTTTTTTTTATTTAGTACTAGTTTCATATCAACTGCATTAGTTTGATACAAAACGCTTTGAATATCGCAACAGCTGCAAAATGAAATATTTCCTAAGAAAGGAAATACCCGAAGCAAAGTAGAAGCAATTAAATACATAATAAAAAGAGAACGGGGAACTAAAAAGGGGAAATTTTGATTATAAATTAACATTCTTTATAAAAACGTTGGTGCTCTTTGCACATTCTGTCATCTGTGCTATTTTGTAAGACCTCTTTTCATTATGTTGACAACCGACTTATTTTGATATAATATTTTGAAGGGAGTATTCTTGAAATGTTGTAATTATAATGGTCAATGCCGCATCTATATTACACGGCCGTTAGTTTTGTGTTTAGTCTAACATAATAGTCCTACTGCACTTGGTTGAAAATATTACTACTACATATATTATATGATTGCGCGACTATAATAAAATTAAATTTTAGTTCCCAAGGTTGTCGGCGCATTGGCGACGTAAGCGATGGTTAACATTTCTTACAATGCCATTGTCTATGGGCGTAGCCACATCGGGTGGTGGAAAAAATTTTTGTTGTAAATAACTATTGCAGTCATTAAAGTGTTCCATCATTTATTGAATACTGAATTATTAAATTTCTTTACATAAGTTAGAATATTATTTTATCTGAGACATGGAACTAATATTTAATTTCACCATTTGTATTTTTTTGCTTCTGGAATTGAAAATGCTTTTTTTATGCAAGTAACTCGCGATTTTCATGTTTTTCTTATATGAATAATATGCTGTTAGTTTCTAATTAATAGCTGGACAATTTTTCAGAATCTGTTTTCACTTTAACATAGAATAATTATGAATAGTTTTAAAAAGAACTAGAAAAACACGCTTCGAGGCCTTTCTCACAAGTACGACTAGGATACGATATTCCATCATGGAATGCTAGCGCCTTCCGGCTTAATCATCAGACCTTGAAACCTAATCGTGGTTACAAGACTTTTCTAAGAAATCCATAAACAGCTATGATAAGATGGTCCATCCGACACCAACAGGCGCAGGACCAACGGCTTTACGTGCTTTCCGAGGCATGGGAGTGTACAATTTTCTGACCCAATAACTATTTATTAGCCCGACCTGGGAATTGACCCCAGGTCCACCGGGTCTGCGGTATTATATCTAGCCACTAGAACAACGAGGCAGTTATATATATCCGGGCTACTACTGAAAATTTCTGGCCAGAGAATTTTTATGAGCTTGAGATATTTTGGGGTTTAAGCTAAAAACCACAGAGTAATGAGCTACCCGTCTGACTGATGAGGTAATCGGTAATACACGGTACACGGTACACGTGATTCGAGTGAAATTTTTTGCATCAGATTTTGCTCCAGTTTTATTATCTTCGTCCCTAAAAAAGTATACTGTTGTTCTTACCGTTACTCTATATCATTTTAAGTCCGAATATTGTCTGAAGTTGAGCGGTTGTTACCAATAATGAACGTCGGTCGCTTGTTTGCTGGGACAGGTGTGTTATACAGGCAGCAAAAAAGTTATTCATTCACTTAAGCTTAATATTATTTTAATAAAAATAAATATTTGAATTTCTTACTATTTATTTGTAAAATGGAAGTATATTGAAATGTTTAAAACTAGTTTTAACCGAGTACATATCCTAAATACAAAAAATATCGTTTTCATTTTACAGAAATTAACAACAGTGTGTTATTTGTGGCTCTTACATTTATTTCATAAATTGAATTTAAAAAAAAAACAGAAGCTACAATGGAGAGAGGAAACAGGATGATATTCTTCCGAGTCATGTTCAAATAGTCAATGCCTTTTACGCAAGAGATATTATAGTGCACAAGTGTGAATACAAATAAGAAGCACTCTGTTCACCCTTTATAGAACAACAAGATGCCTATTCGACACGGCCGTATAGACATTAGGCGTAGGATCAAAGGCTCTATGTCTGTAACACTGACTGTAACACTGCCTACTAAGTCCGGGATTTTAATAATAGGTGTATTGACAAAACACCCAATATATTTTTATTGGCTCGACCCGTGAAAGATAGTAACTATATAATCTTTTTATATTGAAATACAAATACAACATTAACAAATATTTACACCTTTGTGGTTAACTGTACAGTATCCTTCAACAAACTGTATAGATCGAGGAACGTATTGTTTTCTTTTGTTAGTTTCGGCGACGGCTTATTAAGTTCGGAGTGGTTTTCTTACAATTGTCTTTAATTGGATCAGAAAACGTTATTATTGAAGAGGAACGTTGTTGATCATTTTGTATATAATGACTTAATCCTCATAAAAGTTAGTCGAGTTATTTGAATATTGAATGATTAATTTGAGATGTATGTTCTATTACATAACTAGCTACCCCTCCCAGGTTCGGTATTTCAGGTCACAATAGGATGATAATAATAGAAGAACAATATTTTTTATAATACAACGTTAATAAATCTATTTTGTCTAAAAAGGCTAAGAAGGCTATTGTTAGCCCGTTGGCGTGGTTGGTAAGACACTTGCTTTTCACGCCGCAGGTCGTGGGTTCGATTCCCACCCAGGACAGACATTTGTGTGTATGAACATGCCTGTTTGTCCTGAGTCTGGGTGTAATTATCTATATAAGTATGTATTTACGAAAGAAAAATTAGTATATGTAGTATATCAGTTGTCTGGTTTCCATAGTACAAGCTCTGCTTAGCTTGGGATCAGATGGCCGTGTGTGAATAATGTCCCAAGATATTATTATTATTATTACTCATACTGTTGTTACTAATACAAGCTGTACGCTTAATTGGAGCAAAAATAGAAATATTGGTAGTTCCTAATAAATAAAAATTTTAACAAAACAAAAACCGACTTCATAAAAAAACAAATTAATATGCACTAAAAAGTAAAAAAATAATTGCGTATTCTTCTATAATTTGATAATTAACTTACTATTTTCTACTCATCAATATGTAGGTACGAATGTGTTGTGTGGTTGATAATTTATTTACAATTATTGTTATTTTTGGAGTCGATGCCAGCCAAGATGGGTTTATAACTACATACATAGTTAGTTATAGGTGAGATGTGCTTGTGTCGCACGCGCAACTTAACGAGGCGAATAAAAGTCAACTTGTAATGTATATGTTTTTGTTTGTTTTTAAAAGATTCGATCCGTATTATTATTGCTAGGTATATTATACTGTTTCCTTAGCATAGTTATCCTACCTACCATCTTGGCTGACATCGACTCCAAAAATAACAATAATTGTAAATAAATTATCAACCACACAACACATTCGTACCTACATATTGATGAGTAGAAAATAGTAAGTTAATTATCAAATTATAGAAGAATACGCAATTATTTTTTTACTTTTTAGTGCATATTAATTTGTTTTTTTATGAAGTCGGTTTTTGTTTTGTTAAAATTTTTATTTATTTTTCGATTTTTAGTGAATCTGAAGTACACTCACTAATTTGTAGAATATGGGTAGACCTACTAAACGTGCAGCTCATATGAGACAGCACCATTTATATTATTATTTAAATATATTAATCTAAAACAGTGAATCGTAAAGAAAAATGCATTTTGGTATTGAATTAATAAATATTAGTTAATATGGTTAAATGTATGAATATAAATTAACATGTTTTGATTAAATAGATTTAGTTGGTGGGGTGTTGGGCAGCCATAACATAAACAAATAGTTATTTCTAGTAATCTATATATATAAAAGAGATTTCCACGTATATACTCACTCATCACGATATCTCTGGAACCAAAAGGCGTAAAGACTTGAAATTTGGTAGAAATATTCCTTTCACCGAGTAGAGGTCAGCTAAGAACGGATTTTTGGAAATTCCATCCCTAAAGGGGCGAAACAAGGGATGATCCGTAGTATGTAAATCCGTCATTTTCAAAGTTAGAGCAATGATATTTTATACACAATTTACAGGTTACAAATAAATAAGTACAAAAATCAGAGTTTTCCAAAATTCACCGCCTAAGAGGGTGAAATAGGGGTTGAAAGTTTATATGGGGAGGTCGTCATTTTTGATGTAAGAAGTATGAAATTGTATATACAAGCTTTTGGTTAGAAATAAATAAATATGTAATACATTATTTTTGTAAATTTACCCTCCAACAGGGTGAAATAGGGGTTGAAAGTTTGTATAGGGTATTCGTCATTTTTGATGTAAGAAGCATGAAATTTTATATACAAGCCTCTGGTGAGATATAGATAAATACGTATTTCAGGGTTTTTGAAAATCTACTCCCCAAGAGGATGAAATAGGGGTTGAAAGTTTGTATAGGGTATTCGTCATTTTTGATGTAAGAAGAATGAGATTTTATATACAAACTTCTGGTGAGAAATAGATAAATACGTATTTCAGGGTTTTCGAATATCTACCCCCAAGAGGGTAAAACAGGGGTTCAAAGATTGTATAGCGGGTCCGTCATTTTTAATGTAAGAAGCATGAAATTTTATTTACAAGCCTCTGGTGGGATATAGAGAAATATTTATTTCAGGGTTTTTGAAAATCTACTCCTTAAGAGGATGAAATAGGGGTTGAAAGTTTGTATAGCGGGTCCGTCATTTTTGATGTAAGAAGCATGATATTTTATATACAAGCTTCTGGTGAGAAATAGATAAATAGGTATTTCAGGGTTTTCGAAAATCTATCCCCAAGAGGGTAAAATAGGGGTTGAAAGTTTGTGTAGCGGGTCCGTCATTTTTAATGTAAGAAGCATGAAATTTTATAAAATAGCGTTTGGTTAGAAATAAATAAATATATAATTCAAGATTTCTGACAATTTACCCTCCGAGAGGATGAAATAGAGGTTGAAAGTTTGTATAGCGGGTCCGTCATTTTTGATGTTAGAAGCATGAAATTTAAAAACAAGCCTCTGATTAGAGATAGATAATCTATATATATATACAATTATATATGAGATTTGCACCAATATATTGACTCATCACCATATCTCTGGAACCATAAAGCGTAGAGACTTGAATTTTGGTAGGAATCTTCCTTTCGCCGAGTAGAGGTCAGCTAAGAAATCTGATTTTGTTCAACTCTCATCCAAAACAGATTTTTCACATAATATATCTTATCATTCACTTTATATGTAGGAGACTGGAGAGCCTATACCAAACATCATTAACAGTTGCCATAGTAACCGATTTCATGATGTTTTTATTGATAAACTAGCTGTTGCCCGAGGCTTCGTTCTTTAACTATACTACTACATATTTTAAAGAGGTAAAATTTGTTTTTTTTTTGTATGTTTGTTTGTAATTTTTTCTTATAGTATAGTTAGGCGGTCGAGCAAATGGACCACCTGATGGTAAGTGGTGACCAATGCCCATAGACATTGGCATTGTAAAAAATGTTAACTAACACTTATACCACCAATGCGCCACTAAACAAATTTCGTTTGAAATGTATCAATTTTGTAATCTATCATTTTTAATGAAATCGTGTCTTTTTCTTACTTTTATTTTATTTTGTACAACTCAAACGTTTTATAAAATTGAGAAATGTCGCTTTTTTGGCGGGCGTTAATAACAGACTGCACCACAGTTTTATACTATAGCAGTTATTATCGTTCACGTTTTTTTTAAGGATCTGATAATTAAAATGCTTTTGAAATAAAATTATTATATTTTCAATTAAAAAAGAGGTAAAATGAGTTATTTTTTATGTTTGTTTGTATCCTAATTTAACATTTTTGCATTGAAAACCATACAAATATACAAACTAATAAGAATGAAGTTGAATAAAGGAGGACAACGCTGTTTAGTGTAACAATAAAAATAATAATAATGGCCTCCGGACCAATTTCGACCACGGCGGCCAATCTTAAGAAAGGTGTGCCAACTGCGCTGGACATTATAATGCACAAGTGTTTGCGCAAACACAGGTGCACTCTTTATTCCCTAACTCTCATAATTCGATGGGATGGCAAACCGACACGATTGAAAAGATTTCAGACGCAAGATCGACGCATGGGGGGTGTAAAAAAAATCAGAAATATAATCAATAAAAAATTACATATTAAGACACGTTTTTGGTAAATAAACCAGACTAAGCGTAGTACCTGCTGTTCGCTCCCGATATCTATGGTGCGCTTTTTGCTCACTTTATGCATGATTTTATGTACCAGTCTTTCTAAGCGAAAGCACAAATTCGAAGCATATAAAAATGAATTTACATGACTGTGTATAATCAAACTGAAACTATTAAATTGCATAGGGATTCATGTCATGATAAGAATATCATCATCGTTCGTTTCTATTCTGTTTTTACTAATTTGAACAAAAAGCAATAATTGTGACCTATTTATAATAGCCTTAGATATATAGATATATAGCCTCCCAATCTATTTTTGTTAAAGATAAGTAATATAAACATGTAGTACATTATTTTTAGTATCTCAAATAGTTTTCGTTTATGTTATTTTTTTTTAATCTTCATTTAGATAAATCTATATATATAAAGGAGATTTCCACGTATATACTCACTCATCACGATATCTCTGGAACCAAAAGGCGTAAAGACTTGAAATTTGGTAGAAATATTCCTTTCACCGAGTAGAGGTCAGCTAAGAACGGATTTTTGGAAATTCCATCCCTAAAGGGGCGAAACAAGGGATGAACCGTAGTATGTAAATCCGTCATTTTCAAAGTTAGAGTAATGATATTTTATACACAATTTACAGGTTAGAAATAAATAAGTACACAAATCAGAGTTTTCCAAAATTCACCATCTAAGAGGGTGAAATAGGGGTTGAAAGTTTCTATTCTGTTTTTACTAATTTGAACAAAAAGCGATAATTGTGACCTAATTAAAATAGCCTTAGATATATAGATATATAGCCTCCCGATTTATTTTTTTTGTTAAAGATAAGTAATATAAACATGTAGTACATTATTTTTAGTATCTCAAATAGTTTTCGTTTTTGTTATTTTTTTTCTATTTTGTTATAATCCTCATTTAGATAAATATGTTAATAATTGTTATTATAATTATTAATACCTTGAAGTAGCCAGAAGTGAATAATTTAGATGATATGTTCATTAAACCAGAATCGATAGTAACATTGACAGGGATGTGAGGAACCGGATAAATGCAGGGTGGATGAAATGGCGACAGGTGGACGATTTGTGAATGCCTTTGAAGATCAAAGGGAAGATTTATAAGACCGTTATAATACCTGTCATGATGTATGGTTCTAAATGTTGGGCAGCCAAAGAAGATGATGTAAAAAGAATGCATGTGGCAAAGATGCGAATATTAAGAGGGATGTGCGTTGTAACTATAATAAACAATATAAGAAACGAGTATATCAAAGGAAGTCTGGAAGTAACACCGACAGCTGAAAAGTTAAAGGGTAATAGATTAGCGTGGTATGGGCATGAGAAAGGTTGAAAAACATGTTACTAGAGGGATGATCAGTATGAAAGTTGATGGATATAAGAGAAGCCGAAGAAAGTGTGGATGGATTGTGTAAGAAAGGTGTAATTACGAGTGACAGAAAGAAGTGAAAGAAAATTAAATATTGTACCAACCCTACGTAGTCCCACTAAGGGTAGGAAAAAGAAGACTAGAAGATATCATCGATTCCTTAACATTTTCTTTAGTAGTTCTTTATTACAATGCCCTATACTGAACATACACGGTAATGTACGGGCGAATAGATCGATAAGTGAATATTTAAACGTTATTGATTTAAAAAAGCACGGAATAAAATCCTTATTTTACCCGAACGAAGTCGGGACGGGCAGCTAGTAATTAAATAAACTGTATGTTTATAGATGTTGTGATATACCATTCTTCACCATAAAATATGACGGAATGTCTGTATATTAAAAAAAGGGGAAGTATCTATATTATCCTTACTAATATTATAAATGCGAAAGTAAGCTTGTTTGTGACGCTTTCACGCCTAAACCACTAAGCCGGTTTAAAAAATTCTTTCACCAATGGAAAGCTACATTATCAGGGAGTAATATAGGCTACATTTTGTCCCCATATTCCCACGGGAACAGGAACTACGCGGGTGAAACCGCGGGAAAAACACTAGTAATCAATATATAAATATACATATATATAACATGTATATAAGAGTACTTATACGATTCTATATATATATATATGTATAATTTTCAAAATTGGTCTCAACTTTTAGGAGATGTTCAAATATGTTTCAATTACAAACATATACATATATACTAATGCTTACATGCATAACTCATATTATAAAGAGGAAAGATTTGATTTTTGTTTGATTTTTTATTACGATTTAAATCAAAAACTACTCGACCGATTTTAAAAATTCTTTCACCCTTAGAAAGCTACGTCTTTACCGAGTAATATAGGCTTTATTATATTTTCAAAAACTTATAGATCCCTACTTAAAATGGAGCAATGTAACCCAACGTATCAAACTGTTGCCTATAAAAGTTATTATTTCGCGTGCGCTGCGAAAACTATTGACGGTATATAAAGAAGTGTTTTTTACAATAGTACTACAATTACTTGATCATAACGATGTTATGGTAGGTGAATGATAAATCTAGATAGCCTATAAAAGATTCGGCCGTGTATCGTTAATTTGCTACTAAGAATTGAAGATTTCCGTTACTTTGTCATGGATCCTATTATCAGAATCTAACCAAACTATCATCAAACAACCCTTGAAGTATACTCTTTCTAATAAAAAAAAAATCATCGAAATCGGTTGGCGTGATATTGAGTTATTCGTCCATTTGTCGCGCACATACCTCATGCAAATTTACGACTTATATGGTTTTCTCATGGATTCCATTGTCAAACCTGGACTAAAAAAAATGGGACCCCATGGGAAGCAACCCCTTTCAAATAAAAAAAAATCATCAAAATCGATTCACCCAGTCGAAAGTTATGAGGTAACAAAAAAAAAAAATAAAAAAATAAAAAAAACATACAGACGAATTGATAACCTCCTTTTTTTGAAGTCGGTTAAAAAAACGTACATAACTATTATTTATTTTTTTCAAAGTCAATATATAATGTTTAACTAATTTTTCACAAAATATTAATGAATTATTATTTACCTAATAGTATATAAGCATCCTTATGAAACA
This sequence comes from Nymphalis c-album, assembly GCA_963151315.1. Taxonomy (NCBI): domain Eukaryota; kingdom Metazoa; phylum Arthropoda; class Insecta; order Lepidoptera; family Nymphalidae; genus Nymphalis; species Nymphalis c-album. Next base: position 6,709,156 of record OY720607.1, on the reverse strand, counting down.
CTCCGCCAATCAGGGAAAATCGTTTTTGAGTTAAGTCAGACCCGGCGGGTATAACCTTGTTTTATAAAATGCAGTGATATCAATAACAATATATAAAAATAATTTAAATCAATTGGAAATTCAGATCCCTTTAACTATGTCACATTTTATACAGCTCGCTGATCATTTAGGACAAACTTTATATATATTCTAAGAATATGATAGTGTAAATGAAGGTGTCATTTACAGTCTCATATTCTTAATAAGGCTCTTGTAATTTTCCGTAATCCTTTCGCTGGAGTGCTAAATGCTGAAGACATTGATGGATGCGATAAATAAACAAATGCGAAAATGCGGTGGATATTATTTACTCTTCCAAAAACCACTAATAATCTATACTAATATAATTATAACTGAAGAGTTTGTTTGTTTGATCCGGCTAATCTCAGGAACTACTAGTTCGAATTTAAAAAATATTTTTGTCTTGTATAGTCTTTTTCCATCTGAAGAATGAGAGATGGGAAGGTTCTAGGCTGATTTTTATTCATTATATTTTTATTAATTATACGCGGGTCAAACCGCAGGGCAGAGTTAGTTTAAAATAAAATATGTATAGAAATATATTCTGAAGTCAGTTATTAATGGAGCAAGAATCGTAGAGTAGATTTTAATAACCTTTTTATTTTGTTTACAAAGAAGATGAGTTCTATTTCCTATTCTCAGATGGAACTATCGAAGCGGGAAGATTCAATCTTCCGTCGTTTTTTACTTTCAGCAGAGTACCATTAATATGCCTCGGTGGCTTGTTTTATGTAATTTCAGAATATCATTTCTAATATAACTTTATTGTATTTCGTCTATTACGAGACGGGATTGATTTAAATTATGTGTACGATATGACAAAGGACTGATAATAATACAACGTCGTCGTCATATTACTGTTGAAGGTTGAGGTAAGAGTAAATTAAATAATGCCCGGGTATTGGTGACTTTGTATAACAACTTTAGACAATATATGTATAATTTTACTTAGTCAATATAAATTTATGTTTATAATTTCAATAAGGGTTTGTTATTTACGATTTTAAATCGTATTTGGTCGATTAAGAATATTTTATATGAAATCTTGGATTTCAGCTAATTGCACAAGTAAAAACAACAAGCGTCAATAAAACACGTCTTAATTTCTTTAATTTTTGTAATGTAACCAGTATTATTGAAAATAATAAATAAATTTACTTGAAAAGGTTGTGTGGACGGTTTTCGTTTAAGTCTGATTAACTCTTTCGTTCATTAGAGAATTGACATGCGAAAGAAGAAAACAGAGAATAAAACATTACAGAATAAAAATTTAGCGAATAAAGAGACATTACATTACAAATTACCTAATGAATGGTTTAGCTTTTTACATGATTTAATAAAATCGTATTAAAAATATATATGTATTTTGTCTTATAGTATATGCAATTTAGTAGTGAAGTTTTAGATATTGTAACGATTATATTGTGAGGTAATTGAGGAGATTGTGAGTGAGGAGTGTTGTGGAGGGGCGACGAGAGGAGAGGAGTGGAGTCTTCACGATTGTCAAATTATATTTGAATTGTTATCTTGTTAGTGAAGTGGAGTTGTTTTACAAAATAAAATGACAAAATTAAAATAATTGACTTTTCGAGTGTTTTCACGGTACCGTTGTGTCATTTAAAGTGCTAAAGTTTAAGTACATTAAAAATTGAATAATTAAAACAAAAGTACAAAATTATAGCTCACGACAAAAAAAGAAAAAGTGTGTAATAGACCCCACATCACTATGTTTATAGTATATGTTTTTCATTTTAATGAATCATTTTAGTTTACAACTTACTTTTTGTTGCTTGATACCCTTTATCTTAATACTCGTTTCTTCGGATGTTATATATTCATATTAGATAAATACAATAGTTAGTAAGTTTTCCATTTGTCTTTCATATATTTTAGCTTAATTTGGTTGCGATAAATGGTTTCAGTGTCTTTATCTATAGTTTTTTTTTGTATTAGTGAGTGGCGAACGGTCAGGAGGCTACCACCAGGCAAAGTGACTACCACCGCCCATGGATATCTGCACCAGCGGAGGGCTTACATGTGTGTGGCCGGCCCTTAATATGTCATTTGGTCAATGAATAGTTTAAAACCTGTTTACAATGAAGTATATTTGTATTTAATATTATGACAACTGACTTAATTTTGGCCTGACCGAGATCATGTTGTTTTCTCTTCCTAAATCCTTCTACTTAAAATTATAAGTTTAAAAACATATAGCACCTCGTCTTATTGCCTCCAAATGTGACAGGAGGGCTGGTTCGTATATCGTTTGGAGAATTGAAATTGTGTTTAACGGATTAATTTTGTAATGTAGAGTTCATTCTAAAACCCCATTACTTAAATATACTTATTCTATAACCAATTTCATTATAATAACATTCTTTTTCTCTCAATAAAAGCTGGTAATCCTCGGTAACTACCATAAGATCTAACCTTACTGACTGGACCTTGAGGAGAGTGTATGAGAGAATACAGAGTTAACGGCGGCCGTGGCACCAGGTTTACGACTGCAAGATCATATGCCTTGTAGTGCCTACTATCGTATCTCGAATGATTAAACCGATGACCTAAACTATCCATAATCGAGTTTACTTATAAATGTTCGGTATCGGTTGTGTTGTTGAATATTTGGGGATGGCCACCATTGAAAAGGGAGGATCCTCCGACCAGACGAGTGTTGTGTCTGGTGGGCTATTGCCCCGACGATTGTTGTCGGGTTCTTGTATATATGTTCAATCGCTCTGATAACTTTAATATCGCGATGTAGGATACGTCGTTCTTAGTTCGTATGTGGCGAAATAGATGTCGCTACATCACTCCCCTTCCGAGACCGGAGGTCGATAGCAGGTTGAGTCGTTCATATATCTTGAGATGCTTGCCGGGCCAGTGGAATGTTCCAGTGAGTCGGAACCAGATGCCGCATAGTTCACGGTGAGTCGGAACTGTCTGCGGTGATGCCCCAGTGAGTCGGGGTGATGCTGCAGATGCTCCAGTGAGTCGGAGTGGTGCAGTGGTGCGTAGTGGCTGGCTGCTGCGTCGACCAGGAGAGAAGTACGTCTCTGCTTGCTGACCGGCCGAAGTGCAGTGTGCTGTGCCAAAGTCGCTGAGAAGGCTGTGGGTGATGACCAGGAATGCGCGTCCGCTGCATGCTGATGGTCAGGATACCCGTAGTAGCCGTGGATGCTGGCTGGCTGTATGACTCGCTGCTCGAAAGCTTGAGGAAGTGATGATGACGTCACGATGACGTAGATTTGCGAAGGCTGCGCTGACGTTCATGCTCGGGGTCACCAGTTTGGGGATGGCCACCATTGAAAAGGGAGGATCCTCCGACCAGACGAGTGTTGTGTCTGGTGGGCTACTGCCCCGACGATTGTTGTCGGGTTCTTGTATATATGTTCAATCGCTCTGATAACTTTAATATCGCGATGTAGGATACGTCGTTCTTAGTTCGTATGTGGCGAAATAGATGTCGCTACAAATACTTATTTATCTCTTCTTTACAAGACAGCATAAGTAAGTCCGTCAAACTGCGAAATGCAGATAATTTTATGTATAAAACAATGTTGTATACAAAAATATCTGAAATATGCTCAATGTTTTGTGTATATTGGATAAGTAGATTTGATTATGCTTTTTGTGGTCATCAACATAGGCCCATAGACATTGGAATTGTAAGAGATCTTAACCATCGCTTACATCGCCAATGCGCCAGCAACCTTGGGAACAAAGATGTTATGTCCCTTGTGCCTGGCTAACTCGTCCTTCAAACCGGTATACAACAATTCCAAGTATTACTGTTTTGCGGTATAATATCTAAAGCGGTAGCTTAAACTAAAAACGTCTATTCATATATAAGTAAATACATAAAGTTTATGAGATATCGTGGTACGGGGTTCAGTTTATAGTGGTAATAAGAACCATAATACCATCCTGAATGGGTGCTCCTGAGCCCCGAGATGCAATATTGCCTTATACCATATTGTTTTATACCTTTATATAATTAATAGGTATAAATATTTTATATTCAAGTATCTGCCTTCACAAAAAACAAATACAAAATACATTATTTTTAAAAAAAGAATTTCAAAAGTTTTCTTTCTCTAATGAAATCTATGCAAGCCATTGTTTAACGTTCTACGGTTTAGAGTTGAGGCGTGTTTATCGTCTTTGTGACGATACATAATACTGGGTATAAAATATACCGTACAGTTGTACACGTGAAAAGGTATTCATCCAGAGCTGTGACTGCAATTTATACTAGCTTCAATATAACAGTACTTTTAAATGTGTTCCCTTCAAAAACATAATATGTAAAAATTAAAATTTTTCACCGCATTCCTTTCAATGGAAAAAGTTCTGAAATCTCATGTTACAATCTGACTTGATTAGTCAGTTATTTCATTTAGTATATATGGATGCAGTTTCAACAACTTTGTCATAATTTGGTCCTAATTACGAACATTTATAGTGACCGTATTAAATTTTTTTATTTCTATAACAATTATAATGACTTGGCATATTGAAATCTACTGACATAAATCTTATATAATTGAATAATCTTATCTACTATTTAAAACTTTCTCTCAACCATCTGATGTTTAATTTTTTTTTCACCAGACTTGCATTCTTGCCCTTTTATTATTTCAATTTTTGATATTTTATAGCTCCGTTAAAATCTTATTAATGGTTTTATAAGTTGTATATATATACCTAAATATGTATACATATAACATATTTATTGTATGATATAATTACGATTGTATTTAGTATTACCCATGAGTTTCGATAATGCTGTAGAAGATTGTTAACATCTTATTTTTCAAAGTTGGTGTACGATTGGCGAAAGAAGGCTTAGTTAATTATTATTATTACCGCACCAACGTTATGAGTACTTATTTAAAACATGTATATTTAAGAATTAACTAATTGTGAAATAATTGTGCTGAGTTATAAGGCTTATTCTAACTTGGGTTCAAATCCAAGGTTTAATTGATAACAGTTACTGGATTGTTCAAATAATTTGTTCTACTTTATTTATTTATTTATTAAATACTTATTGCACAACAAAACAAACAAACAAACATGTAAGTAATAGGACACAACCAAACTACAAATCTTGCGCAAAGGCGATCTTATCGTTTACAGCGATCTCTCACAGACAACCTTTGGTGAATGAAGAAGAGAACAGGTAGATGCAATTAATATTGTTTATGTAATAAATAAAAATGATAATTAAGTAGTAAAAATTCATGAAGTATATTTCATTCGTATCTAAATTATTCGCATATTTAAAAAATACGCTCATAAATATCACAAAGTAACAATTAAGCTACGTTTAAATAACTAAAGATTTATTACAGCTGTATATTGTATCAAAATAGGATACAACGCCCGAGTGTCAAATATTTCGGATTTGAAATTGAATTATTAAAAAGAAATACCTGCATTGTTTATCTGATACTTTATTATAATAATCAAGTTTATGTAACTGTACTTATTGGAAGAGTATGAATTCCTCATGATTTATTTATTTGCACAAATGATGTAAACGTACAAGTGATGCAAACTGAAATTGTCTACCGAAATTGTCAATCCTAAGTTGTTTATTGATTTATAATTATAATTTCCTTATAATTATAATATCATATTATAAATGGAAATGTGAGTTTACTCGTTTGCTACGCTATCACATTTTAAGTACTCAACCCTTCATCATAAAGTATACATCGCTGGCTTGCGAGAATATCGACGCCACTCAAAATTCGGTCAAATTGAGCTCTGTATGCCAAACGATCATAAATCTTTGATATTTTATCGTGAACAGAGCCGTAACGCCGATTTCGCGCCAACGTTCGTCAAAAAGAGGAAACGTCGTTATTCATTTGAGACAAAACTCTCTAGCGTTAATCACAAATAAAGGCTCATTTTTAGTTGAGTCGATGGCAACAGAGTAAGCCCACGGTCGATTCTCGTAAATACCGACGTATTTAGAGTTCGGTTAAAATAATGATTTATTTTATTCAGGAATAGTGACATATTTAGTAATTAGTCGTTGTTTTTGATAAAAGTAAGTATATTTTTATGTCTTATTTTTATTTACGCCTATACTCTTGAATAAATTCCTTATGATATCGTATTTTATACAGATTTTATCTCACTTGAGTCTATATTCACGAAAAATAACAAGATTTTAATTTTTATAAATTTGCAATTTGTCTCAATTTAATTTATTCTTTCCTGTTAATTCAACAAGTTGCTAGGAATTATAGTGTGTTAATCAGGTATGTAAAAGAGTGTTTTTGAATTCAATAAGTCCAAAGTTTTTTTTTTCGATATTATTTTATTCAGAAGTGAAAATTTCGTCCTGTTGCCAATAGCTTACACTCACTTCCGGTTTTAATTTACAAAAATATGAGTTATGGCTATTACACAATGGCTTGTTCTTTGGTATTTATTCCGTAAATAAATAAATGATTATTGAATTTCAGCCAATAATTCAGAAGAAAAACAGTTGATTTTGCGACAAAGATCACCATTGACCATCCATAAATCATCCTCATCGTCATCCCCGTCTTTTAGTTAATTTTCCTGCTCGTCTTCCTGTACAAAACGTAATTTAAGCAAATAAATCAGACGAGTAATGAAGAACCCGATAACATTATAAGTTTAAATGAAGAAGATCTCAACGGCCATAGCATAGAAAACAAAACCAAAGAAAATAAGGTGAGTATAGAGTCAATAAATGATAACACGAAAGATGAGACTGCAGTAGAAAGTAATTTACAAATAGAAAATGAACTAAAAACTATTGAATTGACGAATATGAGTGCTGAAAGTGAAGAAGGTAAAGAAGAAAAAGATTTCTCACCGGATTATAGTATCGCAGATCCTAATTATCACAATGAAAATAAATATTTATCATCAGATTCGAGTGAAATAGTAGAATAAACAAACAAAAATAAAGGTAAAGAATATTTACAGAAAAGTGTAAGTTAGTGTAACACAAAGTTTGATGATAAGACTCGACGCCATAATTTTGATGCATATTATAAATTACCTAATTTGCAAAGTAAAAAAACTTTTGTAGCAATCAATATGTAGACGTATCAAAATAAATAAGGAACACGACTAAATAAATATGAAAACCTAGCCTAGCCACGCCTAATATGAGAACCATCTAAACGAAAAAGAGCTTTCAAGAAAAGAGAAGGTAAAGGACAAGAAAGAAGCAGAAGTTAAAGAATCACCTGTAGAGCAGTTTATGACTTACAGGCTGTGATGCCTAGGAGGCTCCTTCTGTGAAAGCGTGATGTCGCAGAAGGAGGCCGCGGAGCGGGAGCGGCAGGAGGATGTCGCTGCACATCCGCACTTCTCTCCCCGCCACAATAGGCGCCGGCGGGACTAGGGGGGTTCCCATTACCCTGGGATTTCTCCCTAGTGAATGGAGGCCAGCATAGGCGGGCCGGCCGTCAGAGCGTCACGGTAGCATGTGCAAGCGATCCCGTGGCGCTCCCGTTAAGGGTACCGCTGGTTTTTTTAGTGGGTATTCCGATGACCGGGGCGCACTCGGAGCCCTGGACATACGGTGAGCCCCATATACCCCCCCACTGTTCCCGTGGGGGAAACACGTTTTTTTTCAGCGTTAAAAAAGGGGGGATGTGTCAAATTTTGACTGTTTCAAGTTTTTTTAAGAGACTTTAAAGTTAAATAAATGTCATAAGTGGAATTTAATAATTTTTATTCTCGTGAATAAAGACTGATGTCTGAAACCTCCTTTAGATGACGATTTTTTTTTATAATTTTAATAAAAGTTCTAAAATATTTTTATGTATTTTGATACTACGATAAATTTACCCTTAATCGCTAAAGTCAAACCCTTAATAAATCACTTAAATTTTGCGATAGGCACAAAACATTATATTAAGAAATTTAAAAATGCCATTCCCTAAAATCAATAATTTTTAGTTCCGTCACTATTCTCGCAAGCCAGCGACATGTTATTAGGGGTACAGAAGAGGACATGGTAGGTATACCTAAAAGTCCCCCCTCTCTGCCACAAGCGGAAACTAGTTCGTAAATAATGAATTTAACTGCATCTAATGTACGAGTATATCAAATTAAGCGAGTATTTTATATTATAGAAATATCAGAAGCATTTTCCGTTCTAGTCCTCAATTGCTTGTTTCCTCTGGTTTACTGCTTCAAGTGGGAATATGTGATTCCAGGGGTCAGTACAGTGCCGGTGTGGTGCAGCCTCGATGAGACTTTGATATGTGTATAAAGTATTACGGTCCAGCAACTGGGCAAAGGCGCATTCACGAACTCGACTCCTGATGTATTAAGCCTGGTATCCTTCACTGACGAGAAAAATATGCTTTAATTTCCTCAAACAATAGTGATATATATTTAAAATACAAATAACGTCATTAATGTTATACATTATTTTCCCAATGGATAAACTTTGAAGACTAATGTAATTGAGTCTTAATGAGTCTTATGTCGTTATAGATAAGGTTTATAATGTATTAAGATTTAATTAAGCTTGTAGGTGGTCATGTGAATGACGCCCTGTTAAATCCACCGTATGTAAAAGATTTCAGATCCGTTGGTATGGCAAAGGACTCTGTATTAATTAGTTAAAAATATAATGTTCGTCAGACCTGACTTCTAATCAGTGCTCACTTAAAATATAAAGGATTTGTAAAAATATTATTATTATTATTTTTATTATTACATTGGAATAAGATTTTTCTAATATCTTCTCCGTCGTATTGTTAACGTATAATACGCTTTTCCAGGAAAATATTGAACCTCAAAGGCAGCAAGTTGTATATAAATAATGAGTTATTGTCTAATATCTAGATTTATTTAAAGTAAAATAATATTCAGTAAATATCCCATAGCTGAACTAAGGTCTTCACTCCTATTAAGGATAGGGTTTGGATAGTAGTCCACGAGAATTAAATACAATGATGTGACTGATTGTCATGTAACACGCGCAGGTTTCCTCACGATGTTTTGCTTCGCCGCCGAGCACGAGATGAATTATAGACACAACGAACACGAACATAATAACCACGTGAAAATTAGGGGCATTTTTTTATGAAAGGGGGGCAAACGTGCAGGCTCACCTGAAAGTGACTACCACCGCCCATGGACATCTGCAACATCTGAGGATATGCAGATGCGTTGCCGGCCTTTGTTACATATGTGTTTCTGTAAAAAAAAATTACCAACGTTTATTGGTAGAGATGACTAAACACCTGATCTTATCTTACTGTGTATAATAAAGTGTGCTAAACAAAATACCACTTTTGATTATGTTATATAGTATAGTTTTAGTTCCTTTTTAAATAAGTATAATAATTATTATAATATTAAAAACGATTCTATATAAATTAGCTTTATGGGTGTGGATCCTTTCGGTTTAGTGGAGCGCGGCCCACTTCACGCCACTCATTCATGATATTATTATCGCGTGGCGAAGCTGTAAAATTTTTATTACACGTCACTCTTTAGGCGGTGAATGTGAAAGGCTGGGTCGAGGTTTCACAATTTATAACATTTAAATTGAAAAATGAATTTAAAACCATACAAAAATATATATCCTATAAAAATATATAATTGATTATAATATGTGTATACTGTATGTAATAATGATATTTTAATCAATAAATGAAAAAATTATAGAACAAAGAAATATTTCTATGTAAGATAATATTAGCACGTATAATCATAAATGATAGAGTCTGTCACTCACTATGGTAGTGTTTCGTTCTAAATTGACAGCGTTTTCTACTTAATTAAGCCGAAGACTGTCTGATATATACTTTTCGGCTACTTAAAAGTAACAATTTAATGGAAATATCCCATCGATCGATATCAAGAATAATAATAATAATAACAAAAGCTTATTTCATCACGCTATTCCAAAGCGGGTTGGTGAATTAAATACATATGTGGCAAAATTATGCAGATTTTCTCAAGATGTTTTCCTGCACGACATAACACGATATTAATTTTAAAATCATATGTATTAAGCGGTTCAATTTGATGGTTGCCGGGGTTTTTATAGAATAGGCGGACGAGCATATGGGCCATCCGATGGTGAGTGGTCACCAATGCCCATAGACATTGGTATTTTAAGATATATTAACTATCACTTACATCGCCAATGCGCTACCATCATTGGGGACTAATGTCCCTTAGGCCTGTAATTACACTGGCTCACTCACCCTTCAATCCGGAACAGAACAATACCAAGTGGCTGTTTTGCGGTAGACTATCTGATGAGTGGGTGGTACCTACCCAGACGAGCTTGCACAAAGCTCTATCACCAAGTATTTGTTTGAACCCAGCATCATCGGTTAAGGTTCACGTGTTTTAACGATTGGACCATCTCGGCTTGGCCTCATCTGATAGTCAAAATAATTATAATACCGCAAAATCAAAAAGACATCAATTACTGTACACTATCTTGTTATTATATATTTTATAAATAAAGGAGATTTCCACGTATATACTCAGTACTCACTCATCACGATATCTCTGGAACCAAAGGGCGTAAAGACTTGAAATTTGGTAGAAATATTCCTTTTGCCGAGTAGAGGTCAGCTAAGAACGGATTTTTGGAAATTCCACCCCTAAAGGGACGAAACAAGGGATGAGCCGTAGTATGTAAATCCGTCATTTTCAAAGTTAGAGCAATGATATTTTATACACAATTTACAGGTTAGAAATAAATAAGTACACATATCAGAGTTTTGCAAAATTCACCACCTAAGAGGGTGAAACAGGGGTTGAAAGTTTATATGGGGAGGTCGTCATTTTTGATGTAAGAAGTATCAAATTTTATATACAAGCTTTTGGTTAGAAATAAATAAATATGTAATACATTATTTTTATAAATTTACCCTCCAACAGGGTGAAATAGGGGTTGAAAGTTTGTATAGGGGTTCGTCATTTTTGATGTAAGAAGCATGAAATTTTATATACAAGCCTTTGGTGAGATATAGATAAATACGTATTTCAGGGTTTTTGAAAATCTACTCCCTAAGAGGGTAAAATAGAGGTTGAAAGGTTGTATATCGGGTCCGTCATTTTTAATGTAAGAAGCATGCAATTTTGTATAATAACTTTTGGTTAGAAATATATAAATATGTATTTCAAGATTTTTGAGAATTTACCCTTCAAGAGGATGAAATAGGGGTTGAAAGTTTGTATAGTGGGTCCGTCATTTTTGTTGTTAGAAGCATGAAATTTATTATACAAGCCTCTGATTAGAGATAGATAATCTATATAATTATATATGAGATTTCCACCAATATATTGACTCATCACCATATCTCTGGAACCATAAAGCGTAGAGACTTGAATTTTGGTAGGAATATTCCTTTCGCCGAGTAGAGGTCGGATAAGTAAGCTGATTTTGTTCAACTCTCATCCAAAACAGATTTTTCACATAATATATCTTATCATTCAATTTATATGTAGGAGACTGGAGAGCCCATACCAAACATCATTAACAGTTGCCATAGTAACCGATTTTATGATGTTTTTATTGATAAACTAGCTGTTGCCCGCGGCTTCGTTCTTTAACTATACTACTACATATTTTAAAGAGGTGAAATTTGTTTTTTTCGTATGTTTGTTTGTATTTTTTTATGGTATAGTTAGAAAATGGACCATCTGATGGTAAGTAGTGACCAATGCTCATAGACATTGCCATTGTAAGAAATGTTAACTAACGCTTATACCACCAATGCGCCACCAAACAAATTTCGTTTAAAATGTTTCAATTTTGTAATCTAACATTTTTAATGATATCGAGTCTTTTTCTTACTTTTATTTTATTTTGTACAACTCAAACGTTTTATAAAATAGAGAAATGTCGCTTTTTTGGCGGGCGTTAATAACAGACTGCACCACAGTTTTATACTATAGCAGTTATTATCGTTCACGTTTTTTTAAGGATCTGATAATTAAAATGCTTTTGAAATAAAATTATTATTTTTCAAAAAAGAGGTAAAATTAGTTATTTTGAATGTTTGTTTGTATCCTAATTTAACAATTTTGAATTGAAAACCATACAAACTAATAAGAATGAAGTTGAATAAAGGAGGACAACGCTGTTTAGTGTGACAATAAAAATAATAATAATGCCCTCCGGACCAATTTCGACCACGGCGGCCAATCTTAAGGAAGGTGTGCCAACTGCGCTGGACATTATAATGCACAAGTTTGTGCGCAAACACAGGTGCACTCTTTATTCCCCAACTCTCATAATTCGATGGGACGGCAAACCAACACGATTGGAAAGATTTCAGACACAAGACGACGCAAGGGTGGTGTAAAAAAAATCTGAAATATAATCAATAAAAAATTACATATTAAGACACGTTTTTGGTAGATAAACCAGACTAAGCGTAGTACCTGCTGTTCGCTCCCGATATCTATGGTGAGCTTTTTGCTCACTTTATGTATGATTTTATGTACCAGTCCTAAGCGAAAGCTCAAATTCGAAGCATTTAAAAAGGAATTTACATGACTGTGTATAATCAAACTGAAACTATTAAATTGCATTGGGATTCATGTTATGATAAGAATATCATCATCGTACGTTTCTATTCTGTTTTTACTAATTTGAACAAAAAGCAATTTTTGTGACCTAATTATAATAGCCTTAGATATATAGATATATAGCCTCTTCGTTTCTTTTCGTTTTTGTTAATTTTTTCTATTTTTTTATAATCCTCAGATTAGATAAATATGTTAATAATTGTTATTATAATTATTAATACCTTGGCCACTTAATATAGATTAAAATTGTCTATTACACTTATTTGAAATAATACTTTAGAAGATATATTCATTAAACCAGAATCGATGGTAACATTGACAGGGATGTGAGGAACCGGATAAATGCAGGGTGGATGAAATTGCGACAGGTCGAAGATTTGTGAATGCCCTTGAAGATCATAGGGAAGATTTATAAGATCGTTGTAATACCTGTCATGATGTAAGGTTCTGAATATTGGGCAGCCAAAGAAGATGAAGTAAAACGAATGCATGTGGCAGGGATGCGAATATTAAGAGGAATGTGCGTTGTAACTAGAATAGACAATATAAGAAACGAGTATATCTAAGGAAGTCTGGTAGTAACACCGATAGCTGAAAAGTTAAAGAGTAATAGATTGGCGTGGTATGGGCATGAGAAAGGATGAAAAACATGTTACTAGAACGATGATCAGTATTAAAGTTGATGGAATTAAGGGAAGCCGAAGAAAGTGTGGATGGATTGTGTAAGAAAGGTGTAAGTACGAGTATTGTACCGACCCTACGTAGTGGGATAAGGGCAAGGAAAAAGAAGACTTTAGAAGATATCATCGATTCCTTAACATTTTCTTTAGTAGTTCTTTATTACATTGCCCTATACTAAACATACACGGTAATGTACGGGCGAATAGATCGATAAGTGAACATTTAAACGTTATTGATTTAAAAAATGCACGGAATAAAATCCTTATTTTACCCGTACGAAGTCGGGACGGGCAGCTAGTATATTTATAAATTTAAGCCGCTATTAGCTAAGAACATAACAACATAGGACCTTAATTCACTACTCATGCCGGGTCCCTACTTAACGAATCGATACACTTCCATTATTAAGCGATAGATTTTGAGTGAGTATTAACAAATTGTTCCTATATGTTCTCACGTCACATACATGCATATGACTCAGACCTATTGAATAACCTTTCGTAGACAAACTCGTAGCTTGAATATAATAATTAAAATAAAATTTTAAATCGCCTTTTCAGGTAATTTTATTCTTAATGTAAGCTTATGTTAAAGAACCTTAATATTAATTTAATTATACAGTATATTTTTTTATGAATATCTTACCATATGTGTATATTTGATAAGAGTATGTGGAAATTGGCTCGTAAAAAATTATAAGTACTGAGTACTAACTGCAAACTTCACTGATCTGTTCGAATTGTAGATCCGAGAATATATAGCAAAAACTATTCTACATCTACAATTCGAACAGTTAGCTTTAAATATACTATGGTCTCGTAAAACGGACGATTTAAAAGTTCTTGTAAGTGTCGTATTCCGCTATTATTTTTATAATTATGATATCAATTACACTACATTAGAGGATACGTTTAAAAATGTTTCTTTTAAGTTTTTTTTACATCCAAACTTTGAAGGTAAGTGGTCACTTTTGCCAATAAATACTGGCAAATTATGAAGTATTTGCGCAATTTAATAGGTGGTTAATGGTGCATTAACTGAATAAGATAATCATATACACATATATCTGTGTATATATATACTTCTTGCTAATATTGCTTCCAAGTGCTCTTACCATCAATGTAGCTGTTGTGTAAAAAAGCTATGTTACTTGTGCCTGTGTATACATTAGTCATTCAGCATTTAGACTTGAAACAGTAATACAAAGTATAACTTTTTAATGGTAGAATATTTAGGTGGTACCCACGCAAATGGTCTCTACAAAGTCAGCTGTCACCGCTTAAAATGTACAAATGTAAATTTCGCTTCGCAAACACATATTATATTTTAAAGGTCACTATAACAAAGCAACTTAGAATTTCTTTAGTGAGTTAAAATTACCTTTTTGAATTCGTATGCCGTTGCTTAAAACATAACTTGTTTAATTTACAAATTAAATATTAGTTTTAAGGATTAATGTTCAGAGTGGTTTAGCACCAGTAAATTTCACATATTAATTTCTAATTAAACAAATAAAAACATGTGAGCAATTCACACGTGGTATAAGTGAAACCTTCAAAAATTTTGGCTTCAACTGTATAATGCTTTCTATCTCATTTTCTCCCACGTTAAATCGTTTGAATTTATGTGTCTGTCTCTTTTTATTGTCGCTTTTTCGTTTCATCGACTTTCAAATCACAACGATGCAAAATAAGTTCACTACAAAAACTTTCGTTGTGTCGGAAAAAATCACGAGAAAACCTGTATTTGTTGAATAAAAATCTGTCACAATTATATCTACCAACCCAAATTCGAGTAGCAGTGGAATAAGCTACATTACATTTTTACCTTTTCCTCAACAGGAAAAGTATCGCTCTTTGGGACATGTAAGATGCTGTTAACATAATGATAACTGAAAAGATAAACGCATTAAAATAGTCTATCCAAAATGTACATTAAGATGGTTTTCAACATTTCACAAGTAAGGTACGAAGTTAGTTCGTACGGAACATATCTTAATAAGTATCGAGTCTCGAATTTGTTTTTTATTGAATAGCTTGCTAGTACTTGGCAGTACGATATCGAATTACCCACATCGCATTCAATTATTACATTTAGAATATTAGAAACAGTTCTTCTTTTGGTGGTTTTTAATTGCAATAGAAATATTTTAATAAGTTATCGAAGTATAATTTATTTAAATGAGATGAGACTGCAATTTAAATAACCATATTTTAAATTGTATGATATAAGTAGTTTTTTTTATCTCAGCTCTCATATTTATATATTTTTACTAGCTATGCCCCGCGGTTTCACCCGAGTATAATTATTAAAAATATAATTAATAAAAATCAGCCTTTTTCGATAATAGGATTATACAACACAAAAATATTTTTAACTTCGAACCAGTAGTTCCTGAGATTAGCCGGATCAAACAAACAAACTTTTCGGCTTTATATATTAGTATAGATTTGTGTTGTGATATATTTACATTAAAGCCTTAAATAAGTACAAATAGTTACTGTACAAATCGTGATCGCGTGGTATGGTAGTACACAATTATATATTAATATACAAATTAAAAAAAATGTCATTTTCTCAAATAAATCAAACGTTTTATCGAAAATAAACACAAGATACGTTTAGCTGAGATAATTGTATTCAAATTGATATCATTAAATAAACCTTACTTGGTGGTAGAGCTTTGTGCAAGCTCGTCTGGATAGGTACCACCTACTCATCAGATATTCTGCCGCAAAATAGCAGTACTTTGTATTGCTGTGTTCCGGTTTGAAGGGTGAGTGAGCCAGTGTAATTACAGGCACAAGGGACATAACATCTTAGTTCCCAAGGTTGGTGGCGCATTGGCGATATAAGCGATGGTTAACATTTCTTACAATGCCATTGTCTATGGGCGTTGGTGACCACTTACCATCAGGTGGCCCATATGCTCGTCCGCCTCCCTATATAATAAAAAAAAACCCGTTGATTTGACAATAATAGAGATTTTTATCATTATTTCGTGATAATTGTCTGGTCTCGTAATTTAATATTACATTCATGTTATGTGATTTCAATGGTTGATGTCAACAATACCGAATAAACGAAATGTTTCACATATCGTCGACCAATATCTATTGAACTCTTATTTATCGTATCGTTATAAATATTCGTATAATTAAAGGATGATTTCACCCCCGACAGGGTTCAGAATATACCTGTCGTATTTTATTTTTGATTGTTCTCATTGTATTAGATTCGAACCGGTTGATTTCTGAAATCAATGTAATTTTTTTGGGAATACAGTTTATATAACGATTTACGTTGAAAGTTCGTGCAATTATGTTTTATTACAGGTTTTTATTGAACGTTATATTTTGTATGAGTGCCTCGTTGGTCTAGTGGCTAGATATAAGACCGCAGACTCGGTGGTTCTGAGTTCAATTCCCAGTTCGGGCCAATAAAAAAATATTGGGATTTTCTATCAGAAAATTCTCAGTGGCAGCTCGGAGTTTGAATGTGGAAGTGTATACATTCCCGTGCCTCGCAAAGCACGTTAAGCCGTTGGTCCTGCGCTTGAACTCTTTCCGATCGTGTTGGATTGCTGTCCCATCTGATTATGAAAGCTAGGGAATAGATACATGTGTTTGCGCACACACTTGTGCACTAATAATATCTCCTGCGCAGTTGGCTAGTCTCCCTTGAGATTGGCCGCCGTGGCCGAAATCGGTCTGGACGTTATTATATGAGTCGAGTTTATGAAAAAACGAAATTTCATATTTTGTTTATTCACCTCCAATCAATGTCCGAGTATTACGATTCGTAGGTAAATGCACTACGGCGATTGCTGCTACACCCGTACCACCGCCGTTCGCACTGCGCCTTCCTATAGCCAGGCGGCTACGTCGCTACATTTCTATAAAAAAACATTCACAATTATGATTCTTTTTTCATCGAAATACTCAAACTACGATGAAAAATTTAATCACGCTGACTTATGTTTTCAGTGAGTATATTTATCTTTGAAAGTTTCATAGATAATCCTTATCCTTAATAATATTATAAATGCGAATGTAAGTTTGTTTGTTACGCTTTCACGCCTAAACCACTAAACCGATTTTAAAAATTCTTTCAAGAATGAAAAGCTACTTTATCAGCGAGTAACATAGGCTATATTTTGTCCCCGAATTCCCACAGGAACGGGAATTCCGCGAGTGAAACCGCGGGCAACACTCTAGTAATTAATAAATAAGTACGTAGGTAGGAGTAAATAGAAGGAGTACAACACACATATTGGTTGAATAATTTTGTGTTAGTTAATTTATAACAATACATTTCTAGAAATTCTATTTAATTGCTTTCAATTTTAAAACAATTCTCTCAATGGTACATTCCGCTACGAAGATAATACGGTGCTACGAACGCCTACGCAACTCTACAATGTTTGTAGATGGCAGCTGTGTGGGTGATCGTGCACACATAATTTAACTGGTCACATTTCGATTAAAACGTGAGGCATTGCTCATGTAAGTATTTATAAATAATAAATGTTATACAAGTCGTTAATTAGTTTACATAAAAGTAGCAGTTGAATCGAACGATAGGCGTTAATCAATCTGAGTCTGTTTAACACTAAGCTTGATTTGTTTTTTAATAAATTTATTTTAAACATTTAACAATAAAATTAAATGTTAATATTATTATTCTTAAAAGAGCTTTGGATGCGTATATGAATCGTGTATGTAGACGAATCTGAGAAGAATGAGAGTTGAGACAGCTTAACGCTACCTTGCGTAATTGCCAGAAGTACGGGGTTAATGCTGGAGGAGTTTCGCCGAGCCACGAGCGGAGCAATGCACGAGTGGTGACTATAATTATATACTTTTTATGAGCTATTATTATATATATTATTATTTCGAGCGATCGAATGAAACTACACCCTATGTCAATAAAAATTGTATTTTTAATATTTCTTAATTTTATATATTTGTTGATGAGGAAGATTAGAATTTATTCTAATCTTCGTATTAAGTGTATATCAGAGATATTAATTTCGAAATCTAGACATAAATTCTGACGATAAATGTAATCATTTCTATAAGAGAAATTCATGCGGTGAAATAATACTTGACAAACAACTCGACATCTTTGCAAGTAAGTGAAGCAAGAACGACCATAACTTCGAGTCTTGTAAGACTACGGCCACACCTTTGCTATAACATACGTAATATATTAAACTATCTAGTCTGCCTAAGTTACGTAATAGGAAAACTTATAATGAGTTTAATATAAGTTATTTAATGTACAGAACGTTATACCCTGAAGATATTTAAAAACGGAATTTAATAAAAACTCTTTAACATATCAAATAGTTGAAGTGAAGTTTATAGCTTTAAAAGTATTCACTCAGTTTTTTTAATTACTATTTATTGGTAGTACTATATGTTCAATAACTCAATGATTGCAGTAAAGCATAATGTAACTCCGTCTGGGGACACACAAATGAGCAAGCAATACTATTGTTGAGTTCCGGTTCGAATGAGTAAGTCAGCTTTTTACTTGGTGGTAGAGCTTTGTGCAAGCTCGTCTGGGTAGGTACCACCCACTCATCAGATATTCTACCGTAAAGCAGCAGTACTTGGTATTGTTGTGTTCCGGTTTGAAGGGTGAGTGAGCCAGTGTAATTCCAGGCACAAGGGACATAACATCTTAGTTCCCAAGGTTGGTGGCGCATTGGTGATGTAAGTGTTGGTTAACATCTCTTACAATGCCAATGTCTATGGGCATTGGTGACCACTTACCATCAGGTGGCCCATATGCTCGTCAGCCTTCCTATGCAATAAAAAAAAAAAAAAAGCTTATCTACAAGCACAAAAGACATAGAAAGGTTGAAAGCCGGAGAATTGGACGCGCATTGACAATATACGGGATCATTAATATTTGAATATGTATTTCCGGGTAAAGCTTTAGAATATATTAAGCATGAATTTACCCGAATACGAGTCCGATTTCGAATACACGAAACGTGACGGTCGGAAACGTCAATATTAATATCTCGCAAGACCGCTCATTGTCCGACTTCATGCACAATAATATCATCGAAACATCTCCAACAGCGAGCAATATCTAAATTGATATAAAGCTTACAAGAAATATGGACGTAACCTTTATACCATTTGTTTCGTAATTTTCGTATGACAAACCTCTTATTAATAAAGTTATAACACAGTTATTATCTGTTTACTTCATTTGAATGTGACTTAAGGAAATTGTTGCTATTACAAATAAAACACGGATATCCGAATTCCTTGTAGGTGCTTAAAATGAAAATGACATACATATGCACAAGGCCGCGTCCGAGAAATCTTACCACGATTTTTTCGCAAACAATTTGTATGGTGAAAGAAAAAAACTAGCTATATTACTCTACTTATTTATCAGTTGATCTTCGAGCTGGTCGCTACATTAACTAATAAAAATATTAAGAAAAATTAAGAAAAAGTGAAACGAATGAATAAGAATTGACTGATAACACTTATCTGACGTAGTAATAATTGAATTTTCATAGAAATATACTAATAAATTATTTGTTGAAACGTCGTACGACCATGAAATTCGAAGCTTTATAATTAGCCATTAGAGCAAAATTAATATTTAAGGATCAAGATACGTTATTTGCAAAAACAATAATGACAAACAAGCAAAAGAAGCTGGTAATTGCGAGAAAAGTATTGTGAAATAGCAAAATTTCATTATTCGTCTGAAGTTTGTCCATTAATCAAAAGTCATTACCTATTTTGTTTGAAATACGTTTAATTTTGAATTCGGAGCCAAAGCAAACTTTGTTCAGATAAAAGTTTTTGCTAAAGCATTAATTTAACACTGCAATATACTTATATTTTGTAATATAAAACACTTTTGTATGCTTTGATGTTTGAATTAGTACTCAAAATTTTACTTAAAATATGTTAAAACAGTTCATAGACACTAGCATTGAAAGAAGTAAAAACTATATTGTATATTTTTTGAATTTAGAATTCAGATCAAATATTCAAATGATATCTATGCCTTGAATGGTAACGTGGGTTTTTTCCCCTGGCAAAACCAACGTTTGTCAAAAACGATGTAGAAATCGGAGATCGTGCCCCTCCTTAAACATGTTCCGATCGTAGCTCGGCGGATCTTTAGCCGGTGATCGGTTTCATCCCCCGCAAGCCTTGCAAGTGCGCACGAAAGCGCGAGGCCACCCCAGCTGCCTTGTTACTCGGGGCCGCATGAAAAAGGACACGGAGCTCCCATCCCACGCGGTCACGGCCACGGCTAAGGTCACGACCTATCTTTTAAGGTCTTAGAGTTTGGGTTAAACCATTACTTAAACCATCAATATGCAATTATATGTATAAAACAAATATGGAGTTTAAATAAACTTTTCATATATTTATATGTAACTTAATATTTAAAAAAAAACGACAAAAATCGCTTAAATAGAGATAATACGTAAACACGAGCTTAATATTACTGAAACTAGGCGAAGGCCTTCAGGCGCTTATTGGAAAACTTCAAGCTCCGTATGTAATGCATTTCGAGTATACATATTACATTTTGCACGTGGAACGAATAAAACAATGTAAATATATATTGCTCAAATCAAAGTATGATTTTAAAAAATATATACTCAAAAAGCATTTTTTTTTATTGCATAGTAAGGCGGACGAACATATAGGTCACCTGATGGTAAGTGATGACCAACGCTCATAGACATTGGCATTGTCAAGAGATGTTAATCATCTCTTACATCGCCGATGCGCCACCAACCTTGGGAACTAAGATATTACGTCCCTTGTGCCTGTAATTACACTGGCTCACTCACCCTTCAAACAGGAACACAAAAATACCAAGTACTGCTTTTTGCGGTAGAATATCTGATGAGTGGGTGGTATCTACTCAGACGAGCTTGCACGTCGCTCTACCACCAATTTATTGCGACCTTAAATAAAACTGGGACATTAAAGAAAAGCTCATTAAAAATTACACTAACTGACTAATAATGTCTAAAAAATTGTCACGTAGAGACAGTGACATCGATATTTAATTCTAACAAATTATAATTCATCAGAATATTATTAATTAATCAATCTCAACACAATGATAATTACAGCTGAATTATGTGTAATCCTCAGTCCTACAATAGAGGGTAGTGCAAGCACGTCTGTGTAAGTGTCACTCTCATCAATCATTCCGACAAACGGCTAAACATACATTATATTCCTGTATTCAAACTTGAAAGGTACGTAGCTCTTAGGTTCCTATAGATTCATAGGTTAAATGCATTGACATTTTAATTAATAACCTATATAAATTGCATTTAAAATATCCTATAGGTACTTATTTTTTTTGTACACACACACAAATTGAAGAGAAAATAATTTTCCATAGTCTAAAATGTCTTTAAAAAACAATTTCGAATGAATACATTTATACGTATTGAAATGCGAAATAGAACCTTTACAAAGTAGACTTGATATAGGAAGCTGTCGAGCTGTCAGTGTTTCCGGTGAGTGCTTCATGATACATGGTCAAATAGATGTGAACGTTGTATTTTTGTCAACGTTATTCGAAAATTGATATTGTACATTACTAAAGATATTTTTTTTTGTAAAATAAACGAATTTTAAAATTGTTTGTTGTTTTTTTATTAAGATTCACAAGCTGACAAATTAAACGTAGAAGAGAAGATAAATAAAGATAATAGACATAAAATATCAGAACTAAAAACAAATTGTTTGTGTAATGTTACCCTTTTAAAAACAAGTGAAGGTCCTCGTTGTGACGTAGTAGGCGACCTTGTTAATATTTCCCTTGCGGCGCACCGCAGAACCTTTGTTGCTTTTACAAGAAAATACATTTTCATTAGAAAAATACTAAAGAACAATGTTGACTAAGCTCTTCTGCTGTTGGACTTGAAATGTGTCCAAATATTGTTTTTAAAACGTTGCTACGATCATTAATTTTGATAAATTTAATTTAGATATAGGTTTATTGACATTAGCGCATTTTTTTTTAATAAATTTCGTCTGAACGCGTTGAATTTATACGAAAAATCTTAACAGCCTCCCGTAGAAAATACAACGTAATTCTATTTAGTCTGTCTTATTTGTCCTTAGCGAACGTGACCTAGAGAACGACTTGAGCTTTAGTTTAATCTTATTTTTTGCTTATTTAATGAACTAGTCCAGATAAAGTACATTAAACTTACAAAGATTCATTTTATAATTTATTAGATATAAACATTTCGAGTAACGACACTAAACGTAATTAATGTTTATAAAAAATAATAAGACATTCAAAAATCGAATTTCGATTTAAAGTTTCGCTACGCTAAACCACAGACAATATGACTTTTATATTCTAAATGCACTCACATCAAAGGAATACGCGGTAATGTCCAGGGCCGTTACCTGGAGTAGTGGTACGGGGCGGCACAGCGGCATACGCGCCCAGACCGCCGGACGTGATGGGCGTACCGCGAGTTAGCAGCACCGCGCCAGCCGAGCTCGAGCTCGGGCGAGCGAGGCGACCCCACCTGTTGATCGTCGACGACTCGAGAGAAACGCGCGCGAGCGGAGGTTAGTGCCCTTTTTGTGTTCGATGTTTGAAATTTATTTCTATTCGATAACGTTTCTGATAAATTTCTAATTGGACTTCTAATTTTCATAAAATAAACATCTGTTAAATATAAAAAAATATTTAACTGTTACACTTATGATAGTCGTACGCTTCACTAACAATTATTATCAGCTCTTTTGAGTTGGTTGTTGATATAATAATGAAGTTCAATGCACAGACCACCAAATTCCTTTGCCAATTTGCAAAATTGTTTATTATTCGCTGTGCTAAAGCACTCGATAGGATGTAATTAATTCGGCGCGTGTGAGGGTTTCCAATATTGAAGTGTTTATAATAATTACGGCAGCTGTATTGCGTTACATATTTCAAATATTTTTATGAACGTTTTGTGGTAAATGCGGTTTGTTTATAATTAATTACGTTTTGTTTTTATTTAATATTATAAGTTATTCTTTGTAAAGAGGAAAATTGTGTAACGAAATTTTTAATTGTGACTCTTTATTTTTAAATTCGACGCTATTAAATAAATGTTAAATAAAACTAAGAATATTTAATAAAATAAACTACGTTTTAAATAATAATAAATAAGTTGACAGAGTATTTGAAAAAATCGATAATAATATTTTTGTCGGTCATTTTAAACGGATTATAAATTTTATTGAAATGCTTTCGAAATTCATTTTCAAGGCATGACTGATAATAAACTTGAGCATTTATGATTTTAATACTTTCAAGTTAAATTATGTTTTTAACTTAATAAAAGTACTAAACTTTACCAATTTTAAGACTTTAGTCGCGTTTTTTTTAAGATTTCGTGATATCAAAAATGTCTTAATAGCGCTCGATGCAACGTTTTTTATAAAAAAACATTTTTTTTCTATTATTTAAAAAAAAAACTCGATCTAATCTTACAATGTTTCATCATTAATGGTTTCATTATTGTAAATAATATCATCAATATCACTTTATATGTCAGGTTTGAGCTTGGCTTCGCTCGCGACTTTGAAGGTCAAGAATCGTCTTGCAATACAACAATTGCAATACCCCTGAAAATTTCGGTACAAAATTTCATGATGATCATGATGATTCGCTCTACAAAAAAATATATAAATGTATTCTATATCTGGAATTGCTGCTAATCGTTGTTTAACGCATATTTCATTTTGCATTTCTATAAAGTGCAATTTAGCAATAATCAGCCGTTAAAATCGTATTGGTTAAGATTAAAATAAAACAAGTTCTCTATTAGAAACAATAGATATTTTTTAAATTAAAATTTATATATATAATATACGACTAAAATTTGTTAAAATTTGTAGTATAATTAAAAGGCAAAGCCAATTAAATCGAAAAGTTTTAATTCCAGTGTCTAACCTTGAAAACTTGAACCTAATTAACATGATTGAATACCTATGTGTATAGGTATAGAGTTAGTATTATTTTGTTGATTTACGGGCAGGATATATAAAAAAAAATAATTCTATATGTTTTCTACGATTATTGAAATTGTAGAAAAGACTAACTATTAATTAGCTTATTATTATAATAAAGATATCCTTTACGGTTCTTCTTGGCAGAATCTAGACGGAATAAAGATTCTGCGGTGGTGGCTTTACATTTAATATAAATTTAATATAAATATAAATTACAGAATTACTAATATACCTATTTACCCCTCCAATTATGTGTACTGCTTATGTCAGGAATGGAGTCAACAATAGTCTAAGGCCTAAGCTGTGAGGATCGAACCTGGAACTTCTACATCGCTAGGCGAGCCGTAAACCATTGCGCTTTTAACTTCAAAGTTATCGAGGTTTTCCATGAAGCAATGTAAAAATTCCAGAAAATTCTAGAAAGGAATTTTAATAAAAGACTTATAGTACTATTTGTAAGTAGTTCGTAGTACTCTATATTAGTTGCTACGATGTCTGAGATGCAATATTCTGATATCAAACTGAAGTTGCGTTTATATGAAACTAGTTGAGCTTGTGATGTCGTTTGTACGGAATTGATATTGATATTGGAGTGCAGAGTTTCTGGATGTAATTCACCTTTCCTGTCGGGAGTCGGGACACAGCATTATTGCTGGGCTTGCTGACAAAAAGCCTTACCACCAAGTAATGCCAAAAGTTTCTTTTCTCCCATGTGTTAGTTGAACGCGTTTTATTATCTTTTGTCTACTATCCCGCCTGTTCTTATGGCTAGCCCAAATGGCCAGCATAATGTCCGATTTAAAAGACAGCCTGACCTGGTAACTGATAATTAATAGTTAAGTTAGTATAGTATAGTTAAGTTTTTTTTTATATTATATAACAAATTGTGATACATGTGAGTGTGAACAAAGGTCAGAGTAAATAAAGAATATTTTTATTTTATTTTATTTATTTATAATGTCCAATTTAGTTTAGACGGCATTTTTTTTATCCGTGTACTTGGAATTTGGACATTGTGAAAGTTTTTCGATTAACCTGGAAAGTCTTTTATTTCCTGGTATAAAAGTATTTTATATGTTGCGCAGCTCCGGCCCTAGGGTAGAGCGAGATGAGCCATCGCTCTAGGCGCCAGGTAGCAATGTGCGCGGAAATGTCAAAAACAATTTCCAGGGATATGTAAGCGTTCTTTGTTTTTTTTTTAAATGTGGTCGTTAAATATTTATAAAAAATAACTAAATAGCGATTTATGTGAAGTGAATGAGTCGACCAAAGGGCTGAAAGACAATCTTGCTCTACCCTGATCAAACGGCCAGTGCTGATGCTTAGCATTATCTTCTCATCGTTCATGAGTTCGATTCGAGGAATACATTTTTGGCTAGCTAAGCTTATGAACTTTCGTTTCCTAGATTTCAAAGTATTGTAATATTAATCCAGAATAATCCGTGATTTATAAAATATATTTCTCCTATATTTTACATATAATCGCAATAGATAATACTCATAAGCAAAGGTCGCCGGTTCAAATACGATAGATATTTGATTTGTGTTTATAATTCATCTCATGCTCGGTGAGGAAGAAAGAAACTATTACTTCTTATAGTTTCTTTCCCTTTGAAGAAAAGGCTTGGAGTTTATTACACGTTGTTCCAATACGGGTTGGTGGCATATTTTCATACGACACATTCCTTTTTATCGCGATGTTTTCCATTACCGCCGGGCATGAGACTAATGAAGAACACAAATGAAACAAATGAAAATTTAAAGTTTGCCCAGGTTTGAACCAGTTCACGGTTGAATGCGCAAGCGATCCCGTGGCGCTCCCCTTAAGACGGGAAGGGTACCGCTGGTTTTTTAGTGGGTGTTCCAATGTCCGGGGTGCACTCGGTGCCCTGGACATACGGCGAGTCCCACATACCCCCCCACTTTACCCGTGGGGGAAACGCGTCATGCGATTTTCCAGCGTAAAAATACCTCTTACTTTATATGTGGGAAAACTGTAATGCGTTTTTGAGTGAGATAAAAAAAAGTTTGAACCCACAATATGTAGAATATTCGGTTCTAGAAATTGAAAATTTATAATCCACGTATAAAAGGATTAATCAGCGCTGGAATTAATTATTGTAATTTATGTACGATCGATATAATTATGATCGGTATAACGATTACTGCAATTATTGAAATGAAACGCGTCGTTTGAATGAATTACATTAACTTTTGTTTACATGTATTTTGGATGGAAGTCTCGGGAAGTAATTTAGAAAAAATAAACAAAACGGTGTCAGAACTTAATCATACAATTTAGCTCACAGAAGCAATTTCATATATAGCTAGGAGATCCCTTTATCGCTACAACTGGGTTGATGAAAAAAAAGACGCGCGCTAATCTCAGACCGCCATTTTGTTTTTGGGCTTTCGTACAGTAAGGTAAGGTAATTCGCGCGACTTGTGACTCGATAGAAGTGTTCAATTGCGTTATTGGGATTTCTAAGAGTAATTAAGTGACTAGTTAACTTCAATTGGTGTTTTATTTTTATTAAGGACATAGAAAATCCGTTTCATATCTTGATGCGAAATGTATTATAATAATTTTAGCTAATTTTAAAAAGGTTATCGAATTCGAGCTTATGCGAGCTCCATTTTTAATAGATTTGTTTTGACTTTCATTTGCTAAAAATAAGCTTAGAAATAGCCAACTATTTATTATATTAAACTATATTAAACTTGTTGTTCTTTTAATCTGTTTTGATTTTTTTGTTGTGAATTAAATTGGAAGCCGTTATTGTTTCGGATTATGGATTGTAGCACTTACAGCGAAACATTGCATTTTGTGTATTACTTTATATGTATGTATGTAGTCGATTGCTCTGTTATAGAACTATGAGAGGTAGGTAGGGCTTTGTGTAAGTCTGTCTGGGCAGTTATATGTAAATATATAGTAGTGAGTGTAGTCGGCAGAACGGATGTAACATTTTTGATAGGCGGTGGTAATCATTTACTATTTTTATCGAAAGAAATATATTTTTATATTAAATTTCTGTATCTAATATAGTATGTTTATCAAATGCTAAAACGTTCAAAGTCGAAGCTTTACTAAAACTGATAGAGATAGCAAAATCATGTTATTTCGTTTTTAGGTCTTTTTTTCATGGTCAATCAAAATACGATTATATTGGTCTCGAATATTCGTGACATTTGTTTCCACGAACTAGGTATATGATTCGCTGATCGATTGAGTTCATCCCATAAAGTATGAAATGAAAGTCAATATTTACTTTTTATGAGCAATGTATATCAACCGCAAACATCGCTCGTTTTGAATGTTTTACTGTGAAGCCGACTAGAAATTCATGAAATAATATACATATCATAATTTTATATAAGTTTATGTATCCAACACGATAATCACGTAACACTAACTCAGAGATTAGATTTCACTGCATCGTTGGTCCAGTGGCTAGATATTAGACCGCAGTTCCGAGGTCCTGAGTTCAACCCCCAAGTCGGACGTAAATTTATTGTGTATTTCTATGTTATGTCCTGGTTGGTTAATATCTCTTAAGATTCAAAATCGATTAGGAACTCATCAATCAATACTAACTCTGCTCTCATATGGGTCAGGTGTTGGATAAAACTGGCTTATGTCTGCCGTTCTGGTTCAAGCTTGCTACGTAATTTACTAATGAGCGGTAGAATTTCGGATGAGTACAAAAACTTTTAGTCTCTCAATCTTCTTGAATCTAAATAATTAATTAAAACATTTTAGACTATCAGCTGTACGAATTAATTAGGACCCTGGTACACGTAATTGACAATTTTATACCGCAGTAGCGGTAAGCCCTCCGTGTAAGTTAATTCTTTTGGGATTTATATCATTTCGCGTTTATTTATATGTGATTAAAAACTCTATAATGAAAACGTTTCGTATTAAAGAAAATGATATACATATTGAAATTGAAAAAAATATTTTTTTTTTGTAAATAAGTGATTTTCTCTTTTTCTAGTAATGTGTTGATATGAATATATATGATTATGTATATTTAATAAAATAAAAAAGGCAAAACATCGTCCAAACACATTCAACGATTTTTATCATAAATAGCAAAACAATGTCTATAACCGTCATTTGTCCCAAATAAGTGTACCATTCATCTTCCAAGTCCAAAAACCATTATGTATTTTCAATAGCACCTTTGTGATTATGGCAAGATTGATATTTTAACATAAAATAAATGAATAAACGATTACATGGTAATATATATATATATAATAACAGCCTGCAAATTTTCCACTGCCGGAAAAAGAGGCCCTTTTTCTCTTCTTGTGTATGTGTGTGTGATAGTTTTGGAGTTTTTTCCACCACGCACTCCAATTCGGGTTTGTGGATCATTACTTATTATGTGTACATATGACATACATAGTTTGGCCTGTAAGTAAATTGAAAAACTTCGATATAGAAACATTTAAGTTCAACATCTATCCGTACGTATAAAATTTAAAATACTAAGTTAACTCCCGAGTGAGTGAAGTTCTCAAAATTCAGTTAAAAAAGTTTCAGCTGCACTGGACATTAGTTTGGAGCATAATAGAGCAAGAGAGTTGAGTCCTCACTTCTCACTATAGAATAGTTTGGATTAATAAATTTTATTTTAAAAAAAAAAAAAAACAAAAAATACGTACTTATGCAATTTTATTCATACACATACAAAACTAATTAAACTTTTGAACGTTTACACAATAACCCACACACGCACATAGCATATAAATTGTAAGTACAATATACATCTAATCGACATGTAATTATCCGACCTTGCGCATTATTTACATATTATGCAATAAAATATGAAGAAATAATTACTAAGATGACACGAGAGCCGAGTTGGTACAGCGACAAGAACATGTGATTATTAACCCTTGCGGGTTCAAGTCTGATCAAGTCCCTCGGTCACCACTAAGATTTCAAAAACCTACTTAATTTGTCTATACTATCATGCTTTGAGAACGAAATTACTCACTTTAGGAATGAAGGGCAACTCCATTAGGAACCCTGCATGAGTCGGATGAAATTCTGACAATTGTGTATCCACCAATCCGCATTGGAAAAACGTGAGATAAGCTCTAACAATATTTTAAGCATTTGATCAGCAGAGGTACATTTACGGGCTAGTTACTTTTTATGGCGTTGAAAACCTGTCTACACTGAATATCTATCAGATTAACGGCCGAATACTGAAACGTCATTCAAATATGATTGGGCCTTAATTATTTGGAACGTCATTAATTTCAAAATTTAGTATGCGAAATTTTGAAATTAATGACGTTCCAAATAATTAAGTCCCACTTCATTTTCAAACACACAAACAGACGTACACGCGCATTTAAAGGTAATGCATTAGTTTATATATTATATACAAATATAAAATACGATAACACATATCCGTCGGATATATACTTCCTGAATCGATGACCTTCATATGGAATCGCGTTTTATTCCATTGTCTGGTATGCGATGAGATGCGCCTAGTTTTTTATTCATTGGATTTAAAAATTGATTTGTCGTCGATATAATTGGAGTGGAATTGTTTTTTGCGTGTCGCTGAAGTGTTATATTGGATTTGTCGTGTGTCATTATCGGTGAGTGTTCATATTTCATTCGTATTGATTTTAGAATTTATTTAAAGTCTTTTTATGCAGTGATGTTTTTAAGTTAATAATTGAGAATGTGATTTCATATTATCTGTTAAAGGACATCTCTAGCTTTTTCATATTTAGAATACTTTATGTATTTTGTAATATTTCACAACTAATTAAATATAGGGACAAGGAAAATATCATCTTAGTTCTCAAGATTGTTAATATTTTCTACAGCGCCAATATCAACAGTTATGGTTATGGGTACTTATCTTCAGGTGGTCCATTTGCTAGTTTGCCAGCCTATATTAAATAATATATAATATGCAGTGCCGGATCAAGCAAGCGTGGGGCCCGTAGCAATTTCTTTCGAAGTGCTTTTGAGCCTACCTTTCTTATTTTTTAAACGCGTTTACGTTCACGCGTTTTACGGGTATATGGGGCTCGCTAAAAAAACCAGCCACGGGATCGCTTGCGAATGCTACCGTGAGCCCTTGATCTGATCTGATCTGATGAAAGGAAATGTCTGCTACATTAATCAAATATATATATTTTTTTTACTCATTACATGTCCCTGCGGGGCCCCTTTTTCGCGCGGGGCCGTAGTATTGGTTAATCCGGCCCTGATAATATGTATATATTAGAATTATATAATCCAAATATTTATTATTATTGTTCTCGATCGTGTAATGTTAGTGCTTCTAACAATCAAATGATATCTAATATTAAATTTTCATAATATATATTTTTATTAACTGTTTACATGTAGGTTTTAAATTATAAATTTTATCTTAATAATTTTAATAATACATTTATTATACTCAATATGCTGTGAAATGAAATACGTGTATAAGAATGTACCCCTTGAGGGATTCTCGTAAAAATCTATAATCCATCGTGTCAACGGCCTGTCACTGTTCACTCGTGTGGATGAGAGTCCATTTTAAGGACTCTTATCCACATGAGCTTAAATTAATCGGTAAAAAGATACCTACCGATAAAAAATATTACATGTAATATTTTTTTTGGGTATATAATCATTTAAATAACTAACTAATAATAGGTAACATTATTTATGAAATTAAATAAGTTTTGGAAATTTTATACCCCCTGTCAAATAATAAGAGAAAATTTATATAATAGAATCAATGATATCCCACATGATATGCTACTAGAATTTATTCCGTCGGTATTATAATACGTCGAATTCTTAGAAAATATTAAGTAAAAAATAAGTAGAGAAACTTGATAGAAGCTACGATAGAATATTTTTATTATTTTCACTATTTTATCATTTTGTTACGGAAAAAATGCCGTAAGCTTTATTCTAAGCGTTATTTCAATATTCTATCACATAAGTATAACAGTACATATTGACGTGACAGTCTGTGAATGTCCCACTGCTGAGCTAAGGCCTCTTCTCCTCTTTTTTGAGGAGAAGGTTTGGAGCTTATTCCACCACGCTGCTCCAATGCGGGCTGGTGGAATACACATGTGGCAGTATTTAAGTGAAATTTGACACATGCTGGTTTCCTGACGATGTTTTCCTTCACCGTTAAGCACGAGATGAATTATAAAAACAAATTAAGCACTTGAAAATTCAGTGGTGCCTGCCCGGGTTTGAACCCACGATCATCGGTTAAGATTCACGCGTTGTAGCCACTGGGCCATCTCGGCTTACATATTGCACTAATACATTTTTCAATTTGTTTCTTAACGTCTGATGATATTGATTTTAATAATTTCTAATTATATGCTCGCATGTACAATGACGTAACGATTCTTTTGTGAAGTCTATATATATGTAATATGAACATCCTATGTTTATAATGTACACATCATATTATGAACATACGCTTAGCAATAACAACCAATAAGTTTTGTTCTCAATTATATTCAAGAACTGGTTGAGTTTGGAAAACGTCTTTGTAATATACTTTATAGACTAAGTAACTATATATTAAGTTGTATACTTATATAGTTACTTTCACAAAAGAAAAGTAGTATATATTATGTAGTATAATAGTTGTCTGGTTTCCATAGTACAAGTTCTGCTTAGTTTAGAATCAGATGGCTAATGACCCTGTGTGAATAATGTTCCAGGATATTTATTAGTTATTATTATTCTCTGACAGTGGTTACAATTTTATTAAGCCTTATATATTACAATAACTATATATGTTGGTCAATAAAAAACGCTAAGGTGTCAACGCGCGCTCGTTTCACATCAATTTGTAGAGTAATAAAATTGTACGTTTGTATGTAAAATTTTATACAATTAGTTATTTCATAGATTTGTTTTTTTTATTAAAAATTGTATACTCGAACTAAATTATCAATATAACAGGAAGAGATAAGAAAAATATAAGGATAATGGAGTGTTTATTCATCTAACGATTCTAACACCAATATTTATTCATTTTAAACCAATTATCATTTTTTATTCAAAATCTATTTTATATATCCTATAAATTTTATAATAAAAAATATCTCGTTTCTAAGAAAGAGTTTGTTTATTTGAACAAAATAGCTTTTCTAACCGGCAAGAGTCGTGAGCAGCGTCTAACTTCAACAAAAACATAATTTAGGTATTTGATATTCCAAGAGAGCGTAGGCGTGTCTGGTGTGGGGGTTGCCCGTCTTATTAGTACACGATCTTTATGTTTACAAATGGCTTACTACGTTGAATTATCTTGTGAGACGTCTTTATATACATCTAGTGATATGATATACTATGATTGTCTGTCAATAAAATGTTTATGGGTTTTTCTTGTCGAGCATTATTATGGGAGTTAGTTCAGTAAATTTTGAGTTTACATTTCGTATCTTTTAAATGACTTTTTAATTCTCGTTAATGCCCACTTTAAAAATTTATTTTATGATTTGTTTTCCCAGTGCGCACTTTCTCTTTTCTATTTAACGATAAACTTTCTCATTATTTAATATTAGTTACACGTAAATAATTTTAATTTTTTTAAGAGCCAAAACAAGCTCTTTCAAAATTTATTTTTTCTCTTAATAATTAGTTTTCGTTATAAATTCGTTTAAGAAACTTAAGTGATATTTTATTGCATCAAAACAAACAAATTCAACAAAACATTCGTGTATTAATATAAAATATTTATCGTAATCATTTTAATATTGTGTCGACTGATAGCTAACTGAGTGCGAGCATCGTTCTAAAACACGTTTCCAGTCCATTCCAGTCTTATTTCAGACAATTCTAGTAACTTTCTTATATCATCGATTTATCAGCTGGGTTTGTAGCTTGTTTGTTTTTTCTATTAATAGCAGTACAAACTAGATTCACTGCCCACGACCCATACTTTTGTCTAATATTCCATTATTATATTGGGATAAATGTAGTATTTTTATAACCCTCCAAGAAAAACGTTTTGACATTTTTTTACGGCTCGCCTGACAAACCCGCTGGGAACGCCGGAAATGTTTTCGATGGCCGATTAGTTCAGGACCGTCATAAAGGTTATCGAGGTGTTAAGTGATGATCACGACTAAGGACACCTGTGGGTTGAGATAGCCGTATTCCGTGTCGGAAATTGCGGTATACTTGTATTTTTGTACTATTGTAACAACGAAATTAGCGTTTCAGTCATCAATAGTTTCTAGTGGATTTAATCTTTTGTCACTAGATGACGCTAGTTGTCTTTTGAATCGCGCTAACGAAGTGTCATTGTGAATTACTTAAATATATAATCGAAACAAACATTATAGTATCAAGTACTATGAGCCTTGGTTGCTGCATAGTAATGGTTCTACCGGCTAGGAAATTATTTGAATGCTTTTTTTTTTTTTTTTTTTAATCTTTATTTTAGAGGGGTTTGGTCACAGAGTGATCATGCCACCCCTATAGGAATAACTAAACCTAATAAATACATCTTACAATAATCAACCTTATAACTAACGATTTTTTTAAATACTTCTATGTCTTAATCCTACTTGTACTACCTTATACAACATTCTTGCCTGATCCGAGACAGGATAGGCCAGTATGCTGTTAAAAGATCCTATGTCTAATAAATTAATATTAAATCTTATTACTAAATTATTTCTATCTGTTTCATTCCGGACACATTCTGCTAATATATGATATACATCCTCATTCTTATTGCATTCTGCGCAAGCAGATGACACCGCTTTACCAATTAAGGAGGCAAAACTATTCAGTGGAATGTGACCGGAGCGAAGCCTTAAGGCTGTTATAATTTCAGACCTACTCATATTGGCACCGATAAACCAAGGTTTGCGACTTAAATTTGGCTGTATTGTTTTGTACCATATGCCTTTTGTCGTAGATCTCTCATCAAAGTATTCTTTCCACTGTTTGCGGCAATTTTGTTTAACGACACTTAAAAAATCTGAAAAGTTCGAAAAGCAAGCAAAAGGAACACCGTCTGAAGAGGCTTCTCTCGCCAAACAATCAACTATTTCATTGCCTTCAATGCCAATATGAGAAGGTATCCATTGTAAAATCACTTGCTTATTACATGACATATATTTGTATATATTTTTTAAAATCTCATAGGCGATCGATAATCCCCTGTAACTAGGACTAGTACATCGTAATAAATGCTGAAGAGCGCTTTTTGAATCCGTTAAAATTACAACATAATTTAAATTAAGACAACTAATATATGACAAAGCTTCTGCAATAGCAATTAGTTCAGCATGCATAATAGAAATATTACAATTTATTTGCAGTTTCACAGAGCTTTTATTCTGTTGATCAAAAAACGCTACTCCAATTTCATTTTTATCTTTGGACCCGTCAGTAAACACATAGTAATAATTGGGATATATTCTTTGAATTGCTGTATTACAAATTTCTTTAAGGTTATGTATGTGGTATGTTCTTTTTGACTTATTAATAATATCTAATTTAGGTTGTATAGCTTTTGAAAAATCCACGTTGCCAATCCATGTATCAAAACTAAACATATCTAATTCCTTACTACATTGAATAGGGCTAGAATTAAGAAAATTATGGACCTGAATTAATAGAGGTTTTTTCTTTTTAGTCCAGTAAGGTTTTTGAGTTAGCGTTTTAAGCTCATCAATTAAATCAATTATTTCATTATTTTCAAATGACCTGCACTTAAGCCAAAATTTTCCTCCTAGATAGTTTCTTCGAACGGTCAATGGCTCAAGCTGGAGTTCCGATTCCATAACATGTATAGCTGTACTTTTTATAAAACCTCCAATAACTCGCATACAACAGTTTTGAACAGTATCTATTTTCCTTAAATGAGTGTTTGCGCTATTATCATATAGGAAGCATGCATAATCCAGCTTGCTACGAATAAGAGAAAGATAAAGCCGCCTCAAGTGGGTAGGATGAATTCCCCAACCCGATCCTGCTAATACTTTAAAGACATTAACATATTTTAAACATTTATTTTTAAGTTCGTTTAAGTGTTTAGACCATCTCAAAGATCGATCTAACCATAAACCTAGATATTTATACGTGTCTACTACGGGTAATGATATTCCATCTATCTTTAAGTCTATATTATCTTGTTTACTGCCAGATTTAAAAACTAGTACTTTACTTTTAGAAGTTGAAATATTTAAACCTATATTTATCAAAAGTCTAGATACCAAATTTAGTGAAACTTGTAATGTTTCGCTCCCTCGCTGTGCATCATCACAAATTGTGTATAAGACGAAATCATCAGCGTACTGCGAAATAAATGTATTATTTACAAGTTTGCATATGTGGGAAGTAGCCACATTAAATAGCAATGGTGAAAGAGGATCACCTTGCGCTAAACCTCGACTTGATCTTCTACAAACGTTATAATTCTCGATTTGAATTTTTAGATATCTTTCCCTCAGAAAATCTTCCAAGTATGAACAGATTTTAGTTCCCACTCCTAGATTATCCATAGTATGCAATAGACTGTTAATATCAACATTGTTATAGGCGTTTTCAATATCAATAAAGCAACATAAGGTACTGCGTCTGTCCGAAAGGCCTGTTTGTATTCTAGAAACGAGTATGGTAAGATTATGAAGTGTAGAATGACATTTTCGAAATCCCGTAACATTTTTGGATAAAACATGATTTCTTTCAATAAACCATTCTAATCTATTGAGTAGAATGCTATGAAAAAGCTTACACAAACATGACATCATGGAAATCGGTCTATAAGACGAAATGTCTTGTGGATCACGCCCCTGTTTTGGGATTGGTAATATAATAATATCTCGCCATTGCCGTGGCACAAATGAGCTTG
This sequence comes from Nymphalis c-album, assembly GCA_963151315.1. Classification (NCBI taxonomy): domain Eukaryota; kingdom Metazoa; phylum Arthropoda; class Insecta; order Lepidoptera; family Nymphalidae; genus Nymphalis; species Nymphalis c-album. The sequence goes on along the minus strand of OY720607.1, from coordinate 6,672,918 downwards.
AAAGAAATTTATTATACATAGCTGTTAATACTAGTTTACCATTCTGAGGCAAATATCTTATCATTGAATAGGATATGTTATCAAGTCCTGGAGATGTATCCTTTGTTTTTATGCACTTTTCAACCTCTGCTAGTGTTATGAGTTTCTCTAAAGTTGTATTTGTTGATGTAAAAGTTTGTTTATTAGAAACTGTAAAATCAGGTGCTAAGTTTTGTAATAGTTCATTGGCTTTGCCTTCATTAATATATTTCTTTTTAGATTTGTAGCCTTTTACCCATCGCATCTTTTGCCATACTCCGCCCAGTGTCATAGACTCGTCAACAGATGAGCACATGTTCTGCCACGAATGTGAACGAGCATTACGCATCCTGCATTGTGCTAAGCGAATCTTATCTTGTAGCTTAGTTAAATTATCAGGTATAGGATTACGCCTAAATTCCGCTAGCGCTAAACGTCGTTCTGCTACAGACTTGGAAAGGTTATGATCCCAATAAGGCTTCGGTTTAAACTTACTACATGGATTATTGCATGTTATGATGAATGGAATATGGACGTCGCCTGCCAGATGCATGGTATCTACAAATCTATCGTATAGGTGCTGCAAATCATTACACACATTAAATTCTAAAAATAGCCTTTCTAATAGTTCTGTGTAAGATTCCCAATCTGCTTTTTTGAAGTTTCTTTGCGCTGTCTTTTCTAAATTCGAATTGAAGTATGAAGAAATTTTGATAATGCAATGATCACTGCCAAGAGTCTCATTTAAGACCTTCCAGTCAAATTTAAGCACTATATCTAAGGACGCCAGTGATATATCTGGGGAGGACTTTCGTATCACTCTATTTACCAACTGGATTCGCGTAAAATCACCATTATTTAATGTTATAAAATTTTTGTCTAACAGCGCATCTGCGATTTGCTTTCCCCTAGTATCATTCCTATTTGACCAATTTGTGTGGTGCCCGTTGAAATCACCCAATAATAGCGTCTTTTTATTAAAACTAGAAAAAAGATATTCCCAATCATCTTGACTGGTGTTAGCAGACGGAGGACAATAAAGAGAGATTATATTTTCGATAGCACTGCAATTGTATAATCTAACTACTAAAATTTCTATAGCTGAATTACGATGCTTAAATTCAATTAGTTGAGATTTTATTGACTTATGCGTTAATACAGCGACCCCTCCATAAGAATCTGCCCTATCATTCCGGTAAATATTGTAATCTGTAATTCTTACGTCGCTATCAGGTTCTAGCCATGTTTCACTTAGTACTGCAACGTGGATTTTTTCTTGAAGCAAGATATTTTCGAACGCAATTAATTTGGACCTTAAGCTCTGACAATTCCATTGAATTAAATTAAGTTTTATAATATTCTTTTTGTACTTATCCATCATCATTGACATTTATACACTCGATAAAAGCTCTGAGGATTGGCCAATCTTCCAAATTATTCACTACTGACAATAGAAACCACTCAATGCAACATTTAATAATACCAATAATTTTTGTTTTTATCGTAGCTCTCATAAATATTATTTCTTTCACCCTTCTTAATAATTGTACCACGTCAAAGTCTCTTTTTTCTTCATTTGGTTTAGTTTGATTCTCTTCTTCTTCAGTATTCAATTGTATATAATCAGTACATCTGCGTGACCTCTTTGTGTACTTAGTATTTTTGGCTTGTTTTTCTTTACTTAAGCTTTTCTTTTTGGTGACATCAGAATAAGAAACAGTGTTTAAAGATTCCTGTGATACGTCACATGCATTAATCGACGCCGTATTTAAAGCGGGAAAATCCTCATCCATAATTATTTCCTGTGGTTCTTTGTCCTTTTCTTGGATTGATACGTCCGGCTTTACATACATTTCTAGAGCTTTACGATATGTACAGTTAAACTCAGCCATTAAGTCCCTTAGCTTTTTTTCCTTTAAGAATACAGGGCACATTTTTTTAGATAAAGCCATATGCTTTCCTGAGCAATTAATACACTTGAATTCTACCGTCTCACAATTCGCGTGATTTTTACCGCATTTAGGGCACACTATTTTCGATGAAGGACATTTTTTGATTGTGTGGCCGTACTTCCAGCAACGGGAACACTGTGAAACAGGGAATATGTAACTTTCCACTTTTATTCTCATATCGTCAACATGCACATAAGCCGGAAGAAAAGAGCCCTTGAAACACAAACGCACTGTTTCACATGGTATCCAACCATGTTCATTCAAATTCCGGCGATTGAGACGGGTCACGGCAATTAATTGAGCAGGGCAACTAATTTTATTCAAAATTTCAGGCTCGGTTATATCTAAATCAATATCTTTTATAATCCCGTATGAATAATTTTTTTCTAGACCATTTTGAATTCGCCAATTCATATCTTTAAATTTTTCACATCTTTCCAATTTCTCCGCACTTATTGCACTACTCAAATCTACTCTGACTTTATAAGGGTTTAGGTATTTAACTCTAATTATATTAGTTATATTCTGTTCTTTAAACATCTTAGCCAAGGAAAACTGTTTTGGCAATTTTTCATTGCATGTTATATACATTTCTATTTTATCTTCGCCTTCTTTTAGTCTTTTGTCTCTTTGCCCAACAGTGGTCCAATCTCCTTCACTATCTTCTCTCACTCTCTTACTCATCCGGTCATTTTCCTGCAGTAGTTCCAATTCCGCCATATCGGTATCACATAATGATTCGATTGACATTGTTATTACGTAGTAATTAACGCTCACGCAGGTAGGCGGTCGAGGAGCGTACCTCGACCGCCGGTAAACAAAAGGCCGTTCGTAAACAAGTGATAAGACACGACGTTCTCGTACGAGTGCCGCGACGAGACTCCCTATTTGAATGCTTCTAGGAAAATTGATCCCTTCTAGCTACGATTGCTAACTGTTACTTCCACCTGGGATAGTATGCTGGCGTCGTATTTAGAGGTGTACTCGCCTGCCTGTAAAGTTAACCTTACTTAATTTACTAAAATAAACCTTACTACTCGGACTTTGAAGTTTTTATCCCATTGAAATTCTCCACAAATCCCCATACTACATTATATAATAAAAAAAAAATACATTTTAAGATTTAGTAACCGCTTTACGAACCTTGTTTCTGTTCTATTTAGGAAAAAGGTTGTTGATCCTTTGTCGTCACGCTGGTGTTGGCTGGTTGGATTTACATGATTTCCTCATGGCGCAAGATAAATTATACGAATTAGGCATATGTAAGCTCGTGTGTCCCCGACTTTATTTATACCCGCGGTTTGAGATTTAGATTCACATTTATATAACACGTCGTGCTCCACTCAAAAATCTTAATTAAATGCCATCTTAACATAAACATAGTAATAATTATGGTAACATTAACAGCATCGTAAAACCGGTTATAGTTTAATTTAACGTTTTTTCTATTTAATAAATAGCCCGTGAAATAGTTATGAGTCCTCTTTGTACATCGACTGTCAGTTAATAGTCATAGTACTTTTTTAAATTTTATTAATATAAAATAAGCAAAAAAATTATATCCTACGTTCTGTTCGAAATTAGAAAGTCCTTAAATTCTATTAAACACATTACTACAACATGTAGTGTAAGTATTTAGTACTAATAAGATAAAAAACAAATATTACTGTTATATAAATTTTAAAACAGACAAACTACCAAAACATTTCATTTTCATTTAATAATCAACGTCAAAAGTCGGGCAGACAGAGTGTAGGCGTGGCTGCCGTAAGGGAATTTCCCGGTAATGTTGCTACTATATTTATTTACTTTTTTTTCATAAACAAATCGTTATAACTCGAGTATCATTTATATGGCAACAAATCGTCGATTAAATTAATTACATTTTTAAGTACTTTTTAGCTTGTTTAAGTATAATTTGTTTTGTGATGGGACGTGTTTATTCTGAATTTGTATATTAACGAAGATTGGAAAGAATTTCTAAACTCGGATTTTAAATTGATTGCTACAGACGTGACGTCACAACGAAGAATAAATTATGAAATGACATGCAGTTCCGAACTATATATACGACTAGCTAGGTTCATTTTTACACAAACAATCAATAACCTAGCCTACGTTATAGATTGGTTGTGTAAAAAAATTGACGTAATTTTGACTCTTACCATTTCTAGGATAGTTAACGCATATTTAAGCGTTTTAACATTTACTCATTGTGTCTTGTGTAACCTATATACAGGTTCTGTACTAGAATTAAATATAATTAAGACAACTTTTGTTAAATATATAATATTTAACAAAAGTGAAGTGTCTATACGTGAGTATTATTTGTCTAGAACAACGATAGGGCTATGATGTTCGCCTGGTTAGCTAGCATAGTACCGGTACTGTTACTATTATATACTGTTTATATATTTATTTATTAATATAAAATAAATCACCCACAGTACCTATTATATTGATATTCTGACTTCCTTGGGAATACTACGTGGCGCAATGGCGTAGCTGTGCTCCGCGGTTTCACCCGCGTATAATGAAAAAAAATAAGCCTAGAGCCTTCCTGGATACAAGGACTATACAACACAAAAATATTTTTTCAATTCGAACCAGTAGTTTCTGAGATTAGCCGTATGAAACAAACAAACTCTTCAGCTTTATATATAAGTTATAGATTATAAATGCATATTATTCGTCTTTTATTTTTATTATGCACTCGTTACTCGAGTGAGAGTAGGCGGGAGCTACGAAACGCACTTTTCTCACTTTCCTATTATTAAATACACCTTTCCAGTGTCGTCTGGTGTCGTGTTCGAGTCCCGCTCGGAATGAGTATGTATTGATCATGTATTGTCTCGGTCTAGGGGCTGTCCTTGTCTTCGTCCCCTTTATATTAAAATGCCCTCAATTTAAACTACCTCATCGAGACGCTTATCGTTGATCCGGTGGTAGCGAATTCTATTCGGTGATGGAACGATAACAATTTAGGTTTTTTTTTTCACATTACCGATTGGACGCCGAAATTCTATCAAGAGATCGAGGTATTTTTTTACAAGTTTTTATTTAACTTGCAATGTATGTATGTTCGGGTGGGATCATGCAAGTCAATTTTGTGCAGATATTTACAATCGACTGAGTTGAAATTTTGTTTATTATTGTAATATAAATTCATTAACATTTCTTTTTAATTGTATATTCTTGTAACTTATACATGTTACTAAGGTTATTCTCGATTGTGATTTTATTTAAATTTGAAATTCGAATTACCCATTAGTTCATATGTTAAATTTCTGAAGCAAATAATTAATTTTACCGAGAAAATATTTAAATTATAGAAATATTTATAAATATTGAACCTTCGTGCATTTGCAAAAAAAAAACGGATTAATATTTTTAATCTGTTACTATGAAGGATACTTACAATGTAGCTATTATCAAACAAATTTCTTTTGAAATATGACCGATTCCTTTTAACAGATTATATCAAAAGTTTTCTTTTGAAGTTAATCTTTAACTAATCTTGCCTTTTTCATAAGAGATGAATGTATTATACAATATGATTTTATACAAAAGAAAGACGATATTTGTAAAGAATATTATTAATATTTTGTTTTTTAAAACTGAGATCTAAAGGTTAATTTCAAGTTCAGGTTATGTTTGTTCTAGAACCATATTAATATCAATACCTGATATATTCTGATAAAAAACAATTAATTATTCATTACACAAATTCGTTGCCATCTTATTTGATTTAGAACATTTGTAAGAACAATTGCGTAAGCCATAAAGCGATTACTGACCTAACAAAAGTAAACGCGAAATTATCTGTAAAGCCACGCCTACGACTAAACGATGTCTTGTAGTATTTATCTTGCTTAGTGACACAGGTGTGTCCGTAACTTTATATAATGTATTCTGTCTGGGTTATCTTGACTCCGCCTGGTCCTCATTTATATATTTAATGCTTAACTTAAATTCATTATAATAATTCCCTGAAAATGTGTTTTTATTTTGGATTTATTTACTGGGCGATAGGAAAAAATTGTCCAATTTTGACGTCGGTGGTCGTTATCAAAGAACAACTACGCCGGCCATAATATTATAATTATTGCGCATAATTAATTCAATTTTCCCTATCACTCATAATCCGATGCGTCTTCCATAATCTTACTGCATCAAACTCTAGATTTATTTACTAATTAATAACCCACGAATTGCAATCCTTAATCCTTCGTAATATTTTTTATAACATATGGGCCACCTGATGGTAAGTGGTCACCAACGCCCATAGACTATGGCATTGTACAATTTTTTTAAATATCCCTTTTAGCCACCAACCTTGGGGATTAAGATTTTATGTCCCTTGTTCCTGTAAATACCCTGACTCACTCACCCTACAAACCGGAACACAACAATACAAAGTACTACTGTTTTGCGGTAGAATATCTGATGAGTTGGTTGTACCTACCCAGACGAGTTTGTACAAAGATAGTATATATAATATTTTAAATACGAAAGTGATTTTGTTAGTTCGTTATGCTTACTACTTAACCGATTATCATAAAACTTGCATCATTGTCAGAAGTACAGACAATGGCAACCTTCCTCATGGATATGTTTATGTAATAAGTATGTATTGAAATTTGAAAGTAATTTCTAAAATTTGTATTAACATTTCAATGATTACGTATCATGTTATATATTCTATCTTCCAAACTAAATCAAATCTATATAAATAAAATGATAGAGGTCTGCAGTTGTGCGCGCATCACGGAAAAACTACTGGATAGATTTTAATGAAATTTAGACTCTTAACAATTTTAAGACACTTGGCCCTTATAAAAAAAAATATTGCGATATCTTCATTTAGTAAAAAGTTATTAAAGTTTCAAGAAACAACGATTTGTATATGTACTGCGTCTGCGTTATGTATGTTTAAACAAAGTATATTTTTGCTTGCGATCTTTTGATGTTTTTTCCTTCGTACATAAGAAAACTTTGTTAATATTTCAACCAACGCGGACAAAGTCGCGGATATCAGCTAGTAGTCAATAAATCTAAATTAGAAATTTTAATTAAAATACGAACCGTCCTTGTATTTTGTTTTATACTGAAATGTCCAAAACTGGTACAATGTCAACGTGATCTGATCATGACCTATTCCCGGGCTTAAAACAGCTGGTAGGTAATGCACCGCGCATGCGCATATAGATGATGTCGTTTCTCTTTGAATGTCCTGTGAGAATTGTATTGCTTTGATTTGGAAGTTAAATTATTATAATATTATCATAAAACTAATGAACTTTTTATAACAACATTTTTTCTAGATATAGTTTTTCTATTATATTATTAAAAAGGCATTAAGTTATTTAAAATATTAAATTTCGGTATTTTATTAAGATATCTATCGAATCGGGTAAAATTTTCTCTTGAAACCTTAAGAAGATGTTGGACAAGAAAAACACAGTAAAGCCATTGAAAAGGAAATACAAAGTAATTAATTTTCAAACATTTCCTTTACATAAAACATCAAAGCATCTCTGGAATCAATAAGAGAGTGAGCCTATATTGTTCCCGATGTAGAATGTTCTGGAAACGGTACAAGGTCGCGCTGCGCGGGATCCGATGTGACCGCCAGGTCAAGATCACCTGATGACGTACGTATCTCGCATGCGTACTAAGCACGAGGTGAATGGAATTTATGAACGAATGGGAATCAACTTATACTGAATGAAATTCTGCAGTATATCTTTAACGATATAGATTTGTTTTAAGTTCGGGAGATTTGAGATATAATAATTTACGTTTTTTTTATACTAGTGTCCGCACGCGGTTTTTCCTGTGTGTGCGAGAGAGAGAGAGAGAGAGAGAAAGGGTGAGAGAGCTCTTACGTGCCCTATATATTCCTTTCCTTTTATACCCCTGACAATCCGTGTGTAATTTTCATGAGGATCAGTCGAGTAATTAAGACGTGATGAACGCGTAATAAACAAACTTATATAATATTTTTTATTATTAGTTACGATTCTCACACAGCTTCGAAGAAATAGCTTATTAGTAGTAGTCTGTAGATAAGAATACAGTTAGACAATAACTGTTATTAAAAATATACTTTCATACAAATTCCTATTTTTGAAATTCGAATGCAAAATATTCGTACTATTTTTATGTATCTGTGACAATTTAATAGTATATTTTTTATATTACCCGGGACAAAGTGACTCTACTCCACGTAATGGTAAGTGGTAGTAGAGTCCAAACGCGACGGCGGTTAGTAGAGTCTGGAAGAATGACCTGAATAACTTGAACAAGCAAAAATAAATTTAAAATAATTAAATTATTTATTATCCTAGTAACAGCCTGTAACTCTCCCACTGCTGGGCTAAGGCCTTTTCTTTTTGAAGAAGAAGTTTTGGAGCTTATTCCACCATGCTGCTCCTGCGGGCTAGCGGAATACACATGTGACAGAATTTCAGTGAATTTTGACACATATTATAAAATTGTAAAGGTGCTTTGGAATATAATATTATGAACTGTTATAAGCGAATGTTATACATAAGTAAAGTATATAACAAAGTATTGATATATAATAATAATTCACCTTATGTGGTTATATTTGTCCTGGGATACTGAAATTAAAAACAAATAAAGTATAAACAAACGAATGTAATGATGATTTACGAGTTCTTTTGTTGATTGCAGTTGAATATGTATTTGCTATTGGATTTTATATTGAAGTCAGTATAATGTATGTTTTGTATACTTATGCATTGGATATACTTATGCTTTGTAGGTTAATTATTATGATATCGATTACTGTTCGGATAAATAATCAAGGCTGGTGTTTGAATGAGAATGAATACGACACCAATTATGAGCTGAGGTATTAAAGTAATATATTATAGTAGTAAATAATATAACCTTTGATATTATTAAATTACATGGGTAACACAAACATATTTATATATAAAAAAAGAAACAAGATACATAAAGATCACAATAATCGCGTTGGATTAAGGTTTTTTTTTAATTTATAATATAGGACAGGTGATTCAATTAATTATTATTGAGAGTATTTATAAAAAAATGATTACTTTTTTTATTATTTGGATTGTAAAACATTTTTTTAACCTTCATAAGTCAACGACCCTTGGTAATATAACAAATTAACAAACAATGCTAACAAAAAAAACACACACACATTAAAAATAAATGAAAATACTTGCAAATGATATCGTTTAAAAAATGAAAATGGTTCGTGTAAAAATTCATTTGACATTCCTTATTCCGGAAATAAAAGATCCATTTGATATAATGTAAATGTACTTACATCGAAATACCATGAATAATTAATATACCATGTTATGTGGCAATGAATAGACCAGCACTCATGTCGAGAGAGAAGGGAAATTTATTTTATCGTAATCATTTATAAAAACTGTAATGTCTCACTGCTAGGCTAAGGCCTCCGCTCATGCAACATCGGTAACTGTGATAGATGGGTATAGTCTCGTTGTCTTGAAAATATCACAGTAGGAGGCTGCGCAGCGGGGGCGGGAGGTGAGTGCCTTCGCTGACCCGTCAAAGAAGACTGGGTAGAAGTAGCATTAAGTGACGCTGGGGATAGGGGGCTCTGTACTTTGAGAACTCTCATACAAATTAGATGCCCAGGGAGGCAGTCCAACCGGTAGAGCTTCACGTTAGTTTCGGCGTTGAAAATTTTCAGCCTGAATGAAAATGATTATAAACAATTCATCATACTTCTTCCGTTTTTCATTATTAAAAATAAAGTAAACGATGTGCTCATTATATTCAACGAAAGAAATTTCTGTATTCACAAAAAATATTGTCGACGCTATCAAGAAGTTATTAATCTAAAATTCGACGCACATTCAAATTGTTGTGTTGTAAATAATCCACGGATATTTCTTTTCCTGTTAACAATAACGATTCGTATACATTTAACTCCGGTTACGAATTCTTCTGAAAGAAATCAGGCTTTCTTCATTTAACAATGGAATATCGTTGACTGGATACAAGAATTGAAAAGAAGCTCTAAGTAGAGCTCCAATTTGCTTTTATATGTAACATTATACGTTATTTTGTTAAATGTACCTACTTAGTTCAATTTTTATATAATATTTAATAAAGTATTGTATATTGTAATAAAGTGTATTGTATATTGTATTTACAAAGATTACCTATTTGTTACAAATAATTGTAATGTTTGGTTAGTATGATAATACAAACTTAGCTGGTAGTTAAACTGTTTATGCTCTTTGGGAGAGTCATAGCGTTAACGAGGTTGCAACGTTTAATTATGTAACATTTCAAAATGAGACGCTCTTTTTTATAGGATAGGAAGGCGGACGAGCATATGGGCCACCTGATGGTAATTGATCACCAACGCTCTTAGACATTGACAGTGTAAGAAATGTTAACCATCGCTTTCATCGCCAATGCGTCACCAACCTTGGGAACTAAGAGTTATGTCCCTTATGCTTATTATTACACTGGCTCACTCACTATTCAAACCAGAACACAACAATACAACGTAATACTGTTTTGTGGTATAGCCGATCAGTGGGTGCCAGACCCAGGCGACCTTGCACAAAATCTCTACCACGTAGTAAGTTGTTCCTCGCGCAGTCATACTATATTTATGTTGTGCACGATGTTTTTAGAGTCCAATCAAAAGCGTGTAAAGATACAACTCGGGTAAGGTGTTCTTTCGTTTTAAGGTTTGAAGCTTAGTCCATCACGCTTTATCAATGAAGGTTAGTGGTTACACTAATTAGATTAGAAATTGGACATAATATTCAGGTTTCCTCACGATGTAGTGCCGAGCACTCGATGCATTATAAACATATTATGTTCATGTAAAATTCAGTGGTGTTGCCTGGGTTTGATCCCGTAATCATCAACTAAAGTTTACGTAGAAACCACTGAGCTATCTCGATCTTATTACACTGTGACCTCCACCACCTGGGAATATGTTGCTACGTCCAATTCCGATAACTCAATTGCGAGCCGACTGTCGCTTATTTCCGCACAAATCAGTCATTTAAAACATAGGCAGTGTCGTGTTAATGTTTAATGCTGAATATTATCTGTGTAAATCACTTACACAGATTATAAACATTGCTGAAACAAAAAAGTTAAAATAATTTATGTCAATAATTTTATCTGTGACATTTTTTATTCGTAATTAAAATTTACTAACACGACAAATAACATATTTAATGCTGAATATTATCCATGTAAATTAGTTACACAGATTATTAACATTCGCTTAATACTGAAATAAAAAAAAGTCACAGTAATTGATGTCAAATATTTCATCTGTGACATTTTATTCGTAATTAAAATTGGAATGCCTTCTTCATGTAAATTCAGCATTTATAGGAGACTATAATTTTATTTCCAAACCGTTAAACGACGTATATTTAAAAGAGGGAATTAATATCTTCTCTATTTCTATTTAATATTTAATTTAGCTGTAATTCCTTTTTTTAAAAAAAGAAATAATTATTTGAATATTCAGTTTTTTAATAAATCAACATAATTTATTAAAAAATTTAAATATATATAATCAGCTTACAATGATTTATATATATATTTTTAATATTAATTCAACCCATACTGCGTTACAAGGTTATATCTACTGTTTCTTTTTGTAGCGTCACATTTGTCGGGACCAACTCACAGATGTCAGGAAAGCATTTTCTCGGCGGACGTCTCTAATGTCATTAGTGTCTTTCCTTATTTTAAACTAACGAACTTCCCTAGCTTCGCAGTAGGTATATAGAGTCGTGACCGTTTTTTTCGAACTGTTAAGCAATTAAACTTTACATTATTCATATCTTTATTCATTTAACTCTGATCTACCTAGGGGGGGGGGCGTCCTTATCGCTCCACTGAACTATCCATTATGGTAGATAGACTTATAGTATCGTGGAGTTTTATTTACAATAGCTTGATATAAATTGTTAAATCTTAAGTTGTTTTTATATACATATTATGTAAATTTGAATAGATAAATGTATGTAAAAATAACTTAAGATCCATGTAGTGAAAAATACAATAGTTGCTGTCGTAAGTGTGACGTCACTTAGTGGTACTTTAATTGATATCATAGTTTCAAGTTTTATCAGAATAAAAACATTTCTTTCTAAATCTTAATCATTCTAATACAAATGAAGAAAGTTTATTATTTTATTAACGCAAAACCTGCTGATTAAATTTTATAATGAGAAAATACTTATTCAGGTCAAGGTAGTTCGGTAATCAAATTAAGAAGTAAAATTTGACGTCAAAATTCAATTTTTATATAAAATGGCGGACTCTCAGGCCACCTGACCAAAGGCATCGGCACTTTAAGAAATATTAACCATTACTTACATCAACCAATGCGCCAACCTTGGGAACCAAGATGTTATGTCCCTTGTGCCTGAACTGAATCACTTACCGTTCAAACAGGAACAAATCAAAAATGGAATAACGTATGAGTCAGATGTATCTGTACTAGGTAGGGTATTGCACAAAGTTCTACCATTTTAATGAAGGTGCAAAATTAAATATTTCATAAACATGACAAGGGTATTTAGTTTCATAGCTGAGATGAAATGGAGGCGCGCAAGTCTCGAGAGAAATATCGGTGTTGAGTGAAGGATATCAAAAGGATTTTGACTTTTCTAATTAACTCGTTAAGCTTAGTAAATTATACAATAGTTGATTTTTAATTATGTAGCAATAAAGCTGTTTACATTGAAAATGGATGAGTTGGCATTAAATATGTACGTTGTCGAAGTCGAGGTGACCATGTGATTTATTTGACTGTTGTTTGTAATTGATATGTAAGCTGGATAACTAACATATTTTCTTTTACCTTTAATAACTAAATCGTAACCACGTAGGATGGCAACAATGCTAGCAGCATATTCCCTTTCGTAGTACAATAAATAAATTGAATAAAGCATATGTTAATTAAATAAATGGTATTTTATAATATTAATATTTTTAAATAATATTTAGATGAATTAAGTTTTAGTTTCCCTTTATCATCAGATTATAAAACTTAAATCTGAGTATATGCTTGACTAAAATCTAATCTGATGCGTAGATGCAATCTAAAATAAAACACGCTTCCTTAAAATATTCTTATTATTTTCCTTACTCTCAAGCCCGGGGTTTATTGATCGAGAAACATGGACGGAAAGCTTTTCGCACCGTGGCTGTTTGCATCGGTAATGAAGAAGTAAAAGACGTCGTGCGAATAAATGGGATATCAATGATGTAGGGAGACCCTCTCGTCATTTGGCGGGAGCTGATATAATGGTAAAGGAGAATAAAGAATTATCTGTAGAGTATCGATAAATTTTCAACGATGCATAAAGCCTAGGTTATAGAAAATCACCGAATCTCGAATTATCATATTTTATATCTTGAAACTTGTAGAACGTTTCCAGAGAAGAGAACAGTAGTCCATACGTGAGAGACAGATTCGATTTGTATGATATAAGATACATAAAAAAAGATCCACTTCACCTTATTCAGTATGCCAAATAATTTGCTGGCCACTTTAGCTGATTGATTTTATAGACCTACTAAGTCAAGAAGTACAATTTTTTGAAATGAATTTTATTTTTCCAGCGATATTAAAATCATATTTTTGCTATTCAGTTTATTACACGTACTTCAAAATTCTTCGAGACCCCTACGGGGGTTCTGAGAATTTTATTAAAAAAGCATATTAATGTAATTTAATTACATAGTTTAATCCGTCTCAATTTAATTTCTCGAGAATGATGAATCGAATTTTGAAAAATGTCCTCTAGAAGTTTCATCCCTGTTACTTTTTTAGCTATTAGTGATGTTATCATTATCGTAGTTAAAACAGTAAGGATAGAACGATCTAGATGTTAGACAAAGACCGTGGATCAAATTGAGTGAGCTACTTAAGTTTAGAACTTAAGTTTTATGTGATTCATTTATGTTTATAATTCAATTACCTGTTCCTTTTTGAAGGAAATTGGAATGTGTCGGATAATTCTGCCATAACCAATACGTAAGAAGTCAGGTAGAATGAGTTTCAAGTTTTTTTTTATTAAGAGTAGATGAAACATGTGTTACATTTTTATTTATAGAAAAATTTACGATATTAGTTATTTGTGTTTTTAAATTAAACAAATAATAATTTTAATATTTGTATTTGATAAATTTATTTGTAAAACTTAAATTATTTAGATTTATATGAAAACAAGTAGTTAATTTAATTTGAAATGAATCTGAAAGTAACAAGAATATAAAGGTCTATTAACTTGACAAGGATTTGATCAAGGATTTGATTAAAACTCGTATCAGTGTCGGTCACCTCGTCTCGTCAATCTCTTGAGGATTTAATGTTATACTTTGACAAATCATTTAATTACAAATATCCCAACTCTTAGATTAACATTATTATATATTTATATCTAGAGAAATGTATCAATTAATGAATATAAAGCGGATTTTAATAAAACAATATAATAAGGCACATTATTCTGTTTCACTTTGTGGTAAGATTTTTGTGCAAGCCAGTTCTGATAGGTACCACCTACTTACCACATATTATACCGTCCAATTACAATACTTAATATTATTGTGATCTGCTTTGATGATTGTGAGAGGCAGTGTCATTCCAGGAACATTTTAGTTTCCAAGGTTGGTGGCACATTGGTTAGATAAAATGTCTATGGACAGCGGGTTCACTTACCATCAGATAGTCCAGTTGTTAGTCTACGTAACTATCATTAAATAAAAAATAAATCTGATTATATACACGATAAAAATTGGCGTTTGTTGTAATTGGCGAAGAGATTTCAAACACAACTGATTTACGCGCTTTCCGAGGCACTGAAGTCAACCATGTCAAATATCAAATTTCGATCTGCTATAGAGAATTTCTTGACAAAAAACTTAATACTTTTTATAGACCTGGGATTTGAATCCAGGACCTCTAAGATTTGCGGCCTTATAAGTTAGATTTTAGACCAACAAGGCAGTGTAACGCAATACTTGCATTACAAACAGTTGTCCAGGAGCATGCTGTTATTGTTAGTCATGTTATCTTAAAATTACGAATGCTGGATAGTCCAAATTAATTCGTAGAAGTACATTTGCATGTTACAATTTTGCTCGCTACGAAACTTTACCACAGTATATATGTGTATATACTTCGAGTTACTATGTGTTCTTGTCGGTGCGGTGAGAAAGTTTGTAAAATGATTACATTAGCAGATTGATAAAAATATATAAATATATTAATTTGGTGTATTAAGAACAAAGTATTGCAGTGGTAGAGCTTTGTGCAAACCTATCAGTAGAGACAATCCACTCATCGCATCTTCTACCACAAAAAAGCAATAATTGGAATTGTTGTGTTCCGGTATGAAGGGTGAGTGGGGCCAGTGTAATTACAAGCACAAGGGACGTAACATATTAAATCCCAAGGTTGGTGGCGCATTGGCGATATATAAAATGTATAATATTTCTTGCAGTGCTGCTGTCTTTGGTTATTAATAACCAGTTACCATCTGGCGGCCCATTTACCCGTTAACCTATCTGTATTTTAAAAATGATTGTACGCGTTAAATTAAAACCTTGGAGCTAACCTTAACTTAATGAAAAACAATTGATCATTAATAAGAATAAGTTACATCCTAATGTACATAAACAAATAATATGTTTAGAATCGAATCCATAATCTCTCCCCCCTTTTTTGACATCGGTTAATAAAAGAGCAGAAATTCAATTCATATTCATAAAACAATTCTAAGTAACTTACTGACTAAATTACTTAGAATCCCAACAGGTTAAGTTAAAGAAATGAATTAAGTAATGACCTTAATTTTCTACAGGAAAACAAAATTAACTTTCTTACGTGGTTAATGTAGACGTCTTATCCTTTGTCATTTTACAAGGTTACAATAATTAACTTTGACCGGATAGAAGCTGAGTTTATCTGCGCGCGCATTGCCCCAGACCCGGTTGTCAGGTTGACCATGACACGAAACTAGGTCAGGACGTGATCAGCTGTTGGTTCCTTATCTAACGCAAGAATATTGGGATATGAAAGAGTGAGAAAGATATCCGGAATTTATATATTTGTAATATAGATCTTGAAAAACGGATGATTTGTTATATTCTGCTTATGTCTTAATACATTAACTTCTTATTTTACACCAATTATTATGATTACCAAGGAGATTTTGGGCTTCAACCTAATAATAGCGATTCATAGAGGTAAGCCTATCGTAGGCAGGCTGGTCGAGTACCATCAAGACTAGCCTTGGAATCCAGATTAGTTACAAGAGACAACTGACACACACAAACACATACACACACACACACACATACACACAATATATAAGACGTGTTTGATATGTGTGATATTTGAAAATAAAAACATACAGGAATATCACATTAGCAAACTCGATGAAATAATAGAAATATATTTTAATAGCACGGATAATGTTAAGAAAACAAAATAAAATAAAAAATTCACCATAATATATACAGTTGTAACTTCGGTTAACTTATAAAATCACGTCATACATTTCAAACTGCGAACTTCTTTATTGTACAGCAAGAGAGTTACACATGAAGTTATATACGTTGTTTATTAATTTTTTTATACAAAAATTCATATTTCAAATGTGCATGTACATATGTACGTGTACATTTTGTTATCTTTTTCAATTATGTATCTAATAAAGCGTTTATTGGATATTCCCTACGCTATGTTGACGTACAACATACAAAAATACTGAGTGTCATGAATATTCGTATGATTTATGAAATAAACTTATTTCAGAATTTATTATTGATTATGTTTTTATAATTGTGTTGTTGTTTAATAAAACTTTATATTTACATAACTTCGTTATATACATATATATAAATTATTAATAAGCAATAGTGATTTTTTTCATCAATGTTCTAGTTAAAAAAAAAAAAACATGTCAAACTAATACCGCATTCTATCTACTATACTCGTATTGCTGTTGGAAATCCTATTGGAAAAGCTAGTGAGACAGTGTAATTGAGTGAACAAGCTTACAATTTAGACATATTGTTGTTTCCTCGACGGTATAAGAAATTGTCTAAGCCTCTTACAATGTATTTGGGATAGGTAACGTACGAATAGCCCTAAATATTAATTAATTCGTAATCCAATATGTCCTAGTACTTACAACACGTGACTCTTAACCGAAGACTAAATGTTCAAAACCATGCACTAAATATCGCCACATGTTCATCCACTGACCCACATGGAAGTAGCGTAGTGGGTTAACGCATGCTTTTTTTAAAAAGTGTAGCAATGGGACGTTAGCTGTCCAATATATTGTTATTTCGTTTGACAGTGAAGTTGTATTATTTCTAGCGCTAAAATCCATTTAATATTAATGAAAGCCTTGAACTTATGATGGCCACACTGGGTTCTAAGCGATGATTACGTTTTTAGATCTAGCTAAGTAACAAATTTTCAAGTGCTTAGGAAAATATCAACTCTTGGTAAGGAAACATGCCATCTTATTAAAATCTGCCAAATATGAACCAACCCGAAATTAAGCAGAATGGTGGAATTATCTTCAATTCTAAACCCAGTAGACATTTTCAGAGTCTTACTTTATTTTACTTTATTTGGGTAGCTATATTTACCTGTTTGATTGAATACCTCTAAAAGCTAATGACTTATTGAGCTGACCGTGACCTTAAAATGGGTCAAAAACAAGGGGTCAGACTGAGATCTTGACCTGATGAATAATGTTCATAACATAGGGTGGCACAATTGAATTTTATATGTACAAGCAATAATGATTGTCTAGAAATACTTGATTAATTTGTCAATAATTTATTGTTAACTAACTCGAATTAATTGTGTGACAAACATCATTAAACAGCTGTTTTTATAAAGACCTTGACTGACAACTACAAAAGCCGAAAAACAGAAGTAAAAGGACATTAAGGAATGATTTTTTTGAGAAATAATAAAGAAAGTGTTGATTTATTTGAAAGTAAAAGAATGGTTCTTACTTTTATAATAATAGTAGCAGATAGTGGTTCGGATAACATTCGCAATTCGCATGTCACTAATGACAGAACACAGGGGAAAAGTAAAAGTCCAGAAAGAACCGTGACAGAGAAGGCGCGAAATTCAAATTATGATTTTAACACAAAGTAAAAAGAAAGGCTACTACTGAATTACGTTATATGCTCCAAAACTACGGCGAGGAAAAAAAATACTCCAAGCCGACTAAAATACCGACCAAAATGTTCCTTTACGGTTCCAAAAACAAACACATACATACCTATATATAGTAATATAACGTCTACGTGTGCTAATAACGTTACTATGTTATCTGATTTCAATTAATTTGCATCATAGACTCAAACAATTACGTCTGTACGTATGTAAACGTTTGGAACGTATTACACGAGTAGGTATAATATACATACAGTTCCTAGAATACACCATATACCTAGAAATAATCAGCAAGCTTATTATGATAATTAAATTTTAATGAAGCTTGTTGTACGAGATATTTAATCAGTTCAATGCCGTTCATCAAAATAATATTTTAATATTTGAACTAATTAGTGATACATATGTGGCAGAATTTACTTTTTACTTTGTGGCTGGGCTTTGTGTAATCCCGGTAGTAGGTACCACCCACTCATCATTCTACCACTAAACTTAATACTTAGTATTGTTGCGGTTTGAAGGGTGATTGAGCCAGTGTCACTACAGGTTTAGGGACATCTTAGTTCTCACGATTGGTGGGCCACCAATTGGTTACTATTGCCAATGTTTATGAGGGGAAGTGACTTACCATCAGGTAGCCCATTTGGATGTTTCCTCACGATATTTTTGTCTACGAACAAGATAATTATCACAAATAAAGTATATGAAAATTCAGTGATGTTTGCCTGGGCTTGAACCTTCTTTTAAACACTAACATCTCGATTCGAAGAAAAAGTATCCACGATGTCTCACTGCTAGGCAATGTTTTTCTCATTTGTAAAGCGAACACAAATTAAAAGTATCAATTAGTAATATTAGTAGCTTATTTATTGCGATGATATCAAAATATTCTCATTTTTATTTTTAAATTAAACTTGAAAATCAAGCTTCAATAATAAAGATTTAGTTATCTTTGAAATTAAATCAATTTAATTATATTCAAATTTTCTTACAACCGATCTTTAAGAAGAATATTTTTCGAAATTCCAAACTAGCTTCAAAATCCGTCCATTGGAGCTACGCCCGTCTTATGCGTCGGGGCCCGGGGGTTAAAATATAGGTTTTTACATTTTCTATTTCAACTAGTTCAGGTATTACTAGTAATTTAATTTGTCTCGACACTGTGTAATTACGGATATACATAGTTGCAACTTGAAGTGTGTTACATTTATGTTTTTTTTAAATATCCTTACCGGTAGCCATTTTTAAATATAATAATCATTATATAATTGTGGAAATGTACGAATAACGCGAAAGTCACCGAGGAATACGAGCGTTATATTAGAAAGTGATAAGAGGCATTGATTATAATAGGTTTGTGGTGCATTGGCGCTGTAAGCGATGGTTAACGTATCTTATAATGCCAATGTCTATGAGCGTTGGTGACCACTTAGCATCAGGTGACCCATATGCTTGTCCGCCTACATATACAATAAAAAATAAATAATTACAAGAACATGACATTCACGCTAGTCACGTCAATTGTCTAAATTGAAAATGGGTAATCCTGCCAAGCGCTGCTACCTGTACATGTAATCATTTTATATGTTAAATTATTGGCTTGGTTTTCTTGCCTTGTCCTAGATTGACTATGAATAAATAACTAAATTGATGTAATTTTTTTTTGTTACCGGAAAATCAGCAAACAGCAGTGTACTTCATAAAAATAAATAAGGATGTACATACTATATTTAGGTTACATCGTTAAATTTTTGCTTTTAATTATAATTGAAACATGTAAAATACAATGTAGGCCATTACAAACAGTCAGTCCTCCAACTCCACAGTCTAAATAAATAAATATTTATTAAAGGAATTTTTTATGCAATTTATTACATCTAATTACCTCTTTAATCTTAAAAAAAGTGGAAGATAACTATAAGGTACATTCGGGTATATTTCATTTATTTTGTTGTTGGTTATTTTTGCGTTAAGATCTGATTGCGTAAATTTGCAAGGTTGTACCATCTTTGTTCGGATTTAAGTGAAGGACGGTAAGTGAGTTACAGGTATAACAGTAAGTAAGGGATGGTTATTATTTAAAGAGCTGATGTCAATGGACGATAGATATCCCATACTATAACGTGACCTTAGTGTGTAATTATATTTTACAAACATGCATAATGTAACATAAACATAGTTCACGTAACAACAACAATGAAATTTTACTTGGTGGTAGAGCTATGTGCAAGCTCGTCTGGGTAGGTACCACCCACTCATCAGATATTCTGCCGCAAAACAGCAGTACTTTGTATTGCTGTGTTCCGGTTTGAAGGGTGAGTGAGCCAGTGTAATTACAGGCACAAGGGACATAACATCTTAGTTCCCAAGGTTGGTGGCGCATTGGCGATGTAAGCGATGGTTAACATTTCTTACAATGCCAATGTCTATGGGTGTTGGTGACCACTTACCGTCAGGTGGCCCATATGCTCGTCCGCCTTCCTATACAATAAAAAAAAAAATCATCCATTTTGTAATATAATATGAAATTTATCATAAAATTTCATCCTTTATAGAGAATTCGACAGATTTTTCATATTGACATTGATGAATGTCGGAGCGATGTTTCGACTCAGTGGGCCGATGGTCAATCGAATCGCTGCGGCTTAAAATGAAATACACTTTTGCGTCAAACATTTTTATTTTTTTGACTACAAAGTATTCGCTTATAAACTGGATTTTTTTAAATTGGATTAACTTAATTATTTATTAAACGAAAGAATTAAAACACAATATATCTTAACCGAGTACATAGTATTCATCAGAAGGTAAACTTTCTTGTAATTTTTTTTTACAGTATTATTCACTTTTCATTGTTTCAATTTGTCTATGATTCAACTTTTCTAAAGTATTCACGTACAGACACACATTAATTGTTTTAAATTACTGTTCTATATATTATATATATATTGTATCTTCGTTAATTTAGAATTACGCGTTTAGGTAAGATCGCTTAAATAAAACTTACCTTAATATGAAAAATTATCTTAATCTAAACAAAATCGCTAGTCGCTCAATAAATAAGGCGTATCGTTAAGGAGATTTATATTATGCCTTTACAATTCAAAGATACCACAAATAACAGATTGCGGAGTATAATGTGATAATGCTCGGATGATTACAATTTATTGAGCTACGAACTTGGAGTTAAGGGAAATTTGCTTTATGAATAAATTATTATAGTAAAGAATTATTTTGGAAATGTAAATATCGGTTCTACAAATATGGTGAATGTTACAGACTCATAAGTAAATTGAAATACTCTTGCTTATCTATCTCTCTATTTCGAAAATGAAATCAATGATGACAGATGAAGATAAATAATTGTTTAACTAAACCATCAGCTAAACGAAGTTTATTGTTAAGGCCGTTGAGGTAAAATCTCCATTTAATAATATTAATATATACGATATAAATCTGCAGGAGAAATATAACAAAAAACAGTTTTCTTTAAAACATAAACAATGTATTAGAACAATTTTTTATTGACTATAATTTTAAAATTACACATGGAAAGGGCTATTCAATGCAAGTAATACTTTAGTTTTAAAGTAAATTCTAACAAATTAATCATTTGTAGGTCGCGTTAAACAGACCATAGCACGCATAGCAGCATCCTCATTCCTCTCGTATCGAGATTAGTTTTCCAGAAAACAAATCACTAAAGTTGACGAAGCCATTTAGTGACGCACTAAACATCACGGAACTGATGATATAATTATATTTATATAAATGGACTATTTATATAAATTGGACTACAGTGGTCCAAATATTTTTGTAAAAAAATTAATATTTGATATCAGACATAATACCTATAATAACATTACACCCACAGCAGTGCTCATACCCATTAACCTAATACGGACAGTATTGGTTTAAGCATTCAAAATATACTTATTTTATATAGCACTAGCTGATACCCGCCACTTCGTCCGCGTTGCTTAATATATTAACAAAGTTTTCCTAGTACGAAGGAAAAAGCATCAAAAGGATCGCAAGCAAAAATATACTTTGTTTAAACATACATCACTGAACACGCAGTGCATATACAAATCGTTGTATCTTGAAATTTAAACAACTTTTTATTAAATGAAGATATTGCAATATTTTTTTTTATAAGCAGACTTGGCCCTAAAAAATAAAATTTAGAAAATATCATTGAAATCTATCCAGTAGTTTTTCTGTGATGCGCGCATTGCAGACCTCTATCATTTTATTTATATAGATTAAAAACAATAACAGTTACTTTACTAATATAACAGTGAGCGCTTGTACTCATTTTGTATAATTTATGAGTAATACTCATAATTATTATATATATTCAGGACTTCAATAACTATATACAAATCAACATTAAAAGTGCGTGGATGGTGCCAAAAATTAGTAGCGATTCAATCTTAAATCTGGGTCAAAAATTAACAAGCCATTCGGTCATTAGTAAATTCAATATTCATAGATAATATAAAATAATGTGTAATAATATTATACGGAATATTGTGCTGGTAAGTAAAGTATTACTCGCAATACTTTCGTTTATATACAATATATTTCGCACCATTATCTTTTCTCCTTTCCCTCTTTCTTCATAATGTTATATATGAAATATTTGTATGATCTGCTCAGCTGAGGTGTAATTAAAAAACTATAAAAGTAAGACACATTTCAAACGGTTAAATCTATATGAAGATAAATGCTTCTATTTGTCCCGTATGCTGTCTATTACCATTCATCCGATTGAGTTGATACTTTGTACAATCATTGGGGACGCTTGCGTGAAGTTTTCTAGTATCATCAACGTACAATAGAGCCCGAGTCGTTAAGAGGTCGTCAAAGAGGCATTGAAACTGCCAGGCAATAGCCAGTTATAAATGAAAACCAGCGTCGTTCTAGGTAGTCTCATAATGTGTTAAATAAAAATAAAAAGATAATATGATGATAAAAATATTATAATATATTTTTTTTAAGGATTATAGTGGTGTTTTTAATAAATATACTTTGAGGTAATTGAACTGCTTAGCCTGCACACATATGTTAAATATATATCGTAATTCATTGCTAATAAAAACGAGACTTGAAATCAAAGAAGTAAAAGGTAAGTACATTATTTGCAACTAGCAAACTTATTATGTCTTTCTTCTCTCTCTTTCTCTTTAAGTTATTTTATAGGTAAAATGAGGCTAAGCTGGATAAAACCCTGTCACTACCTTAATAAAAAATTAAAGAAAATGGCAAGTTATTGGTTTTTATTGATTACATTTTAGTTTTTTGCACTTTTTTGTATAAAAACTTTATCTATGATAAATTTCACACTCACCTGAGCACGCGGTATGCTTAGAACAAAGTATTGTCTTATATAGATAATGACAGAAAATGTTTTGATTTTTCTTTACTTTTTGAAATTAAAAGTAGACTCGCTTGTCCGAAGAAGCAACAATATGAATTGGACAATGGTACGACAAAAAAAATATCAAAAGAATAAAATGAAAATGGACACGATCCAAAAGTAGTAAGGTTGATACCTTTGAAAGATTAAAGAACGTTGGAGAAAATGCAAGGAATGCGTATAATTGTGATGTCGCTACAGAGGAAACGAGTTCGGCTTGAAATCAGAAAAATTGACAATTTTACGGAGCCCGAAAACAAATACATTTATGGCCTGAAGTTTTGTTGTACTGAAGAATTACAAAATAATATTGAGTTTATTATTTTGAAGTTCTTCTGTAGCATCAGGATAACAGGAATCAGCATTATCCGAAAGTGACAACATTGGACTTTGAACAAGACGTATTTTAATTTTAAAAAGAAGAAATTATTGAAGACTTCCAAATACAGAAAAAAGTGATTTTAATGGGTACCATTATGTACCACTATGAAAATATAAACATACATGTGTGCCACGGATTAAGAAGAAAATTAGAGTATTTGCATTGGGGTAGCTATTTTTGAAGTAATTGACCGATTGATTTTTAGTAACAAAAGAAGTTAATGGAGTCAAGAAGTAGGGTTTGGTATTTCGGGCGAAGAAAAAAGTTATAGTTAGGTTAGGTCCATAAAGACGAAAAAATAGATCAGGTGAGCCTCCTGCTCGCTTGCCCCCTCTTTATATATAAAAAAAGATGAATATTTTAAAAGATAATAAATATAAATGTATTATAAGAAGGATTTCTGTCTGAGATGTTCTATTCGAGAACATGTGTTAAAAGCTTATGTTATCACGAACTATATTATATTGAAATTATGATTAAAATAATTGACTGGAATATTATTATATTTACTAATTGAAGCTATATACAATTTGTGTGTAAAAAAGGTTACTAATAAAATTAATATTTAATGCTTTCTCAAGAAGTTAAACTTTAATTTTAATTATACATATATAACACAAAGAAAGGTATATACTTCATTTTACTTTTGAAATGACTTCGTACTTTTTATTTTAAATATTGCGACTTTTTTTGCCGATATGAAATTTATCGTGTGGTATTCTCGTAAATGTACAAAACAATCCTTTGTTCTCCCTTCATCACAGTTTTAGGGCGACACATTTTTTTTTACCCGTTTCCGAGTTAGATGGCGATGTTCAACCGTTTTCACAAATTAAACCAGTTCCAACCGGTCCATATTTTTATTTTTATGCCGTAGTAAACGTTTTAGAAATAAATGTTTATTATTCAGTGAATGTTATGCGTTTTAAGGTTAATCAACATTTATAGAAGCCGATTTTGTTTTCATTTTTAAATATTTTCTGATTTGAGTAGTTTTTATTTTTTGGTTTTTAATCTAGTTTTTTATTACTATTTTACTGATGTTGATTGCCGAAGAAGTTGTGCTATTACAACAATTATTATTATTATTATTTTTTATTGTATAGGAAGGCGGACGAGCATATGGGCCACGTGATGGTAAGTGGTCACCAACGCCCATAGACAATGGCATTGTAAGAAATGTTAACCATCGCTTACATCGCCAATGCGCCACCAACCTTGGGAAGTAAGATGTTATGTCCCTTGTGCCCGTAATTACACTGGCTCACTCACCCTTCAAACCGGAACACAGCAATACAAAGTACTGCTGTTTTGCGGCAGAATATCTGATGAGTGGGTGGTACCTACCCAGACGAGCTTACACAAAGCTCTACCACCAAGTAAAATATTTACATACGTCTTACTTTATTCAAAAAGCCTTTATCAATATTGACGTATATTAAATAGAAAATGCTTACAACTTCGCATTATTAAACGTGCTTTTATTTATTGCTTGAAATTGACAGTTAAATTATCTTGCGTGGTAAGTATTAATATTCTAAGTGATTCAGGTGCAAAACTAGAAAGATATTTAAATATTTTCTTAAAATGCAAGTCTTTTATCGTGCAAATACAAATAAAATGGAATAATAATCTACTTACTCATGTTACTGTATTGACATTTTGTAAGTGGTCTTTCCCTAGTAATATATAGGAAATATTTTATATATACGTAGAGGTAGGGGGGCGCGGGCAGACCGATATTAGGTAATCTGTGTCCTTTTCTGAAACCTCGACAACACTTATGCAAAAATTTACAATGATCGTTTTAGTATTTAAGAAGTGACAGCGTCTCTCATTTTCGAATTTATGATATTAGTTTGTATGCCAGAAATCTTCACGCAAGTGTCATACAATTAAAAAATCGAAAATATATGAACTTTAGTTATAAAAGTAAAGCTATTTATTGATTAATAAGAGGGTTCCAATATTAAAACATTTACGAGTAGAAGTGTACTGTTAAAATAGTCAACGAAAATTGTAAAAATTTAAAACCAACAAAAAAAATACTCGAAAATAAAATAAATAAATGTAAATAAAATAGAACCTACACGAAATCCGTTGATATACTTATGTGTACATAAACTGTTGAAGTACATCTTGCATTACCGTAAGTTAAAACAATTTTGTCCGTGTAATATGTAAGCTAGGTAAGCTTAAAGAAGTATTTTGTTCTTATTAGAACAAAATACTTCTTTAAGCTTACAATATTTTGTGTAAAAACGCA
Organism: Nymphalis c-album; assembly: GCA_963151315.1. NCBI lineage: Eukaryota > Metazoa > Arthropoda > Insecta > Lepidoptera > Nymphalidae > Nymphalis > Nymphalis c-album. The sequence continues at coordinate 6,646,635 of OY720607.1, read as the reverse complement.
GTAAAACTATCCTTGTATCAATATTTTCAATTATTTACTCATACAACACACAGTGATGCATCGCTGGCACGTGTAGCGGTGTACTTTATTTTCCACTTAGGCCATTTATCTCCGTCTTCTTGCACTTGGTCTATCTAGTTTATGCGGCGGTAATTTGTCAAATATTGTATTTCATGCTTAAGAGAATGGCGTGAAAAGCGGTAAGGTCATGTTTCATATCGCAGAAGATTTAAAGTTTTTACAACACATTGTTCTTACACTTTCATATTATCATCGAAGACGAATTCGCCAAGTATTTTTATTTATTTATGCTTGGTGGTAGAGCTTTGTGCAGGCTCATTTGGGTATTTACCACCCACTCATCAGATATTCTACCTCCGCAAAATAACAGTACTCGGTACTGTTGTGTTCCGGATTGTAGGGTGAGTGAGCCAGTGTAATTACAGGCACAAGAGACATAACATCATAGTTCCCAACGTTGGTGGCGCATTGGAGATGTAAGCGATGGTTAACATATCTTACAATGCCATTGTCTATGGGCGTTGGTGACCACTTACCATCACGTGGTCCATATGCTCGTCCGCCTTCCTAAGAAATAAATAAAAAAATATATATTTAGCAAATAATTATTCAATTATAGATTTACAAAATACTAATTTTAAAGTCACAATTCCAGGTCACATCATAAATATCGTTGTCAAAGCAATATAGATGTAGTATTACATTTAAACCCTTTCATCTAGGTATGCCATACAACATACATATATGATTTTTAATATTACTTATAATAACAGATTATAACATTAACAATAATTTTATATAACTAATATACAAATGAATTTTAAAATTTCTTTCTGAGAATAAAGCAATAAAATAATACCTATTATAATTAACGAGTGCAATAATACAATTACATTTATCACATTAATAACATTTAACAAATAATATTGAGACTTGGTTATCTATATTGTGGCTGATCTAGATATCTATCCAGATCTGCTAATTCTGGTTGGTCTAGAAGCTAGTTTGTACGTTAGTGGTTCCTGAGTTCCAATCGCAAGTCCGGTCTTCAAGGTCATTTTCAAACGTTTTCTTGATTACTTAATAAATCTGTCTTAACAATGGATGCGGATAGCAACTTTAATATTTGGATATTGTTTTGAGTGACGAGTGGTTTCAATGGTAGTTTTATGTGTAAAATTTTTATATGATGACAAATAGAAGTAAAAATAGCATTAAAAACGACAGAAATCGATAGAGCAAGTGTTATGAGTCATACATTTATTGCGGGTCACCAGTTATGGAAGTCGATCAGAATTCTCTATGGAAAAAAATCAGGAAATGATTTAGAGATTCGATCTCTATATTTTTCTTATTTATACTCTTAACGCGTTTTCTTGTTGATGGTTATGGAGACAAAAAATGGTTTACTTTTAAATTGCTAGTAAATTAATTATATTTTAAAATAATAATTCATGTCTGTCACTAAGATTTTTTCTAGCACCTGTCGTTTTATTTTATTACTATAGTAAGCCTTGTACACTTTTAATATATATAAAAATAAAGCAAAAATCCACACTCTCTATCGCTCTCTCTCTCACACACACACACACACACACACACACACACACACACACACAGCGAACACACGCACGTATGTGATTTTCTCGCATTAATATAAAATAAGAATGTTCTTTTAATCTTATGTGGCCTTATATATTTAGTCATTGGTAATAACTGTACAACCATTGTAAAAAAAAACGCTGTTATGATAAATATCGGTTTCTTAAGTCAGTCGCTGCGACGCTGTTGAGACTGCGGATTTTTGACAGTGCTTTGATTTAATTATCATATTGTACAGTTAAAAGAACTGTAAAATATTTTTTACTGTTATATATGCAGCGCAATTTTAACACAACACTACTGCTACCGGTCGTTACAAATAGAAAAAGAAAAGAAATTAGATTATGATCCGAAAACGGCGAGTACAGGAAGCACGGTTGAAATCTAAAATGTTGCTGGCTTTAGGCGCGCTCTTAATAAGCTTATAACGAAGTTGAAATATCAAAGGCTGGGATAGCGAGTAATTTAAAAGGAAAACTTAAAACGTCAAAATATAAAGAACCTATTTTTATTACAAATATAAATGCATAAACGCACTTCGTAAACAGACGTTATTTATTTGATAACGAGAAGCGTCAAATTGTTGAGAAAATCGCTCCCAAATATTGTATTAGGGAACTTTGCAAGTTTTCTAATGTTATTGCACTGACCTCTGCACTTGATTTGGACCTGGTTGTGGCGAATTAAATATAAATATTTTCATTCCGCAGCAACTACGTGCCCTGCTTATATAGTTACATAAACAGTAGTTTCGAATAGATGAGGACATCGACAGTTAATGTGGCAGTGGATATGATTCGTGGTGGATTTGGTTTTACTGTAAAAAAATTAATGAGTTGTCATTAACAATTTACATTCAGTAAATCAAAGAGTATCGATATTATAGTAGTGTATATATATGTGTAGTGTATAAGGACGTCTAATAACAGACGAGGAAAGGTCTGACTTGCATTTGCTTTGACATCTAGAACTAGTATTATGAAGTTTGTATGAAGTTTATAAGATCTTGCGTAACATATTCCTAAAGATGAGATATCGATGGCGCAATTTATAATTCAAAGACAATAAATGTCGTGCAAAATTACCTGAACATAATTATATAATAATAATATAACATTAGTGGTAGGGCCTTGTACAAGCTCGTCTGGGTAAGTACCGACCACTCATCAGATATTCTACCGCAAAACAACAGTACTTTGTATTGTTGTGTTCTGGTTTGAGTGAGCCAGTATAATTACAGGCACTAGGGACATAACATCTTACTTCCCAAGGTTGGTGGCGCATTGGTGATGTAAGCGATGGTTAACATTTCCTCCACTGTCAGTTGGCGACCAATTCCATATGCTCCATGGTCCATTCCATAAAGTTAATAGTATTACATTATGTAAAAAAGAACGTCCTTGCTATTATACAGGAAAGTACTGAAAATGCAGTCATAATAGTCGCATTATCATAATTCGTGTTTATGGCTCGTGTGTGCATATTTCATTGGAGTTTCGGGATTTTAGCAACTTTTTTATTCAAAAGATGAAAACAAAAGTAACATATTCTGTTCGCATATTTTCGTATCTCTGACTGAAATTGCCCGAGGCATTTGTAACTCTCTGCTATTCCTTTACTTCTCTTTCTGTCATCTATGATTTGAGTGTCAAAAGAAAAGGACAGAGCATATAGCCGTTATACAATATTCTAACAAAGGGAACAACATATTATAATAACAGTATTAATTAAAATAATTATTTTAAAATTAAAATAATTATTTTAAAATCTATTATTTTAATTGGAATACTTGTTTTGCGATATTGGTTCCATACACAAATTTCTTCCTCATTTTTCTTAAATTAAAAAATAACATATGACTTAATGAAATAATGACAAAACTCAATACTACTGTACCATCCAGTAACTATCTTATGATTTTGAATTTCATCAGACAGACAGATTTCCTTTTAATATTAACCTGTATTAAGTTTTCTTCGAGAATTTCTAAGAACTATGTTATTAATCGACTTATTCGCATTTAAATTTGAAGAAAAAACTGAGATCTTCGCTAAAGATCCATCGTATTCACTGATCACCAGATACCTGAGATAGCTCATTAATAATAAATTAAGTCTTTATTAATTTTCTAATCCATCGACCATTCCGCTCGAATAAACTACGTCGGTAATTCAATAAGCGTTTAGGTTTTTGATAAAAATTTGAACAAAAGTATACCCATTTATTAAAATAATAGACTTTATTATTTTGCAAGTCTGGCACATTTTGTTAATAAATTATATTTAAGTGAATAAATTTGTTAAACTATGGTATGCCGTCCCTAGTACAACACTTCATTGATTTTCTAAAGGTGGATTTACAGCAAAATATAAAATAAAAATGTTATCCCTTGCAAGCGAAGCATCTATGTTTAGAAATATTCATATATGAACGTCACTGTACAGTACATTATTTTGAACGATTTTAATTTCCATACTTTTATGATAATTTCTAATAATGCACAGATATTAGAAAAATAGTCAAATATGCAACTAGAACATAAATAGATACCTTACTTGTCTGTTTCTTCATAAATGTGTCCGATTATAGTGTTTCAATGTTGAATTTATAGATTTATCAAAGTGTGAGCCAAGAATGTATTTACAATACAAGTACACTCCTATTCACTTATAAAAATTATTAATTAATGAATCCATATTAAATTAAAAAAAATCTATTCAAAAGAAAAATCAAAATAAACGCCTAGAACGACACAAAGATAATAAAAAAAAAAACAACAATAAATTCAAGCATAAAACTTCAATGTCGATGAGATTGTCGTGTACATACTTCGCACACTAAACATCTAACACAAGCTTCTGGTTAGAAATAAATAAGAACGCAAATCAGAGTTTTGCAAAATTCACTACCTAAGAGGGTGAAATAGGGGTTGAAAGTTTATATGGAGAGTTCGTCATATTCCATCTAAGAATCATGAAGTTTTATATACATGCTTCTGTTTAGAAATAAATACGTATTTCTGGGTTTTTTTTTAAACTGCAAGAGTGAAATAAGGGTTGAAAGTTTGTATTGAAGGTCCGTCATTTTTGATGTAAGATGCATGAAATTTAATTTTAAAGTTCTGTGCAAAAATAAATGCATACCTATTTTGTCATTTTTGAAAATTTAACCCCAAACGAGAAATGGGTCGGAAACTTTAGTAAAAAGTAGTAAGTAGTTTGTTTTTACAGCAAAATAGACCATAATTAACTTATTTATTATTTCTTATCTTATCGCGGGCAAAGCCGTAGGTGAACCGCTAGTATATCAAAAGATTAAATGTGGTCGCAGCCTAAAAACACAATGTCGATTGATTAGGAACCGACCTAATTACGTCGTTATGTCTCTCTTTACTTGATTCTTTAACAAATAGTCGTAAAAGTACGCCTGAATAAGAGAATCTGTTGCTACGAGAGCAACTTCTAATTACATTGGAAAATTTTAGGAACATTTCTTTTTCTTTATTTCTTTTCGAAAAAGAGATCGTCATGTTTTCAGGGTTCATTTATGTATGTTTGTATGAATGTATGTGCCACACACACATGTGTGTGAGTTTGTATGTGTGTGGTATCGTATGAATAGTTATAAGTAAAATAGTTTGGATGCGGATTTGTTGAAGTTGTCTCAATTTTATATTAAATATGCGTAACCTATTTAACGGTGTGCTTTAATGAGTTAGCGCTTTTTGAAGAAAGTGATGTGTCCTCTAGTTTTCTAAGCAGAGATGTGAAGATATTGTTTAAGTCAGTCCCTACATAATATCTAATTATGCAATTAGATATTATGTAGAAACCACAACAGCAAGCATGAGAAATATAATCTAATAATCTTATGTGACTAATTATAAAACAAACTGCAACCGCGTCTGTCTCTCTGTCTGTGTGAACGCGATAAACTCAAAAACTATGAAACGGATTTTCAAATGGTTTTCACTAACAAACGGAGTGGTTCTTGAGAAAGGTTTAAATGTATAAATTAATAATGTTTTGTGTAAATTAGCTGAAATACAGGATGTAAGAAAACATATGTCCGACCCGTGAAGTGGTTATTAGGTATCGTGAGTCGGTTCTATTTATGTAAACATTTTTAAAATATTATGCAAAAAATTATCCCTACAAAATATTAATTGTCATTTTCCATTGTATATGACGAAAATTTCATGGACAACTGAGGTCATGACCTCGTGTCTGAGCTACCTGATAGGTAAGAGCTATCGAGCGCTGACGCCCGTGCCTGTGTTGCAATGTAATCTTCATTATTTAGTTAAATTAAATTTTATTGGGGGTAGAATTTATGCTTAGAATTTTTAAAAATGATTACATAAATAGAACCGATTCATGATACCTAATAACCACGTCACGGGTCGGACACGTGTTTTCTTACAACCTGTATTAAGATGATTGTTTTGGATGTCGTAAAAAATCTTGTCGGCTGGGAGCTTTACTGGCGTGCGCCACGTAAACTCTTAGAATTATACGATATGAACGTTTAATGTACACCCCAATCCTACACGTGCGAAGCTGGACGGGTAGCTAGTAGTACAATATTATTGTACAACTTAATCAAACACAATTTCATTATAATAATCACATTTTTCATTTTATGACACAAATATGTACGGGTACACGTGTTTCCCTCCTCTTACAACCTGGGTTTCTTCAATAGAGGCGTGAACAGGCATCTTGCGAGCCGGCAAGACGGAGACGGCTAGTGCAGAACATTATTTCCGACTTTACTGGCTATAGTCGCGTTTGGACTTTACTATCACTTACCATCAGGTGGAGTGGAGTATAAGTAGTAGTATTTGCCTTCCACATTTCTTTAAAATATATATCTATATCTATTTTTACTATAAATAATATTACTACTTTAGATTCAAAATACATTTTTAAAAACAGAATAATTAGTTTACGTTGAACATTTTTCTTCTTACATATATATCAATAAAATCGACTTTAAATGGAACACACATTTAAATCAATTTGATAAAATCCTTAATAATTCGCGCACTCATATTATGTTGTGTTTAAAATGTATAAACATATACATACATACTAGTCTTTGTCAACAAACCGAGACAGTGATAGATGATCTCATTTGCTAAAAATCCTAAAAACCTTCCCTGGATTCCGCTTTGAAATATCGCGTAATATATTATTTGTTTTGTGTCGTTATTTTATTGTGATAGCAGCGGCATTGCTTTTATACAGTGGATTATTTTAATGTTTCCGTGAAAATGTAAACGTTTTGTCATTTTTTTTTTTGGTATAGGGGAATATTCACACACACAATTTCCTATTTTCTAACAAAATATTACTGAATATTAATATTTCATATAATATATTTAATGTTATGACTTTTTCGATATACTTATGAAAAGTCATAACATACTTGTACTTGTAAAACATTACAACATTAATAAATTACACTAATTTAATGGCGATTGACATGCATTTTAGATATTTTGTTATCATTGTTTTGTAAGTTAATTTATAAATGCTTTGTATGTAAGTGTAGTTGTAGTTAGTGTGCTTCTATAAATAAACAAATAAATAAACATTAGTGTCCTAACTTAACAAAATAACAGCCCGGTAATGTCCCGCTGCTGGGCTAAGGAGCTTATTCCACCACACTTTTCCAATGGATATTATTACATTATAAGATAAAATTAGCACACATTAGATACATTTTGACACATGCGGTTTCACGAAGATTTCCTTCACCGTTGAGCACGAGATGCAAATAAGCACATATTGAGCACAAGAAAATTCAAATGCTTGTATGGGTTTGAACCTGCGATCATCAGTTTAATTAAGCGTTCTGACAACGGCCATCTCGGCACCCTTACCTAATAAAAGTGTGTTATTAATACTAATTGCACAAAATAATTCAAAATCAGAAAACATTCAAGCAATATTCAGTAACATATAATATTTTTCAAATTAAATATCAAAATTTGTCATATTTTTTTTTAATTACGCGGGGAAAATTAAAACAATTGATTTAGGAAATACTAAGTAAACTACCTCGTCCTACACTGCACATTTTAATTAAAATTAATTTCATAGTAGTTTTAGTAATATATATTATAAAATAATAATAAATCTGATAAATGAAAACAATTATCAATATCGTATTTGAAACTAGACTTGTTACATTAATATTAAAATTAGTTACACGAATTAATTCACTTATTTCGCTTGATATAAATTCACAACGCACATTTCAGTTGATTTATAACGAATGTCAAACAAAATTATCTTTCTGCACGCCCAAAAGCTTTTAAATTAAACAAATTGCCTGTCATGTGGGCACAGGATTTCCAACTTATAACATATATAAGGAAAATGTAATGCTTTGTCTACTATATACGAAGATCAACGAGGGACAACCCTAATTGGCATCATTACTTTTTAATATTGCTAACAATTTTGTTTGTAATTTAATCATGTCAACTAGGCAATGTTATCGGAATTATAATTATAGTTACCAATTTTTTTGTGGAACAACGTATAAGCTTTTACAATAAAATCCAATTTTTTTTGTATAGGAGACAACACTTATTTATAAAAAAGGCTATCAAGTAAACATAATATTAATAAATTGATTATGATCGTGAATTATTTTAACATTAAGTGCCTGCCCGGGTTTGAACCCGCACCCGGCACTTGCAGCTCGGTCCCTTTAATTTAACATAATTAATGATTATTAACTATTAATGTAACATAAAAAAAGCTATCATAATATGAAAGATATATCAATCTAGTAATCAAGTCAATAGTCGATTGAACAAACTAAATTCACCTCAATCTATTGATATAATAATTCCGCAATTAGTATCACAAATGAAATAATTATTGATATTAAGTAGCAAGCTAAAAATCAATACACGATATTACGTCAGTACCTCTCAGCGGTTGTATGGTCCATTATCACAAAATTTACATACACCGAAAACCCATATTATAATTACTGCCTAATTAACGTGTCACATTTCATAATAAAGCGACTTACAATGTTTCTCATTAAAACTCATGTGGGACGAGCTTTAATCCTGCTATAATTATAAAATTAATTCATTTTTAACAGCTTTCGTTTACAGAATTTCATAAAATATCGTCTCAATAATGAGTTTTTTGTTTAATCATTTCAAAGACTGCGTATTTTTTTAGTCCAAATCTCAACATAATAAAAGTTTTGTATGTTCGTCCTCTGTGCTCCTGAACTTTTCAGCAGATTGTGATGAAACTTTGGTGAAGTGTCAGCGAAAACCCTGGCCAAATAAAACAAAATTTTAGCTATATATATACATATCTATCTATTTGTCAGATGTATGTTGTATTTGTAAAGTCTTTCCTATTAATTCTGGGATAGGCTAAGAATATTCTATACTAGTCATAGCCCAACTGTCATTGTCCAATACTATAATAACTAAGCGTCATATAATATTAGACTTCACTTATTTCACAAAGTATTTAATGTTTGATAATAATCCTTAAATGGCATTAACGAGTAGGTATCCAATCAACAAATAAACATTGTCTTTCAACTAACTAAATTAACTACAGGTTTTCGTTTGAGTGTGATCATTGTTTATTCAGTAGCTGCACTGAGGTTGGTCGTTCAGGTCCATTGTGATGACTTGTTTTCTGATTATTTTGAACAGTCAATTAGGAACATTTTCCTTTGTCTAGTTCAATAGTTATTTCGTTCTTGAATTTTTTAAGCAAATTTACAGGTATTTTGCGGTACATACAACACAATTTTCTGTTACTTTTTGGCGTGGTTGGTAACTTGGTAAGATACTTGCCTTTCATGCCGTAGTTCGCACGTTCGATTCCCACCCATGACATATATTTGTTTGCATGAACATGTCCTGAGTCTGGGTGTAATTATCCATAATATAAGTATGAATTTACAAAAGGAAAATAGTATCAGTCGCCTGGTTTCCATAATATAAGCTCTGCTTAGTTTGGGATCACGTGACCTTGTGTGAATAATGTCGCAGGGTATTATGTCTCAAACTTAGCAAAGGTACTCTGTAGTAAGAAATGAGTTGGCCAGTGTTATTGCTGTTTTATAGCTTCTTAGTTATTTTCAAGATACAAGTAGTCTATCATTGGTTACAATGAAAAGTTACCAAGTAGCCCTTTTGTCTGTATTTTTGTCTGCTAAAATAAAAAATAAAGATTTTTAAAACTTTTTTAGTATATTGTCCGTCCTTATAGTCCTGGCTTACTGTGATGCGTTGGCAACTCTTTGCTTAATTTAATTACTTCTTCAATGTTCTTAAACGAAAAAGAAGAAGGAATGAAACGTGTACATCTCGATCGATGGCTGAAAATCAATTTTGCGCTAAAACCACTTAATTATTCACGTTTAATATACAATGTTACATAATATATACTTTTAATATTGCGATCGACTACCTCGTTAGTCTAGTGGCTAGATATAAGGCCGCAGACGTTAAGCCGTTGGTCCTAAGCCTGAACTCTTTCCGGTCGTGTCGGATTGCCGTCCCTTCGGATTATGAGAGCTAAGGAAAACAAAATGCACTTGTGTTTGCGCACACCCTTGTGCACTATTATATCTCCTGCGCACTTGGCTAATTTCTCTTGAGATGGCAGCCAATCTCCGATCATGGCCGAAATCGGTCTGTAGGACCGTATATTATATTTTTAATATTGAATTCAGAAGCAATGCATGTATGAATCATTATGATTTACATTAAATTAAACTTGTCTATCGAAATAGATGTTACTACATATTACTCTATTAGCTTCCATACCAGAGAACAATGCTGTATCTGGCGGGCAAATGGAAGGTATTACGTTCATAAAGCACTTACGTTGCGTACAGGCTGATATGCTTAATGTATACAATCTAACTATATCAAAATATTTTATGCAAGTAATCTCACAAAAGCATTTGGTTCATCGTATGGTTTTAAATCAAAGCAAAACTATAAAACCTAAAATCTAGCTTATAAATCAATTACAATTTTTACCGTTTTGTAAAATATGATTACTTTTATGAAACAAGTATATGTATATAATACAAGATACATTAAACATACATACTCAAGTAAATTCGATAAGCATCCTTAAGCACAGTGACGATGAATGATGGCTTTATCCCAGATGTGATAATACGTAAAATTTTACTCAGAAGATTACTTTATTGCAAAATCTAGCAAGGGAACATCAACCTTAACACGATGATAGAAAGCATATTTATGTTCAAATTGAATTTTTAATATGTGACGCGTTAGAAACCAATTTTATAGACCTGAAGGAGCAAAAGCTATTACTATACTTTTCCTATAAAAGAGTATCATTTTGTACCATCTTTCTGGTCATATTTTAATTAGATTGATTCAACCTAGGCAGCTTACATGTCAAAATGCATTCTTGTCACATTTTTCTAAGTTTTTTATAAATAAAAAATTACCAACTCCAAGAAAGGAAGATCTTAATAAGATATGAGGCACTCATACAAATAGATGAAGTTAAATATAATACACTCATAAAATAGATGACTCGTATGTTGTCCTTAACAGGGCTGTCCAAACTATGCCGTATAAGGCTAAGAACTCACGCAGCAGTTTTGTCCCGTGCCCGCAGCGGACCCGCAATCCGCTATCTCTGTAGAATGCAGATTTATATGTAAAAAATTAAAGCACATCTCACGATGCGTTTTACGCCCGCGTTGTAAGCGGTTGTTTGCGATTCCCGCTGCACCGGCGGGCAACTTCCGCGGTCACCCGCCGCCTCGGCGGGTTGCGCTCGCGCGCTCTGCGATCGCGCCCGTCTTGCAACCGCCCGTTTTGCGATTATCGCCCGCCAAGTTTGCGGGCGATGATCTCAACCGCGACGGCTGCGGGATCACGCAAATCACCGGTCTCGTGAGTTTAGAAATAAAAACGCAAATCCACAACCGCGGCGGGCACGGGACAAAACCGCTCCATGAGTTCTTAGCCTATGGCTCCCTTCGTCGGAGCTGTAGGATAGAAAATTCCTAATTGAATTCGTGTTGAAAACGATTTTTTTTCTGAGTATATTTCAACCTTTACAACAAGATTGCTAGGAACTCATAAGTTTCCAATATATGTTTATCACGCTGTATACTTGGATAAATTATGATTAATCTTACTAAAAATTTTGCTTACTTGAGATGATTTTTTATTGGTTTTTGCTTTGCTAGATAGATTTGCCTTAGTTACGTGGAATTGAATATACTTCAAGTATGTTGTACATAAATAGACATTGTGATAAAATTTTATGAGCGTGATTAAACCGCGCCAGACGATCGTTAATTCTTATCTTATTATTTGTACTTTATAATATTATAATGTATGGATTTTATATTCGATTATTAAATGAGAAATTTTGTTTGATTTATTTGATCAAATAAGGGACATACTGATACTTAATAGTCAAACTTGTTATAAATCTATACATATAAATAAAATTGGAGTGTCTGTTTTTAATATCGAAATAACTGCTTTTTACTACATGCATATGAATATATATACGGTACATACACCGAAATAACATTTTTTACAATTTTTGTCTGTCTGTCTGTCTGTCTGTCTGTCTGTTTGTTCCGGCTAATCTCTGAAATGGCTGGACCGATTTTGACGGGACTTTTATTGGCAGGTAGCTGATGTAATAACGAGTAACTTAGGGTACTTTTATTTTAGAAAAAAAATGATAATCTATACAGTATACATCTATACATCTATACATATAAATAAAATTGGAGTGTCTGTTTTTAATATCGAAATAACTGCTTTTTACTACATGCATATGAATATATATACGGTACATACACCGAAATAACATTTTTTACAATTTTTGTCTGTCTGTCTGTCTGTCTGTCTGTCTGTTTGTTCCGGCTAATCTCTGAAATGGCTGGACCGATTTTGACGGGACTTTTATTGGCAGGTAGCTGATGTAATAACGAGTAACTTAGGGTACTTTTATTTTAGAAAAAAAATGATAATCTATACAGTATACATCTATACATCTATACATATAAATAAAATTGGAGTGTCTGTTTTTAATATCGAAATAACTGCTTTTTACTACATGCATATGAATATATATACGGTACATACACCGAAATAACATTTTTTACAATTTTTGTCTGTCTGTCTGTCTGTCTGTCTGTCTGTTTGTTCCGGCTAATCTCTGAAATGGCTGGACCGATTTTGACGGGACTTTTATTGGCAGGTAGCTGATGTAATAACGAGTAACTTAGGGTACTTTTATTTTAGAAAAAAAATGATAATCTATACATCTATACATCTATACATATAAATAAAATTGGAGTGTCTGTTTTTAATATCGAAATAACCGCTTTTTACTACATGCATATGAATATATATATATATATTCATAATAAAGGGCTTTATTATTATTATTATTATGAATATATATACGGTACATACACCGAAATAACATTTTTTACAATTTTTGTCTGTCTGTCTGTCCGTCTGTCTGTCTGTCTGTCTGTTTGTTCCGGCTAATCTCTGAAATGGCTGGACCGATTTTGACGGGATTTTTATCGGCAGGTAGCTGATGTAATAAGGAGTAACTTAGGCTACTTTTATTTTAGAAAAAAAATGTTAATCTATATATATATTATATATATATATATATATAAATAAAATTGGAGTGTCTGTTTTTAATATCGAAATAACTGCTTTTTACTACATGCATTTGAATGTATATACACCGAAATAACATTTTTTACAATTTTTGTCTGTCTGTCTGTCTGTCTGTCTGTTTGTTCCGGCTAATCTCTGAAATGGCTGGACCGATTTTGACGGGACTTTTATCGGCAGGTAGCTGATGTAATAAGGAGTAACTTAGGCTACTTTTATTTTAGAAAAAAAATGATAATCTATACATATAAATAAAATTGGAGTGTCTGTTTTTAATATCGAAATAACCGCTTTTTACTACATGCATATGAATATATATACGGTACATACACCGAAACAGCATTTTTTACAATTTTTGTCTGTCTGTCTGTCTGTTTGTTCCGGCTAAGCTCTGAAATGGCTGGACCGATTTTGACGGGACTTTTATTGGCAGGTAGCTGATGTAATAAGGAATAACTTAGGCTACTTTTATTTTAGAAAAAAATGATAATAAAAATAAAAATGATTAACTTTTTTGTTAAATTCTACGCGGACGAAGTCGCGGGTACAGCTAGTAAATAATAAATTAGTTTTCTTGGAAATATACTAGAATACTGGGATGGTTTTCTTGATTGGTTGCTGTAAATCTTTTAAACTTTAATATAATTTCTGTGTAATTAAATTATAAAACGAAACAATGAAACGATAGTCAGGCCGTTTCAAATGTGAAATAATTATTTCGAACATATTTTTTAACGGACACTAATAAAAAAATCTCTGGACTTAATACGAGGGCTGAAATATCATAAATATTTTTGACGATCAATGACCTTTTCGAAGGCGTTGCTCAATAATGAGGTAGGATTACATACATTATGAACTTATTGATATTTTGCTTTGTTAACTTGTAAGATCACGAAATACTAAAATATAATAAAAAATCACTACTTTTATTTGAATTTATTTTTAATTGAATTTGCTCTTATAAAAAAAAATCTAACTAATATTATAAATGCGAATGTGAGCTTGTACGTTTGTTACGCTTTCACGCCTGACCAATAAACCGATTTCAAAAATTCTATCACCAATGGAAAGCTACCTTATCAGCGAGTAACATAGGCTTTATTATTGGCCGCATCTTCACGGGGGTGCAACCGCCGGGAAAAGCTAGTATAAAAAAAACCGTGTACTTATGTACGCGCGTGAGAAGTTATACTTCTTTAGTATCATTAAGAATTGATTATTATTATTATTGTTCTTTCTATTCCCCCTCCTCAGGAGCGTTGAACGTTTAACGCGACAATGCTTTCATACCCCTCCATGGTCGCATTAAACGTTTAACGCAACCTTGTTGGAAGTCGCATTAGAAGTATAACTTCAAAAATTACTTGTTTCTAAAACTAACAATTAAATGAAATGCAGGCGCGATAAGTGGCGTTGTCTTTACATCCTCGATATTCATGATGATGTTCTCTTAAACGATTTCGGTCCCAGACGTCACTCTCAAGGAGACTAGCCAACTGCGCTGGATATCATTTTATAGTGCACAAGTGTGTGCGCAAATACGGATGCATTATCTATGCAATCGCTCTGATAACTTGACACAACCTAATAACAGGCACAAGGGACATAACATCTTAGTTCCCAAGGTTGGTGGCGCAATGGCGATGTAAGCGATGGTTAACATTTCTTACAATGCCATTGTCTATGGGCATTGGTGACCACTTACCATCCGGTGGCCCATATGCTCGTCCGCCTTCCTATACAAAAAAAAACAAAAAATAAATAAAAAAAAAACCGGAAAAAAGTCTAGCGCAGTACCAACGGTCTTACTTTTCGAGGTACTGGATTGCACGTTTCTAACTTCCAGACTCCGGCTACGCTACTGAAAATTAACGCCAGAAAAATCCACATCTATCTTAAAAATCTGTGAAAATAGATAGATATGGTTTGAAAATTAATTACTTAGCTTTATTCACGTATTGTTCTCTCCCTTCACACCAGCTGCACTAATCTTGAGACAAATGTTAGTTTAGTCAAAGTATCAAAACTAACAATAGCTAGTGTCGTCTGTAACTATACAAGTTTTAGTTGAACGTTCTATAAACGACAACGTTAGGTAATGTACACACTATGCGTTTTTAAAGACGCGATTACTTTACAGTTGGTTAATGCGTAGCTAATATTAATTATTATACTTTTAATAGCTTTGTAAATATTACTTGTAAAATTATACTATTATGTTCTGTTTTACTTTTATTAATTTAATTGTCGTAAATAAATGTCGTAATAAAAACAATAAACAGATAGTTATATCAAAATTAAAATAAGCTTTAGTAGTAAGTTTCGAGTAGGCTTTTAAAATAACTTTGAATTGTGATTTTATTGGACTTTATTTAACTGACTGATATAGTTCAAGATCTCCTTAGTTTCATTTCGTTGATTTGTCAAATAAAACCAGCTTGACAACTACTAGCTCTCCTAGCAATGTTTAATATTATAAAATATATGTTTACATGAAATATTTATTTTATTTTTATATAAATCATGATATCGAGATCAAAACATCTTTTAACCTATTGGAAATCGTAATTGGCTCGTTAGTTCGAATACAGTGCGAAATACGGCAAAATACGGGTAAAAATCATAAACTGGAAAAAATATAAATTGCTTATAAGTGTATCTGCTACAAATGAGGTTGACATTTAGGCAATAAGAGAGACGTATAAGAATTTTAATTGCTAAGCTATATACTTAATATATGAAACCCGTAATTGTCCTATTGCCTTATCCTGGCTCCTCTTGAAAAGAAGTTTCGGTACTTATATGCTTATTTTATGTGATTAGGTGAATACACATTGGTATTACATCTGCCGCAAACAGTTTTATTAAGATTATTTCTTTCACCAGCAAATAAGAGATGAGTTATCCGTTTGTTTCTACTAATTTTAATCACTAGGTCTCAGCTTTTATATTGCTGTCCTTAACAACTACCATTTAAAAAAAAAGGTAATTTAAAGTTCAATCGCAGCGTTAAATCATACTGTGTGTAATCAGCTTTACAATTGGTTCAGTTTAAGTTATTCAAGTATTTCACAGAAGACCGTTATTCACGGTTACATATAAGTCCCGACGTTTTAGTTATAAATGAGAATAATTTTCAAGGGATAATGTAAATTTTTTTTGTCATTGGATTTTTATTTCTTTCTGATTTATGTTGCGGTCGGGTTTGAATAAAACATTCGTGTAAGGAAGCGATTTGGTGAAAGATATTTTTTATAAGGATCTATTTTATAGGCAATTTTTCCGATTTGTTGTTACAAAAAATACTTACAAAAGACTTACAATATGAGACAAAGTCTGACAAAATGTATATGTACGGAAAAGTTCACGTTCCTTAAATTGTAAATTTGTAAACCCAGACATTGCCAACGATTTCATTTAGTTGTTGGTAGGGTTATGTGACCCATCAGGGCACCATACCATGAGTACCATTCACACCAGAGCACTAGACTTAGTATTGCTGTGGGCACAAGGAACATAACATCTTATATAATAAAGACTGGAAAAAAATGAGTCAAATTTAACTTTTTGCTCATTCCGTATTGTGGACTCATTCCTTACGAGTCCGCTCAGCGTCACACTAATGAAGTCATATGAAATTGAAGCCGTGTACTATAATTAATGTTACAAAATATAACAAGGACTTATCAACGATTTTTTTTTACACTAAAATGAACTTTATTTACAAAACAATTACTTACATTTATGCTTTATTTAATTGGTACCTGCCCGTAACTTATTCTACCTCATAATATCAATACTTCAGCTTCAGTCGACAACCAGATTATTATGATATACTATTTTGATGCGTATATTCTTAAAATCTTATGATTATTAGGCTCAATGTCGCATACCATTTTCTGAAAATTCCCAACAGTTTTCTGCGGTATTCCATTGGTACGTTTGCATTGTTCCATATAAAATAACTGTGACTTAAAAAGGATTTTAATTGACTTGGCATGCAGAAACTGAGAATATAATTTGTAATATGGTATGGTAAAGTTGCGTGCTGAGCAGCTATATTTGTGAATAAACATAAATAACTTTGCTATTTTAATTAATACAGTAGTAAATATAGGTTAGATATTGAATTTATTTTTGTTATATTTAGATGAATATATGCATACATTATTATAAGTGCATAATTTGAGTTTATAATTCATCTTGTGTTCGTGAAAACTCAATGGTGCGTGCCCGTGTTTGTACAAGTCAATCTTAACCAAATAAGGTTAAGATTGACTTGTTCTAGCTACTTAACAATTTTGACTAATCAGGTCAGTTCAGTCGCGGCGAGATCAAATAAAATATTATTTCACGTCTATTACTACACTTACTCTACTTTACACTACAAATTACATAACAATTTTTGCGGAATACATAAGTTGAGTTGTTGTTTGTTTGAGTTTTTTTAGTTTTAGGTATCTTAATGGATTTCATTCCCTAGAGATGTGTTATAAACTGTTACGATTTCGTCATGTCCGGCTACCTGTCTGTACTCTCTTAACTTCCACACAATTGGGATTAAGTACGATTTTATCTTAAAAACAATATTGAAAACAACAAATCATTGTACTCATCTATTTCAGTTGAGAAGAATTTCATTAAATAATTTATAATTATATATTAATTTCAATTCTTTTCACACTGACAAAAACAACAAAATATTTACAAAATAACGCTTGCATTTTAACTGAAGATTGTGGGTTCAGACCAAGCGTTGCTGTTTTCTCATTTTTAATTTATTTAATTGTGCTTATAATTCATCTCGTGCTCACCCTCAAGTCGAAACCATGGCTCCAAAACCATGCCACTTGGTTCAGGGTGCAATAACGTCCGGACCACTTATGGTGCCACCGGGTATTGGGACATTTAGAGGCTGTTATTTTTTTATTTATATCATGACAGTACATTATTCCATAGAAACTGGTAAAGCAAGCGTTATAATTAATTTTTACTAACGAAGCGCAAGCCATGTGGTCTGAGATGTTTTTCCTTTGTGCTAAATATTTTTGTTATAATAAAATCTCATTTACTTGGTGGTAGAGCTTTGTGCAAGCTCGTCTGGGTAGGTACCACCCACTCATCAGATATTCTACCGCAAAACAGCAGTACTTGTTATTGCTGTGTTCCGGTTTGAAGGGTGAGTGAGCCAGTGTAATTACAGGCACAAGGGACATAACATCTTAGTTCCCAAGGTTGGTGGCGCATTGGCGATGTAAGAGATGGTTAACAGCTCTTACAACGCCAATGTCTATGGGCGTTGGTGACCACTTACCATCAGGTGGCCCATAAGCTCGTCCGCCTTCCTATGCAATAAAAAAAAAAAAAAAATAAACCTCGGCATGTTTAGGTTAATTACTATTCGTCTGATATTTGAAAATTAATACCAAGCTATAATCTTACGCGGCCTTGGGACTAGTTTTGTAATCCAGCCTTAAGGTGGGAAACGGTGCCTTATTAAGACATAATAAATAATTTATAATGCTTTTATAAAATATTTTTATTTAATCTGAAACTAAAAGACTTTGTGACCTAATAATATAGAATTTTATATTATTTTTTAACAAAAGCGGCTTTAACAATTCTCTTCTTTGCAAGGTATTGTGTTCTTGTTTTATTTTATAATTTAAAATAAATATAAGTAAGCGGAGATTGCTCAGTGAGTTTAAGATCATTTAATATCGCTGTTTAGAATTCCAGTAAGCATACACAGTGATGCTTACTTAGTGTGCTTAAATTTGTCTATATAATTTTTACGTAAGAACGGCTTTGTGGAAGCTCGTCTGGGTAGGTACCACCCAGTCATCAGATATTCCACTGCAAAACACTAGTACTTGCTATTGTTGTGTTCCGGGTTGAAGGGTGAGTGAGTAAGTGTAATTACAGGTATAAGGGACAAAACATCTCAGTTCCCAAAGGCGATGGTTTGTTAACAATCGACTTTGGGTAAGATGAGAGAGAGATGTTTGATGAGAGATTCTCTACAATTCCAATGGCTATAGGCGTTGGTGACCACTTACCATCAGTTAGCCCACATGCCCTTCCTTTGCTATAAAAAAACACATTTTTGTTATATTTTTGAACTAGTGATTTTTACGTTGCTTGACATATCTTATTATTTTTGTTCGTATTCTGCACACTATGTGTTCAGCTCTAGACTGAGTCGATGCTTTCGAACAAATACTTATGACTTTTATTTGCAGCGAAGGAAAATAGTGTGGGGAAGCTGAATTTTACGGAAATAATACTAAGACATATTCATCTTCCAGCTCGGAGTAAGGAGTGTCGGATTAACGACGGATTTATTCCCGTAACAACAGAAAAGGCCTTTGTCAGACATAGTCATTTATCAACTGTGACTTTGTTCAGGGTTGTTAAAATACGGCCAGCGAGTCACATGCGGAGTTTGAAGCGATTTTTGTAGATTCTTTAAAATAATCTGCTGTTTTATGATAAAATGTCCAGATGTTCAATGGTATAATGTTAACATTTATGAATACTGATGAATACGTATTCAAATCTAGGCAAGCAACAATCAAATTTTAAGTAAAAAAGTGCTTATCGCTGAAGATAAACACTCCGCTCCATAGATATAGCATATACCAAGCCACATTGGAGCATCGCGGTGGAATTGGTAGCGAACGTTCTCCTGAAAAGGAGAGGAGGCATTAGCTCATCTGTAGGACAATACAGGCAATTAATATTATGGTTTTTGTCAATAAAAAACTATTATGCTTTTACGCTTGCAGTCTATACAAGATAATGATAATAATAAAGGTCACGTGACCATCGTTAGTATTTACTCGTGAATAAAACCAATACAGACACCCCATGTCACGATTAACAAACAAACACACGAGCTCATGCGTGCTTCACATCGAGTCTTTTTATATCATTTTAAGCACGTTTCGAACAACACAACCACTAACGATATTTTTAAATTTTTATATTTTATGAAAACGCTTCAATGTTTCGACATATGTACAGAAACCCTCAATAAATGTGCACATAAATTCCTTACTCATTTGGTAGTAGGGCTTTGTGCAAGCCAGTCTGGGTACCACCAATCCATCACAAAGTCTACCGCCAAACAGTAATTATATGTAGTGTACTGTTGTGTCCCGATTTGAAGACTCAGTGAGTCAGTGTACAGTATTATAAAATCTTAGTTTCCAAGGTTGGTGGCGAATATTACATACCTACTAATAAATCAGCTTGGAATCGTTTTTGTGTTTGTAGTCGTGTAATGTACTAGTGCGTTTGTAGTAGTGACTAAAACTGAAATATACCAGTTTGAGCGAGTTACCACGTGCCTCGAATTCTCTCATAAGTTAGCGTTAGAAATGTAATTTTGTTTATTATTATTTTCTTACTAATTAGTTCATAATAAAATCTTTAAAGGATAGTGAAAATTTCCGTCGCTAAAAAATGACACTTTTAATCTTAATGTATATAATTATGTATCTATGTGAACTGTAATTATCTAAGGATTTTATTAATGCAATAACGATGTAGAGAAATGAGAAATGTTTGTTTAAATATTTATTATAATATTGAAGAGGAAAAGTAATTTCAGGGTAAAGACGAGGCCTTAGATACAATATCATAACGAATTATCATTAAGATCCGTACTTTCATCTCATAAATCACTTAAGGGATGAAAGCGGGGGATAAGGATACGAAATGTCTGGAGTTGAAGAAATTCGCTATTAACAATTATGTTTAATATTAAGTGCCTATAAAAACAAAAAAATATAAAAAGGATTTGTATATTTATTTTTTCTGTTGACGGTACACTACCACAGACGCATAAAAGTCTTGAAACTGTGTGCCTTGTGCAATTTTTCTTACTTATTCGTTAGCGACGATGTTAACTACGACTTGTATAGAATTACGCTTAATTATTGTTACTAGATGGCGCTATTATTTTTATACATTCACTCACTCACTCACTCACTCACTCACTCACTCACTAGGCACACTGATTTAAACGTATTTTTATATTCCTTTTCAAGATGTTATCTAAGAGAGATGTCTTAGCAATAAGTTTCTAGTAACTATTGATCGTGTATAAGTTTAATGAATAATAAAACGGGTACGTATTGTATTGTGTGTTTGTTTTTCTTGATAAATTCGCTTCCTCTACAGAAGTTCGCTTATAATATCGATTCAATTTTGTAATTTAATAAACTATATTGACACTTTCCGTCTCTTATTCAATATTAAAGTAATTATCCTCGCCTAGCGACAGCGAATGATAAACGATTCCGAGCTCAAAGATAATTAAGCGAGGTACACACTTAGGTATATTAATGTTAATGGACATATTTTACTGAAAAAAATCTTATTATATTTAATTTAATTTCGTTCATGTGTATATAGGTTAAAAAGAGGTTGTATTTCGAAAATGTTTATGATGTAATTATAATTATCTTTTAAGTTACATTTAATGTTTATAATTAACATAACATGTATATTCTAATCCTAACTAATATTATAAATACGAATGTCAGTTTGTTTGTATCGCTTTAACGCCTAAACCACTTAACCGATTTTAAAAATTCTTTCACCAATAGAAATCTACATTATCAGCAAGTAATAAAGGATACATTTTGTCCCTGTATTCCCATGGAAGAGGGAGCTACGCGAGTTTAACCGAGGACAAAACAGTAAATCACAACACAGTTAAGACATCACTCGCATCACAACACATTACAAACAAGTAAATAATAAATGTACACAACATTCACATATCAATCATGTATAAATCCTGTACTTTTAATTTTAATATTTATGTGTAACTAATGTGCTCATAGCTTTACTATAAATGAACCGAAGACGAGATATTTAATCATTATCATTTTTAATATATTATTTAACAGTTAAAGTTTGATTAAAGGAAAGAAATTTAATTAATCAAGAATTTGAAGGTATCTTGTTAATATTTGTTTCTGTATTATAAAAAATCTCTGTAAAGAACATTTCTTTGTCTTTTTTTATATAATCCTAAGACAGAATGGGATTTATTTTATTTTGTACCAGCAAAAGTATGTAGTTAAGATTTAAGGAGCTTATATAAAACACGTTTACCCGATGGAATGTCCCATTAAAAACATTATTTGGAAACTTAAATATTTTAAATATTGAAATATGAACATCTAAATTTTCATCCACATTTTTACCCACTTGGGTAATGAATTTTAAAAAACTTTGGAATGTTACTTTTACTCATAAACAGAACCCTCAATACCGATTATCGTATGACTTACTTTCGTAAATGGCGAACTTCTTTACAAAATTTCATATTTAGTTTCATCGTCTTAGGTGATGAATAATCAAAACAGTTTTACTACTGCATTTAACTCATTAACATGAGTGTAAATACCGATTTCTATTCTTCTAACAGCAGAAATGAAATCGACGTTCTGAAAGGAATTTATGTGGAAAAAAAAAACATTCTGTGAGGCCTAGCGGAGTAGTCTGTCATTTGTGGGTACATCACTCTCGGCCGAATACTGAAACATCATTTAAATATTGAGTGGAACTTAATTATTTGAGACGCCGTTAATTTCAAATTTAGTATGCGAAATTTTAAATTAACGGTGTCTGAAATAATTAAGTTCCATCTAAAATTTGAATGACGTTTCAGTATTCGGCCGGTCAGTCATTTTCAAATCTTATTAATTCGATTATTATTAGGTATATAATGTATATATTATTCTTTTATTAAACTTTAAACATCATACATAGAAAACAAAATATCAGCAACTTTCTTCAGTTTCTAAATTTATTTATCGAGTAATGCTCGAAATTTCGTCGCGTCTCGCCCAATATGACGCCCAGAGTGGCCTTCACGTAACATTATATTATGAAAGCTTAAGCTAATTTAGTAGAAAGATATTATATAGTCATATTTATTAAATCTGTTGACATAATTAACTAAGTAACTAATTACCTAATTTTGTTAACGATATCAGCGTTAAATCACGGTATGGTCATGGTGCAAAAATAAACACGAATAAAATGTGTCTTCGCACCTAACACTCATGACACTGATGGCCGAATACTGAAACGTCACTGAAATATTATATGCAACTTAACAAAATTCGCGTACTAATTTTGAACCTTTTCAATGTTAAGTAGCGTTTAACTTTGAGGGACGTTTCAGTATTCGCCCCTGAAAGTATAAAGGCAAAACGGTTAGGGCTATGCATGTATATGTAGTTCTTTTACTGGGTCACCTATCCTACTGAAATACCACATAACATTACCACATTATTTGTAATGACCTGTTTGTTTAATGCCGGAATTTGGTTATCCTTTAATAATTTCTCATTAAATGTATCTCATTTGTTTGCAGAAGTGTGGCCTCCAGAAGGTTTAGAAGCGCATTCGAGTGTTCGCGGTAGTTCAGTCGATTACGCAGCAGCGTTGATGCTAGCAGCGATGGCGGCTGTGTTGTTGGCTGCTGTAGGATACCAGTGCGCTGCGACCTGGCGATGGATCATGGGCAGGTAACCATCATTTATATATACTTATGTATTTTTTATAATAGGTAGGCAGACTGACTAATAGACCATCTGACGGTGGTCACTTCTAATCCAATTAGAAATATTAACTTTATTTAATTATTTTTGATATTATAAAGTTACAATATTTATATGTTTGAACGCTTTTATCTCAGAAAGCAATCGTTCGATTTGAAAAAATATTTTTGCCTTGGATTCTTCGTAAATTAAAGACAGATGTTAACTTATCTGGCAAATTGGCAACAAGTGTGTTAAGTGACAGCAGAAATTGCGCGGCGATGGTGGGGCTAGCGATAAACATTCGTATCAAAAGCTTTTCAATCTATTTATAAATATGTGCATTAAAAATACTTCATTACGGGCCAATTACGCGGTTTGTTTTTAATAAAACACCGGATACAGCACACGTCACCTGTTGTTCTTCTGTTTGAGATAAATACCTACCAATTGACTTGTCTACCAATTATAATGCACAGTGCTGGTGCGAACGATTAATTTAATAAAAAAATCATCAATTTCATTAAATGATAAATCAGTAACAGCATGTGAATGTCCCACTGCTGAGCTAAGGCCTCTTCTCCTCTTTTTGTGGAGAAGGTTTTGGGCTTATTCCACCACGCTGCTCCAATGCGGATTGGTGGAATATACATCTGACAGAATTTTAGTGTAATTTCACACATGCAGATTTCCTCTCGATGTTGGCCTTCAGCGTCAACCGCGACATGAATTGTAATCACAAATTAAACACATTAAATTCTTGCTTGAAACCCCGGGGGGTTGAACCCACGATCATCGGCTTAAATTCACGCGGTCTTACCACTAGGCCATCTCGGCTTAAATGATAAGTAAATGTACATAAATGTATTGAACAAAACAAGGGCTATTGATTTTAATATTGTTCTGGACAAGTTAAGCAAATGGTCTTGAATAGGCTTAAAGAAAACGTACCGATCAAGGATTTATCGGGAGAACAATGGGGAAATGTTTTGTTCAGACAATTGTTATGTGGTTGTATTGAATTTGTATTCATTGATTTCGATTTGAAATTCATCGTCAAACTATTGGTACCTTTTGATACAATCTTAATACGTGTACCTTTTTTTATTTTTCAGAATAATATTTATAATAAAAACGATTTTTCTTGTATTATTGTTGAATAAAACAAGAGTGTTTTCATACTTGGATGTTAAAATTTATTTAAGTATACTTCATTCAAGTTGGCTTTTGGGTGTGATTAAGTAATTTAATGTTATCATTATTATACAGGGTTATTTTTAATGACCGGACATTTAATGATAGGACAAGATAGCTATCATCATAAGCAACAACATACAAATAACCCTGTATACCGCAGGAAAATCATCTATGCCTTTTAAAATAATAGGTGCTGTATTTTTATTATTTTAAGTGAATAGATGAACAAATGTACTTTTTGGTGGTGGTATATTTTGTCTCTATATAATGACACTACAATATTAAAATTGCCTTAAACGTCTACCAACCAACCAAGGAATCTAAGACATGTCATTGTAATTACACTATTCAAACAGGTACACATTATACGAAGCGTATACGAAGTAGTAATGTATCGCAGTAGAAAAGTCATGATTTCGTGTCCCAACCAGAACCCAAAGCCATCTCCAACAGTTTTATTTAATTATTATTAATACAGTTTATACTTTGAAAAGACATAAACTTATTATATCCCGTTGAGGCAAATTGACAATGTAGTTTACTTCTCAGTGTTTCTAAAGACTTTCAACCCTCATCATTTGTGGACTCCTTGATTTCCTGCATTAATTTTAAAAAAGTCGTTCATCACAAAAAGCATAAGACTGCTAAACCTGACGTTCTTAAAGGATATAATCGCATGACAATATTTAAAAAAAATACAAGAAATGTTCCTTACGTTATAAGCTGAAGAAGAATATTGGCATAAAATTTGAATTTCTACTTTCCCCCTTAAAGTTGGATGTGCTCGATAAACCGGTTGCCGGCTTTCGTAAGCTGAGCCGAAGTGAATACTTTTTCGAGGAAAATATATGATTTATGAGTACGTCGCTAAATAATTCCAATATTTATGGGACGTATCTGTCTATACACTTAACGCGAGAAACATAATCTTTAAGGCTTTGTATTTAAAATTATGAAAGCGTTTTTAAGATTAATTCACATCTGGTAAAGTAATTCGTAAGTCTTTTTCCACGTAATATTTATTTACGTTGAACGTTAAATAAATTCAGCTAATCTTATCTTTGGTGCAAGTTGTGTGATCACGGCACGGTTAGACAGATACTTATAAAATTTGATACGTGGATGTTTTTTTTTATGAATTGATACTAGCTATCTACCATTAAAATAGTGGTACATAATGGAGAATATTTTTATTAATTTAATAAATTAAGTTTAGTTAAGGTTAAGGTCTTCCAGACCGATTTCGGCTACGGCGGCCAATCTCCAGAGAGATTAGCCAACTGCGCAGGAGATATTATAGTGCACAAGTATGTGCGCAAACACAGGTGCACTATCTTTTCCTTAGCTCTCATAATCCGATGCGACGGCAATCCGACACGACCGGAAAGAGTTCAGGTGCAGAACCAACGAGGCATGGGATTGTACACACTTTCAACTTCCAGACTCCGGGCTACTAAGAACTTTCAGACAGAATAACCCAATAACTATTTATTAGCTGGGAATTGAAACCAGGACCATCGAGTCTGCGGCCTTATATCTAGCCACTAGACCAACGAGGCAGTCAAATATATATTAATGAATTAAGAAAAACTGCTTATTTAAAACTAATTTCACTAAATTTTATTTTACGCATAAAAAGCGAAAATACATATATACACAAATCATTTAAATTTATTTTATATGTTAAACTAAAAGGTGTCATCTTAAGTTTTGTATGTGTGAGTGAACATATATGTTGTTGTATGTATAGTATTGTATTGTATTACTATTGAATTACACTCATCCAAGGTAATAAGGAGTAAGTTAAAGAATAAGTTTTTACATAGTACTTTTTCTCAGAAAAGTAATATTGGTCTCTGTATTTCAGTCTGCTGCTCAAAAACAATTTAGTCCTATCTCAATACTAACAACGTTCAGAAAATATTTAAAAAAAGTCCAATTCGTTTAGGAACCAATAAATTGTATTATTAAGGAGTCATTTCACAATAGATGGTATCCGGGGTATCAAGCTCGTTAAGAATATCTATGTCGTCCCCGAGGACTCACTGGATGGTGCGTTCGGGTGACCCAAAACCTTTGATTGCGTACAATATGAAAATCTCTAAAGAAATAATGCGCTTTAACTTTTTATTTAAATCAGTATAATCGACGTAAAAATAAATAGATGGTGTCTTCCAGGATTTATAATCTCGGTCCTTTTCTATTCCTCATTTACATTTAGATGATATAGCCTATCTTTCAGGGAATAGCCATGTAATAGTATAACTCACTGATGATAAATCATTAGTTTTTAGAATAAAAGATATAAATGAACAAATAAAACCTACTACAACTTTATATACTTATATAATTTTTGTATCGTAATAAGGAAAAATATATGCACTCTGATTTGTCTCTTATGAAACATGTTACAGCGTAGCACCCGCCAACCTAGTTTACTAGTTCTCCCAAAAATTTGAACCAAGTATTTAAATATCAACTCTAACACTATATTTTGTAATACTATATAATTAATACCGACCTAATTTAAGAAACTGTGTACATTTTGTTTAATATACATTTGTAAGAATACCTAATTTGATGTTTCGGTAGCTGAGTACCTACCTATGGCGACCATTATTATGTTTAAGATTCTTTGAACCAAAACCTAAAAAACAAATACTTTTTGACAAACAATAAGAATGTGTATGTTGTATATATAAAACTAGCTGTGCGCCGCGGCTTTGCCCGCGTATAATTTATAAAAATATAATGAATAAAAATCAACCTAGAGCCTTCTTCGATAATTTTTAAATTCGAACCAGTAGTTCCTGAGATTAGCCGGATTAAGCAAACTAACTCTTCAGCTTTACTTACAATTACAGATAATGGTTTAATTTACAATGTCTTTCTTTAAAATAATTTTCTTTACGCAGGGCTCGTCGTGAATCAGAAGATAGTAACTGCGATTCGCTGTCTCGCCAGGCAGCCATTCGCATCAGTCACTCGCTACCTGATCTGCAGACTGAACCCTTGAAACAAGAATATGTCCAAGAGCACAAAGATGCCAGCAAGAAGGTAAGAATTGTGGTAAGAGTTCATTCTTTCTTCTATTTTTACTTAGTACAAAGTAAAATAGAAAAATACTATGGTAAAAAGTTAAGTAAGTAAAAGATATGCCTTTATGTAAATTGCTTTTTTTTTTGTATTATTTCTCAACAGCCTTTGCGTTCTTGCCATTTTTATAGCGGTTTTAAAATTTATCAATCATATGTATGATCAATCAATAAGGTTGCTTCTCTAAGGCTAATTAAAAACCGTTAATTATTTCCTTAGTTATGTTTAATAAATATAGTACATAATGAACGACGTTTGACGACACAAGAAAAGTTTGAGACTATGATCCTTTTAAGTTATTAAAAAAAAGTATAAATCATAAAATATTTCCAAAATTAAATGTGTTAATCAGTTCCAGCAATGAAAGCGCTTAAACATTTAAGCTCCAAAATACGTTGCTTGTTGTCTCGTATACAAGTATAATATTACCAGTTTGCCGAGTAATTACTTTTGCTTAATCCGACTGACTATATTACAGTTATGCATATCAACATACTATATTCATTTCAGTGTCGATCTATAATTATACGTATTTTTTTTGTATAGCATTATATTTTATTTTATTAAGTTTTTTATATCGTAATGTGAATTGTATTTAATCTGAAAAATGAATTTCAAATTAATGAGCAAAAAATTATATACATATCCTTAAATATTATAAAACAAAGTCCCCCGCGTTTCATGTCTGTCTGTATGTACGCGCTAAACTAAAAAACTACTGAAGGGATTTTCATACGGTTTTCACTAATAGATAAAGTGATTCAAGTGGATGGTTTACGTGTATAATTCATTAATATTTTCTGTAAATTTGTTGAAATATAGCGAAATTTGTTGAAGAAGTCGGAAAAAAACGAGCATATTGGGAGCTTTCATCGAAAACGCTGTACAATCCCTTTGAGTTATAACAAAACAATGTATGGTGAAATTGTTCCCCTTTCATAGATCTACCAAAAAGTCCGCGATGGCATATGTCTATCTTTTAAGAATAGCTAACTATACCCATTTTAATGTTTAAAAAATGTTTACATAAAAATGGTAAAATTGGAAAGCTATAAAAACGGATATGATATTAATCCTTATTAAAATAAATACGTTATTTACTTTGAGCATTTAATGTATATTATAATTGCCCTTTACACCACCCAATTTAAATCAATATCTTAGGAGTAATCGTAATTTTAAAATTATCGCGCACTAAATAAATTCAGGCGGTCCAACACCCATCATACAAACGCGTGATGCAACCGCTTCCTTAAATATTATAAAACAAAGTCCCCCGCGTTTCATGTCTTTCTGTATAAACGCGCTAAATTAAAAAAGTACTAAACGGATTTTCATACGGTTATCACCAATGGATAAAGTGATTCAAGAGGAAGGTTTACGTGTATAATGCATTAATGTTTTCTGTAAATTTGTTGAAATATAGCGATAATTGTTGAAGAAGACGGAAAAAAAACGAGCCGATTGGGAGCTTTCATCGAAAACGCTGTACAATCCCTTTGAGTTATAACAAAATAATGTATGGTGAAATTGTTCCCCTTTCATAGATCTACAAAAAAGTCCGCGATGGCATATGTCTATCTTTTAAGGATAGCTAACTATACCCATTTTAATGTTTAAAAAATGTTTACATAAAAATGGTAAAATTGGAAAGCTATAAAAACGGATATGATATTAATCCTTATTAAAATAAATACGTTATTTACTTTAAGCATTTAATGTATATTATAATTGCCCTTTTCACCACCCAATTTAAATCAATATCTTAGGAGTAATCGTAATATTAAAATTATCGCGCACTAAATAAATTCAGGCGGTCCAACACCCATCATACAAACGCGTGATGCAACCGCTTGCGCGCCCCGCGTCCCGCTGTCGCCCGTACGCTAGCTGTTGCCCGCATAAATATAAGTAAAGGATAAATGTTTGCTTGAAATTTGAAAATCTGTGATTTGAAATTAATATGTATGAAATGCATTTCTGTTAAGAAAAACTTTAGTAACGGTTTTTTTTTTATTTTGAAGTTGATGATTATTCTTTAAATAATCATCAGTGGACTTATTATGAATTCCTGTAGTTTGACTTAATATATTTATAGTTACTTCAATGGCTTTTAGTAAAATTTAATTTATAAAAATATTAAATAGCCCGCCGCCTATCTACGCCGTTGAGTATAATTAAAACCATAAAAGAGCAAGCGTACAATTTTTTTTATTCTATCAAACTACAGGCACATAGGGCATAACATCTTCGTTCCTACGGTTGATGGCGCATTAGCGATGCAGGGAATGGACATTGTTTGAGCATGCACTATAATAAGTGTACATGTGATAAGAGTTCTCACTAAAATCAACCAAGCCGGTCATTGAAAACGACAGGTCTTAGAACTTTTGGTTGTCATAGGGTAGCAGTAAGACATTGTGTGTTTAGCATTTTGTTATTTGCACTCAAAATTATGGTAGCGTAGCTATTACTTTACGCCGATTTTAAGTGAGAGAGTGGTAATTCCGGCTGGGCGTGCCGGCCCATTCCGCTACAACCCGAAGGTATGCAACCTGGCACTATAAAAACCTACCTATTAATAAATTACATACAGGTAAAGTGCGTCTTTAAGCAATCGATAGGGACTTGAAAAACCGCAAAACGGACAACCATCGATGACGTATTCCTGCATGCGAGTCGCACACCCAGCGATGAGCCGATGACCGAATTCTTCTCCCACAGTGTACTGCTGCATAGTGTCGCGCACTCACTTTGTCATCGTCGTAACTTTTAAAACATTTGTCCAAATGATATAGTGTAAGAGACAAAAGTTATCTTCTTTAAAATTCTTATTGTTATATTTTGGTCAATTTATAAATTAATAAATATTAATAGCTTTATAAATTATAGCCTATTTGTTATTTTGATGTATTAGCTATATTATTGTAAAGTTTCATTAAAATCCATTCAGTACTTTTACGTGAAAGGGTAACAAATGTCCATACATCCATACAAAATTTCGTGTTTATTATATTAGTAGGAAATAGAATTATTATATACCCTGTACTGAACATATATAAACTGTACTGTATGGGCGAATAAATCGATTGGTGAATGTTTATATCTTATTGATTAAAAAATGCACGGGGTATTTTTTTATTTTACCCGTACGAAGTCGGGACGGGCAGCTAGTAATCTTATAATTGAATAATTATATAAAAAATTAAAAACTGAGAGCCGACTGAAGCCACTTACCGTTAATTGCAAATTTTATCATTTTTATTTTGTCTTTATAACGATTCCAAATATCATTGATTTATAGAATAAGAAAATGATTCGATTAATACATTTGTATAACATTATAACAATACTTATACTTTTTATTTATTTCAACTCAAGAGTATGAAGTTCACGCTTCTCACGTCAATAGTTTTATAGCGAGTAAAACTACGAAGCTCAGCTACTTATACAACAATATTATGTACAAAGCCCGTATCTGAAACTTTCAGTACTTTTGTCCTTTCTGGTCGGGTCGGGTTGCCAGGATAATGAGAGTGTGGGAATAGAGTGTGCACCTGTGTTTGCGGCACACATCTGTGCACTATAATATGTCCTTTGCAGTTGGCTAAGCTCTCTTGAGACTTTTTTTTTTATTGCATAAGATGGCGGACGAGTATATGGGTCACCTGATGGTAAGTGATCACCAACGCCCATAGACATTGGCATGGTAAGAGATGTTAACCATCTCTTACCATGCCAATGTCTATGGCACCAACCATATGCCACCAACCTTGGGAACTAAGATGTTATGTCCTTTGTGCCTGTAATTACACTGGCTCACTCACCCTTCAAACCGGTACACAATAATACCAAATACTGCTGTTTTGCGATAGAATATCTGATGAGTGGGTGGTACCTACCCAGACGAGCTTGCACGTAGCTCTATCACCAAGTGAACTTGCCACTTGCCGTCGTGGCCGAAATCGATCGGGAAACATCATTATCATCATTATAATGTTTTCAGTTAGGAATTACTAAAAATCGTCAAGTCCCTTGGCAGCCGCAACAACAGAGTACCACTAATAGTAGGTCAGTGTCATTGTTAGCTCTGACACACCTGACTAATTGATACTACAGTGGTCTACTATTTAGATCATGCCAAATGGTACAGAGAAAATTTTATTTAATTATTTTTATATTTAAATGTATTGTTATAGCCCTTGTGGATGTAGATACTCAATCGCTCACTTACCCTTCAAACCAGAACGAGTATTGTACACAAGTACTGCTGTATGGCAGTGTTGAGTGAGTTGTACCTACCTAAACTAGCATGCACCAAGCTCTACCACTTAATGAAGCATTACACAGCTAACCTATAGGTGATTCACAAACATGGTTTTATTTTATTCCTACGTCCCGTAAGTGTTATTAATAAAAATGAATTAGAGTAAGATATAATTTAACTAAAATCATTATTTATAATTATATGACGTAACAAAAATTTAATAACGAACAATGGTTAACAAAACTTATTGTATATTTGAAAATCGATATTTCACATAAGCATTACAACGTTGTCTTAACGTTTCGAGTTGGCGTTGAATTATAGCCCGTTCTAAACTATATGACGTAGGCGTTCAAACTAAGTATACAAGGAAAATATTACACCACTTAGTGGCAAACGATTGTGACGACAACAAAAGGCTTTTATGGCGGGTATACATTTAGCATATAATTAATCTTACTTGTTAATAACTGGTATTAAGGCTTATTACCTAAATGCATAAAGTAAATTATCAATTTCTATCCTTTTTTAACCGACTTCAAAAAAAGGAGGAGGTTATCAATTCGTCTGTATGTTTTTTTTTTTGTGTTTGTTACCTCATAACTTTCGACTGGGTGTATCGATTTTGATGATTTTTTTTTATTTGAAAGGGTTTGCTTCCCATGGGGTCCCATTTTTTTCTGGTCCAGGTTTGACAATGGAATCCATGAGAAAACCATATAAATCGTAAATTTGCATGAGGTATGTGCGTGACAAATGGACGAATAACTCAATATCACGCCAACCGATTTCGATGATTTTTTTTTATTGGAAAGAGTATACTTCAAGGGTTGTTTGATGATAGTTTGGTTAGATTCTGATTATAGGATCCATGACAAATTAACGGAAATATTCAATTCTTAGTAGCAAATTAACGATACACGGCCGAATCTTTTATAGACTATCTAGATTTTTCATTCACCTACCATAACATCATTATGATCAAATAATTGTAGTACTATTGTATAAAACACTTCTTTATATACCGTCAATAGTTTTCGCAGCGCACGCGAAATAATAACTTTTATAGGCAACAGTTTGATACGTTTGGGTTACATTGCTCCATTTTAAGTAGAGATCTATAAGTTTTTGAAAATATAATAAAGCCTATGTTACTCGGTAAAGACGTAGCTTTCCAAGGGTGAAAGAATTTTTAAAATCGGTCGAGTAGTTTTTCAGTTAAATCGTAATAAAAAATCAAACAAAAATCAAATCTTTCCTCTTTAAAATATGAGTTATGCATGTAAGCATTGTATATATGTATATGTTTGTAATTGAAACATATTTGAACATCTCCTAAAAGTTGAGACCAATTTTGAAAATTATATGTATATATATATATATAGAATCGTATAAGTACTCTTATATACATGTTATATTTATGTATATTTATATATTAATTACTAGTGTTTTTCCCGCGGTTTCACCTAAGTAGTTCCCGTTTCCGTGGGAATATGGGAACAAAATGTAGCCTATGTTACTCCCTGATAATGTAGCTTTCCATTGGTGAAAGAATTTTTTAAATCGGCTTAGTACCGGCTTAGGTTTAGGCGTGAAAGCTTCACAAACAAACTTACTTTCGCATTTATAATATTAGTTAGGATAATATAGATACTTCCCCTTTTTTATTAATATACAGACATTCCGTCATATTTTATGGTGAAGAATGGTACAACACAACATCTATAAACATACAGTTTATTTAATTATTACTAGAAATAACTATTTGATTATGTTATGGCTGCCCAACACCCCACCAACTAAATATATTTAATCAAAACATGTTAATTTATATTCATACATTTAACCATATTAACTAATATTTATTAATTAAGTACCAAATAGCATTTTTCTTTACGTTTCACTGTTTTAGATTAATATATTTAAATAATAATATAAACGGCGCTGTCTCCTATGAGCTGCACGTTTAGTAGGTCTACCCATATTCTACAAATTAGTGAGTGTACTTCAGATTCACTAAAAATCGAAAAATAAATAAAAATTTTAACAAAACAAAAACCGACTTCATAGAAAAACAAATTAATATGCACTAAAAAGTAAAAAAATAATTGCGTATTCTTCTATAATTTGATAATTAACTTACTATTTTCTACTCATCAATATGTAGGTACGAATGTGGTGTGTGGTTGATAATGTATTTACAATTATTGTTATTTTTGGAGTCGATGTCGGCTAAGGAAACACTATAATATACCTAGCAATAATAATAATACGGGAATCTTTTAAAAACAAACAAAAACATACACATTACAAATTGACTTTTATTCGCCTCGTTAAGTTGCGCGTGCGACACAAGCACATCTCACCTATAACTAATTATGTATGTAGTTATAAACCCACCTTGGCTGACATCGACTCCAAAAGTAACAATAATTGTAAATACATTATCAACCACACACCACATTCGTACCTACATATTGATGAGTAGAAAATAGTAAGTTAATTATCAAATTATAGAAGAATACGCAATTATTTTTTTACTTTTTAGTGCATATTAATTTGTTTTTCTATGAAGTCGGTTTTTGTTTTGTTAAAATTTTTATTTATTATAGCATTGGTAGGCGGACGAGCATTTGGGCCACCTGATGGTAAGTGGTCACCAATGCCCATAGACATTGACATTGTAAGAAGTGTTAACCATCGCTTACATCGCCAATGCGCCACTAATATTGGGAACGAAGTTGTTATGTTCCTTGTGCCTGTAATTACACTGGCTCACTCATCCTTCAAACCGGAACACAAAAATAGCAAGTACTGCTGTTTTGCGGTAGAATATCTGATGAGTGGGTGGTACCTACACAGACGAGCTTGCACAAAGCCCTACCACTAAGTAAATATATATTGTAAATTCGTAAATTTGTTAACGGCTTAATAATTCAACTTATTATTATGAAATTCTGCATAGACGTTGTTATAGTTATATACAAAGACAAAGATCTTACAAAAAAATATGCTTTATTGAAAAATAAATGTTTGTGTACAAAAGGCGATTTTATCACTAAGGCAGCGTATATATGACAGCTTCTGTCCTCCGGTATGTATGTCGTTTGTCTAGTCAACAATTGGCTATACGGGTACAGATATCTCTGATTGTATCAGGCTCTTGGTCTATCGGACTATGACAGAGAGGGAATAGAGAATGCATATGCGTTTGTGCATAATATTGAATACTATATTATCTTTGACTTAGTCCACTGATTTCTGTTAAGATAGCCATCATGTTAAATATGGTCAGGTAATTAACGTCAGTAGCTTACTTGAAATCCTCTAGTTGGTAATGAGGTTTTCATTTTGATGGACTTACATGAATGTAGCTTTTTTTTAACATACTTCAAAAAAAGGAGGAGGTTATCAATTCGTCTGTATGTTTTTTATATACATTAAGAAATAAACTAAGTACATATTTTGAGTTTTATGAGTGATATATAAATTACATATTACATTATTTCACAATACTGTATGATAAAGCTTGTCTTTTAATTTAGACGGTAAATAAATTTAAATATTATTTTAAAAAACCTTATAACTAAGGCATACTACTCTACACAAGATTGGTCGAGTTTCAGAATATTTGTAAAGCCCTGGACTATATTACTAACATCATAAACAATAACATTTGTTCTATAACCAAAAAATAATGTTTTATATCAAAATTGTATTGGATTGCTTTACTTTTTAATTGAAATGCGGAACGGATAATCTATCTTGCCTAGAATCTACATTCTAAACCGGTGGTTGTTTTAGCTAAATTTTAATTTTGGATTACATGTATCATATCTTTTAATAAGTTTGCTTGTACTTCGTTAATGACCTACCAACATAGGGTTTTAAGGTTGTCATATAGTGATAGAATAAACCTTTATGAAATAATATTAAAAATATTTAACGTACTAATTATTTTGGAATTGAATTTCTTAAATGTATTTTAATTTATTACTGTGTTTTACGTTTATATAAATAATATTATACACTTAAAAGTATTATATCTTGATTACTTAATTCCTTTTGATGTTGAAACAAAGAGAAAAAGCTTTATATTTGTTCTCAGTCTTCAAAGGGCTTAAGTATCTCATCGTTGCATTGTTTGTTCAGTCTAGATATTCGAGTAGTTTTACAGAGTTAATTAATTTAAATTGTTATTAGGTCGTTTAAGTAGTTTTTTTTTTCTTTGCCACTCCATTTTTTTTAACGCTTATAATGATCTAGTTAATATATTTATCCGGGCTTTGAGTAAATTTTTCAAAAACTTTATTATTTATTCATGATCATTATTCAGATAATCATAATACATTGCTAGACTCAGCCATGGGACCAGCTCTTGGTTCTCCTTCTTCCGCATAAAATCAGGTCCACCTAAAGATTCTCACACTGCGTTTGTCAATCTGCATCTACTATGTATGACACACGTAAAGTTTTCTATCTTGTATCTCCGGGTCTTTTCCAGACAATATTATTTCTGATTTTATAACTGAAAGATGAAATTTAAAAGGTGACTCGTTGATGTCTCCGACTTTTTAACAAAATTGTGAGGAGGTTTTTGTAACTTAAAATAGCTATTATCAACACGCTTCTGAAAATGGAGGGAGTTGTATCCTCCTTTTTGTCGATTTGAGAAATTACACGAATATCGGTCAAGTAAATAAGAATCCATTGGTTTGTAGTATTGGTTTCGGATACAATATCCCCCGCATCATAAAGGGCTATTAAGGGATCATTTCGTTTAACGAGCAAGATTTCCAGAAAACATTGTTAACAGGCACATGTTCGGTGGTAAAAATCCGACCAAATCATTTTTCCTTTAGCTTACAGTCGTTCATAGGAACCCAATATTTACTTTAAAAAAAAAAACAAGGTCAACTTGGTCAAGGTAATGAACCGACTGAATTGCGAATCTAGAGATTAATTAAGCACAATTTTAGCCAGATGTCAATCTAAATTAAACGGAACGTTTTAGTAGATATTTTGTAATATTTCTTTATTCTATTCAAATTGTCAACACACATATCGAAAAACTGGAACTAGAACAAAATTTGTTGCTTATGGTGTTAGCTATCTAGTCCTGCGAGGTTGCTGGGTCGTTTAAAATAATCCTGTATAATTTCAACAAATACATTATCAAAATGAGCATATACTTTATACAGCTTTGAAAGTAGAATTTATTGAAGAAAAAGGCAGGAAAATTCAGTTTCCTTTTTTTTCAATAATATAACCAAGTCAATTATTTACATTATATTCTGTATGGAAATCGACTTATACACAAAATTCGTGGCTTTATCATCTATATATTCATATAGTATGTAAGCTTAATCTATTTATTTTTTATGCAAAATTATTTATTGGAGCGCCTTAGGCGTAACTACAAAGCCTTCGCCGCTCACTGACTAAGCTCTCCGACTCCGCTCTCTGCTCCCATCGAGTTCGTGGCGCGTTTACTAAATATTGCTATTGTATTATAATAATAATAATAAGAAAAAAATATTTATTTCATCAACGAAAATGTTTTTTATGTATTTTTTATCGTATTCGCTTAACATAAGATTTAATTATGTTTGAAGTAAATTTATAAGATTCAATACAATTATTAAAGTAAAACTATTTTCTTCCTCAGGTCCTGCGACAAACAACATTGCCAATTGTACCAGATCGACACCAAACATTCCAACGGCAGCTGTCTCACCGTCTGGACCTTCCTTCAATTCAGTTCAGCATCTGTAGCCTGGAACGGGCTGACTCATCTATTGGACTCATTAAAGTAAGTTTATTTTTTGTTAGAAATATTATTTATAAATGGTAACACCAAATAAACAATCTAACGCCATCTACTGTTGCGATGGGTCATCTTTATTATGTTTTGTTTAATCTGTATGAAAAAAAAGTCGTTCAAAAAGAAATACGTCATTTAATTTTTATGTATATAAGTTCTGGTATAACTTTCTTGTTTATAAATTGATTTTGTCGATTCTTTCGCTGGGTTCTTTCGTTGAAACTATCCAAGGCGGTTACATCTGTAATTGGGTTAAGTTTTTATTTACAAAACAAACGTTCATAAAAAAAATCGGTTGAAATGACATGAATGAAAAAAAATGAGTCGGTTTTGAATTTAGAAAACATATTGATACTTTAACCAAAAACTTCAATCATTTAAAAAAAAAAATCCTATTTAAATAAAGTCTCTTTCGAGTAACGACCACCAACGGAGTGAAATGGTTTTCAAAACTATTATGACACAAGGTTCTATTATATTCAAGGCGTATTTTAGTAAACACGTGAAACCTAAAACACGCAGTTTACTATTATGTAATTCATTTCAGGAACATTCATAAGTTCTGAGTGTGACGTGTCACGTGTTTATTATAATAGATGGGAAACTATCATTGGCAAATATAGACATGAGATCCGTCGATGTCTATTATTGGTCAATATTCAAATGCCCTAAATACGACTATGATGTACGATTAAAATGAGAGTATAAATTTATATGAATGTTTTTAATCATCTGTGAATTGTTAAGTATTTTCAGCTGAACATTTTCTAATACATCTTAATGCTGAAAATAATGTTTAAATTAAATATTTCAATTTATAGAAAAAGAGCTTAGAGCAGTAAATCTGGTACAAAAGACGTCTCAGATAATCTGAGTCGTTCCTTACCCCGTGATTATTCTAACCCAGATCTTCTGATTACTAATGATAGTTTTTGCTAACATCTGCGACTGAATACAATCTCGCGATCATTATGGTAGAATCTTTTAGATTTACAACGAACAACGTGCGGTAAATAGCGCTGTTATATATATATCTATTTCCGTTTTGACGTGACAACGTCTAATAAATCGATGAACGCTGGCTGCATGCACGAAAAATTGTCCCGTTACGCACATTGTCCCGTTACGCTGATTCTCTCTTTCACTCGATTGCATTGTCATTTCATCAATGTTTTGTTATGACGTTGTCACGTTAAACTATCGTCCGTAAACCGACTTTACAGACAACCATTTTTTGTTTTTTTTTTGACGTGACAACGTCTTATAAATTGGTTTGCCGGGTGACACTTCAAGAAACTGCGTTACGCTCCGCTCACGTTATGCGCTCACAATGAGAGCGAGTGAGAGGCACGCGTCCCTTCCACTCGGGCATGGTTAGCCCGCCTAAGAGCGAGAGAGACAGACATAAAAAGTGAAATTCAGTGCGAGATTCTTTGTATAAATTAATAATTTAAATATAATTCTTTGTATAAATAAATGTTTTAAATTGTTACTATTATTTCATCCTTCTTCCTACTATACGAATGAATATTCACATTAAAATTATTTTACCACTCAAAGTCGTTGTCACGTAAAACTTTCGCCCGTATACCGACTTTACAGGCAACCAATTTTTTAATCTTAGGTTTGCTTCATATCAGGTTCAAGTATTGAGGCCTATAAGGTCAACGTTTCTTATGAGGCTTGAACCATGTCACCTCTGAAGGGTTTGCTTATAGGTCGCAGATTCGAAGTCACGGGTTCAAAACCTCGGTCCCGATCAAGTTATTAAGCCTTTTACAGCCTACGATAAACGTAAAAAATATTTTATACACGTACAGCGCTTCCTATGTGTACAGAGTTTTAAGCGGGATGAATAACTACCTCGCTCAGTCCTCAAGCGCTATTTACAATGTTTTTACTCTTGGAAGGTTTCTTACGGAATAAAGTAGTATTAAGTGTTTTTTATAAATTGTATTCTTGTAATGTTATTATTAAAACGGCTTTTGCTTTATTTAAATATATTATAATTCAATTTTAATATGTATATATATGTTATTCGTCGATTCAGAATGGCTCAGTGTGTCATAAGTAAGTTAACCGAAGATAGCATATTCAAAACCGAGTAAGCACCACTAAGTTATAACGTGCTTAATTTGTGTGTTTGTATGTGTTTGTGTGTCTGTGTAATGTCGTAGTTGACGTGCTCTCAATTTAACGAGAAGATTTGGAGCTAATTCCACCACACGGCTCCAATGCGCGTTGGATTTGGCAGGTTTTCTTAAGTCTGCCGTCAACGCTTAATTATAAATACAAATTAAACAAATGAATATTCAGTGGTGCTTACCTGGATTTGAACCTTCAATCATAAGTTAAGATTAACGCGTTCTGACTACGTGGTCATCGGCTCACTGTAAAAGTATGCTTTAGTAATCATTCAGAATACTTATTTTCTTTAAGAACAATAATAACCATACCTAGCAAACGACAAAAAGTCAGTTCTCATTTTCAATTGAAAATAAGCTTCGCAATAGAAAAGAAGATAAGCTTTTTACTTTAAGATTTTCTCTGTCATCCGCTTCCTAATTATGGTTCAGCCAATCCGGAATCGAAAGTCTAAGATGGATAAAGCGCAATGGACAACTATTGTTGTTCTCGCTTAGTAAAGAAATAAATTGAATTCGATTCCGATAAGTAAGATAAGATATCGTATCTGTTTTTTCAATGAAACTTCCCCAGTGTCGATCTTGGTATATATAGCAAATAGAGCTTCATAGCCCGAGGTATTAGGTTTAAATCCCAAAAGTAATTGAGTTTTCTTTAAATAAATGTCGTATAAGTGATATGTGATCACTAACAAAGTAGACAAATACATAAAAGTTGATAAAATAAATACAAAATGTGGTTCCCCAATTATAGATGATTACTTCATGAACCATAAAGAAACAGACACATTATAATAGGTAAATAAAAATCCATATAAATGAAATCAAAATTTCAATTGTGATATAAGTTTATACCTTCACTGTTAATTTACAAAATTATTCTATTGGTTTAATATAAAATCTCCTTGAGACGCGTAAAAATTAAGCAAGTGCTAATTAAGCGTTTTTCCACTTTATATAACTTAATTTTACACTCTAATGCAATATTTCGTAGTGCAATTTAATGTTCAGTTCTTTTTTAAATTAAATTTATTATCAATCATATAGCGCAAAACAACAGTGCTTGGTATTGTTGTGTTCCGGTTTGAAGGGTGAGTGAGCCAGTGTAATTACAGGCACAAGGGCCATAATATCTTAGGTCCCAAGGTTGGTGGCGCATTGGCGATGAAAGCGAATATTTCTTATAATGCCAATGTCTATGGGCGTTGATGAGCACTTACCATCAGGTGACCCATACGCTCGTCCTAGGAAGGTTTCCTATGCTATAAAAAAAGAATGGTTTTTAAAACGAGTGGAATAGAGTCGTCGTATTTCAGCTGTGGGACAAGGAAAAGTTGTGTTTGCATACACGTTTTTTAACTATTTGCAGCCTAGGGCAATTAAATTTGAGAATGTCCATAGTGACCAGTCAGGACGACCACATAACTAAAAACATATGACAATTATTTAATAATATAATATATAATATAAATAGTTCTCTATATAGATAAAACACAAATCTTTATATATTTCTATACCATTTATCTGGCTGTGATGAAATTTTAGTGAGTTTTGCTGTCTACGCCCGATAAGGTTTATAGCCTAAAAAAGTATTCGACCCGTGCTTATCAACGCTATTGCAATAATATCAGAAGCTCTTACGAAATAAAACAGATTTTTATGAAACGCTA
Source organism: Nymphalis c-album (assembly GCA_963151315.1). Taxonomy (NCBI): domain Eukaryota; kingdom Metazoa; phylum Arthropoda; class Insecta; order Lepidoptera; family Nymphalidae; genus Nymphalis; species Nymphalis c-album. The sequence continues at coordinate 6,604,539 of OY720607.1, read as the reverse complement.
AACCTATATTTTACCTCATACGAATTGAATTTCAAATAATTCCCTTCAATCCTCTACGCTTAAGCTGTAATCTCTTTATAACAAAGACTAGCTCGGCCAGCTATGACCATGTAAGCCGTTTGAACTACGAATACGAACTCACACAGGTATATTACAAAAGATATAGATTTGTAATGGTTCAATTTATATCGGATATTGTATTTTTTTTTCTACAGTTGAAGTTATATAGGCAAATGTGTACTGTATAATGTTAGAATATACTCAATTTTGAAACGGATTTGTTAATTAAAATACATTTCATATCAAGAGTGTGAGTTTTAATTTAATATATAAACGAAAAAAAATAAAGAATATATTTTTTATAACACTTGTATACTCTACTGTTTGTTCTATCAATATTGTTGTATGCCTGTATTTAAACTGACTCACTAAGTCTTTAAATTGGAACACAATAATACTAACCATAGTTGATGGAAGATTAAACCATCAGAGCTGGAATCTCTTACTATGCGGTATATTCGACTCGCCGTATATGGCATACGCACTAAAAAACCAGTGGCTCCCATTTCGTCTTTTCGTGGGACGTCACGGGATCGCTAGCGCACTTGATGAGTGGCCATGACTCCGAAGGACTTGCACAAAGTGCTGCCACGTGGCTTGGTTTTGACGTTAGTATCATATACTCACACTTCAACATTGCATTTTTTGTCACCATACATGTAAAACTACTATAAATGTATATATTTAATAAACTTTTTTTGTTGTAGCCGGAGCTGTACAAGAATGAGCTGGTACGCCAATCTTCGACAGACAGCGGTGAATTAGAATTTTGCGGGAAGTTACACTTCGCTCTGAAGTACGACCAAGAAGTAGAGGCCCTTGTTGTCAAGGTATGTATTTTAATATGCGATTCTCACCAAGGACAGACATTTGTGTGCATCAACATGTCTGTTTGTCCTGAGTCTGGGTGTAATTATCTTTATATGTATGTATTTACAAAAGAAAAGTAATGTATGTAGTATATCAGTTGTCGTTTCCATAGTACGAGCTCTGCTTAGTTTGGGATCAGATGGCCTTGCGTGAATACTGTCCCAGGATATCCGAGAATTAACACCTAATCGCATTGAAGCTGATTTTTTCGTCTTCATTTCCAAAACTCTTAAAGACATGGTGTTTGCCCAGCAGTGTGATCTTTACTGGCTGTTTATTCTACTTTTCCCCTGGCATTTAAAAGCGAACTACACATATGTGTACGAGTCGGTTACCAAAGTAATTTAAATAACGCTTGTTTCACATTTACAAGTGAAGCCTTAAAGGAAACTTTATCAGAACTACTATAATTACGAATTACTTCAGCAGACGAACATAGGATATCTTGAAACAACTTTAATTGTACTTTGTACTTGCTTCGACACTCAAATTTAAATACGTTTTCGAATGTATAAAACATTATTGTTCTAAGGTAAATGTTTTCTAGGTATATATATATATTACACTGTTATATATATTATATTATCGGAATTTGATTAAAAACTACGTATTATATATAGGTCACATTGTGTGGGCGTACTTGGGTATCGTGCAAACTGAGACAACGCTTCGATAGAATCACTGTTAATTTAAAGGCAAAGATATCAAATATTAAGTCACTAACTATGGGCAAATACCTATAGAAAACGTAGTGACAGTTTAATAGTTATCATAAAATAATGGTAATTTTAAATAAAGATATTACAGACGTAGCACATATTATCTAAATATTGAATGAAATGGCACTAATAAATAAATTATTAGTATTTCGTTCTTATTTCAAAAAACTTGATTCATGAGATCAGATTATATACCACAAAACGTTGACGCGATTGAGTGAAGAATTAATAAAATAATTGTCAGCCTAATATAATACGATATAGAGCGAGCTATTGTCACCTGTACGACAATTGCTTTGTATACGAGAACAATATATGCCTTTGTGATGATGAAAGGAATGTAATAGTCTGTTAATATCCACTGTTGAGCTAAGACATCTCCTGTTAGGGCGAAAGTTTGGCATAATTTACATACAAGCAGACTTTTGTGATGTTTTCCTTCACCACTGAATACGATTTGAATTATAAAATTGGTGGTAGGGCTTAGTGCAAGCTCGTCTGGGTAGGTACCACCCACTCATCAGATATTCTACCGCAAAACTGCAGTACTTGGCACTGTTGTGTTCCGGTTTGAAGGGTGAGTGAGCCAGTGTAATTATAGGCACAAGGGACATAACGTTTTCGATCCCAAGGTTGGTGGCACATTGGCGATGTAAGCGATGGTTAACATATTTTACAGTGCCAATGTCTATGGGTGTTGGTGAGCACTTACCTTAAAAAAATACACAAATAAAGCACATGAAAAGTCAGTGGTCCTCTCCCAGGTTTGAACCTACAATCTCCGGTTTAAATGCAGGCGTTCAAACCAATGCGCCATTTCGATTCACGCTGAACGCAAGGAGCTTACATATTCGATTTGCAGTAACAAACGGATCACAGACCACAGTACATTCACTATATTCTAGTTTATACGTATGTGAGATCCTCAATAGGAATGTAAAATTGAACCAAACGGAAATTTCCCAAAACAACTTTTTTAACAATGTCCATTCCTTTTATCGCCTGCATTGTTTGCATTGCTCACAGCTCAATAGATAGATAAGCCAACTGTACAGGACATATTATAGCACAAGTGTGTGCGCGGACACAGGCGCACTATTCCCTTACTCTCATAATCTGATGGAACGGCAAGCCGACACGACCGGAAAGAGTTCAGGCGCAGGACCAATTTTTTTGAGAATTTGCAACAGAAAATCTCAATAACATTTTATTGCTCGACCTGGGAATTGAACTCAGGACCACCGTGTTTGTGGCCTTACATGTAGCCACTAGACCAACGAGGCAATCAATATATAACGAAATATTATTAAAACTTATTATTATTATATATAATACGCATACTTATATTTTACATTTTCATCACATGAACTATATTTTCTTTTGTATATTTTTTGTTTAATTTCATTTTTTAAATATTCACTGGTTATGGCTTGGTAAATTGCTTAAAAACATAAATAGCTAGTATTTTATAAATGTGTATTACACATTTGTAAAATACTAGCTGCCCATCCCGACTTTGTACGGGTAAAATAAGGATATTATCCCGTGCATTATTTTCGTCGTAGTAGCGTAATGTTATGAAGCCTAGAGTCTTCCTCGATTAATGGGCAATACAACACAAAAAAAAAATTCAATTAGAACCATTAGTTCATAAGATTAGCTGGATCAAACAAACAAACTCTTCAGCTTTATATATTAGTATAGATATGAGAATGATAATGTGATGACTTATTTCTGCCACGGCGGCCAATCTCAAGGGAGACACAGAGTGCACAGCTTATATTATAGTAGAAAAGTTTCGCAAAAATAAGCACTACCTCATAATCATAATCCGATGGGACGGCAATCCAACATGAGCGGAAATAGTTCAGGTATAGGACCAACAGCTTTACGTGCTATCCGAAGAAGGCAGGCTACCGATAATCTCCGACCTGAAAATCCCGAGGAGATTCAAGGAAGGAATCCATAATATAATACAATTTTTATTTTGTAACATTGTTGATATTTTCATTTGATAGATAATGTTATTCGTATAAGTTAAATTGTACCGAAATATTAATTGAGGGTTGACCTCAATATGAAATTAGCTTTTATCATGCTAGTTATTTATATAAAACTAGCAACCCGCACCTGCTTTGTACGGGTAGAATAACTTTACATATAACTTTTACATAAAATTACAAACATAGTATGTATAAAAAAAAAATATTGTTTTTTTTTTACCAGGGCCTGCACTGGCTTTCTCAGATCAAATCAACAAAGTTACGGTATATTCGGATGAATAGGTTAGGAACGCATAGAAGACAAACATACAAATCTAGTTTTTTATTCTTTAAAAAGTAAAAAAATTGGTAGATATACCTTATGTTCGAAATTCAACCATAGTCAATTCAATCAACTTCCAAAACTAATGAACGACAATAAAAAAAGTTCTGTGTCTAATAAAAATATATTGATAGCACTTAAGCAAGTTAATAGCTACCAAAAAAGAAAACGGTTGATAAATAAAAGTACTAAACTGTTTATCCTTTGTCTGTTTTGTTGATATTTCCAAGGAGGCCAAATAAAAAAAAGTATTTTATCAATGAAGTTTATGAAGTTTATGAGTTGTAAATATGCGTGCTTAGCGTGTTAGACTCTTATTGTCTATAACTTCTGGGTATTTCGGTGTAATAAGTCTTGACATTATGGGACGTTATGTCCTCTATTAGTTTGTACACATTTAATTGAGTAATTTTATATATCTCATAATATTTCTAAACTTTGCTTTAAGTTTTAAAAAACAAAATCATCAACATTAATTGTTTAAAATTATTATGCTATGTAATTTGTTAAGTAAAATAACCTCGTGATAAGTAAATTAAACTGAAATAAGGAATTTTCCATTTACATATTATATACATAAATATGGTTATTGTGTTATTTATAAAATATGGCGCGACGGAGATTATATTTTCAAACACCTATTAAATTTTTTACTCATATCATCAGTAGTCATTTGCTGGGAAATATTAAAAATTGCTTATTGCCGCCCTAACTAACAAACTAACACATTAAGGAACTTCCATATCAATAACTACTTTTTGAGTAAAACAAACAGACATAATGTGTAAACAAACAAACCTTATCTCCATTATAATATTAGTATGATTATTAAAATCAAATATTTGGTGAATTATTCATTTTGTTGTCCATCGTTTTCAACATGTAATTACTCTTAGTCCAATATGACGTCACTCTTGTTACATCATAAATCTATCATAACGCAATTTTAAATAATTTCTCGGAACCAACGTCAAACAAATAAATTGAAACAATGCAAACAAATTGTATATGATTGTTTTTGTCACTTTATGTAAAGCAACATAAATTCGTCTACCCATAAAAATCCTTAGTAATAATTGAAAACGTACATAAAAGAGTTTAATGAATAATGTTTACCTTTTCTGATTTTTTGTTAATTTAACACATTTTTTCTTAATGAATAATAGAGCGTTCTTTATTATTCATTGAAACTGTTTGAAGATAACGGAATATTTATAAATGGTGTTCACCGAATTCTGGACGTCGACATTTTAATCATTCCTCGTTATAGCCAAAATAGAGCAATAAGATATAAGAACGCTCCTAGACGAATAATAAGGTACTCCAGATCTATTTCAGTCACGGCGGCATAGATAAGGCCGCAGCCCGGGTAGTCCTGGGTTCAATTAACAGGTCGGGCCAATAACTAGATATTGGATTTTTCTGCCACAAAAATATCAATAGCAGCCTGGAGGCTGGAAGTTGGAAGTTTGCCTGAACTTGTTCCGGTCGTGTCGGAACTGTTTCCGGTCGTGTAGGATTGCCGTGTTTCCGCACACACTTGTGCACTATAATATCTCCTGCGCAGTTGGGTAATCTCTCTAGACATTGGCCGCTGTGACCGAAATCGGTCAAGAGGTCATTAATTTTATTATTATTATTACACTAATTTTGAATTCATTTTCAACAGATATTCGAGGCTCGCGACTTACCCGTGAAGGACGTACTGGGCAGTAGCGACCCTTACATCAAGGTTTTCCTGTTACCTGACCGCAAGAAGAAGTTCCAAACGAAGGTCCATCGCAAGAATCTGAACCCTGTCTTTAATGAGACTTTTCTGTTCAGGTAAGACATATAAAATAAAATATAAAAAACGGATTAAATAAATGTGATCAGTATATATGACACTAGTAAATTGTTATCAGCATGTAAATTTACACGAGTTGGACCTGGAAATCTTATTCTCATAGAACCAAATGTAGATGCCTTACAGACAACTAAGTCTGTGTGCATTTGAAACAATTATTATTGACTCTGTTTTATTCGTTTCAAGGAGATTATTTAACTTCAACTGCGACGGAAATATTTGTTTTTTAGAACATTCAATATTTGATAGTTCTGAAGATTTTACGATTAAATTATCAAGTTTCGTATGTAATGATAAAAATATGACGACATATAATTTCGTTCTATTTGAGATAGTTAACCTACATGGGGTGTATACAGTCATTCTAAGTCATTCAAATGTTTACTATCTACGTATAAATAGACATACAAAACAGTATAAAACGTTTTTTTTATTTCATAGCTATTAACAAACTTTAGTGTTATCTATAAATTTGAAATACGAGTACAAAAAGAATCATGTTTTCCTTTATTTTTTTATTTATTTATCCAATAAGTACAAACAAAACAAACACAATAAGCCAAAAGTCGTTATAATTATTTAGGTAATTGCCTACTTTTTACAAGTGTTCTAAAATTACTTGAAATATAAGTCAACAATAATACTGATTATTAATTTGAACTTAATTTTGAACACTTATAAGTATTATGCTAATCGTTTGATTAATTCACGCACAAATTTGAAAATAACTAAAAATTTAGCTATTAGGAAACCAGACGTAATCGGAGTATTTTTTTTTTATTAAATAGGAAGGCGGACGAGCTTATGGGCCACCTGATAGTAAGTGGTCACAAACGTCCATAGACATTGGCATTGTAAGAGATGTAAATCTTCATGACCTTACATGACCAATGCGCCACCAACCTTGGGAACTAAGATGTTATGCCCCTTGTGCCTGTAATTACACTGGCTCACTCACCCTTCAAACCGGAACACAACAATAGCAAGTATTGATTTTTGTGGCAGAATATCTGATGAGAGGGTGGTACCTACCCGACGAGCTTGCACAAAGCTCTACCACCAAGTAAATCAAGCTTATAAAGAACGCAGTAGTTTATACGTGAATCAGGACAAAAACAAATATTTTTTTTCTATGTGTATAATTTCGTACTATTGATGAAATAGGTACTTTATAATTGTCAATTATTACATATATAGTTATTTAAATTTTCACCTTTAATCATATCAACAGAAGACGTATCTCTCGAATAAGTTTCTAGAACAATCGAGAAAGTTATAGCGTAATCTACAATTAAAATCTTAAGTAAGGAGTGTTGGAGTTTAACAATTAATTTTCGCAAGAAATGCACTGAGCCATTAGTAGCGGAGACAGAAAAAGGAATGCGATTCTAGACTTTATGACGATCACGATAAGGACTAAACTAATGAGAAAATGTATAAAAGTTGTAGCTAGCTATATGCATATATTTCAAGTATCAACTTGTGTTGATATTCAAAACTCAAACATCTAGGAATCAGCACTTAAATACAAACAGACAAAAATAAGCTGTAAAGGTGATTCTGGGAAGGTTTAAAGTTTATTCCACAGTGCTGCTCCAAAGATGGTCGATACATGTTTACATTCAACACGTGCAGGTTTCCTCACGAAGTCCTGAAGTCCTTCACCCGAGCACGTAATGTAATGTAGCACATGAAAATTCCGTTGTGTTTGCCTAGGCTTGAATCATCGGTAAAGCCCTAGAATATAGATGAGCTCAAAAATTAGTACAAATGAATTCTATAGTACCTAGTTTAATTCATGATTATGCAAATTTATTTAATAATTTTGAATATTTAATAATATTAAAATTAGTTATGATATTTAAAAAAAAAAACGCCTATCTCGTCTCAATTTTATTTATGACTAGCGTTTGCCCGCGATTTCATTCGCGCAATTCCCGTTCTTTTGAGAATAAGGGGATAAAATGTATGTAATGTATTCGCCCCACACGCGAGTGAAGGTTAGGTATAAATAAAAATAATCAAAAGCCTTTTATACTCATATATCCAAATTTTATTATTAGTTTCATATTCATATTCACAAAAAATGTTTATACATTATATACTCATTCTCTTACCTATAAATACACACACACCCGACTCGCGCATAGACACGGACGCACATATGTATATAGTATACACAGAGGTATATAACTAATAATACAATATAAGAATTTCAATGTATCTGCCAAGGCTGAATGTAATTTTTGACGAGCCGGTTGGCGTGGTTGGTAGATACCCTGCCTATCGCGCCGCACAGCGTGGGTTCGATACCCACCCAGGACAGACATTCGTGCGCATGAGCATGTCTGTTTGTGAGTTTGGATGTAATTATCTATATAAGTATGTATTTACAAAATAAAAAGTAGTATATGTAGTATATCAGTTGTCTGGTTTCCATAGTACAAGTTTAGCTTAGTTTGGGATCAGATGGCCGTGTGTGAAAAATGTCCCAGGATATTATTATTATTATAATTTTTATCCTTAAATAATATATGGATTAGAACCGAAAAAGCATATAATATTAATAACTGATGATAAAATACTGATTTGTTATTTACCAGTGTCCCGTATGAAGAACTGCGTCAGCGCTACCTTCAATTCTCGGTCTACGACTTCGATCGCTTCAGCCGTCACGATCTCATCGGCCACGTCGTGCTTAAGGGTCTTCTTGAATCAGCTGATCTGCATCAGGAGATTGAATACACTATGAACATACTTGCGCCACCCCAGGTTAGTATTACTCAGTGTTACTACATATTATTGCTTAGTAGGTCATTAGAAACAAAGCTCTCCGTCTTAGTAGTCTTTCTTAATTATTATGAAGCCTAGGTGTAGTGGATGAAAACTGTCACATGCTTAATCACCGATCTGCAATGGAACAGAGTGACTGAATAAACTCCAAACCTTCTCTTTTTTATAATTATATCCGTGTGTATTTATGTTTTGGTAGGGCTTTGAGCAAGCCCGTCTGAATAGGTACAAGTCCGTGATGAAATAATCTACCGCTTAATAGCAATACCTAATTTTGTTAGTCCGGGTGAGCAAGCCATACACAAGGGTCATAATATCTTAGTTTCCAATATAAAAAATTATGTCAAATTTAATTGTCCGCAATTTCATAAAAACACATTTAGCAAAATCATGCTAAATGACAAAGTTTATTCACCGAAGATTTCACACCTAAACTAAATAAGTTTAATGACCTTTTCTCATTTATTTTCTTTAGTATTTGGTCTTGGGTTTGAATATAAGTAGAAATACATATACAAGTCTCACGATTGTATTATTTAAAAGTAATTTAAACAAGTCAACCGCAATGATTAAGTAAGGTCTAGACTGCAAATAATAATCAATGTACAAAATGTTTTATATAAAAAAATGTCAATAATATTTACTAAATTTCACATTAATTTAGGAGCAGACGGCAAACTATGATTGATATAAAACTTTCTTTATCAAAGCCATTCATGAGTAGTCAAATATATTAAAATTAAACCAATTACAAAAATAAGATTTGTTTGTATGTTTGTTCAGTTATAAATTCTTTCAATTACCATGTTACATCTGCTAGGTGTTGCGTGACGGCCCTATCTTTATTTAACAGTATTTTTTTAAGTAAGTAATCGTTTCGATTACTTTTTTGTGGTATTGTGGTCACCAACGCCCATAGATATTGGCATTATAAGAAATGGCTTACATAGCCAATGCGCTACCAGCCTCGGGAACTAACGGCCGAATACTGAAACGTCATTCAAATATGAAGTGGAACTTAATTATTTGAGACGCCGTTGATTTAAGACGTTTCAGTATTCCATAAGATGTTATGTCGCTAGTGCCTGTTATAATAATGCTGTTTTGCGGTAGAATATCTGATAAGTGGGTGGTGGTACATACCCAGACGAGCTCGCACAAAGCCCTGCCACCACTAAAGCAGTTCATTACTTTATTAATTTTATGTTCAAATTAAAATAAAAAGCCTTCCATCTCTTACGACCGATCATAGAACGTCACCGAACGTTCTATGATTTTTCCTGCTGAGAATTTAGTAATGTGTTTGAGATTGAGTTAAAATGTAATATCATATGGATAAGCATGATTTATTGAATACTAGTGAATTTGAGATTGGTCTATAGTTACTTAAGCTGACCTATCTCTATCAGTTTTAATTTATAATTTTCAACGATAGCCCATTTGTTATACTAAACACATACGTGCCATGATCATATTATGATATTATATAATACTTGACGAGTGTGTTCAGGCCTAGTTGGAAAAAAAGATCTCGTTTTAAAACTTTCAAGTTGACAAAATTATGAACAAGTCCCATTAGAAGTATCAAACTTTGGATCACTTTTTCTGCCAATTTCGACGGAGATTTTCTTTAAGAAAGGGTAAAACAAAAAGATTTCAAGTACCTACCTTTATTCGACTAAACTTCGTAACTAATTTGTATAACTTATTTAATTTCTTTTTCCAAACTTTTTTTCTTGTCATTGAGACGATTGATGAAGTATTAATACAAACGGTGCTATGTGCTGCACAAGTCGAAAACATATTTTTTTATTGCAAAGGAAGGCGGACGAGCATATGGGCCACCTGATGGTAAGTGGTCACGAACGCCCATAGACATGGTGCCTAACCAACTGCGTGCGAATTATACTGCACAAGTGGGTGCACAAACGCAGGTGCACTCTCTATTTTCTCACCCCTAACCCGATGGGGGTGGAGGTGTTCGTTATCCTATGTCCTTTCGTGTATGACAACGTGTATGCAAAGTTTTTAAATTAAGTAGTTAAGACGTGAAAGCATAACAAACAAATAAGCAAACCCACTTTCGCGTTTATAATTATGTAAGGATAAACCAACCAGGAGATATCTCGTAGACATTTTATATATTATATTAATTCTGTGCGTTTTAAGTTCCATGCTTAATAATCTATATATATAAAAGAGATTTCCACGTATATACTCACTCATCACGATATCTCTGGAACCAAAAGGCGTAAAGACTTGAAATTTGGTAGAAATATTCCTTTTACCGAGTAGAGGTCAGCTAAGAACGGATTTTTGGAAATTCCACCCCTAAAGGGGCGAAACAAGGGATGAACCGTAGTATGAAAATCCGTCATTTTCAAACTTAGAGCAATGATATTTTATACACAATTTACAGGTTAGAAATAAATCCCCCCCGCGTGGGATCTCCACCTTGTCGTGGTGGGGGGGCTCAGTACCCGTGGTAAGGTCGGCCACGGGGAAGCTAAGAGGGATCCCGGACGTGGGGCGCTCCTCGTGGGCCTCAGGAGGAGGCTTGCGTTGGATGCGCCCAGGGAGCGGGTGCGGGGGACAGTTCTGTCTGTCCCTCACAGTCGGGAGTGATCGCGGGAGGAGAGGCGTGTCGGTGTTGCGTTGCCGCGCGCCCTATCTCCCGCGACCAAATGGGGGCGCACCATGTGTTGCGTTGCGGTGGGGCCGCAGAGGAAGAGGAGATGCGGTGTTGTCAGGTTGCCGTCCTCCCTGTCCTCTGCGGCCGCTGGGTGTGTCGCTGTGGGGGATGGTTCTGTCCATCCCCTGTAGCCGGGAGCGGTCGCGGGAGGAGAGGCGTGTCGGTGTTGCGTTGCCGCGCGCCCTATCTCCCGCGACCGAATGGGGGCGCACCATAAGTTGCGTTGCGGTGGGGCCGCAGAGGAAGAGGAGATACGGTGTTGTCAGGTTGCCGTCCTCCCTATCCTCTGCGGCCGTCAGGGTGTTTTTTGGCGGCGGAGCCCAACACCTTCATCCGCCGCCAAGGAGCTTGTAGCCTTCAGGCTATCCGTCGGGGTGTCAGGGTAGAATGCTCACGCGATCCCTTGGCACCCCCATAAAGGCGGTGAAGTATACGCTGTGGTTTTAGTGGGTATTACGGCCTTGCACTTCAGCCGTCGAGTCCCACATAACCCCCCGCTTTTCACCTTGCGGGGGGTATGCGTAAATGCATTTCCACAGCGAAAAAAAAAAAAAAAAAAAAAAAAAGGTTAGAAATAAATAAGTACACAAATCAGAGTTTTCCAAAATTCACCGCCTACGAGGGTGAAATAGGGGTTGAAAGTTTATATGGGGAGGTCGTCATTTTTGATGTAAGAAGTATGAAATTGTATATACAAGCTTTTGGTTAGAAATAAATAAATATGTAATAAATTATTTTTGTAAATTTACCCTCCAACAGGGTAAAATAGGGGTTGAAAGTTTGTATAGGGGATTCGTCATTTTTGATGTAAGAAGCATGAAATTTTATATACAAGCGTCTGGTGAGATATAGATAAATACGTATTTCAGGGTTTTCGAATATCTACCCCCAAGAACGTAAAACAGGGGTTCAAAGTTTGTATAGCGAGTCCGTCATTTTTAATGTAAGAAGCATGAAATTTTATATAATAGCTTTTGGTTAGGAATAAATAAATATGTAAATCTAGATTTTTGCGAATTTACCCTCCGAGAGGATGAAATAGAGGTTGAAAGTTTGTATAGCGGGTCCGTCATTTTTGATGTTAGAAGCAGGAAATTTTATATAATAGCTTTTGGTTAGGAATATATAAATATGTAAATCTAAATTTTTGAGAATTTACCCTACAAGAGGATGAAATAGGGGTTGAAAGTTTGTATAGCGGGTCCATCATTTTTGATGTTAGAAGCAGTAAATTTATTATACAAGCCTCTGATTAGAGATAGATAATCTATATATATACAATTATATATGAGATTTGCACCAATATATTGACTCATCACCATATCTCTGGAATCATAAAGCGTAGAGACTTGAATTTTGGTCAGGAATATTCCTTTCGCCGAGTAGAGGTCAGCTAAGTAAGCTGATTTTGTTCAACTCTCATCCAAAACAGATTTTTCACATAATATATCTTATCATTCACTTTATATGTAGGAGACTGGAGAGCCTATACCAAACATCATTAACAGTAGCCATAGTAACCGATTTCATGATGTTTTTATTGATAAACTAGCTGTTGCCCGAGGCTTCGTTCTTTAACTATACTACTACATATTTTAAAGAGGTAAAATTTGTTTTTTTTTGTATGTTTGTTTGTAATTTTTTTTTTATAGTATAGTTAGGCGAACGAGCAAATGGACCACCTGATGGTAAGTGGTGACAAATGCCCATAGACATTGGCATTGTAAAAAATGTTAACTAACGCTTATACCACCAATGCGCCACCAAACAAATTTCGTTTGAAATGTATCAATTTTGTAATCTATAATTTCTAATGAAATCGTGTCTTTTTCTTACTTTTATTTTATTTTGTACAACTCAAACGTTTTATAAAATAGAGAAATTTCGCTTTTTTGGCGGGCGTTAATAACAGACTGCACCACAGTTTTATACTATAGTAGTTATTATCGTTCACGTTTTTTTAAGGATCTGATAATTAAAATGCTTTTGAAATAAAATTATTATATTTTCAATTAAAAAAGAGGTAAAATTAGTTATTTTTTATGTTTGTTTGTATCCTAATTTAACATTTTTGCATTGAAAACCATAGAAATATACAAACTAATAAGAATGAAGTTGAATAAAGGAGGACAACGCTGTTTAGTGTAACAATAAAAATAATAATAATGGCCTCCGGACCAATTTCGACCACGGCGGCCAATCTTAAGAAATGTGTGCCAACTGCGCTGGACATTATAATGCACAAGTGTTTGCGCAAACACAGGTGCACTCTTTATTCCCTAACTCTCATAATTCGATGGGATGGCAAACCGACACGATTGAAAAGATTTCAGACGCAAGATCGACGCATGGGTGTAAAAAAATCAGAAATATAATCATATACATACATATTAAGACACGTTTTTGGTAAGTAAACCAGACTAAGCGTAGTACCTGCTGTTCGCTTCCGATATCTATGGTGCGCTTTTTGCTCACTTTATGCACGATTTTATGTACCAGTCTTTCTAAGCGAAAGCACAAATTCGAAGCATATAAAAATGAATTTACATGACTGTGTATAATCAAACTGAAACTATTAAATTGCATAGGGATTCATGTCATGATAAGTATATCATCATCGTTCGTTTCTATTCTGTTTTTACTAATTTGAACAAAAAGCAATAATTGTGACCTATTTATAATAGCCTTAGATATATAGATATATAGCCTCCCAATCTATTTTTGTTAAAGATAAGTAATATAAACATGTAGTACATTATTTTTAGTATCTCAAATAGTTTTCGTTTATGTTATTTTTTTTAATCCTCATTTAGATAAATATGTTTATAATTGTTATTATAATTATTAATACATTGGCCACTTAATATCGATTAAAATTGTCTATTACACTTATTTGAATAAATACTCTAGAAGATATGTTCATTAAACCAGAATCGATGGTAACATTGACAGGGATGTGAGGAACCGGATAAATGCAGGGTGGATGAAATGGCGACAGGTCGACGATTTGTGAATGCCCTTGAAGATCAAAGGGAAGATTTATAAGATCGTTATAATACCTGTCATGATGTATGGTTCTGAATGTTGGGAAGCCAAAGAAGATGATGTAAAAATAATGCATGTGGCAGAGATGCGAATATTAAGAGGGATGTGCGTTGTAACTAGAATAGGCAATATAAGAAACGAGTATATAAAAGGAAGTCTGGAAGTAACACCGATAACTGAAAAGTTAAAGAGTAATAGATTAGCGTGTTATGGGCATGAGAAAGGTTGAAAAACATGTTACTAGAAGGATGATCAGTATGAAAGTTGATAGATATAAGGGAAGCCGAAGAAAGTGTGAATGGATTGTGTAAGAAAGGTGTAAGTACGAGTGACAGAAAGAAGTGAAAGAAAAATTAATATTGTAACGACCCTACGTAGTGGGATAAGGGCAGGAAAAAGAAGACTTTAGAAGATATCATCGGTTCCTTAACATTTTCTTTAGTAGTTCTTTATTGCAATGCCCTATACTGAACATACACGGTAATGTACGGGCGAATAGATCGATAAGTGAACATTTAAACGTTATTGATTTAAAAAATGGACGGAATAAAATCCTTATTTTACCCGAACGAAGTCGGGACGGGCAGCTAGTAATGTATATACTAATAATAATCTCTTTTTCCTTAACATTTTCAAATATATAGACATAAAGGTGTCGCAATGGTAATAACATACAAACATACCTCGCAATCTTATACACCATTAATTTTAACATGAAAATATAAAATAGTAATCTGGCAAAAGATTGCTTAACTATAAATATTATATTAAATAAAAATATACATACATAGCAACATTGAACACAAAATTATAATCATAAATGCATCCAGAGCCGGTTATATCCTAGCTCATCGCACACATATTACACGTTCCATCAAACATTATCATATTTATTCAAATATTCATCCATATGTAGGAACCGTATATATCAAGCATGACTGTATTTAATACGAATGGTTCCGCTCGCAATTTTTCCTTTACGGAAAAAAAATATAATCCTAAGCCTTTTATATCATCATATAGGTTAAATGTATATGATAACTATTTTTATTAATATTATTATTTAACAAAACTGACTTGAAATAAAATTCGTGCCCATAAAAAAATTACAACCACCACTAGTCACTACCTTATTTATTAGATGGACCGTAAAAGGTGTTAAAAAATATGGTTGCCTGTAAAGTCGGTTTACGGACGATAGTTTAACGTGACAACGTCATAACAGATAGATGCGGCGCAAGCGTACAATCAACGTAACGGGACAATGAGCGTAACGGGACAATGAGCGTAACGGGACAATTTCGTGCATGCAGCCAGTGTTCATCGATTTATTAGACGTTGTCACGTCAAAAAGGACATCTCCTATTTTTGCACCCTTTGGGTGATATCTTCCCTTGATTGACCAAACGGGAAACATATCCAAACTTTCAAGAATTTTCCGAATTGGTTCATACATGACGGAGTTCTAGTTTACGGTAATAAATATTAAAAGAAAAAGAACACAACTAAATTGAGAACCTCGTCCTTTTTGAAGCCGTTCAAACATGTATCCTATTATCATATTATATTACCTTATCGAATACGTGCTTTCCTAATATGAACATCATACAACAATTATAGATGCATCGCTATAGTATGATAATATTACATTGGACTGAATTTATATCATACATACTTTTGTATGGTATAAATTCAGTACAACATAATATTCATTTTGCATGTATATAAATGTATGACCAACGAAGTATGTATTAATAATTTAATAACATAATATGTAAATAGAAATTCAAATCAACATTTTGCGTACTGTACAGATAATAAATCCAAGTACGGCAATGCGACGTCCATATTGTAAATATTTTCGAGATCGTTCTACTAACAAGTAAATGATTAAAAAAATAAAACCAGATTACGTAAGAACAACCGCTGAATAATATAATCTATATATATAAAAGAGATTTCCACGTATATACTCACTCATCACGATATCTCTGGAACCAAAAGGCGTAAAGACTTGAAATTTGGTAGAAATATTCCTTTTACCGAGTAGATGTCAGCTAAGAACGGATTTTTGGAAATTCCACCCCTAAAGGGGCGAAACAAGGGATGAACCGTAGTATGAAAATCCGTCATTTTCAAACTTAGAGCAATGATATTTTATACACAATTTACAGGTTAGAAATAAATAAGTACACAAATCAGAGTTTTCCAAAATTCACCGCCTACGAGGGTGAAATAGGGGTTGAAAGTTTATATGGGGAGGTCGTCATTTTTGATGTAAGAAGTATGAAATTGTATATACAAGCTTTTGGTTAGAAATAAATAAATATGTAATAAATTATTTTTGTAAATTTACCCTCCAACAGGGTAAAATAGGGGTTGAAAGTTTGTATAGGGGATTCGTCATTTTTGATGTAAGAAGCATGAAATTTTATATACAAGCGTCTGGTGAGATATAGATAAATACGTATTTCAGGGTTTTCGAATATCTACCCCCAAGAACGTAAAACAGGGGTTCAAAGTTTGTATAGCGAGTCCGTCATTTTTAATGTAAGAAGCATGAAATTTTATATAATAGCTTTTGGTTAGGAATAAATAAATATGTAAATCTAGATTTTTGCGAATTTACCCTCCGAGAGGATGAAATAGAGGTTGAAAGTTTGTATAGCGGGTCCGTCATTTTTGATGTTAGAAGCAGGAAATTTTATATAATAGCTTTTGGTTAGGAATATATAAATATGTAAATCTAAATTTTTGAGAATTTACCCTACAAGAGGATGAAATAGGGGTTGAAAGTTTGTATAGCGGGTCCATCATTTTTGATGTTAGAAGCAGTAAATTTATTATACAAGCCTCTGATTAGAGATAGATAATCTATATATATACAATTATATATGAGACTAGCTGTTCCCGCGGTTTCACCCGCGTATATCTTATAAAAATTACTTAGAGCAGATCTAGATTAGTTAACAAACACTTGGCCAGGAGAAAAACAACATTCCCTTTAATCTATTCCGATATACTTAAATGTCTATCCCTGTGTTTTATTTTTGTGACTGCAAACGATATCTTCATAGGAATTTGTGTCTTTTTAAAACTAAAAAGTAAATCTATGTATTTGTTGTGTTCAAATAACTTTTTTTGCTTGCTGGAAAAACTCGTTTACGCGTATCCCCACATGAAGGGGGGGAGGCTATGGGATTCAGCGCCAATATACCCATTAAAAAAAAACAGCGTTCTCCTCTCCGCTTAGTCGGCACCTGTGCGGGCCTTCATTTTAGGGGGTTGCCGGATACAGGGAACCCACCTAGCCTGACAGCTATTAAGGCGGGCGAAGAAGGTGCGCGAGCGAAAACGCCTTCTCTCCGGTCGAATCGAATCAGCGGAGGCACTTTCTTCTGCTTCCGCTGCTCCGTGGCCTCCTTCTACGATATGACACTCACGCAGAAGGACTATTTCCAAGTTCCCGGATACAGGGAACCCACCTAGCCTGACAGCTATTAAGGCGAAGCAAGAAGGTGCGCGAGCGAAGACGTCTTCTCCCCGGTCGAATCGAATCAGCGGAGGCACTTTCTTCTGCTTCCGCCGCTCCGCGGCCTCCTTCTACGATATGACACTCACGCAGAAGGACTTATTCCAACCATCAACTGTCGCTGTTGAGAATAGCGTTAATCACGCTCGACAGCGAGAGATCTCCGCCGACTATCGCCTCCAGGGTATGCCTCTGAGGCCCCTACGCAGGACACTAAGTTAGGGAGTGGTGCGCTGTATCCAGTCTCGCACCACATTCGAGGCAGGAGAGTGATACCTCCCGCCTCGCTGGCTCGTACAGGTTTAGGGTTTTCCATTAAGGGCGCTTGATCTTTGAAATGCAAAAAAAAATACATGTAGGAGAGATATTTGCGAATTTTTTTTTTATTTGGAAGGTCTATCGACCCCATTATGTATGGAATATGACATCATTCAAATGACCGCCACGGCTTCGGTTGGTGGCGCGCACACGAAAGGTCCAATTTTCGATGACTCTGGCGCACAAATCGGGCTGTATTTGATCGATGGCGTGGCGTATGTTGACTTTGAGGGCATCGGTGGTTTGCGGCTTGTTGGCATAGACCTGCGACTTAAGAAAACCCCACAAGAAAAAGTCCAGCGGGGTCAAATCGCACGATCTCGGTGGCCAGTTCACGTCGTCTCCGCGCGAGATGACCATGTCCAGAAATTGCTCGTGCAGAACTTCCATCGTAGCGTGTGCTGTGTGGCACGTAGCGCCGTCCTGTTGAAACCACATGTTGTCCAGATCCATATTCTCGATTTCAGGCCAAAAGAAGTTGGTTATCATCGACCGGTATCGCTCACCATTGACGGTGACGGCCACACCATTATCGTTTTCGAAAAAATACGGACCAATCACGCCTCCGGCCCAAAATCCGCACCAAACAGTCACTTTCTGCGGGTGCATTGCCACTTGGTGAACCTCGTGTGGATTGGTCTCGTCCCAAATACGGCAATTTTGCTGACATTGATGACACGATATTTGTTAGTAATTATAATTATGTCTGTGTTTATAGATAACATTTCTAAAACACAAATTTTAAATTTCATTTATATTTATATATGAATATTTACTATTTACTTATTTATTTTTGACGTGACAACGTCTAATAAATCGATGAACGCTGGCTGCATGCACGAAAAAGGATGACTCATTGTCCCGTTACGCTGATTGTACGCTTGTGCCGCATCTATCTGTTATGACGTTGTCACGTTAAACTATCGTCCGTAAACCGACTTTACAGACAACCATTTTTTATAGACAAATTGAAAAGAAAATCTGTTCAAATTCATACCATCAACTATTTTTTCTTTACCTATTTATTACTTATTAACTACAGTGAAGCCGCGGACAATACCTAATTAAATATATAGTACAGAAAAACATAAGTAAAGTGTATTACATACATTATTATATTTACTTTCGTAATATGTACAGTTTTCTTAATAAGCTACTTCTCTCACAAAAACATATTACAAACGAATACAGACACAGTTATACCAGTTATCTATTAATGCACCGACATAAGCTGAACCCTATATTCTATGATAGATCATATTGATCTGAGTTCAACTTCATTGGAATTATCTAAATCTCTGAAAGTGTTAATTTTTTAATGTTGTTTTGTTTCTATTAACTTTCTACCATCATTTTACAAAGATTTACAGGTAGCTCAAGTTTCAACCAATTCAACTGAATAGTTATATTAAAGCAGTTTTCTCGAATAAATCTGATTATTAAAATTGAAATAACTTTTTTATTTATAAACCGATTAAAATAAAACAAACACTAAATATCTAATAAAGGTTAACACAATACATCGGTGAAAACCACATTAAATTCTGCGCAGTAGTTTTTGCGCGATGTGGTTACAATGGTACAGACAGACAGACAAAAATTCTTATATATGGCCTATCATTTGCGCCATCCCATGTTCTTTGTGTGTACCAATTTTCATCAAGATTGGTCAAGCCGTTCTTGAGTTATAAGAAGACATACAGACAGACAGACAGACAGACAGACAGACAAAAATGAAAAAAATAGTATAATGAGAATCACTTCATCATAAAATGACTATTTATCACAAAATTAGGTGAGAAAAAAATTTTTACAGACAGAGCCAATAGATTTATATAGTAGTATAGATTTGCACCAATATATTGACTCATCACCATATCTCTGGAATCATAAAGCGTAGAGACTTGAATTTTGGTAGGAATATTCCTTTCGCCGAGTAGAGGTCAGCTAAGTAAGCTGATTTTGTTCAACTCTCATCCAAAACAGATTTTTCACATAATATATCTTATCATTCACTTTATATGTAGGAGACTGGAGAGCCTATACCAAACATCATTAACAGTAGCCATAGTAACCGATTTCATGATGTTTTTATTGATAAACTAGCTGTTGCCCGAGGCTTCGTTCTTTAACTATACTACTACATATTTTAAAGAGGTAAAATTTGTTTTTTTTGTATGTTTGTTTGTAATTTTTTTTTTATAGTATAGTTAGGCGAACGAGCAAATGGACCACCTGATGGTAAGTGGTGACAAATGCCCATAGACATTGGCATTGTAAAAAATGTTAACTAACGCTTATACCACCAATGCGCCACCAAACAAATTTCGTTTGAAATGTATCAATTTTGTAATCTATAATTTCTAATGAAATCGTGTCTTTTTCTTACTTTTATTTTATTTTGTACAACTCAAACGTTTTATAAAATAGAGAAATTTCGCCTTTTTGGCGGGCGTTAATAACAGACTGCACCACAGTTTTATACTATAGTAGTTATTATCGTTCACGTTTTTTTAAGGATCTGATAATTAAAATGCTTTTGAAATAAAATTATTATATTTTCAATTAAAAAAGAGGTAAAATTAGTTATTTTTTATGTTTGTTTGTATCCTAATTTAACATTTTTGCATTGAAAACCATAGAAATATACAAACTAATAAGAATGAAGTTGAATAAAGGAGGACAACGCTGTTTAGTGTAACAATAAAAATAATAATAATGGCCTCCGGACCAATTTCGACCACGGCGGCCAATCTTAAGAAATGTGTGCCAACTGCGCTGGACATTATAATGCACAAGTGTTTGCGCAAACACAGGTGCACTCTTTATTCCCTAACTCTCATAATTCGATGGGATGGCAAACCGACACGATTGAAAAGATTTCAGACGCAAGATCGACGCATGGGTGTAAAAAAATCAGAAATATAATCATATACATACATATTAAGACACGTTTTTGGTAAGTAAACCAGACTAAGCGTAGTACCTGCTGTTCGCTTCCGATATCTATGGTGCGCTTTTTGCTCACTTTATGCACGATTTTATGTACCAGTCTTTCTAAGCGAAAGCACAAATTCGAAGCATATAAAAATGAATTTACATGACTGTGTATAATCAAACTGAAACTATTAAATTGCATAGGGATTCATGTCATGATAAGAATATCATCATCGTTCGTTTCTATTCTGTTTTTACTAATTTGAACAAAAAGCAATAATTGTGACCTATTTATAATAGCCTTAGATATATAGATATATAGCCTCCCAATCTATTTTTGTTAAAGATAAGTAATATAAACATGTAGTACATTATTTTTAGTATCTCAAATAGTTTTCGTTTATGTTATTTTTTTTAATCCTCATTTAGATAAATATGTTTATAATTGTTATTATAATTATTAATACATTGGCCACTTAATATCGATTAAAATTGTCTATTACACTTATTTGAATAAATACTCTAGAAGATATGTTCATTAAACCAGAATCGATGGTAACATTGACAGGGATGTGAGGAACCGGATAAATGCAGGGTGGATGAAATGGCGACAGGTCGACGATTTGTGAATGCCCTTGAAGATCAAAGGGAAGATTTATAAGATCGTTATAATACCTGTCATGATGTATGGTTCTGAATGTTGGGAAGCCAAAGAAGATGATGTAAAAATAATGCATGTGGCAGAGATGCGAATATTAAGAGGGATGTGCGTTGTAACTAGAATAGGCAATATAAGAAACGAGTATATAAAAGGAAGTCTGGAAGTAACACCGATAACTGAAAAGTTAAAGAGTAATAGATTAGCGTGTTATGGGCATGAGAAAGGTTGAAAAACATGTTACTAGAAGGATGATCAGTATGAAAGTTGATAGATATAAGGGAAGCCGAAGAAAGTGTGAATGGATTGTGTAAGAAAGGTGTAAGTACGAGTGACAGAAAGAAGTGAAAGAAAAATTAATATTGTAACGACCCTACGTAGTGGGATAAGGGCAGGAAAAAGAAGACTTTAGAAGATATCATCGGTTCCTTAACATTTTCTTTAGTAGTTCTTTATTGCAATGCCCTATACTGAACATACACGGTAATGTACGGGCGAATAGATCGATAAGTGAACATTTAAACGTTATTGATTTAAAAAATGGACGGAATAAAATCCTTATTTTACCCGAACGAAGTCGGGACGGGCAGCTAGTTATATATAATTTTTAAATTTAATACCCAAC
This sequence comes from Nymphalis c-album, assembly GCA_963151315.1. Classification (NCBI taxonomy): domain Eukaryota; kingdom Metazoa; phylum Arthropoda; class Insecta; order Lepidoptera; family Nymphalidae; genus Nymphalis; species Nymphalis c-album. The sequence continues at coordinate 6,582,119 of OY720607.1, read as the reverse complement.
ACAGTACTCACAATACTATACAATAAAATTACCAAAATACATTTTTTCTAAAATTACACTACATTGTTTTAACATTGTCTGCCTAAATACTAGCCAATCCTTTTTGAAGCAACGGAGTAAACATACAATGGGCACGCGACGTGCGACTTTCTTAGTCTTACCTAAAATCAGAACCCAGCTCGGGAAAAAAATGATTACCTATGAAATGCTTGGATGCAGCTGTGCACCGAGCTTTATAATAAATTGTTGTCTATTATAAATCGTGTGGGTTTATTTAATGTATTTCAGTTTAAAAGAAAATATATTAAATGGGTAAATAATTTGTAATAGCTTACGATCATTTAGCTTTACTTTAATTTATTGTTTGCATGTAAATGAAGTTATGTCTCTTTTATGCTAAGTCAATATATCTAAGCTCACCTTATGACCATTAGACGGCGCCATATTGAATTTATAGTGTCGTTATATAGCCTATATCCGACGTATAATCAAGTCACTTCTAAAGATATCTCATTTGTCGAATAATGATAAGTAATTTAGATGTTATGCGGGAGCAGATGAACTTACTTACATACATACCGGCTGAAATCATAGTTAGGAGTTTATCCTTCGTAGTCGGGTAAAAATAAATGATGTTATTTATTAACCGTCAATACTGAAACTGTTATATCTTTATGTAAAATGTAGCTTTATTTTTATTTCAACTGACTTTTTTAATGTTAAAATGCAATTTTTGACTATAGCTATTACATTATTCGGGATAACTTCTATATTTTAGTAAATAAATATGGGCGGCAGCACCAGATGAGTTCATTTAAATATAATAATTGTTTTTACAGCGTAATATAGACAATGGCAGATTGTTTTAAAACATGTTTTATTTCTATAAACATACAAACAAGAACTCTGAGTGTTTTTATCTTCATTAAATTTTAATTATTACTTTGATAGATATTATTTAAAATATAAAAAAGGTTTCATTTGTTTTACCATATCACCAAAATCATCTAGATTTTAACCCTCTTATGAATATTACACAGATGTATTGAACCATCGAGTTGAATATTCATACGATATTCCAAGGGCTCTTGTGACGAAAGTAGTCTATGAGGGCTGTTTGCAAGGTTAGAGTATTGAGCTGTGATTAATGGCTGTAAGGATTCCGAAAATTTCACTAAAGGTTTCACAGCAGTTATATAATAATGACCATTATTCAGAATGATTAAGCATCATGTTTTCCTCCGGTGTAGGATTGGAGAATTCAATCTAAGTGTAAAAGTAATAAAAACCATCGGCGGTTTAGGTATTTCTGTAAAATTATTGGGTTCATTTTTGTTGAAAAGACCTTCAACTCGTACTTAGTAGAATAAATAAATTAGAATTCGGTTTGCAGAGAACGTTATTGAATAATCTTATTTGCATTTTTTGCCTTTTTACATGGGCTTTTAGCTAATATAGGTTTGCTACTTATCTTTGATTGCGTGAAATCCCAACTATTATTATAAATGTGAATATGAGTTTGGTTGTTACGTTTGCATAGCTTAACTATAATTATAATTACAAGATATTTTGCATACACGCTGTTAGGAGTACATACTAGGACAAAGGATATCTAACAGCTGCTGCAGAGTCTACTCCTCTCCTCCCACCCTCACAACTGGGCGAAGCCGCGAGCGGAATAATATTGGATCATTGAAAATTGATGTAAATTTTATTTTGACGAGAAGCTTAGGTGCGTTTTACACTACGTTGCTCCATTTCGGGTTCATACATATGTGGCAGGCTTCCTCATTATGTTTTCCTTCACCACCGAACACGAGATGAATTAAAAACGCAAATTAAGCACGTGAAAATATAGTGTTAATTACTGTGGTTGAAACGATTCATATATTCTAACCATTGGGTCATCTTATTCATTGCTCATATAGGGATTCCTGGCTCATATAGGGATTCTTGGCTCATTCAGGGCCATCTCGGCTCATATATTAATATTTCAATGTTTATTTTTTGTTTTGTTTAGGAGAAGAAGGACCTTGGCGAATTAATGCTTTCACTCTGCTATCTGCCCACTGCTGGGCGACTGACGGTTACGGTGATCAAGGGCAGGAACCTCAAGGCGATGGACATTAATGGGTCATCAGGTAAATTTGCTAAAATTAGATATCAACGCTAAAATAAAAATCCGTTGAAACAGCCACGTTATCAAAATATAATATATTCAAATTGAAAAGCCATTTCATGTTTGAGTACTCAGCGGGATTTTTCTTTTAGGTAATCAAAGCAAATGTTTACACTAAAGAGAATGGCCAAAATAACTTTTAACGATGCATAATGTAAGACCAATTAAATCCAACCAATTAAATCATAGGATTTCATGATAACCGACCTGATTTTTATAAAATTTCATGTTCGAAATTTTTTGAACATTTCCAGGAATGTCAGATGTAAACCTATTGCCATTTGGCTTTTACAAAGTCCGGAATGCGGACAGCAAAATAGGGAATTTTGTAGTTCAATCGATAGTCGCGAAAGTAGGTTGGCGAACGTTATCCATATTGAATTTCTGTATTTGTGGAAGTATATGGAAGTCGATGGGATAAGGATTGTTCATGTTTGTTTTTTCCTTCCACGTGACGAAACATAGGTTTTTAAAAAGAACAGCTCTTTCCTATTTATCTACTTCCTCAATAAAACTAGACACATAGATAAAGGATATTTTCGAACTCTCAATTTGTGCACCCCTGACCTATTTAAGAGCAAATTGTTAGAAAAAACAAAGCAGAATTACTGCACTGAGAACGTATCGTCGATGTTTTCTTTGTAAATAACGGTATGCTTTGAAAATTAAATTCAATTTCAGAGAATCATGCATTTAGTAGCAATGTCTGAATTGAATTAACTAACAATGTATCAACTTATTCAGCTGACGACTATATGAAACATTACTTTTATAAATACTTGGTAACAAAAATGGATCCATATGTGAATATATTAAGGTCTCTTTTTGATTGTTACATTATTAACACTTATTAACATAAGAATAATTTTATATTTCAAGAGGACATAGTACATTTTGGTGTCTTATAAAATAATTTTTAACATACTGATACTTTAATGAGCTTAAACATATATACTAATCAGAATTAAAAATATCATCTATAATGCATTCTATAAATGAAAGTAAGAATGCTAACAATATCTATCCATTGGATTGCAATTTCGATTCCTTTTCTGACATTTTGTTCTGGGAATAAAAGTGTTGTATAATGTAGGAGTGTTAGTGTATACGCTTTAGATATTGCGCTTAATTCGTAAGTTTTGTGCTATATTACCAAAGATTTAGTATGATATCTGCAAACGTCATTAGGATATTATAATTTGCAAGTAGAAGAATATTATAGCCACTTGCGCGCTACAGCATTATGCACCGTCACATCCGTCTTTTAAATTCATGAATAAAACGTTTAAATCTTAAGATTGATAGTTATCATGGTTAAAGTACTTTTTTAATATTTTTTTAATTTTTTACATGTATTTTATTTCGAAATCATACTTAAATTAAAACTCTTAATCGAAAATTCTCACTTTCTTTTTAAAAGGCTATTATAATAAAAAGAATAATTGTTTCAGATCCTTACGTGAAAATCTGTCTCAACTGTCAAGGCAAGAGGATAAAGAAGAAGAAAACAACAGTTAAGAAGAATACGCTGAATCCAGTATATAACGAAGCTCTTGTATTTGATCTACCAGCAGAGAACGTGTATGACGTCACACTACTCGTCAAAGTCATCGATTATGACCTGTAAGTATAAAATTAAGCACTACTTTTCATATAAGGTGTCTTTAAACACAGAAATACCAATTTTTAATGTTTTAGCTGCCCATCCCGACTTCGTACGGATAAAATAAGGATTGAATCCCAAGCATTTTTAACCAATACGACATTTACTGATCGATCTATTGACCCATCCAGTAGAGTTTATAAAAAGTTACAATAATAATTTTAAATAGAGGTTGATCGTAGAACAAAAATTGAAAGTAACATGATTTTTTTATTCCAAGCCAAGACAAATTAAAAATAAAAATCTTGCCAAAAAATTAAAGCTTATAAAATTAACAAATAAAAATTAGGGATTAATCGTAGAAGGGTAAAAATCTAGAGTTGTATGTATTTTTGGATGCTGTATCATAAAAAAATAAAAACAATTTTTTTTTGTCTAAAAAATAAAGAATAAAATTAAGGGGGACCACCCTTAACATTTAGGGGTATGAAAAATAGATGTTGACCGATTCTCAGACCTACTCAATAAGCACACAAAATTTTATGAAAATCGGTCAAGCCATTTCGGAGGAGATTGGCAACAAACACCGCGACATGAGAATTTTCTATATTAGAGAATATATTTTAATTAATATTAATCTTAAGTTTTAGGGATACATTTATCTTATATTTTTCTGCATCATATGATATTAATAATGAGATTGTAACGAAGAGTGTATAAAAGAGTGTTAAGAAAGAAATATAACTACACAAAACAAACAAAAACCATGTATATATACCAATAATAATATTACATTTACCGATAACAGTTACAAATGGGCTATAATGCTTAAAGATCACATCTGTCTGTCGAACAATAGAATAGTCTGGGTTGCAAGTCTTAAATTGCAGATGCTTCATTTATCCTAAGATCTTAGTCATTAGGTTTTTGTATATCGACCCAAACCGAGGATAATGTTATCAATCTTTACTAATACAAATGAAAAGATTTATGCATGATGAAATTACCGATTTACCGTATAAATAGTTACTTACTCTCGTTTTGTGAAAGACCAGCTGTGACCAGCGGTTTCATCCGCGTATAATTAATAAAAATATAATGAATAAAAATCAGCCTAGAGCCTTCCTCGATAGAAACACAAAAATATTTTTTAAATTCGAACCTGATATTAGCTGGATCAGACAAACAAACTCTTCAGCTTTATATATTAACTAGCTGCCCGTCCCGACTTCGTACGGGTAAAATAAGGATTTTATTCCGTGCATTTTTTAAATCAATAACGTTTAAATGTTCACTTATCGATCTATTCGCCCGTACATTATCGTGTATATTCAGTATAGGGCATTGTAATAAAGAACTACCAAAGAAAATGTTAAGGAATCGATGATATCTTCTAAAGTCTTCTTTTTCCTGCCCTTATCCCACTACGTAGGGTCGGTGCAATATGTATTTTTCTTTCACTTCTTTCTGTCACTCGTCCTTACATCTTTCTTACACAATCTACCCACACTTTCTTCGGCTTCCCTTATATCCATCAACTTTCATACTGATCATCGTTCTAGTAATATGTTTTTCATCCTTTCTCATGCCCATACCACGCTAATCTATTACTCTTTAACTTTTCAGCTGTCGGTGTTACTTCCAAACTTTCTTTGATATACTCGTTTCTTATATTGTCTATTCTAGTTACAACGCACATCCCTCTTAATATTCGCAACTCTGACATGCATTCTTTTTACATCATCTTCTTTGGCTGCCCAACATTCAGAACCATACATCATGACAGGTATTTTAACGGTCTTATAAATCTTACCTTTGATCTTCAAGGGCATTCACAAATCGTCCACCTGTCGCCATTTCATCCACCCTGTCAATGTTACCATCGATTCTGGTTTCATGAACATATCTTCTAAAGTATTCATTCAAATAAGTGTAAGACAATTTTAATCTATATTAAGTGGCCAAGGCATTAATATTTATAATAACAATTATTAACATATTTATCTAAATGAGGATTATAAAAAAACACGAAAGCTATTTGAGATACTAAAAATATCGTACCACATGTTTATATTACTTATCTTTAACAAAAAAATAGATCGGGAGGCTATATATCTATATAACTAAGGCTATTATAATTAGGTCACAGTTATTGCTTTTTTGTTCCAATTTGTAAAAACAGAATAGAAACGAACGATGATGATATTCTAATTATGACATGAATCCCTATGCAATTTAATAGTTTCGAATTTGAGCTTTCGTTTAGAAGGACTGGTACATAAAATCATGCATAAATTGAGCAAAAAGCTCAACATAGATATCGGGAGCGAACAGCAGGTACTACGCTTAGTCTAGTTTATCTACCAAAAACGTGTCTTAATATGTAATTTTTAATTGATTATATTTCTATACTTTTTACACCCCCATGCGTCGGTCTTGCGTCTGAAGTTTTTCCGTTCGTGTCGGTTTACTGTCCCATTGGATTGAGAGTTAGGGAATAAAGAGTGCACCTGTGTTTGCGCACACACTTGTGCATTATAATATCCTGCGCAGTTGGCACACCTTTCTTAAGGTTTTCTGAAGATGTGGTCGTAATTGTTCCGGAGGGCATTATTATTATTTTTATTGTCATACTAAACAGCGTTGTCCTCCTTTATTCGACTTCATTCTTATTATTTTGTATATTTATATGGTTTTCAATGCAAAAAATGTTAAATTAGGACACAAACAAACACACAAAATACATTTTACCTCTTTTTTAATTGAAAAATAATAATTTTATTTCAAAAGCATTATAATTATCAGATCATTAACAAAACGTGAACAAAATACTTGCTAGAGTACAAAACTGTGGTGCCGTCTGTTATTAACGCGCGCCAAAAAAGCGACATTTCTCTATTTTTTAAAACGTTTGAGTTGTACAAAATAAAATAAGAATAAGAAAAAGACACGATATCATTAAAATTGATAGATAACAAAACTGAAACATTTTAAACGAAATTTGTTTGGTGGCGCATTGGTGATATAAGCGTTAGTTTTATCCAGTAAAATAAACATTTCTTATAATGCCATTGTCTATGGGCATCGGTCACCACTTACCATTAGGTGGCCCATTTGCTCGTCCGCCTAACTATACTAAACAAAATTACAAACAAACAAAAAAAAACAAATTTTACCTCTTTAAAATATGTATTAGTATAGTTAAAGAACGAAGCCGCGGGCAACAGCTAGTTTATCAATAAAGCATCATGAAATCGATTACTATGACAACTGTTAATGATGTTTCACATAATATATCTTATCATATATTATGTGAAAAATCTGTTTTGGATGAGAGTTGAACAAAATCAGCTTTCTTATCTGACCTCTACTCGCCGTAAAGAATATTCCTACCAAAATTCGAGTCTCTACGCTTTATGGTTCCACAGATATGGTGATGAGATATGGTGATGAGTCAATATATTGGTGGAAATCTCATATACAATTATATATATATAGACTATCTATTTCTAATCAGAGGCTTGTATAATAAATTTCATGCTTCTAACATCAAAAATGACGGAGCCGCTATACAAACTTTCAACCCCGATTTTACCCTCTTGGGTAGATTTTCGCAAACGCTGAAATACATATTTATCTATTTCTCTCCAGAAGCTTGTATATAAAATTTCATGCTTCTTACATTAAAAATGACGGTCCCGCTATACAAACTTTCTACCCCTATTTAACCCTCTGTGGGGTAGATTTTCGAATACCCATAAATACCTATTTATCTATTTCTCACCAGAAGCTTGTATATAAAATTTCATGCTTCTTGCATCAAAAATGACGGACCCGCTATACAAACTTTCAACCCCTATTTCACCCTGTTGGAGGGTAAATTTACAAAAATAATGTATTACATATTTATTTATTTCTAACCAAAAGCTTGTATATAAAATTTCATACTTCTTACATTAAAAATGACGACCTCCCCATATAAACTTTCAACCCCTATTTCACCCTCTTAGGTAGTGAATTTGGGAAAACTCTGATTTGTGTACTTATTTATTTCTAACCTGTAAATTGTGTATAAAATATCATTGCTCTAACTTTGAAAATGACGGATTTACATACTACGGTTCATCCCTTGTTTCGCCCCTTTAGGGGTGGAATTTCCAAAAATCCGTTCTTAGCTGACCTCTACTCGGCGAAAGGAATATTTCTACCAAATTTCAAGTCTTTACGCCTTTTGGTTCCAGAGATATCGTGATGAGTGAGTATATACGTGGAAATCTCCTTTATATATATAGATATAGATAATTCAAGTTTCAGTTCTGTTTAGACTAATTTAATCGATTTTCAGTTAATAATAATCGTGTTTTATCAATTGATGTCACTATACGCCTGCTTTTATTTATGTGGGCGTTCAAGTATTGTATTAGCAAGTCAGCAGGCTTAAAATTCGGGGTTATTTTTCGTGGCTAAGATCAGAATGATACATGAAATCTTATGTGACATAAATGCAATAAGTAAAAGATCATAATTGCCCCACTGTTGGGATAATGCCTCTTTTCTTATTTGCGTAATCGAATGTTATTTTATTTAAAAGAAAAAGAAAATCAGTAATTATGAAATTACGGGTGTGTTTGATATCAAGTTTAAAGAATAAAAGTTTTACTAAATAAAAAAAGATTCTTTGTTGATACTTGACGAAACTTATTTTTTTTTTCTTGTTGTCTCCACATACGTATTGCCTGTACATTTGTCTTGCTCGTATCTTCCTATCGGTTTATAGTTTGTACTTTAAATACTAAAATATCTGTATGTTTTAATTTCTAGGCAGCATCAGAATGAAAGTTTTAAATTGCCATTTTTTTTTATCTTTGTGTTTTTTGTTTTTGTTTTTTTTTTTGTTTTTGACTCTGGCTTTAGGCTGCTCTGGATGATGTTCGGTTAGCCTATCCTGTAAAAAGTAAAGTAACAGCCTGTGAATGTCCCACTGCTGGGATAAGGCCTCTTCTTTTCTTTGTAAGGAGAAGGTTTTGGAGCTTATTCCACCACGCTGCTCCAATGCGGATTGGTAGTAGCCTATCCTGTGAAATTTAGTATGTAAATATGTTAAAAAAAATGTATGAATAACCGGTGCTAGGTTGCACTCGCGTTTCACTTATTATTTTTTGGCGAATTATTCGAGGGTCATTTAAAAATATATTTGTTAAAATTTTCACTTTCTCGTGCGATATAATTTGGAAAGTAGTAACCAAAGCCCTACATAAAAATAATTTTAGAATAAACATACACGTAGAACTATTAGGTTAGCTAAAACAAAACAAGTATAAGGCGAACCCCCCTAAACAGAAGCATCTTAGAGGATCTTTTAATATTAATAAGTACTACAACGAATATAACAATATATCTTGTTATTTATTACATAAAATAAGAGTGCAAACATCCGACAAGATCGAGCCATTGTATATAATTTTTCTAGGCGAACATGCTTTTATCATAAAGGCTATTATTTATTTCAAAGAATAAAGTAACAGTGACGAGGCCGAATGTCTTTAAAAAAAAATTACAAATCAATCAAGAAAATTCTCTTACAATATTTTCGATTTCCTACACCTACAGATTGATGTTTTTTTTTTATCAGGATTGGTCCAAACGAGCTCATCGGTTGCACAGCAATCGGCTCATCCCTCATCGGCATCGGACGTGACCACTGGCTGGAAATGTTGGACAACGCTCGGAAACCAGTCGCACAGTGGTACCCCCTCAACAAGAGCGCCCCGACGAACATAAACCTACCTGCAAACAACCAACAAAATCCACCATTGAATTGCTTAAGTGTAAGGTAAGATTTAACTATCTATTAGTTTAGTGGCTAGACTAAGGGTCTGGGATCAAACCCCAGATTAAGTCAATAAAAAGTTATTATTAGATTTTTCTGTCAAAAACTCCCAGTAACATCCCGGTTTCTGGAAGTTGAAATATTTAAAAACCATTGGTCCCGCTAGAACTTTTTTGGTTGTGTCGGATTGGTCCCGTCGGTTTATGAGAGTGAGGGAATTGAGAGCGCATCTGTGTTAGCGAGCACACTTATGCATACTATGATATGTCCTGCATAGTTGGCATAAGTGTATACATCATATATCCTCTATTGAGATTGGCCGCCGTGGCCGAAATCGTATCGAATTGTATAAACCATTGTAATATATCAAAATCCAATTACTAGAACATTAACTATTTGTATGTAAATTATATTTATTTCACAGATGAAGAGAAGTATCAAATGAAGAGAGATCAAATCAAAACGACCGTGTTTTCTGCAAAGGAAATGAAGAGAAACCAAGCGGTTCTCTCGTGATGCCAAAGATTAATCATGTAGGTAATTGTGATTAGATGTTTAATGGTTGTATGTCCATTTACTGTAGAGATTATAAATGTATTACATAATAAGTTATAAGAGATAGTAGACATTTATTGAAAATAGATATCTGTTGACGTAGAGACAAATTCAACCCTTATTGATTGTTTAAACTATTTTCAAACGTACCCCTATTATTTAATGTAGATTTAATATAATATTATTCGTAGAATTGGGAATCATCGTCATTAATAAAGAATCTGTCCCTATCATCCTATTTTATTTTTTTAAGATCTATTGATATTCTTTCAATTTACAATATTTTAACGTTATCAAACGTTTGTCTAAACGCACATTTCAAATTCAAGACTTGATCGTATCATGTACATAATTAAATTAAGATATTACATGAAATAAATGTTGTAAAATTGTTGTCTTTTAATTAATAAGAAAGTTTAAAGGAAAATATTACACGCATTTATATATTCTCATATCAATTGTATCGATGTTAATTCGTAGGAATAAATCGAAATTAAAAAAGATTTTTTAATATTTATTAATTATGTTAAATGAAATAAAAATTATCGAATGTTACAATATATTATTTTAGTGTCTGACAATAAGTAGAACATTTGAACGAAAGAGAGTATATTCATTTTTTTTCTTTTAAATAAATAATTCAAAAATAATAGCATTTATTATAAATTACGGTTCATATCTATATAAGAAAAAAAAAATGAAGCTTTAAATCGTGTAAAGTAAATATGATATTTTAAAATATCTTTTATCAATACTCAAGAATTTAATTTAAGTATTATATATATAAAATATATTGTATCTGCTTATTGTATTATAGAATGTGTTTATGTACTATTAGAATATTTCTTACTTTCTGATTCTTGATACTTTTAATGATGAAACAGTTAGGTTAAAAAAAAAATTAAGTTAGTCAAGTTAAGTTAAAAAAAAATGTATGTCGTAGAAAAAAAAAATGCTTTTACAATTAAAATCTACAAATAAAAATCCAACTACGTGTTTTGAAATAATCAATTTCTATACGTGAATCGTTACTCTAGACTGTTCTACATAATTCACATAATTCAATAAAATACTTCGAAAGTGATCGTTTAGTAGTATTTGTTATCCATTAGCAAAGTTAGTGAATATTGAATAGTTAGTATCACGTTGTAACGAACTTAAGGCGTGGATATTTGTAAAGTGGGCTTAATTGAGTTTTATTAAAACCTTTTTTCACTGTAAACGTTTTCGAAAAACAGAAAAAAAGGGTAATAACAATATTTCATTAATTATAGAGTCTTTTATTTTTGAAACAATTAGAAATACATAAACTCAGTTTTCGTAATTATTTCATTTTTGCTTCTAAGCTATCGACCACGAGTTTTTTATATTGACAATATAGCTTAAATAAAAAAATTTAAATTTGTTTTTTATCGTTGCGCTCAAATCGCGCATCCTATCGTTCGCCTAAGAAATCAGTGCTGGACGAGATGTTGTGATCTGCACACCTGTGGCACTTTCCTTCTCACATTTTATGGTGACGCCCAATCGAGCAAGGCTAACGAGGTACATGTATCATATTAATTAACAATATCGAAAACTTAGTAATTTAACTTTTTTAATTGCAGATATGAAATATCTTTAAAAATACATTTTCTTTTAAGCCATGTGCTATATTGTCTATGTGCTACGTTTTGAATGAAGGTAGTTATGTAGTTTGAATAAGCTATACATCTAATTTGAATAAACAGTAAAAAAAATATTAAGAGGAATAAATATGCTAGTATTTATTATTAATGAGACTTATGTAGCTAATGTGAGTATGTATTCTTGTTACAAAAAAATCTACATTAAAATAAGTTATATTTAATGAAAGTTACAAATAATATACGATTTGAAATATGTAGAAATATTCTTCGATTAAAATTTCACATTCAATGTTAAAACAGAAATTATGTGGGTAGTTTAACATTTATGTTTTAATCACTAGTGGCGTCTATCAGATTTATTGAATGTATAACTTTGTTACACAACTGTACTTTATAGTTTTTTAACATATACTTGTGAACAAGTTCTCAGTCAAGTTTTTCGGACATACAATATATTTTAAGAAACTTTATCTTCAGAACAAAAATTTATTCCGTAAAGGGAAACTTTTATGAAATATTCTGCGCTATAGACCATTTATTCTCTTAAGGCTCTCATTTCAGTGGTTTTATTAATCTTTGACTGTCAAATTTATTGCCGACTGTACTCCGTGAGGACAAGAGGTCGGGGATTGAAAGCTCATCTGTACACAATTGTTGAAAAAGACATTCCATTTTTAGAAACATGATTTTTTTAAATATGGAACATTAAATATGAGAACGAAGTTGAAATATTTACCAACGATGTTTATAAATTTTTCTTAATGAATTTTTAGTAACATTTTTTTTTATTTAGACATATACAGACAGACGATTCCTTTACAATGTATATTAAATATGTATATTATTTTATCGGGATTAAACAACTCAGTTCTGATTGTCCAGATTTTAACCCATTGTCATAAGTCTTTCCGCTAATCCGAGTGGCTTATTTTATATAAACTAACACCCCGTATTCCCAATATAATTAAAAAAGTACGAAAAGATTTAAGAATAGAATAATTAACACTACAGTTTTATAAAATAAAACGCTTGAAGCACTTTGATAGATTAATTTTACGTACACACATTGCTGATGCTTTATTAATTAAAGAAGATTTTTATAAAAGACGTTAAGAAAGAAAAATATTTAAAAAAAACTATTGTATATAATTTTATAAATTGTTAATTTTCATTCATCCTGCTTTGTATGTTTTTTTTTTTACATAAGCTCGGTAATGGGAGTACATTGTCGGCTGAACAAGAAATTATTTTTGTAAGAGAAAGACGTTTAATACTTAAGTCTTTATACTGTAAATCTGTACTCTAATGTAAGCACTTGTACTGGTTTATGAATAAAATGTTGACATTTTTATAAGGCTTTTAAATGAAATTAATGACTCAGAATGTTATGATTTCCTCAGATCTTATCAAGCAAAGAAATAAATTTGGGATATTGCTACTGATAACGTGCTAATATTTGCAAACGACTTTGCTACGACTTTACTACGCGAACACACTACGTAAAGTAAAATTCTTATCGAAGTAGTAAATTTTTTAGTTCAAAGAATATTTATTCCCATACAGACAAAGGTCACATACATGGAAACAATGTTCAACTTAAATTATTGGTTATTTATTATGGCATAGGTAGGCTGACAAGCATACCTGATATAGACATTGACATTGTAAGAGATGTTAACCGTCGCCAATGCGCCACCAACCTTGGGAACTATGTCTATGAGTATAACTATGTATATAACTATGAGTTATGTCCCTTTTCCTGTAATTACACTGGCTTCCACTCTCTTCAAACACAATGCAAAGTACTGCTGTTTTGTGGAAGAATATCTGATGAGTGGATGGTACCTACCCAGACCAGCTTGCAAAAAGCTGTACCACCGAGTATACCTCGAATGTCTAACAATAACGATTTAGTTACGTTTACGTGTTTGATTTTCCTCAAACTTCCTTTGCACTTCTGATGCCCTGGTATTTATGAGCACTGAAACGCTTTATAATGCTGCGTATACCAGAGAAATCGAACTCCGAGTCTAGTAGTCAAATCGTAATTTTGAAAATGAAATTAACGATATGCTTGCTATCCTCATGGATAAACTGGTAGAAGTAGGGAAGGTCTAAAGCAAAAGATCACGCGGTTGATTTACTACCCGCTGGTCCGACCAGATTAGAAATATAACTGGACTCAATATTCCGACTGCCCTGAGACAAGCCGAGGACAGAGTCGTGTGGAGCAAGCTTGTCGAGACAACGGTAAAAGCATTTCATGATAGGCACAATCTTACCTTAATGAAGCACATGAACAAGAAGAAGAAGACGAATACTTGTGGATGTGTCAGCATAAAAATGAAAGGCAGCATATGTAACATATCATGTAACTTACATGATATGTAAGTATCTAAATAATTATTAATACCAAAATTTATTTGTATCATCCTACTTATTTAACTCATTAATTTTATAGATAAAATATAGCAAATGGTACAAACTAAATCTAGAACAAATTATGTATAAATATAGATAAAACTAATAAGAGAGCTTTGAGTAAGATTAGCTCGACTTATGCCTCAAGACTGCATTTAGACTAATATCAAAGGGGTTGAAACTCATTAAGCCACTCTGATTCCGAGATAGGATCGCATGCAACGGTGCGACTCAGAGATATATAAGCAGACGAAATAATTATGATATCGTTTGTATAGCAACGCGCAGATGCGTGAAAGCAAGGATATAAAAAGCCGGCAACGCACCTTCAAGTCCTCGGATGTTGCAGATGTCCATGGGCGGTGGTAGTCACTTTCCATCAGGTGAGCCTCCTGCTCGTTTGCCCCCTCTTACATAAAAAAAGCCACTGACAAATCTTATTTAATTGGTCCTGCGTTTCTTTTGCCTTTTTTGTCTGAATATTGTTTCAGTTAATTATCACCTAAGACAAAAAGCCTTATTACAAGCGGTGAGAGCGTCTAACCGTTTGACACACGACGCCGGCGTATAATTGTCGGCACGGCTTTCGCGGCCCTCTTATGTTTGATAGGAGACAGCTAAAGACGGCGGGGGCGTTGATGGGCTTCGGGGCAAGTTGGGCAAAATAGTGCCGAAAGCCTCGTAAAGTTCACTTTACGCTATTAATCATTGATGGACACTAAATACATTACTTTCTTACTACTATATTAAAGCAAAATGTAAGAATCATAACGATTCAAATCATGATCGCGTAGGCGGCAAGTAAGCTTACAATATTTTCCGTTTCATTTTATTTTTGTCTGAGCAAAAAATGAACCAGCCCCTGTCAGTGGAGGCAATAAAAAGGGGTGCTTAATCGTCTGGAATATTTTTTCTTTAATATTCAAAGGTGCATAATATTAACTGTTTCGACTAGAAAGTTACAAAGAAATTAAATAGGAGACAAATATTTGCTTTATTCGATTTCGGTATTTTCCGTTGGAGATTGCATTCTTAACGTTGATGTATATAAGGCGAGAACCGTGTCTCGCATATGGTGTTCTCTCTTCTTAATGTTAATTAATTAATATATTTTTATTGTGAGCTCTTATGTTGTTTTGTTTTGTGTCATTAGTTGAAACACAGACAAAGTGGTACTTATTGATCCATTGCCACCTTCAATATAATAATAATATCCCGGGACATTATTCACACAAGACCATCTCCCAACTAAGCAGAGAAAAATCCCAAACTAAGCAGAGCTCATACTATGGAAACCGCACAATTGATATTCTACATATACTACTTTTCTTTTGTAAATACATACTTATAGACCTGAGGTTGGGTTTGGGTGTATTTATCTAAGATAAACAGACAAACAGACATGTTAATGTACAGAAGTCTGTCCTGGGAGGGAATCGAATCTAAGACCTGCGTCGCGAAAGGCAAGTACCAACCACGCCAACCGACTCATCATTGTCAGAAAATAAATTTATACAGAAATAAAAATTAATAACAGCTATTGCACAGATCATGGCCGGGTGAAATTGTAGCAAGAATGCTAGGAGCATTTCCCCCTTTCAAGCGCAATACCGATCCTCTATGCGAATATAAACAGCCCATCTGACACCAGTATAGAAAATAAGACAAAGAATAAACAGAATATATAATAAGAATAAAATGAATATATAATTGGTTGATTGTTTTAAAGATAACTACGGTGGGGAAGTTTGGCTAACTTAATTAAGGGTTGTTTAAGTAACATAAGCACTTAATTACTTCGGAACCTCATTCAGTGTATTGGTTTGATAGATCTTTATGAATTTCCTAATAATAATAATTAACGTACGAGTTCTCTACACACTTCAGTGATCTGATTCAAGCTGCGTTAAGCTTAATTAATTTACTGACATATTTGAAAATTAATATATTGCAACATCCGAGGTTTTGCAGGTGCGTTGCCGGCCTTTATGGGTAGAGTATGCTCTTTTCTTGAAGGTTGCTGTGTCATATTCGGAAAAGCCGCCAGCGAAAGCTGGTTCCACAGAGTGGTTGTTCGAAGCAGAAAATGCCTTAAAAATCGTAAAGAAATAGTTCCCAATTATCTTCTCCTCTTAAGAAGATCCTCTTGATGATTACATATGTGACAATATTATCCTATGTGGTTGGTATGGTTTTCTTGCGAATCTATTCCTTCATTGCTGAGCACGAGATGTGTATGTTGAATATAGAACTGATGTAACCCTTGGCTCTAGGAACTACTTAACTAAAGACTACAGGTTTATGCCTGGAAAAGCAACACTGCGTATCCCTAAAAAGCTACATGGAGGCAATGTCATGGATTGAGCTCAAAACCCATAAGAAGAGGCCTTAGTCATGAATGAAGACATGAAAAGAATGTTACTTTATTTTCAGTAAATAAAGTAAGAAAACCTCTAAGTTATTTCGAAACCTAAATTTCAACCTCATTTGTCGATATATCGAATATCAAAGGATTCTTTCAAAATAACGGGTAACATAGATACTCGTTAAACAAGTTCCAAAAGAAGTGACGTCGGTATCTTGTTGCTTCGGTAACGCGAAACTTAATAAGGCAGAATACACACTTGCGATTTTCTGAATACTTTTGATCGCGTTTAAGTCAAGATGGTACTGCTCTAAGCGGTTGGTATACGTGGATAATTTATTAAACATACTTACGTTAACACGGCCTTAATTGTGCTAAATAAGTGAGTGTATCTTACGTTACCCTTAAAATGAATACAATATTATCGGAACTTTGAAAAAATCAACTTGCAGTTTTGATTGATACGAAACAAATTGATTTGCTTAATATATCAATGAAATAGACAATGATCTGAGATATTCACTAAATATACGTACAAATTAATTTATTTTTTATTATTTTAAGCTGACAACCGTCGCGGCGCCTGCGCAACGAAATGAACGATCAAATGGAAGACGTTAAACAACGCTGTGTTTCCATCTCTCAAATCGAACAGATACTAAAATGTTGATAGAATGGATGCTGAATAGATTATATAATAAGCCAAAAAGGTTCAAAATAAGAGATAAATACAATCTATTAATCAAAATTAAAATATATACGGTTACAATACGCACTGCCTATATCTTTATCTATCTTTTTTAAACTTGTAGATATTTTTTAATTAAAGTTCCTTATTTCAGGTAATTATTTACACGTCATTTCGACTAGAAACACGTTTAACTATAAATACATTAGACTTTAATATAATCACTGTAAATAAAATAAATACATATATATTATATACATAAGAAATGTATTCACCAAACGCAAACTTGTATGCAGCCTTAAGTCCATCCAGATTTAGAAATATTAAATTGAGAATTTCTTTATAAAGGTAAAGAATACACAAAGAATGAAAACACTACTAGAAAAAAACCAAAAACAAAATAATTAACGTTGTTTTGTGACAAATTAAAGTAACAGAATGAAAAAGGACTCGTTAACTAAAAGCTTTAATTAAACAAGTGTAATTTGTGACTTGTTTAAGATAAAAACCTAACTTCGTTTATTAAATCTAAAAGCAAAATAAGATTTTTTAAGTAGCAAAAAAATAATATTCCTTTATACTTAAATAGCATGTATTATTTAATTTTCATTTATATATATAGGCGGGCGATCATATGGGCCACCTGATGGTAAGTGGTCACCAACGCCCATAGATTATGGCATTGTAAGAAATGTTAACCATCGCTTACATCGCCGATGCGCCATCTACCTTAGGAACTAAGATGTTATGTAAGATGGTATCCCTTGTGGCTGTAATTAATTACACCGGCTCACTCACCCTTCAAACCGGAAAACAACAATACAAAGTATTGCTGTTTTACCGTAGAATATCTGACGAGTGGGTGGTACCTACCCAGACGAGCTTGCACAAAGCTCTACCACCGAGTAAATTTTCATATTGGCAAAAAATATATATATTTATACTCGCAACTTTGATCCGTTCCGTTTTTTTTTGTTAAAAACAAAACAAAGCAGCCTCAAAGTTGCAATAGCTTGTTATGTCGTAACAGTAACAAATATTATAAATTTTATGGACAAATGTTGTCATGGCATTTACTTACGGTTTGAAGGGTGAGTGAGCCAGTGTAATTACAGGCACAAGGGACATAACATCTTAGTTCCCAAGATTGGTGGCGCATTGGCGATGTAAGAGATGGTTAACAGCTCTTACAACGCCAATGTCTATGGGTGACCACTTACCATCAGGTGGCCCATATGCTCTTCCGCCTACCTATGCATTAAAAAAAAAACTCATTTTGGGCCGTATCTACCATATGAGTTTTTAGTTAAGCGCTTGTACTAGTGACTACATAACTCGACCATTACACGAGGGGAGAACCAATCCTCTAGGGAAAACATTACCAGAGAGGGTCAGACGGTAAGTCTCCTTATCCGCTTTCCACGCATTTTCACACTATGCCGAGCCTAAATCAATAGGATCGGGGCAAGTCAATGATGATGTACGTCTGTAAAACATATCGAGCGATGATATCATGATAAGACGATATAATCAATTGAAAACATAAAAACTCATTGTTACATAAACTAAGTTTTTTTAATTAATCTTATAGTTTTAGTTAATTTGCTAGTTTGCTAATAATATTGCAAACAAGCGAACTTCTGTCGGCTTTACTTATAAATGTTGCTTAGGGTGTGATTAGTTAAACGATGCGGTGTCTTTTTCTTTCGTATGTCAAATCAATAATGAGAGAAAGAGACAAAATTAGTGTTTAACTAAACAGTCACAAAAACACATGTATTAAACAAGGCCATCTATTTTTAAGCGTTATTATCGATTTTAAGTAACGCTTTTTCAAGGTTAATAAATGATTAACGGCTGAATACTGAAACTTAAATTTCGTATGCGAAATTTTAAATTAACGGCGTCTCAAATAATTAAGTTGCACTTAATATTTGAATGACGTTTCAGTATTCAGCCGTAAGAGGTGAAATGACAATATGTGCTCCTGTAGGACAACCTATAAGAACAAACTCGAAAATAAGTAAATTTTATTAAAGTCAATTTAATTAATTATGACGGGCCGATGGGTATATTTGCCTTTCACGCCGCAGGCGCAGGTCGTGGGTTCGATTCCCACCCAGGACAGACATTGTGTGCATGAACATATCTGTTTGTCCTGAGTCTGAATTTAATTATTTATATAACTATATATTTACAAAAGATGTATTTTATATGTAAGTATATCAATTGTCTGGTTTCCATAGTACAAGCTCTGCTTCAATTCGGATCAGATGGCCTTGTGCTTGTGTGAATAATTTCGCAGGATATTTATTTATCTTTATTTTTAAACCAGTGATAAATTGTTCCAATCCTAGGTTTTTTACTTACGATTATGTATAAAGAAGAAGAAGTAAATACTAGGAAAGCCTTTTAGAACTTTTTCGTTCGGGCAAAGGTTCACAAACGATTTATCGAATGGAAAGGTGAATGAAATTTTCCTTAGAGGTTAGTTATAGTCCACGTACTCCAACATGAAACAGCAATAAGTTTTTATATATCTTTTTTATTTCTAAATACAAAAGCAGTACTTTTGTTATGATTAATGAAATAAAAACAATACTTTGATACGTGAACTTGATTATTTACCATATACGATTATACTACGAAATTTTTATAACTCTAGCTTGATACAAGAATGTAGCTCTATGAACAGTAATTTATAAATCGTTGATTTTCTATGTAATGTGTAACTATTGTTGTAAAAAAAATTATATTACTTGGAGATGTGAGCAATGATTAAAAGAATATTTAATTTGTCTGTTTCCGGTTCGTGTGTTTGTAAGTAAGTCAATCCACAGAAAGAGCAGAGCTACAGAGCTACCATCTATTTTCATCCCAGACATGCATTAGCTAGTCTCTTACACTAACTAATTTTTGAATTACGATCCGCAAAATTATTTCAAAGTCTGCTTTACGACTTACGTTCTTAAGCTAATAAATAATTATTATTTAATTTTAATTAGTTTAAAATTTCCATATGAGTTTAGAATTTGTTTTGTTTTTTATCTCCTATATGCCAATGTCGGAACGTTGACTTGGCTGGTGTAAAGCATCCACATGCCGAGGATGTAGCACGCTGGCCTAGAAGAAACTTGTTTACTTTGGATTTGAAGATACCAATATTGTAATTATGATATTATAATCAGTGCGTTGCTAAAATCAATCAAGATTCTATTTACAAATATGTTCCATTTATAAAAAGGTACCAATATTAATTTTCATAAATATGTATTGGATGAAAAGCAAAATTGGGCAACCAATACCATGAAAGTGTTCAAGTATTTCCAGCGGAATTGCTTATTACTACCCTAGCGATCATAAAAGCCTTTTATATCCAAGACAGTAATGGAGTGGAAGGAAGAGCTCTTGTTCAGACATGCGTCGAGCAGTCTGACCTGAATGAGACTCATTTTCAGTGTGAAAACACGCTGTAGGCAATTCAGAACTAAGAACAGTAATATAGTTAAAAGAACGAGTGTAATGATAAAAGGAATAGAATCTTCGCAATGTCCATTAGAATGCTAAGTATGACCCACTTAGTTTGTTAATACATCTTACATGGAAATCATGGACATGGACTTATGGACATAACATCTTAATTCTCAAAGTTGGAGGCGCATTGGTGATATAAGCCATGGTTAAGATTTCTTACAATGCCAATGCTCGTGACCCATATGCTCGTCCGCTACCTATTCGACTATCAACGAAAAAGTCTAAATTATTTCCACATGAACAAAACTGATTTACCACGATACGAAATTATTAGAGGTCACAAAAGCAAAACTTGGCAATTTGAAAGTACAATGCTCTTGCATAAAACTTCATACTGAGCTAAATATCCTAACTAATATTATAGATGCATACATAGTCAGTCACATTTCAAGCTCTTTCCTTTTTTATCAACAATTTTAAAAAGTCCCTCCGGATTCGTTCGACGCAAAACTGCCCACAACACAGGGCGCGTTTCCGCGCTGTACGGCAATGGACAACCTTTACGCCAAGTAAGACGCATAAATAAATGTGTTTATTACGCTTTCAAGTCTAAATTAATCAATTGATCATCATGAAACAGTGAAAGCGAAACAAACAAATAAACAAACAAACTCTTCCGCATTTATTTTGAAACATTAATAAATTGATTCAATTTTGATTGAAATAATGAATGCTCAGGATACGGATTCCTAACAAAGATGATAATATGATAACGAAATAAAGCCGTATTCATTCTATAGAAGCGTACAAGTAAATCTAAGTTAGGTCCAAATTAATCAGTTAATAGAACAACCTCGATCTTCATCCTTCAAATATCCAACTAGTATGAACTACATAATTCCACTGAAACATTTTCGACAACAGGTCGTAAGTGCAATAAACCACGGAAATATTACCAAAATTTTGGACACTTGGGATCAATTTTATCGTAATAATGCCTATTAATTATCCAGTTATGTCACACAAAGTAAATAAGATAATAATAATAGTATTGAATATATATCAATATACATAAAGAATTATAATTTAGTAGTAGTAGTTTCCAATTTCACAATCAATAAGTAAGTGAAATACTTCAATATTGATTAAAGTATTTTTAATTTGAATTTCATTTAATTTCATTCATTCATTCATTATCAACCCTTTCTCGTCGACTGTTGGACATAGGTCTCTCCAATGGCACGCCACTGAGCTCGATCTTCAGCTCTCGATTTCCAACCGCTGTCAGCCACTGTGCGTATAATGCGCACTGTGCGAATTTGAATCGAAATCGCGATAAACGTTTTGAAATAAAGTTATGAAAAAAAAAATCAACAAAACGCCTATTATGTTTTGTAAATAATAATGTATTTATACATAAAAATTTTGTTAATAATTCTATTATATTCATTATGTTTGTAAAGTTTTTGCTTAGCATATAATAAGTGAGCTATGTCTGCGGACAAACTATTTTAGAGCTTATGAGTATTTTTATTTAACTATTATAGTAAATATCTACAAAATCTTAAATAAATAAACACCTTTCTTTCTACCATTGCCATGCCTAAATATTGATTAAATCTATTTATATAAGTATATATATCTCAGAATTAACAATAAGTAGAAATGTTTACAAGTAAACCCGGACTTACTAATTGAGACAACATTATTACTTATCGTGATCTTCGCTTGCTATTTATATAAGAGTAATATTTGTGTCTAAATATAGGCCAAGGGAAGCGACCTTCAAAAAATGGGTCATGGAGTCCCGCTATTGAACTTGGAAGTCGATATTAAATAAATGTATCGGATGGTTTTTAAATTGTGTAATAAGTTTTAATTACTTTTTTAATGTTATTATGCAAATTTAGTCTTTTTAATTTTAAGAAATTTAGACACTAGTGTATGAAGGTTATAAGTTCCAAAGTAATTTGATGGAAATATACATCAAAGTAACAATTCTTATTTTGCGATAATACACTATATTATCAACTACAACACCTATAATTATTATTAAAAAAAAAATAAAAAATATATATGTGTTATATAGATATGAGTGGATCAACCACTCATATCTTCTTTTGAGCAAAATATTTTATGATTTTTCATCTGTTTTCTTTCGTTGCAATGCTCGTTCGCCTTTGGCAAAAAATACCAAAGTCCACAAGAAAAGTTCTTTAGCTAACTAAGATAGTTCTAAAGGAAACCGTGTTGACTTAATAATTTTATGTTTTTTTTTTGCAATTTTTGCTTTTTTAATGCATAATCTATAATTCAAAACTTTATTGGTATATTTACATTTACATTTACATGTTGTGTTTATAATTTAAGGGGCTATTACAGTCTACTACCTGCATTTAAATAAATTAATAAGTATTGTTTCTACTTTTTTCGTACGTATCTATGTGTATATATATGTATGACTTTCAGTAAATAGTTTTTCTCTATTTTTTTGACGATCGTCTATGCCGTGGCAGCAAACGTATGGACTTTTTGATACCTTCATGACACTTGTCTGGTACCAATTTCTATACATTAATTTGTACATCGCGCGTATACTATATACTTCGTTGCAATATATTATTATAACTTCTTTTATTTTATGCATATCTATTTAATTGCTTTCTTAAGTCAAATTTTCATTGATTAATTATAAATTTCGATGTTTCCCATCTGGCGTCGAGCGTCTGGCCACGTTTTTATAATATAATTTTTCATTTGCACGATTACAAATGTCACTTTTTGCACTTCCTAAGGTTGGTTGTGGAGCTTTTAAAGTAGGTATTGGTCATTAAAGGGGAGTATGTTATCGATTCGACATATCACGCAATCTGAAATGGATTAGTTCCTGACTTTAAAAAATAATCTTTTAAGTCACTCCATTTATGAAATTAAATTTAGGTCATTGCAGTGTTAGTCTAGCTCTGCAGATCGAAGGTTTTGGATTCAAACTCGGGCCAACCCAAAAATAAGATTTCTTGTATGTTGTACGGTGTTTATTTGATATGAGCCAAACCCTACTTTTGCATTAGGTTTTATTATTCTTAACCTATATGTGATAGCCGAGATGGCCCAGTGGTAAGAACGCGTGATTCTTAACCGATGATCGTGGGTTCAAACCCGGGCAGGCACCGCTGAATTTCATGTGCTTAATTTGTGATTATAATTCATCTCGTGCTTAACGGTTAAGGAAAACATCGTGAGGAAACCTGCATGTGTCAAATTTCACTGAAATTCTGTCACATGTGTATTCCACCAACCCGAATTGGAGCAGCGTGGTGGAATAAGCTCCAAACCTTCTCCTCAAAAAGAGGAGAAGAGGCCTTAGCCCAGCAGTGGGACATTCACAGGCTGTTATTATTATTATTATTTATTAACCTATATGTATAAATATACCCAGACCTCAAACAGAGCCTGTAACAGTCATTTGTAGTTCGGTAAAGCGAAAACAACCCAAATATGGGTTAAGAGCTTTTGGATATTTTTTTATTAATTAATATTATATATGGGTATCTAAAAAAATAAATGTTTTAAGATAATATATTCTAATCATATATCTGTGGCATAATCGTTTATACTTCTCGTTAGGTTGATAGATGTTCGCTTGAAGTTTATTGAATTGCACTCATTTATCAAATAAGTGCAACCACAGCCACCATTTTTCAAACATGTTTTCCAACTTATAATTGAACATATAACATGCTTATCATTTAACGAAAATAAATTTCATCTCTTTCTAAATATTTTCTTAATCGTAAGTGTATTAATATTTTGCTTTCGATACTCAGAGGAAATTAACTATGTGCTTACGAAAATAAAAATGATCGACAGAGCTCTGATTATTTAGACATGGCAACATGGCGGAGCTAGTTATATTTCTTTTTATTTTTGTTTGTTAGCGTACATAATACATATAATAGTCCTCCGGACCGATATCGGCCACGGTGGCCAATCTCAAGAGAGATTAGCCCTCTGCGCAGGACATATTATAGTGCACAAGTGTGTGCGCAAACACAGGTGCACTCTCTATTCTCTTACTCTCATAACCCGATGGGATGGCAATCCGACACGACCGAAAACAGTTCAGGCGCAGGACCAACGGCTTTACCTGCTTTCAGAGGCATGGGATTGTGTACACTTCCAGCTTCCAGACTCCGGGCTGCTAATAAGATTTTTTGACAGAAAATCTCAATAACATTTTATTGGCCCGACCTGGGAATTGAATCCAGGACCACCGTGTCTGCGGCCACTTACATGTAGCCACTAGACCAACTAGGCAAAACATAATATAAGTAATTACTAAAACAATATATAATATAAAATTAAAAATTGTACAGAGTAATGCAAAATCATTTTACACACACAACTTCCTCGAAATAAATTACTGTCTTCTTACAATTCAGATAAGACAAAAATTTACAAGGGTTTGCTGAATTGATTTATATGATCATTTACTCTTAAATTTGAATGGAATGGCTTCCATTTGTTGTTATTACGAGAAATCTAAGAAAAATACGATGCAAATATACATATTGGCTTATTCATTGTTCACGATAACATATTTTTACAATGAATAGAATTATATTATATATTTAGCTATAATTTATAATAATAGAAAGTATAGAAACAATATATCATAAGTAACAAAGATATATTTAAATGCTGTTCCTTGAATGACTCATTGTTGACACAGGCTTCTCTTTTCGAAAAGAAGATTCATTGCACTACGCTGTTCCGATGTGGTTTGCTGATTTTTTTTCCGACTCATGTAGTTCCTCGCGATATTTTACTTCACAGTTGATTTGAGTGATTCATTAACTCACATTAAGTATAAGCTTTATTCTTTTATTCAAATTAACGCATTATAACAACTATGCAATCTCAGGTGTTTGTAACATAAGTCTGCCTTAAAAATAGAAGCAGTAATAACGTATGTCCCATGTGGCTGTAATACACTATTTCACCCTTCAAACCGGAACACAATAATACTAAGCACTGCTGTTTTGCGGTAGAATATCTGATGAGTGGGTGGTGCCTACCAAGACGAGCTTGCACAAAGCTCTACCACCAAGAAAATGGTACCGCATTGGCGATGTAAGATATGGTTAATATTTCTTTCACCGCCAATGTCTATATTGGTGGTGGTGGCTTAACATCAGGTGGCCCATTTGCCCGTCCGCCAATCTATAATATAAAAAAACTCTTAATCCTATAAAGTAAGCTATTAAAGTAAAATACATGACCGGTTGGTTGTATAGATGTTGTTATTTTAAAAGCTATCCATTTACATCCACATGTCAATGTTCCGAAGTAAAGTTCATGAATTATTCAGCCATCGAATTAGTAAGGGAAACAGTTCAGGGGTAGTTTAAGCCATGTCGTATTAGTGAAACAACATTTTTGGTTTCGGTTAAAACTTTGAAAACTTAACAATGTAAAATAATTTTTAAACTTAGTTTTAAGATAGTAAAAACAATACAACTGTAACTGTGACTGTAAGTTTTATTTGTTTTTTTTTTTTCGAAAATAGCATAAGGACTGCTAATCCGATTAATATGTAACTTTTATATTATTATTGTTTATAGTTTCAGAATAGTCATAGGCTATTTAGGATATGCTTATGACGGCGCATTTGATTACGAGAGTAAGTGATTTGGCACGAATGGTAACCTAGCAACTGTTATCGGCCAGTTTCGTTTACTCTAACGCAACCCCGAGAGCTAGTGCGAAAATGGGACAGGACCGCCATTATGAAAATATCGGCGACGTCAAAAATATCGTGCTAAGTGGTGGACCTCTAGCAAACTGATTGCTGAAATATTCTCCTCACCCGAATACCCAGGCTTGCTGGAGATTAAGTATGGAGTCAAAAGATAATGAAGATATCATCGTCGTCCCTTCACCGGTAATTAATAAGAACTCTAACAAACACATTATACCTTCTAGAGACAGTAAGATAATCATTTGTTTCAATTAACTTATAACATTTCAGAAGCATATTAAGTTATACAGCGAGTACAAAGCATATTATTTTCGAATTTTCTGAAATAACAGTAGGCGTATCTAAATCTTATCAGCTCTGTGCATCAACCTCAACCTTTTTTCTGACCTTCATATAACAAGCAAACAATGAGAGAAGAAATCATATTTTCTTGATTAGTCTTTGTTTATATGTACACACACATTCGTTTCTCTGTTTTGTGTACAAACCAAACCAGGTACGAATAAAACATATTATAAATAATATGTATAAAGGTAAGTCGAGACATCCACCGGCTAAGTCACCTAACTTCTAACCTAAGTTTGGGGACACAAATCCGAGCTATAAATTTTTTTTCCATGTATAGACCCACATTAAAGTAGGAACCTTGGAGGAATAAAGTTCACCTTTTCCTTAAGGGGAAAGATTATAAATATTAGGATATGTAGTCGGAAAGTTAAAACTAACATGACAAAATTTTACATTTAAATTCAAAATGACAAGTGAAGTTTTTATACTTTACAATTTTCGTGCTTAAATATATCAAGACCTTAATTATGTACCTATTTATAATCTACATAGTTCAATGAATAAATCCTTAAGAAATTCCTTAATATTAATAATAATAATGATGTTATGTATTATTTTTTTCTTTGACCAAGAAACTGAATAAGAAATGTATATAATAGCCTATTAAAATATATTTTATATTTTTTTATAAGTAACCATCAATAGTACACGGCGTCTAATCTCAAGAGGGATTAGCCAACTGAGCAGGAGATATTATAGTGTACAAGTGTGTGCACAAACACAGGTGCACTCTCTATCCCTTAGCTCTCATAATCCGATGGGACAGCAATCCGACACGACCGGAAAGAGTTCAGGCGCAGGACCAACGACTTAACGTGCTTTCCGAGGTGCAGAAGTGTACATACTTCCAACTTCTACACGCCGCGCTAATACTGAGAGTGTTCAGACAAAAAAAAATCAATAACTATGTATTGGCTTACTAAACTAAACCAATGATGCAGTAAACCATCAATAGTACTACTATATTGATAGTTGTAGAAAAATAAATAATAATAATATAAATAAAAATTTTAACAAAACAAAAACCGACTTCATAAAAAAACATTAATATGCACTAAAAAGTAAAAAAATAATTGCGTATTCTTCTATAATTTGATAATAAACTTACTATTTTCTACTCATCAATATGTAGGTACGAATGTGTTGTGTGATTGATAATTTATTTACAATTATTGTTACTTTTGGAGTCGATGTCAGCCAAGGTGGGCTTATAACTACATACATAGTTGTAGGTGAGATGTGCTTGTGTCGCACGCGCAACTTAACGAAGCGAATAAAAGTCAATTTGTAATGTGTTATTTTTTAAAATATTCCCGTATTATTATTGCTAGGTATATTATAGTGTTTCCTTAGCTGACATCGACTCCAAAAATAACAATAATTGTAAATAAATTATCAATCACACAACACATTCGTACCTACATATTGATGAGTAGAAAATAGTAAGTTTATTATCAAATTATAGAAGAATACGCAATTATTTTTTTACTTTTTAGTGCATATTAATGTTTTTTTATGAAGTCGGTTTTTGTTTTGTTAAAATTTTTATTTATTTTTCGATTTTTAGTGAATCTGAAGTACACTCACTAATTTGTAGAATATGGGTAGACCTACTAAACGTGCAGCTCATATGAGACAGCGCCATTTATATTATTATTTAAATATATTAAACTAAAACAGTGAAACATAAAGAAAAATGCATTTTGGTACTTAATTAATACATATTAGTTAATATGGTTAAATGTATGAATATAAATTAACATGTTTTGATTAAATAGATTTAGTCGGTGGGGTAATTTAGTTGGGCAGCCATAACATAACCAAATAGTTATTTCTAGTAATAATTAAATAAACTGTATGTTTATAGATGTTGTGTTATACCATTCTTCACCATAAAATATGACGGAATGTCTGTATATTAAAAAAAAAAATTGGAAGTATCGATATTATCCTAACTAATATTATAAATGCGAAAGTAAGCTTGTTTGTGACGCTTTCACGCCTAAACCACTAAGCCGATTTAAAAAATTCTTTCACCAATGGAAAGCTACATTATCAGGGAGTAATTTAGGCTACATTTTGTCCCCATATTCTCACGGGAACAGGAACTACGCGGGTGAAACCGCGGGAAAAACACTAGTAATCAATATATAAATATACATAAATATAACATGTATATAAGAGTACTTATACGATTCTATATATATATATATATGTATAATTTTCAAAATTGGTCTCAACTTTTGGGAGATGTTCAAATATGTTTCAATTACAAACATATACATATATACTAATGCTTACATGCATAACTCATATTATAAAGAGGAAAGATTTGATTTTTGTTTGATTTTTTATTACGATTTAAATCAAAAACTACTCGACCGATTCTAAAAATTCTTTCACCCTTAGAAAGCTACGTCTTTACCGAGTAATATAGGCTTTATTATATTTTCAAAAACTTATAGATCCCTACTTAAAATGGAGCAATGTAACCCAACGTATCAAACTGTTGCCTATAAAAGTTATTATTTCGCGTGCGCTGCGAAAACTATTGACGGTATATAAAGAAGTGTTTTTTACGATAGTACTATAATTACTTGATCATAACGATGTTATGGTAGGTGAATGATAAATCTAGATAGCCTATAAAAGATTCGGCCGTGTATCGTTAATTTGCTACTAAGAATTGAAGATTTCCGTTACTTTGTCATGGATCCTATAATCAGAATCTAACCAAACTATCATCAAACAACCCTTGAAGTATACTCTTTCTAATAAAAAAAAATCATCGAAATCGGTTGGCGTGATATTGAGTTATTCGTCCATTTGTCGCGCACATACCTCATGCAAATTTACGACTTACATGGTTTTCTCATGGATTCCATTGTCAAACCTGGACTAAAAAAAAATGGGACCCCATGGGAAGCAACCCCTTTCAAATAAAAAAAAATCATCAAAATCGATTCACCCAGTCGAAAGTTATGAGGTAACAAACACAAAAAAAAAAAAAAAAATACAGACGAATTGATAACCTCCTCCTTTTTTTGAAGTCGGTTAAAAAGAGAAACGACCAAAAAACATAATAAAAGGTTACAAATGCGAGACTTACAAAAATATTATCAACTAGCTAACTTTGAACATAAATTATATAATCATAAATAATCTTTTCATATATTATTTCTAGGAATGATATAGGATCCAAAACTTCATAGGAAGAATCATTTGTCATCTCGGCAAGACACCGCACTCTCCGCAGACAGCAAAGTTATACTATTAACAGAAATTGATAACGATTTGTTAGTTTGTATTCGTTTAAATGTCTTATAGATATTAACTCAGTGTAAAACATACGTCGTTATAATATTAAAGTGCTTTGTAAACATTACACAGAAATGGAAATTATTCTTAGAAGATTTTACTAACTTGTTACTCTTGAAATGAAATTAATTGAAAATAAAACACAACATAGGTTTTTGTCTAGAATTTTGCGGACGAGGAAATGGGCCACCTGATGGTAAATGGTCACCAACGTTTATAGACATTGGCTTTATAAGACACGTTGTCCATCACTTATAATAGCGTCTCCAACCTTAGGAACTAAGATGTCTCACTCAGAACACAACAATGTATACCAAGTACTGCTGTCTTACGGTAGAACATTTGAAGAGAGGCTGGTACCTACACGTCACTCAGCAATACTTAGTACACTTCTGTTTCGGTTTGAAGGGGAATGAGCCAGTTGGCCAGTATAAAAGGGACATACAGATAACATTTTAGTTCATAACAAAATATTTTAGCGGTGGTGACAACTTACCATCAGGTGGCCCACTTTTCAGTATCTACTTACCACCATAAAAATAGCGATTTCCTGACATTATATAGCTCTTCAAATTAATTAAACATGGAAAAATATGTATTCATACATTACTTTAGAACCCTGCATATTCATGACATCCCAATATTTACTTTTCTAGTATTTTCGCAAGCTAGATTCTTAAACGAAAATAATATTATTTTAACTGACTGAAATAAATATATTTACATTTTAAAAGCGTTTTCGTGGAACGTCTCGAATCGCATTAAACAGAAGCTGAAGAATATTTATTCGAAATAACATCTGAATAATCTTTATATTTTTTTGAAATACTTTATCATATCTGATGCAACTATCATCTTTAATTTTTTTATCTATAATTTCGATCTGAAATAATATATAGATGATATACTTTGTATATATACGCTTTAACTTAGTGAGCAGCAGTGATGGTAAGTTTGATTTCGGATTTGATATTTTTACACTATTTAACTGATATTAGTTATTAGTTTGTGTGCTATTCTCAAACTCAAATTCAAATTCCAATATCTTTATTCAATGTTGAAGCGTTACACTTACTTATTAATTGTCATAAATCTACCACTCATCTCAAACAAAGGAACACAGGATAAAGATATAGGATATAAGATATTACGAGATTAATAGTTTTTATTCAAAATTAATTATAAAATGAATAAAATAATCAATTTATTAAATAGTACCGAGGCTTTGTGCTTCCGAATAGGCTGCACCGAAACTGACCAGTTTTTTTTTTTTTTTTTTCATAGGAAGGCGGGCGATCATTTGGCCACCTGATGGTAAGTGGTCACCAACACCCATAGACAATGGCATTGTAAGAGTTGTTAACCATCTCTTACATCGCCAATGCGCCACCAACCTTGGGAACTAAGATGTTATGTCCCATGTGGCTGTAATTACACTGGCTCACAGTCACCACATTGTGTTTCTCTAATAAATAATTAAATCGTAACTGTTTCATCAATTCTACTAAACCTTATTATGAATGGAACCTTATTAAAAGTGTTCCTTGTATTATTTGATTTGCGAACTATAAACTAAATTAGTATAACTTAACAAAGCTGGCGATATACCAGGAAATAATAAACACGAATTAATAAAGTATCTATAAGTGTTATGACAAAGGGATAATAATTAATAACTTTGATAGAAATACGCTCGCTTTCGTAAAGCGTACGATACAAACCTTGAAGAGGCGCGTGACCGCTTTACAAACTCCCTGGAGGCTGATAGGATAAAAGATTATCAGAACAGACAACACCATGAAATTTCACTTTGAACTAAATGGTGTAAATATTGTTTTAACAGAATTAGGTTAAGGCATCCTAAACATTGTCATTCAAAATTGGAAATATTAGTTTTCAAACTATACAGGGATGGAAGGGAAGAACCCACAGGAAAATGAGCTTTAAGAATAAAAACAATAGAATGATCATTCAAAAGCAAGGTCAACAATTCACTAGATATGATGAAAAATATGCCTGTTGGGCTGGGCTACTACCGAAAAAGTATCGACGGAAAAACTCCATAGCTTTTATCAGGTCAACCTGGTAATTATGCCCAGGACCTTGATATCAACAGATGGATCAGCCACGACGGTAGTCCGATACCACTTACATTTTATGAATGCGTAATTTTATATTTTTTAATGATGAAAAAACTACGAATACGAATCAATTAAAAAAAACAATTGTCTTATTATGGACTTTTTTTGTTGTTTTCATGAAACGTCGTCATTAAAATTCGGTAGCAATTAGAACGATGCAAAATAATGTCAAGCAATCGAGTCGAAACAAAAGGTTCTTGTTGTATAAAAAAATAAAAGAAGCGTTAAATATGAAAACAAATATTGTAAAAGTAATCAATATGCATATGAGAATTATGTGTGTGAAAAAATAACCAATTTATGAGTAAATTTGATACTCGTAATATAAAAAGGAACAACGACAAACTTATTACTCCTGTTAACTCGACTACATACGAGACACGAGTACAGTCAGTAACTCTTTTGCGGAACAATGTCTATGGTTTTTCAACAGGGTCTTAGAAATAATTTTAAATAAGAAAAAGAAATAATTTTCTTCAAAAAAAATAAAATAAAGAAATTAAATTGAATTTTAATAAAGAAATTCACAAAAGGATAGACTATTCACAGTTTTTTTTTTCTAAAATTAAGATATTTTTATCGATAAGTTTTTTATTTAGAGATAAGTGAAATAAAAAGTCTATTAAGGTCTTTACTAAACAGATTAACTTAATTTCAACAGCGTTTTTATTTCTTTAAATTGGATTTTTTTAATTGGGGCTTTACAAAGTACTCTATTGTATGTAATTGACAATATTTTTTTACAGATACATAAATATGTCGGGGGCGGGGGACATCATATCTTCTATCATTATTGTTTGTACATCGTGTGGGCGTACAGTGCGTAGTCGTGAAATGAATAACACTCAGTCAATATAATCACATCACACTTTAATACACTTCACAATTAGGCTTACACACCAAGTAATAATAATGACAACTAATAACACACAAAACACTTAAGGAACGGTAAGACAGTTCCGTGACCTCACTCGGCCGATGCATTGCAGTAAGTGATCTGCCCGGACCCGAGCGATGCCTTCACGGCTCTGTCGAAAGCGCCCTGAAGTTCTGCCGAACCAAACCGAAGTCATGTTCACAACCATAGGCGCGCTTTTCCGTTCCCTTGAGTGTCTGTACGAATGACCGGATGCGACAAATATATCTATAAATGGCGTCATACATAGAGCATGATAGTGTTATATCATTGATATGCAAAAAAATAGACAAAGATAGTTGTCTAGCGTAGACATTAAACACTCGACTCATTGAAAAAAAATTACAAATAATTGTCCAAGCCAAGGATAGAAAAATAAAAAAATGGTATTTATATTTCAGCCCTTTTAAATATAATATTTAAATTATTAAAATATAATGTTAAAATGCGGTATGATTTGCCAAAAGCTAAAAGGCTATATTTCATTTCAGTCAGAATGGTATTTGCAAAGCCAGCGGAAAAATTGCTACCAAGTTGCTTTATCCGAGCGAGCGTATGTATTTATGTAGTCTTATTGTCAAACACTGAATTCCACGCTGGCGAAACCGTTAGTTATATATTATAAAAAAGTAACAGCCTCTGAATGTCCCACTGCTGGGC
Organism: Nymphalis c-album; assembly: GCA_963151315.1. NCBI lineage: Eukaryota > Metazoa > Arthropoda > Insecta > Lepidoptera > Nymphalidae > Nymphalis > Nymphalis c-album. The sequence goes on along the minus strand of OY720607.1, from coordinate 6,548,232 downwards.
TAAGGCTTCTTCTTCTCTTCAGAAGGTTTTGGAGCTTATTCCACCACGCTGCTCCAATGCGGGTTGGTGGAATACACATGTGACAGCATTTCAATGAAATTTGACACATGCAGGTCACGATGTTTTCCTTCACCGTCAAGCACGAGATGAATTATAAACACAAATTAAGCACATGAAATTCAGCGGTGCTTGCCAGGGTTTGAACCCACGATCATCGGTTAATTCACTATTCACGCGTTCTTACCACTGGGCCATCTATATTTATATATTATAAAGCATGGAATAAATTCCACATCAACAAGTTTCAAAAGCAAATATAAAATACAAGGAACTTTCGAAGAATTCCTCAGCCACCGGAGACGACGGAAATCGTCCTTCAATTCAGATATCGGAAACGGATGGAACCGGGAATCTGCCTCGCTTCAACAACGTAGTCTTTGAACGGCAAACAGTATGCTATAAATTCTTATATATTTATCCTCTTATATATGTATACTTATGTAGACAGCGGCTGTTTCCGTTTATGATGCAAAAGAAAGAAAATTGACAGTAGGTAATTTTCCAAATGGTGGGTAACGACTTGAGAAGGCATTAGAAGTGATTTCAGTACTCGATCTAATGCGTATTTCTTTAAGCTGCGTGTTGATATAGTTAGTAAGATGGGTTTGCCTTTTGGCTTTATTATGTATAGTTCCCCAGCCAAGATAGCCCAATGGCTAGAACACTTAAAGCCTAACCGAAAATTGTGGCTTCAAGCCCTGACAAGTACCTCTTCTGGAACAGTGTGGGAGAACAAGCCCGAAATCATCAAGAAGGAAACCCTTAGCGTAGCAGTCGGATATTTGCCAACTGTTACTTTTCACTACTTTTATAGTTTCCTAACAAAGCGAGATAAAAATTAGAAAAACTTAACATTTTTTTCGTCGCAGCAATAATTGTGAAATTTAAAAAACATATGTAGAAAAGAGATAGAAGAGATAAGAGCAAACACAGGAAATGTTCTCATTACATTTCAATCATTTGTCTCTGTGTCATTTCCAGTCGAAATACATTGGAGTATATACATAACCATGACAATTCAAAAAGTTTTATAAAGTTCTCCCCGTCTCGTCTCAACAATGAGCAGCTGCTAGCATTCACGCTAACATATAACATGGTTGTGTTAACTTTTCTTCTATGTTCTTTGTTTATCCAATCGAAATAAGCCATAACATGACTAGGTATACAGTATTCTTTGTCCCTCCTGAGGGCCTAGCCAAGTTGATATTCTACAATTGTAAACGTTAATAGAAAACTAAAAATTGTATGAGAATGACCACGTGACTTATCGTTGAGAGATGTAATTCTCATACATTTGTTTAGTTTTGTTTGGTTTCTATTAGCGTTTACGATTGTAGAATGTCAACTTGGCTAGGGCTTCTGTTCTACTTTATTGATCGATACCATTCATGTTCGATCGATATTATTTTGCTGTCAATGTAGGAAGTTTTCGAACATAAAGCTGGACGCGAAATTAGAGAGAAAAAATAATTTTCGTTGTATTAATGGTTTAATGACTCAATTTAATACGATGGCTTTACAGCTCAAGTTCTATCAAATAAAACTTCTCATTGTTCGAATATTATAAGCACGAAATTGGATATTTTGGATGTTTATTGCGCAATAACTTTTTAATGGCTGAATAGATTTCGCAATGTACTAGATATAAATAACTTATATTATTAATTAACGACGTTTTATCTTCGATGTTTTGTTTTGTTGGTTAAAATTTTTCAAAAAACGGATAAAATGGAAGACCACATTCTTGAACATCGAGATGTTCCACATGGCGAAGCTTATAATGCAGTATTTATATCAAAATATCGTCTCATTCATATTTTATTAATTTTCCTAATAATTTTAAAGATACTAAAATTTGTTCGTTCTTGTTTTCGTTATTATTTGTATCAGTTTTAGAATAACGAGCTCGGTGTTTTCCCTGAAATATTACGATTTATGTATTTGTTTTACTTGTTTTTTTTATCCATAAAATTAAATTTGTACAATAAATTTTTGTTGTTTAATGATGTTAAAATCCATACCTTATGTCGGATAATGTTCTTATTTCAAATATCGATACTTTTTTTATTTTAAAGATACATTATTACTGCGAGAAGAAACAATATTGACTGTTTCTGCTACATTGAAGTTGTTTTGGAGTGTGATGGTGTTTAGAGGGTTTTTCAACTTCCTACTGTTAATAAACACAATCTTATAAAAAGCTATAACTATAATATGTGTAACTTACGATAAGGAGCCTAAGCACCTACCTTCAACAGCACCAACTACCTTACGTAGACGGTCCTCCTATTTGTACATCTTCCATAGGTTACAAGTTGCTGAAGGAACCAGTGAGTGTGAGTGAACACAGATTTTTTTTTGAGAACGCGATAAATATCGACCCTTCAGTTCAGTTATTAACGAGAAGAGAATAGTTCAACGAATGTGGCGCAGTAGTCGCGCGTATAACCAATAGGAACGTTTCTATTCTGTTTCCTCAATTGTGAGTGAATGTGTATTCAAACTCACTCCCAAAAAAAAAATCTAAATTACTAAACCGATTTTAAACATTCTTTTACCAATGGAAAGTTACAGTAACAGCGAGTAATACAGACTATATTATGTCCTACGGTAACTGGAACTACTATAACTATTAACAGTGAAACCGTAGGCAAAACGCTGGTATAAAGTATGCGTTTTTTATAAATATTGTTTGTTTCTAAATACATAAACAAAGAAAACTTAACTCCCAAATACGAAACCATTTGCCTTATAGTTTCCTTTTTTATAGATTTTGATTTTTTCATGGATCACATATGTATTCTAACATACATCTAAGTGTATTACTATATTACTTTGATTATAAAATAATGACATCCTTTATTGAAGTTGGTTGATAGCTCGCTACCTTTTTAATTTTATTTTACAACGCTGGAATTGCTCCATTCGCTCTAACGGTCAGATTTCAGTCCATCTTTATAGTAGTGATCTAGGTCTCTGATATTCCAGTAGTCCATTAAGCTAACTCAGCTCATACGGCAATCTTCAAGATATCAATATCACCAGATAACAGAACAGTACCTATAGAACTTTCGGTTCAGCAGCCTTATAACCTAAAGCATAGAATATGTTTGATTACGAAAACTGTATATTCCAAACAAGTCCAGTCCAGTTGTGTAAGATATTTTGTTTTTTACTATACAAGAAGTACGGCCGACGAACATGTATGTATGACGGTTAAAAATAATTGATCCAGATAGGCGTAAAGCCCTGACGCCAAGTGATTCAGATAAACGATTATTTGAATTATTTTACCGCAAGACCCATGATTACTGATTGCAAATATAAAAGACTTTAAAAGAAGAGACGAGTGAGTTTTTGTCTGATCATTAAGAATAAAATTACACCGTTTCTATAATTTTAATCGTTCAACATAATCCTGTTATTTGGTTTATAATTGTATCTTTAACAATTCCTTTCTTAGTTTTAAGTAAGATACGATTTCCTATTTCAGGTTGGTTACAAAGTTCTAGGATTTTTTTTTAAATATTTGTAGTAGTGTTATTGTGTTAAAATGTTGTCTTATGTTTCTCATTGTACTTCATTTTCAAATAAATACATATATGCACTTGCACTTATTGCATCGCTTAAATCCATCAATCTAAGAGTTCAACCACGTTTTTGCTAAGTTGGGAGATACATAATCCTCACTTAATTTTTAATGTTTGTCATGAAGGAAGGCAGAATTACGAGTGGAATATATATTATTCATAAATAAAAATTTTAACAAAACAAAAACCGACTTCATGTGAAAAAAAAATTAATATGCACTAAAAAGTAAAAAAATAATTGCGTATTCTTCTATAATTTGATAATTAACTTACTATTTTCTACTCATCAATATGTAGGTACGAATGTGTTGTGTAGTTGATAATGTATTTACAATTATTGTTACTTTTGGAGTCGATGTCAGCCAAGGTGGGCTTATAACTACATACATAGTTAGTTATAGGTAAGATGTGCTTGTGTCGCACGCGCAACTTAACGAGGCGAATAAAAGTCAATTTGTAATGTGTATGTTTTTGTTTATTTTTAATAGATTGCCGTATTATTATTGCTAGGTATATTATAGTGTTTCCTTAGCTGACATCGACTCCAAAAATAACAATAATTGTAAATACATTATCAACTACACAACACATTCGTACCTACATATTGATGAGTAGAAAATAGTAAGTTAATTATCAAATTATAGAAGAATACGCAATTATTTTTTTACTTTTTAGTGCATATTAATTTTTTTTTCACATGAAGTCGGTTTTTGTTTTGTTAAAATTTTTATTTATTTTTCGATTTTTAGTGAATCTGAAGTACACTCACTAATTTGGTAGAATATGGGTAGACCTACTAAACGTGCAGCTCATATGAGACAGCGCCGTTTATATTATTATTTAAATATATATATATTTTTTTTTTATTGTATAGGAAGGCGGACGAGCGTATGGGCCACCTGATGGTAAGTGGTCACCAACGCCCATAGACAATGGCATTGTAAGAAATGTTAACCATCGCTTACATCGCCAATGCGCCACCAACCTTGGGAACTAAGATGTTATGTCCCTTGTGCCTGTGATTACACTGGCTCACTCACCCTTCAAACCGGAACACAGCAATACAAAGTACTGCTGTTTTGCGGCAGAATATCTGATGAGTGGGTGGTACCTACCCAGACGAGCTTGCACAAAGCTCTACCACCAAGTAATCTATTAATCTATAACAGTGAAACGTAAAGAAAAATGCATTTTGGTACTTAATTAATAAATATTAGTTAATATGGTTAAATGTATGAATATAAATTAACATGTTTTGATTAAATAGATTTAGTTGGTGTGTGTGTGTGTGGGTGTTGGGCAGCCATAACATAATCAAATAATTATTGCTAGTAATAATTAAATAAACTGTATGCTTATAGATGTTGTGTTATACCATTCTTCACCATAAAATATGACGGAATATCTGTATATTAAAAAAAAGGGGAAGTATCTATATTATCCTAACTAATATTATAAATGCGAAAGTAAGTTTGTCTGGACGCTTTCAAGCCTAAACCACTAAGCCGATTTAAAAAATTCTTTCACCAATGGAAAGCTACATTATCAGGGAGTAACATAGGCTACATTTTGTCCCCATATTCCCACGGGAACGGGAACTACGTGGGTGAAACCGCGGGAAAAACACTAGTGATCAATATATAAATAAACATAAATATAACATGTATATAAGAGTACTTATACGATTCTATGTATATATATATATACAATTTTCAAAATTGGTCTCAACTTTTAGGAGATGTTCAAATATGTTTCAATTACAAACATATACATATATACAATGCTTACATGCATAACTCATATTTTAAAGAGGAAAGATTTGATTTTTGTTTGATTTTGTATTACGATTTAATTCAAAAACTACTCGACCGATTTAAAAAATTCTTTCACCTTTAGAAAGCTACGTCTTTACCGAGTAACATAGGCTTTATTATGTTTTCAAAAACTTATAGATCTCTACTTAAAATGGAGCAATGTAACCCAAACGTATCAAACTGTTGCCTATAAAAGTTATTATTTCGCGTGCGCTGCGAAAACTATTGACGGTATATACAGAAGTGTTTTATACAATAGTACTACAATTACTTGATCATAACGATGTTATGGTAGGTGAATGAAAAATCTAGATAGCCTATACAAGATTCGGGCGTGTATCGTTAATTTGCTACTAAGAATTGAATATTTCCGTTACTTTGTCATGGATCCTATAATCAGAATCTAACCAAACTATCATCAAACAACCCTTGAAGTATACTCTTTCTAATAAAAAAAAAATCATCGAAATCGGTTGAATAGATATCGAGTTATTCGTCCATTTGTCGCGCACATACCTCATGCAAATTTACGACTTATATGGTTTTCTCATGGATTCCACTGTCAAACCTGGACCAAAAAAAAATGGGACCCCATGGGAAGCAACTCCTTTCAAACAAAAAAAAAATCATCAAAATCGATTCACCCAGTCAAAAGATATGAGGTAACAAACACAAAAAAAAAAAAAAAAAAAAAAAAAAAAAAAAAACATACAGACGAATTGATAACCTCCTCCTTTTTTTGAAGTCGGTTAAAAATACATATTTTTATCCATATTACACGAACTGCTAATATCAGTCAAACAGACATTTCATAAATGAATTTGGCTAGCTAATAAAACATTGTCAAAAACTCCTTTGTGAAAGAAACACGATACCAATAATATTGTATCCTGTACAAAAACCTTTGATTTTTAATTAGCTTTGTAACAGCGATTTTCGCTATTTTTTATTGAATAAGGTCAAATTGTAATTCATGAGCACAATAAATTAGTATCAAACGAATGATCCCCCTTAAATGTAATGTGATGTTTAAACATTTCAAAAAAATATATTGATATATCTTTTACGAACAGGTGGTACTTTCTAATTTGACTATAAAGATGTAAGTAGAATGCTTCTATTAATATTATTATTATTTTTATTGTTATAGGAAGGCGGACGAGCATATGACCCACCTGATGGTAAGTGGTCACCGACGCCCATAGACAATGGCATTGTAAGGAATGTTAACCATCGCTTACGTCACCAATGCGCCGCCGACCTTGGGAATTAAGATGTTATGTCCCTTGTGACTGTAATTACACTGGCTCACTCGCCCTTCAAACCGGAACACAGCAATACGAAGTACTGCTGTTTTGCGGCAGAATATCTGATGAGTGGATGGTACCTACCCAGACGAGCTTGCACAAAGCTCTACCATCAAGTATATATGGTTATGACAAATAATGTTCTGAACATTAGACTACCCTTTAATAATGAAAGAGATCAATTTGTTTCATGTCGCTATCTAATTAAGATTCTATTTAAGCTCATCACACCGGCAGTCTATTTTTTCGTCATACTAGCTGTCTTTCTATTATCTTTATTTTTCTATTATCTATCTAGACTAAGGAAGTATCAGTGCACCAAATCTTCGAAACTTCAGTAACGGCAGCCTTCAGACTATGATCAAATAAAATTAATGTGGAACAACCTGGGTGAATATTAGTTCCTCTCATAAACCCGTCGAATATTGCGAAACTTCAACAATATAAAGTTTATCTATTAAACCAAATAATTTTACGAATATACTGTTTCAAAGGAAATATGTTACAATATTGGGTTATTTGTTTTTAATCCATAGATTCTAAGTCATATTGATATTGTGTCTGGTAAACTGTAATTTTTAATAGAATAATTGTATCGCTTTGTATTAGGCATATTTTTATGTATTTAATATAAGTACGCATTATTCAGGGGCCTAATTCTACTACTCTATGACTATAACGATGAGTTCCCGATTAAATTCCGATCCAACTTTGACTAATCTATATTGATTTGATAATAATTAATATGTTAACATATACCGTTATTTCAAAAGCAAAGTTAATTGGTAACTTTTATGCCAATAGTTGATAATTAAATTAAATAATAGGAACGCGGATAAACGGCTACTATCACGATTCGATTCGACATTTGTTAGTGGAATTGGACCCCAGTCTTGCTTATCTGTAAAATAACTATGTACCTTCTAAAAATAAAATTCATTAAATTTTTGCAGCGAGTGTTTTAATCACAAAAAATATTTTTACATCGAAAGGTTATGATTGCCTAATTGTTGCGTTATTTACGATTCAAAATTCGAATTGATTCGACTACATTCAATCGTTTGAAAACATTTAAACCACGTGACAGTCACGCGCGCCTGCGAAATTTACATTGACTGATAATGTCATCAGCATTCAATAGCGAAATGAGGGAAATCGTCAAACAAACCAACGTAAAATGAACTATACAACGAACTAATTTGAACTTTACCGTCATAGCAATAAAGGTGTAAAATTCCATTTAGAAAATAAACATGGTAGTGACCACGTGTCTGGGCAAATTTGTTCTGCAGTCCAATATAGGAATATCGACTTTAAGCTTAGGAAATAAGGTACAGTTTATTTTTAAGAAACTGGTAAGTATGTGGAGCTATTTCAGATGTCAAATGAGTCGTGATAGCGTAGGTGGTGAAAAGAGGGGACAGTACAGATAAGCTACAGTTTCAGGGAAAAAAGAATGTTAATTAACTATAAAAAACAATAGCAACTGACTCATCAATATTCAGAATAACATTTTAAATGAAATTATTAATTTAAAATAAATACCTATTTCGTAAGTATTTTACTCGTTTACTTGGTATTTTACTTAGGTGTTAATATACGGGTAACTTCTTCATCATCATGAACCTTTCGTCGTCCACTGTTGGACATAGGCCTCTCCAATTGCTACTCGATAGCTCGATCTTCAGCTCTTAATATCCTACAGGTAAATTACCATCATGCATTTAAATTATGAAAATGAAAAAAAAAAAAATAATTATCTGTTCACTAGCTACTCTGTGTGAAATCCAATTTCATCGTTGTGTGGCTTGTCTAACTCACCGCTCGTAATATTCTCACGTGGTACAATTTGATGGCAATTAAATTATTGTTTTACCTTCCAATTATTGGAACCAATTAGCTGGAATAATATTGGGCCTTCGTCATACAGAGTTAGGTAATAATTAGTTTTATATTGCTTAAAATATTGATATAATAAGGATAGTTTTAGCAGTACTAGTTGTGCAAGCCAGTTTAGGTATAACACTTACGAGTAATCATATGTAGTGTGTATAATTACAAGTACAACCAAAACGTTTAGTTATCGGGGTTTGCGACGCTTTCACATTTGTTAGTGCTACGACTTCGCCTGATTTATACGCAATTATATTACAATTTTGATATATTGTATTTAATAGGAGCTTTTTTAAGATGATTCTCTAAAAGAGTAATATAAATATTTAAAATAGTTTATTTATTATTTGTGTTTAATGATTGAATGGTTTTTTTAAGTAAAATGTATCAGTAATAGAATTAATATCGTCATAAAAATTATTGGCAGCGGTGGGATTCGAACCCACGCCTCCGAAGAGACTGGTGCCTTAAACCAGCGCCTTAGACCGCTCGGCCACGCTACCAGATAACTACAGGACGAAAATGTTGACTTATTACTTTTATATTATTATGTGTCAATCATTATGTATTTAATTTGTAATAATAATTATAATTAGCTTAATAATGATAATCGATATTTTATTGTATGATTTATTTTAATCTAATAAGTTTAATCATGTAAAAATATAAATATTTAATAAACAAGTAAAGTAAGGCAAAACAAAACGAACATATTATTACGCAATAATGCATTTGACAATATAATGACATGTTGAACATCGACCGAGTCAACATTTACGTAGGAAAAGTCAACAGTATTTTTTTTAAATGACATATATGGATCGAATTCCATTCGAAATTTAAATTCAATAAAACCCTTTGCATAATATTCAGATGTTATCGTATTTGAATTTAGTATAAATTTGTGAATAATTTTGAAAATTATTGAAGTTTGGAAGGTGTTCCATGTCATTAAAAAACACTTGACTATTTATATTATAATTTAATCGATATTAATATAACATTAATGATAAAATCTAATATTGAAAATTTATTAACAAAAATATTTAAATATGAATAATTAAAATAAATAAAAATGGATCAGAAGAAAAATATATTAAAACATTTATAAAAATGTCAGTCATGATTTTCGTTTCGTTAATATTTTTTTTATATTAAGTTAATATTAATATTATCGCTCATTCGTTCAAAACTTTTGATGAATGAATGTTTAATTTGTTTCAGTTGATTCTACGTTTATAATAACAATACAAAGTACTTCTGTTTTGCGGTAGAATATCTAATGAATGAGGTACCACCACCTACCCAGACGAGCTTGCACAAAGTGGCCCTACCACTCAGTAAATACATGATCTTACTCTTTCCGTTCGTGTCGGATTGCTGTCCCATCGGGTTATGAGAGTTTGGGAATAAAGAGTGCACCTGTGTTTGTGCACACACTTGTGCACTATAATGTGTCTTGCGCAGTTGGCTAATCACTCTTGAGATTGGCCGCCGTGCCAGAAATCCGTCTGGAGGACTATGGTTTATTGATCATGACCATGATCTTTGGTTTATTTTATGATCTTATCATAATTAAAGGGAACTCAACTATACTGAAATAGAACTCTAAAACCATAAATGAGAATTATGAACTACATCAAAATGTTTCAATGTAATTATAATATCAGCATAAAGTCTAAAATTGTGCCTTATTTATTTATTTTAAATTGTATATTTTACACCTGTCTTTGGTTCAAACACTCATGTCCACTGAGCCATCTATACTCCTACAAATCGATTGAAAATGTATATACCCTTACCATTGATGATGATTTTCAATGAACTGTATCCGATGACTAGCTTAGGGCTATTTTAACAGACTAGCCAATTGCACATATATTTACAAGCTTAAACACATTTTCAATCACATTTACCTCAAATGTGTTCCCTGGGACGTGCTTTTCGAATAACGGGTCTAATAATGCCAGATTCCTAACTGACTATTGTGTTATTTGATGACTTGTCGACCCATCCGTCAATCACACAGCAACAAGGCGACGGATAACAATTTTTAAAATTGAAATAGTTTATGGACATATCATTGACGAGCCGGTAGGCGTGGTTGATAGAGACTTGAATCTCGTACAGTAGGTCGTAAGTTCGATTCCCACCCAGGACAGATATTATTTATTAGTATATGTAGTATATCAGTTGTCTAGTTTCCATTGTACAACCTCTGCTTAGTTTAGTATCAGATGGCCGTGTGTGAATAATGTCCCAAGATATTATATTATATATTATATTATCGATTTTTTTTATCATGTTGGACCGGTATGCTACAGCATTATGATGTATCCTATGACCTTTTACGTACGTCAGACAATGTGTATGTAAAATTTTGTTTTATAAAGATCGAAGTCAATATAGTTCACGAAACGATATAGAGTTCAAGAGATCGAACTCTTGGGATAGCAAAACTCATAAGAAGGTCATTGACACGTTATTTCACAGTACACGTATCATGTGTGTTCATTATTTTGCACTTTCAGAACACAATAGAGAACAAGTGCGAGCGATCTGATGTATTAAAGTACGACGAGACGATATAAATTCGTGAAATGACGTTAAATGTGAAACAGCAGTCTATTATTTATGAATTTATGGATGATATGGAATATCCATACCTTGGGAATGATACGATCGCCGTATGGCCATTTTAATTATTTTTTTTATTTAGTATGCGAAATTTTAAATTAACGGCGTCTCAAATAATTAAGCTTAATATTTGAATGACGTTTCAGTATTCGGCCGTAAATCTATCTAAATCCTGCATATTCGAAAATCAAATTTTGTGTGTGATAATGTCATCTCAATCTGACACCGGGGAATGTTAAATTTAACTTGCAAGGGTGCCACGGGATCGCTTACGCATACTACGCCCTGAATCAATAAATCTATCTACTTTAACGTTGCCTTAAACAAGATTGATGTATCCGAAATTGCTCGGGTCTGCGGATGAATACAAACTACCCACTGATTATTACCAGTAAATCAAATAAAACCGTATTTACTTCTGACAATGTAACAGACATAAATCGGTAATATGGCTTTATTCGTTGCTTAATAGTTGAAATTGTTGACAATAATGCAATTTTCAAAATTCGAAGGTTAATTTATCATAATGAATTTTGTATAACATAATTAAAATATTCAAATATTATCCTTTATTTGTATACCGCTGAAAAATAATAACATGAAACACAAGAAACTGTCAAATATTAAGTTGGTCATAAAACCAATGATGTAACTAAAATTTAAATTATAGTTTGAACAGAAACATAATGTGCTACATCAATAATCTTGTTGGGGAAATCCCCTTTCCCAACCTAGGCGGGGATTCCACCGATCGTTAATAATAAAACTTAGATTTGCAAATGCCTGTACGACCTGTATTTGTAATGAGAGTAATTAATAATTATATATAATAGATAAGTAAGATATATGCTAGCCACAATCACTCAACCACAAATTTTTATATTTATTGAAGTTAGGGATCTCCATTTGATAACCAGTGAATTTTGACTAGGGTTCGGGAATTCCCGACAATTTCAAAGTCCCGGGACACGAGACAGCCTACAACCAAAGTCCCGGGAATTCCCGGGACTTCGAGACTTAAGAATTGTTTTTTTATTAAGAGGGAGGGAGCCTTTTGTAAAATTTTAATTGATTTAATTTCTGGTGAAACGTATTAAATAAAGGTATTTAAAAAAAAAACAACTTGAACGTTAATTTCAGTCTTAATATATGCTTTTTTAAGTTCTTTGAATCACACACAGATTCACTTTTAAGCAGTTGAATCTTATAGTTCAAGTCTGTCAGTTAGTCAGTTTTAAATAATTAACTAACACGTTAAATAGACTTCTTTGATGATTTAATAAAATAGGCTTTTGACTTCCTAAATACTAAAATAAAAGGCCGCAGAGCCGGTGGTCCTGGGTTCAATTCCCAAGTCGGGCCAATAAATAGTTATTACATTTTTCTCTCAGAAAGTTCTCAGTAGCAGCCCGGAGTCTAGAAATTGGAACTGTGTACAATCCCGTGCCTCGAAAAGTACGTTAAGCCGTTGCTGCCTGCGCCTGAACTCTCTCCGGTGGTGTTAGATTGGCCGCCGTGGCCGAAATCAGTCTGGAGGACCTTATTAAAATAGGCTTTTAAAAAAATCAGTGTCAACAGATTTGTCCGACAATGTTTCCGATTTTTTTAATAGTGCCACCGGAGAAGGATAATACTACTCGTTTTCGACCAGATGGCGCTAGGCTCCTTCAATTATTTGAAAATCAAAAAGATTACATAACAATTTCGACAATCGTGTCTCGTCTCGAGTCTCGACTCGAAAGTCTCGGGACTCGAGACAACTAAAATTACGAAAATTCCCGGGACTTCGAGACACGAGACGTCCCGGGAATTACTGATTCTCCCATGGTATATTAATGGTAGTTTTGCCCACGTCCACCACCAAAATGTCCGAAAAATATAGTAAGCTAAATGTCACATATTAAATACCAAATGAATTATATTGTGTAGCAGAAGTCCATTGTTCAACGTACACCTTATACTTTTGCGTGTATTCGTACCAGATAAACAAGTAAAATAAAATAAATAATCTTGTAAGATAAATAAGTAATTTTAATGTCTCTGTTATATCGTGTCTTTATTTAACAAAAACAGTAACATACAAAAGTTAGTTGAAAATATACTAACTGACTGTTTCAAAAATTTAAACTCTATTTAAAATGCGATAAGAGCTATTTTTAAAAGAAATACTAAATTCTAAAGTTCGTTACAAAATGTGTTTGTGAACTGTGACTTATTTCACACCTGTGGGATTATTATCGTTCCTGTATTTAACTTAAATATTTTATGTATGATTTTCCAACAAAATCTCTTGTCAGTTTTCTTTGGGGGGATTTGCGAAGAAACTTTTCAAAGGATCAAGAAATCTTAGACTTTATATTATATAGAAGGGTGGAGTTTCTTGAATATTCCCTCGAAACCGTTTCATTTTCCGGGATAAAAAGTAAACTTAATGTTGACTTAGGATAAGAGTTAGTTAAATTTTATTAATCATCGCATCGAACGTAATTTGTTTGTACAAGCGTGGTCTCTAAAAAACGTGATGTGGTCGAAACCAATCGGGCGTACGATAAAATATATGCATTAAAATCCCTAGAATAATATTTATAATATGTAATATTATTTTCTACAAAATCACAACATAGTTTTTTTTTTTTAAATTAGGATTTCATTGCGAATTATCAAAGCCTAGAGCCAAAGGTTGGCTTGCTCGCAACTGTGTCCTAAAATATTAAGCAATTTCTGAAAATGGAATTAAGCCGTAAACCTATCATGGGGATCCTCTTAAGCCGTTTTAATAAAATACTCCTAACATGTAGGATAACATATATCGCTGCCTTTCTTATTTCATCTAGTACACATAGGCAATTTTTCTAGATTTCAAGATTAGAGCAATATTTTTTCCATAAGCATATGTTACTAGTTTACGTGAGATTATTCGTTTTATTTGCTTTAAGACAATCAACTTTAAATTTGTATAAACCTTTGTTTAAGCATTTAAAAAAAGTCTTATAAAATCTTGAACTGCGTCCTAAGTTATTTAAAGTCAAAGGTCCCAAAATTTGGTTCTTCATGAATATCTTGCTTCCTATGCCTTTAATGATATTTGCATTTATTATAAAAGTTGTATTAAGAAGTTGACAACTTTTATTATTATCTTTCATTTCGAGGTCGAGTTTTATTTTTATCTAATTTGACTGGTGTTTTGAAAATCTGTTTCGGTATAAACCGTACCTTACGTACTTATAACCGTACCTTTTAAGAAACGAGTTTTAATAGTAAGTCATATGACCTTTAATTTACATTAATAGACTTTAATTCAGTCCGTGATGAAAATTTAACTAAATCCTTGACCGAACTGCACGTTCATGTTGGTTGTCCTTCAGTGTAACTACTAGCATATTTACTTTAATGTCGCTCACTCTTGTGTTGATACCATTTGCATCTGGTTTGCATCTCTAACAAATATTTAAAGACCTTAATTTTTTAATTACGAATTCATGTTCATTAAACTTAATGATCCCACTTGGCGTTATTTAAATTCTTAACATTGTTGAGCTGGTACTTGTAATGTGTCTATCATATTTTCTAAAAAACATGACATAAGTGTCGGCTCATATATCAAGTTGCATCAAAGCTAAACCTACAGGCAATGCAGACGTCCTCTATAAATAAATTAAAAAAAACCCGTTTCATAATATTATAAAAGCAAGGGCAATACTGACCCCTATCGTAGTTACACAGGCCTTTAATATGATTATCTATATTACATTTTTTAATTTATATATATTAACTACAATGAACCACCAATTTGTTTTCTTCTAAGTAAATCACGTTTTATACTGGAACAGTACTAAAAGTATTAATAATACAAAGTATTGATAACTAAAGTGGGGTAGTACTTACTCATAAGGGTGTGCACAAAGACGGTAGGTCTTTCGATCAATAGAAATAGCCTACAATAACGCATACAAAGTACGCTAAAAATGCTAACTAATTTTTACGAGCCATTTCAAAACAAAGTTAAGAAAAATATAGAAAAGTAAAACGACCGACTAAATAACATTTAATGAAAGCCAAGCCCACAGATACAAGAAAAGTCCATTACATTTTTACAATCATTTTATCATTCATCATCATTACACTGACGTCTGTGCAATACTTACTGCTAATCATTGAAGATATTAATCTAAATTAGCCCTTACACCTTTGTAATTAGGTCTGAAATACTTTAAAAAGATAAATCAATAAGAAACAGTTCCTGAAACAATATTTGACGACAGATGGAAAAGTCTAGTAGGAAGTCTTCATATTTCGTCTACGTATAAAGACAAACAACGATCGACTCACGTGTAAAAACACGCACACAAAGGAAAACTTGCAATCCCTGGCCCCAGACGGGATGGCGAGCCAGTTGGAAAGAGACAGTTGATTAATACTACACGTTGGAAAAGGACAGACTAGTGATATTGACCTTGCGTATCGTGACGTCAGTCGCGACCTAGCTGCAGCTTCCATCCCTTACGTATGAGTGTGCGTGAACCAGACCCTGAAATGAAGTAGTGTGCGTTGAGTTCCGTTTGCCCGAACATTAAACTCGACGTTAACTTTATATGTGTGCTGTGCGTGTTTATCGGCGTCGTGTGTATACAGCATGCAACAGGCGAGGTTTGTATGTGTTGTGACATTGATTTCCCGTATAGGAGCAACAGGCGCTACTTTGTTTTGTGTTTTTATGTAAGCATGTAATTTGTATTCATTATAATATCTCTGACAGTTTGAAAAATTATAATGCAAACTAAAACAGCAATTGCATTAAAACTACATATTATAAATGTAAAATTTGTTTTAAATATTTTATTTTTGTTTCAGATATGCATTCTTGATTGCTATTAATATTTAGTGGCTCAACTGATTTCATGATTTAAAGGTTTCAATTTAAAATAAAATATCAAATATTTTGTGACATTATAATTCAATAAAAAATGTTATTTACAAAATGCCTTATAGTATGCTTATAATTATGTTTACGCTAGAAGCCGTAATTTCGGAATGATATTAAAAAAAACGTTACAATCTAATAACAAAATGAAACGCCAATATTTTTTATCTACATTTTAAAGGATATATCTAAATATTCTAAGTTATTTTAATTTTATTCACACTATTTCTAATTGCTTACAAATTTTCATTTATTTATCACATTTCCTTGTAAGCCATCACATATTACATATTTTACTTGAATTTTTAAAATCTATTTTAAAATATAAAATAGGCTAAAACATTCAAAGTAAACAATTCACCATCGATTTGATTAAGATCTATGTGATGTAATTAACTCGAGAAAAACTTTATACATTGATAGTATATTTTAATATTAATGACACTATTCGTTATTCCTATGTATAAATTTATGGTAAATAAACTTATATTAAATCCATACATATCCAAAGGGTAACCTAGCGAGGACATCTAGATTTTTTTTCCAGTAATCTGAAGCTTAGGTACCTATACTGTGGACCGAAGTTTTCAAAGTGGCGGCACCAGACGGTTGAAAAAGGAGAACCGGAAGCTTTGATCAACCTTGGGAGCATTCTACTTCCGGTAGTGGATTATAATTGGCTGGTAGTGATGATGATGAACCTATCAAAGACATATAAGACCAGGACCGCCAAGTATATCATTTAAAAATAATGTAATCATAATTTTTGGAATAAAAATTGCATTCCAAACTTATAAAAGAAATTCTAAAAATCGAAACTACTAACAGTTATGTTATCAACGCCATCTAGTAGAACAGAACAGCAACTTTATAGAGTTGTCTGTTTTGCCATAATTTTTTACAAAAATATGATTGATATCATAAAGTAAATTATATTTAAAAGCACCTATATTAAACATTTAATTTGCCTATAAAAATTATTGCATCTAATTTATGGCATACTACTTTAAAGAAGTCTCAATAAAAATTATGCGTTTAACTTAATGATAATTATATTTAATAAACATGTTTAAGTTACATCCAGACTTGTTTTATCCCCGTATAGTTTGAGCATTAAAATAACTAAATATTTAAGCACCTTTGTATGATATTTAATGAAATAGCTATAGCCAACTTAATGATTAAGTTAAAAGCTTTATTCATTAAATATAAAACTGTTTGTATACAAAGGCTTTAATATATATTCATTATTAAGATATATTTATATGTTGCTTGATAAAAACAAAGGTCTATAGTAATTTTATGGCTCCTAAATTGTGCTAACCCATTATTACATTTATCTCCTCTGAACATATGTAGTTTCGGATGAAAATCTGCCATATATCCAACAAGCCGTGTGTAAGCAGTTTGGTGAAACTATCTCCCAAACTTCTGAAATAGAGAGGGCCGAAGTCTGGCAGTGGCACACACACAGCTGTTACTTTTTGCTTTTATGAATTCAACAAAAATATAATCAATTGTTACAAAATACAAAGTACATTTTTCCACAAAAAAATATTGGTTTCTTTTTCTAAACGAAAAATTTATTTGAAATATCAAATACATTTCGCTTCATGCTAGCAAGACAGATGCTGTTTTCTTAGTCTAACTAAAGCCTTAATCTAATTAATAAACTTTACTTACAAAAATCGCTAAATAGAACATTCACTTTATATTCATGCGTTTTGCATTCAATTTCAAGCATGTATTGTTGATTTTTATTTAAAAAAAAACAATACATTTAAACATATATAAGTATTTAAAAATACTTCCACTGATAAAAAAAATGGGACAGGTACTGTACCTCAATTTATTCATTAAACTCATCTGCCCAGAATCGTTTTCGACCCACAAAAGATAAAACAGTTTTTAAGCTCAGTAGTACAAATCACTATTACAGAAATGCTTAAAAGTATGTAATTTAATAGCACATGAAAATTTAACAAAATTAGTGCCAAAAAGATTTCTGGGCATATATGGGTTAAGAGCGGTTTCTATATTGAATATAACGCTTCGTTTTGTGGATAGAATTGTCTAATTGACGTTTTCTTACATTGCCATTCGTTATTACGCTGTCTGGCGCGTAAAGCGTAAGCCCATGGTCACTTCTAAGACGCCTCATTGACATTTCAACTATTCTTAAGCAAAACAAACTATTTCTACACTAAATTGATATTACGCAGAAAAGCTATTCGACTTAATTGCTTGTAAATAATTAACATCTCTGATATCCATATATAGCAAAACTTCAACCCAATTCTAAGTTTGAATCATAATTTAATGTGAGAGTTTATTGAATTGGAACGATCAGGAGCAGGCTTCGCATCGGACGAGACCAACTTCATCGCAGTTCATGCATTTGAGAGCGACGAATTCAGTCGTGAAATGGTTCCTGTGTAGGCTCTTCTTGGACCCATTGCAGATCCGACACGGTAGAAGACGGAAACCGCCGCAGATTTGACAAGTGTTACACGCATCTGGACTCTGAAAAGAAATTTATAGTAATGAGTATTTATTACAAGTCAGTTTTCTTACGCGCATTAGCCTGATTGCTAGGAAGAGGTAGGTATGAGGTGCCAAAAAGTACCCTACTTTTTGGGATTTAAGATGACAGTTCAACGAAAATTCAAGAGAACTTAACAAAATTACACATGACAAGATTTTATTATAATATAAAAGATATTATTTACTAAGATATTATATACCTTTATTATAAGGTACACATATTATTTTAATTATAGTTAGTTAAACCGTGTCTGTGAAACATAACAGGCCCTACAAAATTTATAACTTAAGTACGTAAGTGCTTTGTTCGAAATAACTAATTTTGTATGAATAATTTCGCAGTCTCACTCTAGAACAATCCTAACTAATATTATGAATGTGAAAGTAAGTTTGTTTGTTACGCTTTCACGTCTAAACTAATCAACCGATCATATTTAAATATTATTAGTGAAACTGAAAATGATATGGAATCAGAAGAATTCGCACCCTGTGCTCGAAACCCTGCCTCTTAATTATAAGGATAAAAACGTATTATAATTATGGCTAATTAATACTAGAGATGTTAACTAAAGAGATTCTTCAAGTTCATTTATAAAATAAATTAAAAAATAACAAAAAATGGAAGACGGAATGAGAGGTGATTATGAATCATCTGACATAGAATCAACTGCTTTATGTTTTCAAAAGCTAGAAGCTGCTGCTGGGATCTGTGGTAAAAAGTTAGTAATTGACGTCAAGATTTTTGGCAAGACCCGGAATTGTCATCAAAACCCTCAAGTTTTACCACCCTACAAGCTAGCTACTACACTAAGAGGCAGTTTCTTAAGCTACAACTCTTACTATACATGAATTACAAAGGTTTCTTTCGTTCAACTTCAGTGAGAACAAGAAGTTTCCAACTTAAGTTCTCTTTTATAAATGTTCAAAAGGTTGACGTGCGTTTCTTAGAGATTTCTTTGTAACAGTTTTTTAAAATATCCTTTCATTTCTGGTGTAAATTATAACCAGTATTTTATCGCAAATAGGAAGTCTTATATAAATTTTTACTTTTATTGCTTTCATTACCTAGCTTGACTTAAAATAATAATAAAAAAACAAAGATTTGCCGCTTTAGTTATAAACGTAAGCAACGTTGTTTAGTTTTAACACTGTTTATTTTCTCTCTTTCTATCATTAATGATTTGACGGTCGTAAGAAGAAGACACATCATTGTTTTAATAATCACCCTCTAAACAAATTTATTAACCCTAGCCATAAATGTTAAACAAAAAAAAAAGTTATTATGTACATATAATGCTGAAAATTGGTTGCTAGATACTTTTCTTTCTCGCCGCAGATTGTGGGTTCGATTCCCACCCAGGACAGACATTTGTGTGCATGAACATATCTGTTTTTCCTGAGTCTGGGTGTAATTATTTATATAAGTATGTATTTACAAAATAATAGTGTTATAATATGTAGTATATCAGTTGTCTGGCTTCCATAGTACAAGCTCTACCTAGTTTGGGATCAGATGGTCGTGTGTGAATTATGTCCCAGATGTTATTAATAACGTGTTCTCTATCAAACTGAGATTATACCTGATGTAATAATAATATGGTTATCGGATTTAAAATTATATATTTGCAATAGACGAGAAATAAAGGTACTTTAATGCATTATATTATATAGGTAATAACATAAAATATCGCAAACACCGGGCGGAAATAGAAAATGGATCCTTACCGTCATTTATTATGACAATGGTTAGTGTTGCGGTGTTCGGTCTGAACAAATGTGTTCGTAGTATTTAGCGCATCTCGACCTCTTTGATAGTTTCAGGTAGTGATAGCTTTTTGTTTCGTTTTATTGCATAGTAAGGCGGACGAGCATATGGGCCACCTGGTGGTAAGTGGTCACCAACGTTGACGTTGGCATTGTAAGAGATGTTAACCAACACTTAAATCGCCAATGCGCCGCCTTGGGAACTAAGATGTTACGTCTCTTGTGCCTGTAATTACATTGGCTCACTTACCATTCAAACCGGAACACAACAATACCAAGTACTGCTGTTGTTCGGTAGAATATCTGATGAGGGTGGCACCTATCCAGATGAGCTTGCACAAAACTCTACCACCAAGTAAACCGTAATATAAATAAAGCCTAATCTCTTATAATCAAATTATTTTTTTTGCGATTTCTACCGCGATGGACTTTTCGGATATTGCGATTTTGATCTTTGATTTTTATTAGGTCATGTTTGGCCATCGTTTTAATATTTTTAGACATATTTTTATTTTAAAAATTCCTTGAAAATTTGTATTTTATATTTTTAAAAGTAAACAAATTAATTATGAGTGATTATACGTAGGCTGACAAGTAGAACGTTAGTGAAATTAACCTAAAGTTGTATATTAAAATGTCCACTGGATTTTATACTATAAAGCTGTTTACATTGTCAAATGATTGATTGTTGTAATTACAGATTTACGCCTTTGTTATGGGAAAATTAATTGATTGAAATTGAATTTTGATTGTTTAAATAATAATACGAACGTGATTTGTAATTAATTAATTACTTATAAAATATTTAGCAATAATTATGTTAATAATACTATTAAAAATTATAAAGTTAAAATTTTTTAGTTTAATATTTCTCAAGCTAAATATTTTGCAAGTATGGTGATGAAATATTGAAGAATTTACACATCTTTCGTCATGCCTTGTTAACGTCGCTTCTTACAGCGGATCGATCAATTATAAGAGCCAGAAAATAATATTTTTTATCATTGCTAACTTAATTTAAAAATAAACGTACTTCAATACATATTTTATGTTGCTAAATATATATATTATATACATAAATTGAATGTTTCTATTTATTTAAGAGATTAATGTACTGCGACACAGTCTGACAGATCACAGTGGAAGTTGGAACATATACTTAATGGAAAAGTTTTTGATGTGATCACACTGTTGACTCGCCGCTAGCTGCCGCTAACACCGACTGTCTAGGTGACTATTGGTACAGAATAAACCTACTCATATTATTGCGTTGTTCTGACACTGTTTTCTCCCTTTCTGTCATTATTAAGTTAACATATGAAAGAAGAAGATACAACATTGTTTAACCAATCACCCGCAAAATAACGTTCATAAGTAACTTCGTAATTTATAACAGTCAAATCAAAAGAAACACGACGGTTAAAAGTAAAAATATAGAAATGATTAAAAGTAAAACTATTTAACAGTACAAACGGATATAATTATGATTATGTTCATTATAATAAGTACTTTTAAAGTTATATCTAAATGTTAAAAAGATTAGACCGCCAATTCTACTAATCGACAAGTAAAACGATTACAATACTGACCCGATTCAATAACAAAACATTGACTTTTCTATATTAATTTGGATCGGCACCGAAACAATATTATGATAACATATACCGTTATGTCAAAACCTAACTTAATTATTAGCTTTTATACCAATAGTCCATAATTAAGTTAGAGAATAGGAAAACGGATAAATGGATTCGATTTAGTGAGAACTTGGTAGTAAGTTAAGTGACTTGGTAGTCTAATTCAAGCAAGAACCCATTTTCTTCGTCATTTATTCTTAGGTTAATTAGTGTATAAATTTATATTAATTAATTATTATTAATCTCAAGAAACATTACCTTGTATGGTTTCAACATTTTCCTCAAATCACCGCACTCGTTCAGTTTCTCAACGGTATCAGCGTCCTGAAATTAAAAAAAAAATACATCTGAATAAACGAAGAGATTTATGTTCTTAGACGTTTAATATAATTCTTAAGCGTAACTTATCCTTTACGTAAGATAATTAATTGTAATTTCAAACTTTGTATAAATGATGTACCTAATAACAATTTAATTGATCTATATTGTAATATATGAGAAATTAAATCTTTTGATAGGTGTCCTCATATGACAGTAATTGCTATTAGCAAACTTAAGCACATTGAAAGACCCTTTTCAATTTGAGACGATAACCATAAATGTCTAAATTTGAAAGGAAACGTGAGAGAATGAATGTGAAGTAAAGCGATATAGGTTTATGTTCGATGCGTGGGCAGGTGAGTTTGGGTTCTTGTCACATTAAATAAGAAAACGTAAAAACTATATTGACTTTAAACGCCAGCTACTACCCAACTTAGAGGTATACATGAATATTATATTGCCGGGGAATCTGTGATTTTTCTATCAGCTCAAATGAATACAGGCTGGTTAGTGATGGTAATGTTCAAAGTTCAATCCTCTTTGATATGTTGTGGTATCCACTTTTAATATAATATTTATGCTTACCAAGAGAGCTGAATGTGGATAACAGTAAGCGAAATACGACTGACTGAATCATCACGACATCTCCGAAACAAAGTAGTCTTATTCGTTTGATTAGTAGTCTTATAGCCTTTATAACTGTTATCCATACTAATATATAAAGCTTAAAAGTTTGTTCGTTTGATACGGCTAATCTCAGGAACTACTGGTTCGAATTGTAAAAATCTTTTTGTGTTGTGTGGCCCATTTATCGAGGAAGGTTATAGGCGACTATATAACATCACGCTACGACGCCGAAAAAAATGTACGGGATAAAAATCCTTATTTTTCCCGTACAAAGTCGGGACGGGCAGCAAGTGTCATATAATTTGCATTTATCACAATTATTGGCTTAAATTTTGTATTGTCGCTGCCTCTTGTTTGTATGTCATTGATCTTTGCGGAGGATGTTTTTATGACGTGCGATATACAGACAAGCTTTTACGATAGTCAATTTCGCCTTTCCTCAAAAGGTCATTGACCCGGCAGATACAATCGATATAATAAAATTTTCCATTGAGAACTTTAATAGTAAATAAGACGAATAATTCTTTCTTGAAATTAAAACTAAATAAAGTTACTATGACATTTTATTATAGTTAAAATGGTCGCCGGAATTTTTGGGTTAAAATAAACACGAAGCCCTACCACGTAGGGACCAAGAAGGGACCAAGGGGAGTATCCAAGTAGGGACCAAGAATATTAACCATTAATTGCAATGTTTGATACATTACACCTTAAATCGCTTAAACATGCGTATCGGCTTCCCCTTCTATAAAGTTCGCACGTGGCTCAGTGTAGTGTGTAGGTAATATAGCGCAATGCTAACAGTTAGTTTGAAAGGTGCAGCAGTATAACTGTTATATTTCATGTATAAAATTATTGTTATTTTAATGCGATTAGTACAACAATGAGTTATTATTATAATGGTTGCTTCAAATGATGATAATGTGTGGGGGAAATTTCTAATCGTTTCTCACGTGTCTATTGTCGCAACAAATAAAAAAAATGTCAATACAATAAATACATATATAGACAAACTCCACTTCCCAAGCACGCCACTTTTAACACTATCAAAATTAAACCAAGACGAACACATTAACTTTGGTTGGATAATACAAAAACATTAATCTCAAAAACAAATGATAGCCTGATTTAACTGACTACTAAAGCCATCTATTACCACGGAACAAAAACTATTCACATATAAAAAATCTTTTTACTTATTAGAATATGGACATTGACATAGACCTACAACTATTTAGATTGTATGATGGTATGCTATATGTATGTATAGCAACAATGATTTACTATAAGAGATTATCATAGTTGCGATTTTGTCTATCGTCTTCTATCTTGATGCCAGTAAAGAACTGTCGAGATCTCTCTCCGGTTAAGCAAAAACTATTTCTACTGTCTTTGTAGACAATAGCACTAACAAATTTGCATTTTACTTGGTGGTAGAGCTTTGTGCAAGCTCGCTCGTCTGGGTAGGTACCACCCACTCATCAGATATTCTGCCGCAAAACAGCAGTACTTTGTATTGCTGTGTTCCGGTTTGAAGGGTGAGTGAGCCAGTGTAATTACAGGCACAAGGGACATAACATCTTAGTTCCCAAGGTTGGTGGCGCATTGGCGATGTAAGCGATGGTTAACATTTCTTACAATGCCATTGTCTATGGGCGTTGGTGACCACTTACCATCAGGTGGCCCATATGCTCGTCCGCCTTCCAATACAATAAAAAAAAATCTTAGATTATACAAAATTTAATTGTAATTCATGAATAATCCTTGTAAGAAGGGAAACTATTAAGTATTGTCGATTCTTCTTCTTCTCTCATCTTCGAAATCATTGCTTCGCAAAGTTTAATTGATCTTGTAATAAAACATTTTAAGACTTCGTAGAACGAAATAAATTTTGATTCGGTACAATTAATAAAATTTACGTCAAAGGTATGCTCATCTACCTACTTATACTATATAATTATATATATTAAAAAAATATGAAATTAGTTATTAAATCTTCCCAAGCTAAGCGTTCGTGTTGTGTTTTACTTAAATGCTATTTATTTATCGTTCACTATTTTAACAAAAAAATGTACTGAAAGTATAAACACTATATCATTTATACATTGTCTCTAGGTTTGTAGTATCTTTACTCGTAGAGCTTCACTGTTCAAATAGATGCTGTCAGCTCCAGGAAACGCTTTAATCACTGTCCAGTCTCTGCTATATAGTTCCATTTTGATGTTAATTCCTTATCTCAATTAAATTAATTTCATATCTTTTACTCTATTATTATTATTATTTAAGTATTACCGATCTTATTATTTAAGTATAAACCGAGATGGCCCAGTGGTAAGAACACGTGAATCTTAATCGATGGTCATGGGTTCAAACCCGGGCAAGCACAACTGAATTTCATGTGCTTAATTTGTGATTATAATTCATCTCATAGTCAATAATTAAATTAAAAAGTAAACAAACGGTTTTTTTTATGTTAGAGGGGACAAACGAGCAGGAGGCTCACCTGATGGAAAGTGACTACCACCGCCCATGGACATCTGCAACATCCGAGGACATGCAGATGCGTTGCCGGCCTTTTAGGAAGGAGTACGCTCTCTTCTTAAAGGTTCTTAAGTCATATCGGTTCGGAAAAGTCGCCGGCGAAAGCTGGTTCCACAGAGTGATTGTGATACATAAGTGATATTGATTCATTCTGGCCAAGTTTTGTTTAGTATAAACAGTCTTAAAGGAGAATAAGAAGAAGAACTCTCAGGAAGGACGTAAATCAAATATTATACGTGTTTTACCCATAAGTATGTTATAAAATGCAAAACATAGTGAAAACAAACTAATTAAGCTTAGGTAGAATTTTATGCAAGTATTTGCACTATTTTGTAGTTTGCTAAGTACACATTACTCTAACATGTTGTAAATTCAAGCGTTGTACATGTCATTGCATAATAAAATACCTAGCACGATCAAAAGATTGTGTACATTTAAAAATAAAAAATATTCCCATGAAAGTAGCTTGAACTTTTGATGACTTCAAAAATACCGTGACAAATTTATTTATCATGACTTGTTAAACGGTGTTAGGGGATATAATTGATTAATTTTCTTATAAAGTGGCAACTATTTAGCAATGTTTTGATTATGAAAATGAACGACCTTTGATACTACATGTTAGCAACACGAAATTATTAACTATGATAGGCATAAAGGAATTTGTAATTGTCTCTTAATTTTGCCATTGTCGATGAGATTAACTGAATAAAAGCCGTGCAAGGCCTCTATGTGAAGGAAAAGTTTTAGGTCTCCACTATACTAGTCCACTGCGGCTTATAGATATGGTAAAACTTCAAGTCACATCAAACACAGTTTACTCAAAATCAGCCCCCCCCCCCAGACTTTGCACGGATAGAATAAGGGTCTACTAACTCCTTTAGTTCACGCTACCCATACCAGTATAAGTCCTAGTTAGTATAATGTTTCCGAAATTTTCGATAATCATCGCCATGTTTTACTTTAATGAGTTATACATATATAAACCTTGCGTACATCAATTCACGGTGTAAAAACCATATGATAATTTGTTCTGTAGCTTATGATAGGCAGACAGATATGGTTTTATGAGTATTTCATAATATGGAATAATTAATGAAATATATCAGTATATGTTGACAGTTCAATGAATGTACTAGTTTTTTATCAATGTTCCAATGTGGCCAATTTTCATGGCTTGTTTTATATCGCAGAGTAATGAACAGTTTTGAAGCTATGCGCTGAAATAAAATCGTGCAAATATTTTGTTTCCATTAAAACTAATACCACATATTAAACAAGGTAATGGTTTGGCTTTTTATATACAAAATATATATTAAATATTGTTATGTAATATACAAATGTTATTTTTATAATTAAAGAAATTAAGATTACATGTAGTTGTTCGTTTTACTTGATGGGGCTTTGTACATACCCGTTTGGGTAGGTGGGGTACATACCCACCAGATATTCTACCGCTTTGCCATGATTAGTATATAATTGTAGCCTATCTATTTAAATTAAAAATATATATTGATAGAGATATTCGATTTTCGAAAATGAAAAACTATTATGTAAGTTTGAAATACTTGGAAATAAACGAACGGAAACGTGTCCTCTTGACAATGCTCTCACGGTCAAGGCCGGTAAGGTTTTGCACGTGGAAATGGGGAGCTTTTTCGAATATAATTAATCGTTTCCATCAGATAAACAAGCTTATTGTTTAAGATGTTTATTTGAAAATATTAGTTCAGAGTCGTAATTAAAAACTATAAAACGGTAGTACTTTCAGTTATGTAGTGTTCGTTATGTATACATATAAAAGTATTTTATTTAATCTACTACAAAGAATAAAGCTGAAGAAGACGTAAAAGAAGTAGAAGTATTTTTATTTTTTTATACAGTATTATTTTTGTTTATGTTAATTAGTATATTTGTTTATGCTTTATGGTAGTACATATTGATGATTAAGGCGCTTACGCGCGATTGGTAATGAATTAAATTAAATTTGGTAATTTTATTTTACTACCAAAACCCAGTTTTTTCATTTATTTTACTCTATATTAATTTATCAGTATTCGTTAAATGTTAATTCTTTCGACTGCTATCAATCGAGATAATATTTTATATCGGCTGAGCTTTACGTGATGGACATTTTTTTATAAATAAAAAATTATAATAAATATTTTGTGATGTGAAAAATAAATCATCTTTATGATATTATGGTAGTGCCAGCCTTTAAATGTACGTTTATCTGAAAACCTTGCGTCTCTAGTAAATTTAATCCTCTGCACTTAGTTCTATCTACAAACAACTTAGATGTCCTTAGGTGCTTGTACTGTTTCCTTATCTTAATATCGTTTCTCATTTAACGTATTGACAAGTTTATAAAGATTGTTTTTTTTATACTGATTTCTATTACTTAGTACATTATGTTTGCTGAGGTTCTTCTCAGGGCTGTTTCTTTCCGAACCGGTAGTAGTTTCCAGTTTGACAATCAATAAGTAAGTGTAATATTTCAATATTGAATAAAGTATTTTGATTTGATTTGATTTGATTTGATAAGCTGTAGTAAATTTTAATGTATATATATCATTTTTTTGGGATAACTAAGTATCTCATTGGTATTATATACCTTCTCCTATCTACTTTATCTCATCTTATATGTATGAATTATCTAAAACTCACTAGCACAGGAAAACATCATGAACAAATATGCAAATATATCACACACATGTGGTAGAATTTCAGTCAAAATAATTACATGCAGGTTTCCTCACGATATTTTCCTTCACCGTCAATAACGTGATCAATTATAAGCATAAGTGGTGCTTGCCTTGCTCCCCATATGATAGTATTGTGTGTGCATTTAATAGGAATTATGGCGAAAATTAGATTTTTTTATTAACTTTTTTATCCCTCACAAACTAAAATCGTATATACCTAAGCGTTAAAATCGACTCACTCTAAAATTTCAACTATTTCACAATTCAATCCGTCATTAACATTAGCAATGCAGTATTCATAATTGTTTTGTAATTACTTTAGCGATTAGCAGTCCATTTGAATGTATTGCTTGCCAAAGATTATCTCTATTCAGTGTCGTCCATGATAGCTCTGTGCTTTAGAGGTATTGGAATTGGCAATCATAGTATTGCGTAAGTCTTCTATTGAATTTATGAATTTAAGCAATACAGACTTGTTAGTCTAGTAGGCCGTGTACGCGAGGTCCTAAGTTCAAGCTGGTACTTTTCTGGGTTTGAAGAGACAATCAATTATTTGTTCTAATCGTAGGGCTATATTTTTTATAGCATAGGTAGGCGGACGAGCATATGAATCACCTGATGGTAAGTGGTCACCAACGTCCATAGACATTGGCATTGTAGGAGATGTTAACCATCGCTCACATCACCAATGCGCCACCAACCTTGGGAACTAAGATAAGGCTCTTGTGCTTGTAATTACACTGGCTCACTCACCCTTCAAACCAGAACACAACAATACCAAGTACTGCTGCCTTTCGGTAGAATATCTGATGAGTGGGTGGTACCTACCCAGACGAGCTTGCACAAAGCTCTACCACCAAGTGACAAGTGAGTGATATTAGTTCGATAGCTATAATGTGTGTTCATTATTGTATTGAAATAATTGACGAGCCCGTTGGCGTGGTTGGTAAGACACTTGCTTTTCACGCCGCAGATCGTGGGTTCGATTCCCACCCAGGACAGACATTTGTGTGCATGAACATGTCTGATTGTCCTGAGTCTGGGTGTTATTATCTATATAGGTATGTGTTTACAGAAGAAAAGTAGTATATGTAGTATATCAGTTGTCTGGTTTCCATAGTACAAGCTACTTAGTTTGGGATCCGATGGCCTTGTGTGAATAATGTCCCAGGATATAAATAATAAATAAAAAAATACTAAGTTGGTAATTAAAATCTTAGAGAGAAGAAGAGAGTGTATTTGTCCTGCGTTTGTCCGTAACTCCTTGCCACTCTATCGGTCGATAGGAATTCGGTCAGGTGACATTATTACAGCTCCATTGCGCATATTTCAGCGGGACGGTCCCCTCACGACATTTTTCTTTTTCACAGAACGTGTTACGAATTGAAAGTTCAATTAAATATGAATTCATGCTGCTTGGCTATTGAGTCCAATCGATATTTGTTTAAGAAATATGTATTTTAAGGAAATATGAAATCTAGGTTCGACAACAAACCTGGGCAGAATCGGCAAAATATTCAGTCTCAGTGATTATTTTTTATTTTTAAGAACTGATATATTTGTATTTGGAACGAAGACGATCGTTTCAATTCCAATATTCAAGATCAAGTATTATTTATAAATTAAATTACTGTATAAATGTATTCTTCTTACTTCAATACACAAACGCTTTTACTGCGTTTTTTTTTAATTTTATAATTTCTGAACGATTTATTGTATAGAGTAAAAAATTATAAATTTCAAGATAGAATTATACTTTAACTATTAATTCAGTCATATTGGTTCCAAACGTTAATATAGTATTGAAAGATTTCGGTATCAATTTGGATATTTATTTCAGTGAATGCAGCTTCAAAAGATTCAAGAGAATTTAAATCAAAAGAGAAAAGCCTATAAAGCCATGCTTTATAAAGGATCGATCTTTTGAGGTTTTATCTGTTATATCCTCTTTGCTGTTCCGCGTAAAACTTTAAACTTCGTTGATCCGAAAATAACAAGGTTATTTCTTTTGTTTTTTTTTGTGTTCGAAGAATATAAACGACGACCAGCCAGTTGCGCATAAGTATGTGCACAACCACAGGTTTACAGGTGTTTTTTATGGTAGACAGACTGACAAGTGGGTCACTACAGTATATACTTTGGCATTGTAAAAGCTATATTGGCTCGACTGAAATCAAAATTGATACTTTATATTTTTTCTTTGTGTAGTGCATCTTCAAGTCATTTTTAGCTTTACAAAGTCTGAATACATATTACATTTCAAACAGGTAGATTATTATTACAATTGCGGTAATACCACGACGCCCTCAAAATGAAAACTTCGCGAAACCAATAATACGCTTCTTAATTACGAAACAAAGGTGTTCTCTAAAATATAAATCTCTTTGTTTAATTGGTTAAGCTGCCGTTGATACAGTAACGGCCGAATACTGAAACGTCATTCAAATATGAAGTGGAACTTAATTATTTGAGACGCCGTTAATTTAAAATTTCGCATACCAAATTTGAAATTAATGACGTTCCAAATAATTAAGTCCCACTTCATATTTGAATGACGTTTCAGTATTCGGCTATAAATCAGTCAACAATACCTATTAGATAATGATATAGATTTTCGTTTCAAAGCCTAGTACATATTTGCTAACCGTCTGTCTGGTCTTTGGTTTAGCTGAACACAGTTCAAGCCAACCGACATCAGTCGCATCTGTCAAATGTTATAGGTTATCTATGATATATATCCATATTTGGTGAGGTGGCAGGAGTTATTTTTTTTTTTACATAGAATTATTAACAAGAAATTAGCCAAGATTTGAAATAATCTATAGTATTCATTGAGCATTCGTGAAAAAAATAATTTCGTTTATTGTCATGGCATTGCAAGTAAAATTAAAGTGTTAATTTAGTTAAGTGGACTAGTCTATGTATGTATCAAGAATTGTTTGTAGTGCATAATATACCAAAGTAAATCGTATGACATATGTAAATCTAGGGCTTATCACTAACATAACGAACTAGGACATTACATTTTTCATATTTATAACAATTCTCCGAGGGACGGAAGTGTGATGCTGCCGTCAATCACTAGACCACTTTACATACATTTTGATTATATAAGTTGTTTATACACAACTTATATACATTTCTGTTAAATTAATGTTTGAAAAATACTTCCTCCAATTTGATTTAATAGTATAACCTTTTTTGTTTAAGATAATTTTACAATGGATAGAGGATAGAGATAGAACTACATACTCTATAAAAAAATAAATTATTATCACATACTTTAGTTATCAATCCAAATAAATACTCATAACATTATTACTAATTAATGTCATCACGTTAATATGATTATTATCAAACGAATATGTCACTTTGTGGGGAAGTTAATTTGAATTTCAGCTAACGTTATCTTAATTATTATAATTAACCTACTAATAGCGGGATGAATGTTGATGATTGTAATCTTATCTAATAATTAGTTATCTGTTGTGATATCGATCTTTGGTAAAAAAATAACGGCTTGTAAGGGTCCCATTGCTGAACTAAGACCACATATCGAGGAGTAGATTTGCAGCATTTTCCAGCGCGCTGTTCCAATATTGGTTTTTAAAAATCGAAATTGATTGTAAATAATTGAAGAAAAACAAGTAGAGAGCGGTAACAGATAAATTCTCTTAATGTCGCTTAATGTCGCTCTCTTAATTAAGAGACCGTTATTTTGTTTGCGGGCACGACATACAAGTCTTACCCATAAGACGCGCTAATAGTTTTACATCAAAACATGCTCGTGTCACTATGTGTAAACAGCCTAAGAAGTGATGCCACGTCAAATCAATGTATTAAAAATTGACCTCGCAAGCACTCAGACAGACAGGCTTCAAATTCTTAATAACTATATACTTTTGCTATTAATTTTTTTGAAGGATAGACTTCCATTAGTACTTTTTGTTTTCACTTAAAGAGTCAGTTCACGTTTAAGTCTTAGACGCATGGAACCTGAACATACCTTTATTCTGTTTGTGTATAACTCTTATTGCTATTAAAATACAGTCTAAATTGTATCAAAATAAAATTATAAACGGCAAACTATATTGCTTCTTCGTTGAAGTGCATTTACAATGTTTCAAGGTGAAAAGATTTCGAAGTAGCTTTAAAAAAACAATAATTAAAGTCTAATAAAAAAAAATGTACGGAGCCGAGACGTAAACACTGACAGTGCCTTTGGCCCACCATTACGAAGTCGCTCAGCGAGCTTTGAAGATTGCTATGCTCGAAGTTTCTCTGTAGGACGGATCCTGCTTTGGACCAATAAGAGCTATTATTTTATTCTGACACAATATTTTGGTCCTGCACACAGTTATCTCCAATAGCGTTAAACAGCCATGAGGCGAGGATAAAAACGGAAGTGTACTCAATTTGCGCAAACTTGTCCCCTATAAAATAACTTTGAGCACGTAGTGATAATCATTATTATTTGATTAAAATGCATATATATTCATACATAATTATGTATATATTTACAGAAAAAATGATGCGATAAATTGCATCGAGTTATAGGTAAAAATAATACAAAAATCTAATATAATAGTGTAAGTAATAATATACTTATTCATTTAATCACTTCAGACATATTTCCGTATAATTGCACAGTTTTTTAAAATGTCTAGATTTTATCATATAATTTTTTTTCGTAAATCGATTGTAACGACAATATTTTGAAACTTTTGAATAACATTACTCTTGAATATATTCCAGTCAAGTCGTTAAACTTTCCTCGTAATAACTCGGTAAAGGGCTAATGTCGCTAACAGCAGGATCCGACGTTACTCCTGGGAGATGTATACAGGACGATAACCTATGTAGACAAGACATGGCAACACTAACCATTCTTGTCATATCATATTTGAACTCTTTTATTGTATCACCTTTCTAAAAATATTCCTTTATTTCAATTATTGTTTTAAAAAAATATAATTCCATTTTTAAATTCTTAAACAAAATCAGAATTTAAAAAATTCTAGTAACAAAGTCAATTCAAATCCAAGTCACTTTTTGCACTCTGTGCAATGTCCGGTCAGTATAGTGGAATGCATTAATTAACTCCTGTACAACATTCATATGTGTGAGTATCTCACACTTAAATGTTTTGAAAATGGAATAAATGGAATGTACATGAGCTGATGTTTTACTTAGGATTTAATTTTGATTAAATACTTTTTGTTGAATTTAATAAAAACTAAATCGGTTTTAATTAAATCGGCTGAATAAGTTTTGAGTCAATAATATCATTCCAAAAAAAAAACACAACAATACACACACACACACACACACACACAAGGATAATCAGGAAAAACAAACTTTTAAATAAATGTAATGCTATTTAACTTCTCATATAATACTTTTCACTTCATCTGTGAAGTACTCATTATGTATCTATATTTTATAAACTGACATTGACTTTTATAGCAACTTAAATTCTTTATAATCTGTGGTGCGTTTTGTCGTAGTGTGTGTCGCGTGGCTCTCAACAGGTGGAAGTTATTGATTTTGCTTTAGGCTCGAATGCACTGTCTGCGTCCTGGAAGTATCTAAAATTTTAAACTGTCTATCTATATAACTACGTCTTAATAGTGTCTTAGTTTTCATATATTATTAATAATATGTTGAAATGTGAGTAGAAAATTGCTAGTATCATTTGAAGTTAACTAAAATTAGATTTTTAAAAAGGCCCGTATCGGTCTCTCGTTCTTATATCGTGATAATGCCTGGTACTTTAATATAACGGAAGTGGAACGGTAAAGTAAAAATGTAGATCCAATGTCAACGCCATCGTTTCAAGAAACGTATCTAACACGAAATCCTACATACTATAGTATGTTAAATATAAAAAAAGCGATTGTTTTTTTGTAATTGAAACTTTATTACAAGGGTCGCAAGGTATTTTATGTATTTTTTAGGTGTATAGGTGGTTACGGCCTTACAGAGTGAAGGAGCGTTCGTGGGATTAGCTTCCGAGGAATATGTGTAAGGGGTATTATTGTGTAAATGGA
Organism: Nymphalis c-album; assembly: GCA_963151315.1. Lineage (NCBI taxonomy): Eukaryota > Metazoa > Arthropoda > Insecta > Lepidoptera > Nymphalidae > Nymphalis > Nymphalis c-album. The sequence continues at coordinate 6,513,821 of OY720607.1, read as the reverse complement.
ATGAAAAGATGATTTTTCGAAAATAAAAGATATTTAACGATATATTTTATTACCTTTGCGTCAAAATTTTATACAGATATTGTTAGATATTTTGTCACTTTTCAATTTTCATATAAATTGATTACTCACTATACTTAATTACAGGCACAAGGGACATAACATCTTAGTTCCCAAGGTTGGTGGCGCATTGGCGATGTAAGCGATGGTTAACATTTCTTACAATGCCATTGTCTATGGGCGTTGGTGACCACTTACCATCAGGTGGCCCATATGCTCGTCCGCCTTCCAATACAATAAAAAAAAATCTTAGATTATACAAAATTTAATTGTAATTCATGAATAATCCTTGTAAGAAGGGAAACTATTAAGTATTGTCGATTCTTCTTCTTCTCTCATCTTCGAAATCATTGCTTCGCAAAGTTTAATTGATCTTGTAATAAAACATTTTAAGACTTCGTAGAACGAAATAAATTTTGATTCGGTACAATTAATAAAATTTACGTCAAAGGTATGCTCATCTACCTACTTATACTATATAATTATATATATTAAAAAAATATGAAATTAGTTATTAAATCTTCCCAAGCTAAGCGTTCGTGTTGTGTTTTACTTAAATGCTATTTATTTATCGTTCACTATTTTAACAAAAAAATGTACTGAAAGTATAAACACTATATCATTTATACATTGTCTCTAGGTTTGTAGTATCTTTACTCGTAGAGCTTCACTGTTCAAATAGATGCTGTCAGCTCCAGGAAACGCTTTAATCACTGTCCAGTCTCTGCTATATAGTTCCATTTTGATGTTAATTCCTTATCTCAATTAAATTAATTTCATATCTTTTACTCTATTATTATTATTATTTAAGTATTACCGATCTTATTATTTAAGTATAAACCGAGATGGCCCAGTGGTAAGAACACGTGAATCTTAATCGATGATCATGGGTTCAAACCCGGGCAAGCACAACTGAATTTCATGTGCTTAATTTGTGATTATAATTCATCTCATAGTCAATAATTAAATTAAAAAGTAAACAAACGGTTTTTTTTATGTTAGAGGGGACAAACGAGCAGGAGGCTCACCTGATGGAAAGTGACTACCACCGCCCATGGACATCTGCAACATCCGAGGACATGCAGATGCGTTGCCGGCCTTTTAGGAAGGAGTACGCTCTCTTCTTAAAGGTTCTTAAGTCATATCGGTTCGGAAAAGTCGCCGGCGAAAGCTGGTTCCACAGAGTGATTGTGATACATAAGTGATATTGATTCATTCTGGCCAAGTTTTGTTTAGTATAAACAGTCTTAAAGGAGAATAAGAAGAAGAACTCTCAGGAAGGACGTAAATCAAATATTATACGTGTTTTACCCATAAGTATGTTATAAAATGCAAAACATAGTGAAAACAAACTAATTAAGCTTAGGTAGAATTTTATGCAAGTATTTGCACTATTTTGTAGTTTGCTAAGTACACATTACTCTAACATGTTGTAAATTCAAGCGTTGTACATGTCATTGCATAATAAAATACCTAGCACGATCAAAAGATTGTGTACATTTAAAAATAAAAAATATTCCCATGAAAGTAGCTTGAACTTTTGATGACTTCAAAAATACCGTGACAAATTTATTTATCATGACTTGTTAAACGGTGTTAGGGGATATAATAGGGGATATAATTGATTAATTTTCTTATAAAGTGGCAACTATTTAGCAATGTTTTGATTATGAAAATGAACGACCTTTGATACTACATGTTAGCAACACGAAATTATTAACTATGATAGGCATAAAGGAATTTGTAATTGTCTCTTAATTTTGCCATTGTCGATGAGATTAACTGAATAAAAGCCGTGCAAGGCCTCTATGTGAAGGAAAAGTTTTAGGTCTCCACTATACTAGTCCACTGCGGCTTATAGATATGGTAAAACTTCAAGTCACATCAAACACAGTTTACTCAAAATCAGCCCCCCCCCCCAGACTTTGCACGGATAGAATAAGGGTCTACTAACTCCTTTAGTTCACGCTACCCATACCAGTATAAGTCCTAGTTAGTATAATGTTTCCGAAATTTTCGATAATCATCGCCATGTTTTACTTTAATGAGTTATACATATATAAACCTTGCGTACATCAATTCACGGTGTAAAAACCATATGATAATTTGTTCTGTAGCTTATGATAGGCAGACAGATATGGTTTTATGAGTATTTCATAATATGGAATAATTAATGAAATATATCAGTATATGTTGACAGTTCAATGAATGTACTAGTTTTTTATCAATGTTCCAATGTGGCCAATTTTCATGGCTTGTTTTATATCGCAGAGTAATGAACAGTTTTGAAGCTATGCGCTGAAATAAAATCGTGCAAATATTTTGTTTCCATTAAAACTAATACCACATATTAAACAAGGTAATGGTTTGGCTTTTTATATACAAAATATATATTAAATATTGTTATGTAATATACAAATGTTATTTTTATAATTAAAGAAATTAAGATTACATGTAGTTGTTCGTTTTACTTGATGGGGCTTTGTACATACCCGTTTGGGTAGGTGGGGTACATACCCACCAGATATTCTACCGCTTTGCCATGATTAGTATATAATTGTAGCCTATCTATTTAAATTAAAAATATATATTGATAGAGATATTCGATTTTCGAAAATGAAAAACTATTATGTAAGTTTGAAATACTTGGAAATAAACGAACGGAAACGTGTCCTCTTGACAATGCTCTCACGGTCAAGGCCGGTAAGGTTTTGCACGTGGAAATGGGGAGCTTTTTCGAATATAATTAATCGTTTCCATCAGATAAACAAGCTTATTGTTTAAGATGTTTATTTGAAAATATTAGTTCAGAGTCGTAATTAAAAACTATAAAACGGTAGTACTTTCAGTTATGTAGTGTTCGTTATGTATACATATAAAAGTATTTTATTTAATCTACTACAAAGAATAAAGCTGAAGAAGACGTAAAAGAAGTAGAAGTATTTTTATTTTTTTATACAGTATTATTTTTGTTTATGTTAATTAGTATATTTGTTTATGCTTTATGGTAGTACATATTGATGATTAAGGCGCTTACGCGCGATTGGTAATGAATTAAATTAAATTTGGTAATTTTATTTTACTACCAAAACCCAGTTTTTTCATTTATTTTACTCTATATTAATTTATCAGTATTCGTTAAATGTTAATTCTTTCGACTGCTATCAATCGAGATAATATTTTATATCGGCTGAGCTTTACGTGATGGACATTTTTTTATAAATAAAAAATTATAATAAATATTTTGTGATGTGAAAAATAAATCATCTTTATGATATTATGGTAGTGCCAGCCTTTAAATGTACGTTTATCTGAAAACCTTGCGTCTCTAGTAAATTTAATCCTCTGCACTTAGTTCTATCTACAAACAACTTAGATGTCCTTAGGTGCTTGTACTGTTTCCTTATCTTAATATCGTTTCTCATTTAACGTATTGACAAGTTTATAAAGATTGTTTTTTTTATACTGATTTCTATTACTTAGTACATTATGTTTGCTGAGGTTCTTCTCAGGGCTGTTTCTTTCCGAACCGGTAGTAGTTTCCAGTTTGACAATCAATAAGTAAGTGTAATATTTCAATATTGAATAAAGTATTTTGATTTGATTTGATTTGATTTGATAAGCTGTAGTAAATTTTAATGTATATATATCATTTTTTTGGGATAACTAAGTATCTCATTGGTATTATATACCTTCTCCTATCTACTTTATCTCATCTTATATGTATGAATTATCTAAAACTCACTAGCACAGGAAAACATCATGAACAAATATGCAAATATATCACACACATGTGGTAGAATTTCAGTCAAAATAATTACATGCAGGTTTCCTCACGATATTTTCCTTCACCGTCAATAACGTGATCAATTATAAGCATAAGTGGTGCTTGCCTTGCTCCCCATATGATAGTATTGTGTGTGCATTTAATAGGAATTATGGCGAAAATTAGATTTTTTTATTAACTTTTTTATCCCTCACAAACTAAAATCGTATATACCTAAGCGTTAAAATCGACTCACTCTAAAATTTCAACTATTTCACAATTCAATCCGTCATTAACATTAGCAATGCAGTATTCATAATTGTTTTGTAATTACTTTAGCGATTAGCAGTCCATTTGAATGTATTGCTTGCCAAAGATTATCTCTATTCAGTGTCGTCCATGATAGCTCTGTGCTTTAGAGGTATTGGAATTGGCAATCATAGTATTGCGTAAGTCTTCTATTGAATTTATGAATTTAAGCAATACAGACTTGTTAGTCTAGTAGGCCGTGTACGCGAGGTCCTAAGTTCAAGCTGGTACTTTTCTGGGTTTGAAGAGACAATCAATTATTTGTTCTAATCGTAGGGCTATATTTTTTATAGCATAGGTAGGCGGACGAGCATATGAATCACCTGATGGTAAGTGGTCACCAACGTCCATAGACATTGGCATTGTAGGAGATGTTAACCATCGCTCACATCACCAATGCGCCACCAACCTTGGGAACTAAGATAAGGCTCTTGTGCTTGTAATTACACTGGCTCACTCACCCTTCAAACCAGAACACAACAATACCAAGTACTGCTGCCTTTCGGTAGAATATCTGATGAGTGGGTGGTACCTACCCAGACGAGCTTGCACAAAGCTCTACCACCAAGTGACAAGTGAGTGATATTAGTTCGATAGCTATAATGTGTGTTCATTATTGTATTGAAATAATTGACGAGCCCGTTGGCGTGGTTGGTAAGACACTTGCTTTTCACGCCGCAGATCGTGGGTTCGATTCCCACCCAGGACAGACATTTGTGTGCATGAACATGTCTGATTGTCCTGAGTCTGGGTGTTATTATCTATATAGGTATGTGTTTACAGAAGAAAAGTAGTATATGTAGTATATCAGTTGTCTGGTTTCCATAGTACAAGCTACTTAGTTTGGGATCCGATGGCCTTGTGTGAATAATGTCCCAGGATATAAATAATAAATAAAAAAATACTAAGTTGGTAATTAAAATCTTAGAGAGAAGAAGAGAGTGTATTTGTCCTGCGTTTGTCCGTAACTCCTTGCCACTCTATCGGTCGATAGGAATTCGGTCAGGTGACATTATTACAGCTCCATTGCGCATATTTCAGCGGGACGGTCCCCTCACGACATTTTTCTTTTTCACAGAACGTGTTACGAATTGAAAGTTCAATTAAATATGAATTCATGCTGCTTGGCTATTGAGTCCAATCGATATTTGTTTAAGAAATATGTATTTTAAGGAAATATGAAATCTAGGTTCGACAACAAACCTGGGCAGAATCGGCAAAATATTCAGTCTCAGTGATTATTTTTTATTTTTAAGAACTGATATATTTGTATTTGGAACGAAGACGATCGTTTCAATTCCAATATTCAAGATCAAGTATTATTTATAAATTAAATTACTGTATAAATGTATTCTTCTTACTTCAATACACAAACGCTTTTACTGCGTTTTTTTTTAATTTTATAATTTCTGAACGATTTATTGTATAGAGTAAAAAATTATAAATTTCAAGATAGAATTATACTTTAACTATTAATTCAGTCATATTGGTTCCAAACGTTAATATAGTATTGAAAGATTTCGGTATCAATTTGGATATTTATTTCAGTGAATGCAGCTTCAAAAGATTCAAGAGAATTTAAATCAAAAGAGAAAAGCCTATAAAGCCATGCTTTATAAAGGATCGATCTTTTGAGGTTTTATCTGTTATATCCTCTTTGCTGTTCCGCGTAAAACTTTAAACTTCGTTGATCCGAAAATAACAAGGTTATTTCTTTTGTTTTTTTTTGTGTTCGAAGAATATAAACGACGACCAGCCAGTTGCGCATAAGTATGTGCACAACCACAGGTTTACAGGTGTTTTTTATGGTAGACAGACTGACAAGTGGGTCACTACAGTATATACTTTGGCATTGTAAAAGCTATATTGGCTCGACTGAAATCAAAATTGATACTTTATATTTTTTCTTTGTGTAGTGCATCTTCAAGTCATTTTTAGCTTTACAAAGTCTGAATACATATTACATTTCAAACAGGTAGATTATTATTACAATTGCGGTAATACCACGACGCCCTCAAAATGAAAACTTCGCGAAACCAATAATACGCTTCTTAATTACGAAACAAAGGTGTTCTCTAAAATATAAATCTCTTTGTTTAATTGGTTAAGCTGCCGTTGATACAGTAACGGCCGAATACTGAAACGTCATTCAAATATGAAGTGGAACTTAATTATTTGAGACGCCGTTAATTTAAAATTTCGCATACCAAATTTGAAATTAATGACGTTCCAAATAATTAAGTCCCACTTCATATTTGAATGACGTTTCAGTATTCGGCTATAAATCAGTCAACAATACCTATTAGATAATGATATAGATTTTCGTTTCAAAGCCTAGTACATATTTGCTAACCGTCTGTCTGGTCTTTGGTTTAGCTGAACACAGTTCAAGCCAACCGACATCAGTCGCATCTGTCAAATGTTATAGGTTATCTATGATATATATCCATATTTGGTGAGGTGGCAGGAGTTATTTTTTTTTTTACATAGAATTATTAACAAGAAATTAGCCAAGATTTGAAATAATCTATAGTATTCATTGAGCATTCGTGAAAAAAATAATTTCGTTTATTGTCATGGCATTGCAAGTAAAATTAAAGTGTTAATTTAGTTAAGTGGACTAGTCTATGTATGTATCAAGAATTGTTTGTAGTGCATAATATACCAAAGTAAATCGTATGACATATGTAAATCTAGGGCTTATCACTAACATAACGAACTAGGACATTACATTTTTCATATTTATAACAATTCTCCGAGGGACGGAAGTGTGATGCTGCCGTCAATCACTAGACCACTTTACATACATTTTGATTATATAAGTTGTTTATACACAACTTATATACATTTCTGTTAAATTAATGTTTGAAAAATACTTCCTCCAATTTGATTTAATAGTATAACCTTTTTTGTTTAAGATAATTTTACAATGGATAGAGGATAGAGATAGAACTACATACTCTATAAAAAAATAAATTATTATCACATACTTTAGTTATCAATCCAAATAAATACTCATAACATTATTACTAATTAATGTCATCACGTTAATATGATTATTATCAAACGAATATGTCACTTTGTGGGGAAGTTAATTTGAATTTCAGCTAACGTTATCTTAATTATTATAATTAACCTACTAATAGCGGGATGAATGTTGATGATTGTAATCTTATCTAATAATTAGTTATCTGTTGTGATATCGATCTTTGGTAAAAAAATAACGGCTTGTAAGGGTCCCATTGCTGAACTAAGACCACATATCGAGGAGTAGATTTGCAGCATTTTCCAGCGCGCTGTTCCAATATTGGTTTTTAAAAATCGAAATTGATTGTAAATAATTGAAGAAAAACAAGTAGAGAGCGGTAACAGATAAATTCTCTTAATGTCGCTTAATGTCGCTCTCTTAATTAAGAGACCGTTATTTTGTTTGCGGGCACGACATACAAGTCTTACCCATAAGACGCGCTAATAGTTTTACATCAAAACATGCTCGTGTCACTATGTGTAAACAGCCTAAGAAGTGATGCCACGTCAAATCAATGTATTAAAAATTGACCTCGCAAGCACTCAGACAGACAGGCTTCAAATTCTTAATAACTATATACTTTTGCTATTAATTTTTTTGAAGGATAGACTTCCATTAGTACTTTTTGTTTTCACTTAAAGAGTCAGTTCACGTTTAAGTCTTAGACGCATGGAACCTGAACATACCTTTATTCTGTTTGTGTATAACTCTTATTGCTATTAAAATACAGTCTAAATTGTATCAAAATAAAATTATAAACGGCAAACTATATTGCTTCTTCGTTGAAGTGCATTTACAATGTTTCAAGGTGAAAAGATTTCGAAGTAGCTTTAAAAAAACAATAATTAAAGTCTAATAAAAAAAAATGTACGGAGCCGAGACGTAAACACTGACAGTGCCTTTGGCCCACCATTACGAAGTCGCTCAGCGAGCTTTGAAGATTGCTATGCTCGAAGTTTCTCTGTAGGACGGATCCTGCTTTGGACCAATAAGAGCTATTATTTTATTCTGACACAATATTTTGGTCCTGCACACAGTTATCTCCAATAGCGTTAAACAGCCATGAGGCGAGGATAAAAACGGAAGTGTACTCAATTTGCGCAAACTTGTCCCCTATAAAATAACTTTGAGCACGTAGTGATAATCATTATTATTTGATTAAAATGCATATATATTCATACATAATTATGTATATATTTACAGAAAAAATGATGCGATAAATTGCATCGAGTTATAGGTAAAAATAATACAAAAATCTAATATAATAGTGTAAGTAATAATATACTTATTCATTTAATCACTTCAGACATATTTCCGTATAATTGCACAGTTTTTTAAAATGTCTAGATTTTATCATATAATTTTTTTTCGTAAATCGATTGTAACGACAATATTTTGAAACTTTTGAATAACATTACTCTTGAATATATTCCAGTCAAGTCGTTAAACTTTCCTCGTAATAACTCGGTAAAGGGCTAATGTCGCTAACAGCAGGATCCGACGTTACTCCTGGGAGATGTATACAGGACGATAACCTATGTAGACAAGACATGGCAACACTAACCATTCTTGTCATATCATATTTGAACTCTTTTATTGTATCACCTTTCTAAAAATATTCCTTTATTTCAATTATTGTTTTAAAAAAATATAATTCCATTTTTAAATTCTTAAACAAAATCAGAATTTAAAAAATTCTAGTAACAAAGTCAATTCAAATCCAAGTCACTTTTTGCACTCTGTGCAATGTCCGGTCAGTATAGTGGAATGCATTAATTAACTCCTGTACAACATTCATATGTGTGAGTATCTCACACTTAAATGTTTTGAAAATGGAATAAATGGAATGTACATGAGCTGATGTTTTACTTAGGATTTAATTTTGATTAAATACTTTTTGTTGAATTTAATAAAAACTAAATCGGTTTTAATTAAATCGGCTGAATAAGTTTTGAGTCAATAATATCATTCCAAAAAAAAAACACAACAATACACACACACACACACACACACACAAGGATAATCAGGAAAAACAAACTTTTAAATAAATGTAATGCTATTTAACTTCTCATATAATACTTTTCACTTCATCTGTGAAGTACTCATTATGTATCTATATTTTATAAACTGACATTGACTTTTATAGCAACTTAAATTCTTTATAATCTGTGGTGCGTTTTGTCGTAGTGTGTGTCGCGTGGCTCTCAACAGGTGGAAGTTATTGATTTTGCTTTAGGCTCGAATGCACTGTCTGCGTCCTGGAAGTATCTAAAATTTTAAACTGTCTATCTATATAACTACGTCTTAATAGTGTCTTAGTTTTCATATATTATTAATAATATGTTGAAATGTGAGTAGAAAATTGCTAGTATCATTTGAAGTTAACTAAAATTAGATTTTTAAAAAGGCCCGTATCGGTCTCTCGTTCTTATATCGTGATAATGCCTGGTACTTTAATATAACGGAAGTGGAACGGTAAAGTAAAAATGTAGATCCAATGTCAACGCCATCGTTTCAAGAAACGTATCTAACACGAAATCCTACATACTATAGTATGTTAAATATAAAAAAAGCGATTGTTTTTTTGTAATTGAAACTTTATTACAAGGGTCGCAAGGTATTTTATGTATTTTTTAGGTGTATAGGTGGTTACGGCCTTACAGAGTGAAGGAGCGTTCGTGGGATTAGCTTCCGAGGAATATGTGTAAGGGGTATTATTGTGTAAATGGAATGAAAAGATGATTTTTCGAAAATAAAAGATATTTAACGATATATTTTATTACCTTTGCGTCAAAATTTTATACAGATATTGTTAGATATTTTGTCACTTTTCAATTTTCATATAAATTGATTACTCACTATACTTAAAGGAAATAACGTTCTGTTTAAAATATGAATTGTTTTTTTTTAAATTATTTGTGACCAAGAATGTATCTGAAGAGAGCCTAACCATCTAATGAATTGCAATTAAGCGTACGTCTTTGTAATGCAAGCTGTGTTCCATACCGGAGATAATACAGGGTTATAGTCGATACTTGAAAAAGATTAATATTTTAATAGATTTTGATTAATATTTGACGAGCCGGTTGGCGTGAGTGGTAGATACCCTTAGCCTTTCGCGCCGCAGGTCGTGGGTTCGATTCCCACCCAGGACAGACATTTGTCTGCATGAACATGGCTGGTTGTAATTATCTACTACTGTCTTATATCAATTACTTGGTTTACACGAAAGAGCTCTGCTTAGTTTGGGATCAGATGGCCTTGTTTGAATAATGTCTCAGGATATTGCTAACTACGGTATTCATTAAAGATTTATGAAAAATGTTGCACTACCTAAGCCTATATTTGCTTTTAATATTTAAACATTTGTGTGTATGTATTCATATGAATTTTGTTTGGGCAACCCTGTCGAAATCTTGTACAATAATAATTGTTATGTAATAATATACCAATATTCATCGAATTATCTACTGGATTATTGGACAATATAGAATTATATATATAAATTTTTTTATAGCCCGGGAGGGCAAGTGACTCTACTCCACCTGATGGAAAGTTGTATTAAAGTCCAAACGCAAATAATAATGTTATACGAGCAATTATTGTTTTTATATCCAAATATATGTAAAATGTTGATATGGTTTTGCTTTTTAACTTTATCTTTATATATTTATGTATTGAATGAATACAGATATAAATCTTTTTAAATTAAGAAGGTTTTATTAATTAATTTTTTTTTTTATTTTTTAATTTAAATTATTTAAATTAAAAATCAGGTCAATTATTACATTTTTTTTATTCATTCTAAATAAACTGCAGACAAAAATATGTTTATTATTTTATCATTGAACAATGACATTTGTAACCGACAATGTAAAAATCTCGATAGTAGAAAGGATTAAATGTCAGTGACATCATAACACAAGCGATTCTGGTACTTAACGCTATAATTTTAAAAATCACATTCACATATTTTTTAATATCGTAAATGGTACACAATGGTACTGAGTTTTTAAATGTAAAATTAAAAAAAAAAATGATATCATTTAAGTCTAGACTTTAATAATTGACTGAAAAAAAGAGTATAAAGTGAATGTTTGGCAACATTTAAGCAACAGATTTTTAGAATGAAACTTTTTTATTGCTACACTGTAAATAAATAATGACAATTGAACTTTAACGTATAATTTTTTGTGGTATAAGGAGACAGCTATACAAATGAAACAATTTATAAGTTAAATCAGAAGTAAAGTTATATAAAATACTAGCAGTGCCCCGTGGTTTAACCCGCGTACAAATAATAAAAATATAATACATAAAAATAAGCTTAAATTTTAAAAAATAAGATGAACTATCCAACACAAAAATAATTTTTGAATTCGATTCTGAGATCCGGATCAAACAAACAAACTCTTCAGTTTTATATATTAGTATAGATCAACAAAAGAAACAGGGACAGAGTTGAGTTAATATTAAAATTTAAAATAGTAGGTATTTGTTGTTTATGACTATTTAACCAACCAACCATCTGTGTAGACACTACAGGGTTAAAATGATCAAATGAGATGTGATCTAGAATTTTTCAATCTTTAGTTAGTTTGTTAATTAAACATTACAATCAAGTATAGACTGCAAGCTTGCTTTTTGTTCAATTAGTCACGAAATCGTAACATCCAGAGAGACACTAACAGGGTTGCCTTACAATATTAGTACCCAATGGTTATATGGGATATTTCTTATTATGTATTTCAGACAGTTGTTTTGATAAATATCGCAAACTCACGTATCAGCTGTTATTATTGTATTAAATATTTTATTTGTAAACTTGTTTATTTATTTTAGCCATTGCAATGTTGCATTTTGCAACGTTTCAACGCGTCAACAATATATCCGTCTCTTACACTCCAAAGCGTAAAATAGAGATAGCATTCTTGATAATTCAAATAGATTTGCTTGCCAGACAATATTATTTGTTCGGTTGTTATTAGCTTGTAAATTATCGATTTTGTACTACAATTCTCATAGCTCTTATTACTATAACTATAAAGTACATTTTGTTAAGGTCATTGTGATTTTAAATTGGTTACACATAGAACAATAGAGGTATAAAGGACCTGTTTACTTGTGATAACACTATATTTATTACAAATATGCAATATACCCGGACGCTTTGCGTGTATAGCCTATTCCAACCACAACAGGAATAAATATAAATAAACAAATTTGACACCGAATTAATGCGATATCATTGGTCATCGATATCAATTGACGCGTTGTCATTGGTCGACATCTCGAATAATCTATGACATTCACTATGGATACGCGAAAAGATGGCGTTTTCAATGTCCGCGAAGTTGTAATCGGAACTTTGGAAGTTAAATTAATGTGGTTATAACTAGTTAATTGGGATAGTGTTGTATTATGAATAAGGGTAAATTAATCAAGAACTGTTTGCAGTGCACAATAATGCAGAACGGTTTGACAATCGCATGCAATTTGTAAATCTACGCTGTGTTTACATTTATTTATATTTCCATTGGAATAGTGTATCGGTATGTATTTAGGTATGTAATGTATGTATGTAGTACTAATTACTAAATAAGGAAAGCTACAAAGAAAGTTTAATAATACAGATGCACTTTAAAAAAAGTAACATATTTTATCATTAAGCATTTTATATTATAAAGGGCTTATTACTCAATACGGGTATCGTCGTCATGAGGCAGACTTAAAAAAGAAAAAAAAAACAGCAATTAAATGTCCCACTGCTGGGCTAAGTCTTCCTCTCCCTTTTAAGGAGATGCTGATTTCATGCGGATTCGTGGATATAAATGCGATAGAATATCGCATTTATATCAATATTTTCAACGCTAAACACAACTTCAACACGAGAAAATTCAGCGGTGGTTATCAGCCTTGTCAAAAAGCCAGCTTACAAAGCCTTTTCGATATTTTGTCTTGCTGTGTTATTAAAGACCATGTTCCAACCAAATACCATAATTAATATTAGAACATAAAATTGATTACTTACCCCCACGTGTTGTCCGTCGATGAACAGCTGCGGGACAAGAATCTGATCGCTTTTCATCCTATCCCTGATTTCGTCCTGGTATTCCATGCTCATGAAGACGTCCCTCTCTTCATACTTCACGAGCAGGTTCCGTAGAATCTTCTTCACCAGAACACATCTCTGGTATGTGCTACGGACTATGCCCATGGTCGTTGTGTATAAAACGACTTTGCCTGCATCTTTTTCTCTGTAACTCTGTAAAAGAAAAAGTAACGTTATATTAATATGTTACAAATCTAGGATAACATTGACCTATTTTTTCCTCAGCGGCTGTTCTCAATAGAGAATAGCCAAAAGAAGAGACCGCAATGGCAGCAGAACTTTGGGCTGGTAGTGAGAATTTCTTCGCAGAAAAACCCAAAAGCTGTGTAAAGGTCCGACTCTGGGTGAGGTCCGACTCGAACTCTGGATCTCGGGATATACAGCATCATTAGTCAGCCACTAGACTAATGAGGCTATGACATAGAATGACCTCTTGCAAAAAAAGGGCCTAATATCAACTAGCAGTAAAAAATATATTTAAATATTGTTTTGAAATGGATTATTGACTAAACTTCGACAAAGTATGTCTTATGTGAATCGGTTTTAGAACAATTCACGAGAAAATCGCACACTTCAAAGTTTCAAATTCGTGTAACACGAAGAACGCTAAGCGTCCCGTTTTTCCGGGACACGTCCCGGATTAAGAATGCCCTTGGGTGTTCTCAATCAAAATTAAGGAGAGTACAGAATGCCACGGCAGTTTGTTATTATTTTCGTTTTTATAGCCTATAATATTATTATATATACCGTGAAATAAGATATGATATGATCAGTTTTAAAGGAATTATCACACTGCTGGAGTCTGAGATCTGCGGCCTGGTGCAGATCTTTGGGGGCCCTTTAGACCGATACTTTGAACTTAACATTATTTAATAGAATCTATGTATATATAATATTATTATATAATTTTCATACGCCGTAATTTTTTTTATTATATAGGTAGGCGGACGAGCGTTAGGCCCACCTGATGCTTAGTGGTCACCAACGCCCATAGACAATGGTATTGTAAGAAATGTTAACCATCGCTTTCATCGCCAAGTTCCCTTGTGCCTGTAATTTCACGTGATTAATATTAATAATTATATGTTTGTGTTTATGTTAAACTTTTTCTAGATACAACTTTATTATGTAACTAGCGCCATCTGTTGAAGATGTTAAGTACAACGGTACTTAACATTTATTACACAGTGCACATAATTTACGCTTTACTGGCGTTCAGTTTTGAAAACTCGATGATAGATGGCGCTGAGAAAAATTATACGTACTAATAGTTTTGTCGAATAATTGTTATTATCTGGCATCGTTTTTCGGTAAATTAAAATATACTGAAACTATAATTAGTAAATAAAATATTTTTTGGGCACTTTTTTAGAAAATGCCGCTGAAACCACATATTAAATATCGTAATATAATAATCAGACAGATAATTAATTTTATTCAATCCAACCCTTATCTTTTTTATTTCGAGTTAGTGCATTTTGTAACAATGTTACCAACATACTAGTGTATAGGTCTCAGGCTATTGTGGCGCCAAATGCTGTAAGATATTGAAAGTGCAAACTACGAAGAGACGAAAGAAACGCTGCACAAGTCGCATTCCTATTTCCGCCTGTCGATCGAACGAGACCTTGCCTACCAGACAGTAGCCAGAGACAGAGAGTATTATAGACGATAAATCAGTATTAAAAAGTAATACATCGCAGTTCCCTTCCCCTCATTTTCTCAGACAAGTCTTTAAAACTTTTTGGTCCATAAAAAATACCTAAACATCACGTGTGCCCATCTATACATATATACATATAAATAAAATTGGAGTGTCTGTTTATAATATTGAAATAACCGCTTTTTACTACATGCATTGAATATATATACGGTACATACAACAAAATAACATTTTTTTAAATTTTTGTCTGTCAGTCTGTTTGTTCCGGCTAATCTCTGAAATGGCTGAACCGATTTTGACGGGACTTTTATCTGCAGGTAGCTGATGTAATAAGGAGTTACTAAGGCTACTTTTATTTTAGAAAAAATGTGATAAATTAAATAAAAATGCATAAACCAAAAAAAAAACGAATTAACTTTTTTGTTAAATTCCACGCGGACGAAGTCGCGGGTACAGCTAGTTGCTTATATAATTATAAAATTCTAACCCGACGAACACAATTACGCTTCTATAATATTACTTGGATTATGCATCTTTATTAAGTAGGTCATTAACATTTAAAAACATTTATTCAACAACGTGGAGACCGCAACGTTGCATGTCATGCTGTTTTGGCTTACATTTGCATAATATCTCAAAGTATACCTTGCGGTTAGCGTATCATATTTGTCCGACTTTACACATTAATAAATTAAATCTATGTGAAGTTAGCGTTACTTTTAACCGTCTTAAAACAAACAGGGTTTTATCATTGGATTCTTTGGCACTCTATTGACAACTGTTACTTCAAGAGTACGTAACTATATTATGATTGTTGAATCATTACATGTTATAAAACAAAATTCTCCGCGTCTGTTTGTCCTGACGCAATTAACTGTTAAGCTATCGAATGGATTTTCGTACGGATTTCACTAATTGACAGATTCTTAAGGAAGGTTTAGCTGTATGATTCATTAAAATTTAGTGTAAGTTGGATGAAATATAACGATGATTGTTGATTCGGATGAAATGTAGGAAAAATCATGCAGACTGAGTGTTTTTTTTATTTTTTTTATTTCCCGGGAGGGCAAATGACTCTACTTCATCAGATGGTAAGTGGTAGTTTCTCTAGCTAGAATGGAAATATAGATGCACTTCTTAAAGTAATAACTTTGTACACCTTTCTTACAGTTAGGTACACGTTGTTTTATCAAATTAATTTAACTTTAAGAATCATACTTGATGAATTCAAGTATGATTCTTAAAGTTATACTCACAATTATTATGTAAAAGTTTGTTCGACATCTCTATCGGGTTTGTAATGCTATAGTTGTGTGTTCACAAAATACTTTGCAATGTTTGTCATTGTGTAATTATCATGTCAAGGTATGAAAAGGTCGGCAACTCGTTAATATTGTCACTAACGTCACAAACTATCACAACATCACATATTTTAAAAAGCTAGTTAATTTATTTGAATAGCCCACAAATGATTCAATAATGCATTAATAAATTGTATTTTTATATGTCAAATTCATTAAGGATTTTTGTAAATTTGTTGAAATATAACGATAATTGTTTAAGATATCCAAAATATCATGCCCACTCCCAGTTTTACTGGCGTTCGCCAGTGAACCATTAGTTATATGAATTACGATGTTGACTGCCTCGTTGGTCTAGTGGCTACATGTAAGGCCGCAGACACGGTGGTCCTGAGTTCAATTCCCAGGTCGGGCCAATAAAATGTTATTGAGGATTTCTGTCGAAATTTCTTAGTAGTAGCCCGGAGTCTGGACGTTGGAAGTGTGCACACTCACGTGCCTCGGAAAGCACGTAAAGCCGTTGGTTCTGCGCCTGAACTCTTTCCGGTCGTGTCGGATTGCCGTCCCATCGGATTATGAGAGTAAGGGAATAGAGAGTGCACCTGTGTCTGCGCACACACTTGTGCACTATAATATCTCCTGCGCAGTTGGCTAATCTCTCTTGAGATAGGCCGCCGTGGCCGAAATCGGTCAGGAGGACCATTACATTATTACGATGTAAACATAATTATGTAGACCTCCCTTGCGAAACCGGTCTGGTACTAAATTATAATTATGAATCTAAAGCACTTTATACGTTTCATTCACAATTTGATCTCCCTATACTTAAGCTTATGTAATCAAAACGTTTACGAGCTATTTATATCTAAAAGTTGAAGTCTGACTTAACTTTCTTAACAAGGAATTGGTATGCTTTGTTGCTAGAGCAATAATTTACTTAAGTTTAAGCACAACCGTTACGTAATATTACTTAGCATGATAAGTAAATATATTTGCGAACTTGTACAAGTTCGTTAACCGTGAAAGACGTGTATTAGGCGTGTCAAGTATTTAAGTGTAGGCTTGGTTTTGTGACTGAGATCGTGGGGTTGGTTTGCGCTTATGATATTTCATACAATCTATATATATTTAGGATTGCTAAAAGTATATTTTAAAATATTAAGATACATAGGACAATATGTTCTGCAGTATTATTGCTATTTTTCGTTAAGTTTTTATTTACTCTTAATGAATTCTTAATATTGTCCCGGAAAATACGTAATAATATAACATCCTGTGTCTGCGTGTTTCGGATTGCCATCTCAGCCGATAAAATCGAAAGTGAGTCTGTTTGTTTGTTACGCTTTCGCGTCTTAACTATTCAACCGATTATCATTAAATATTGAATACCACGTCAGGGGTACAGAAAAGCATTTATAATAGTAGCAGATGTATTATCAACTACAGCCCTTATATTTTAATATATTTGATAGCATTGACTAGCATTTTGCCCGCGGTTTCACCTGCGTAGTTCCCGTCCCCAAGCGAATATGGGAACAAAATGTAGCCTATGTTACTCGCTGATAATGTAGCTTTCTATTGGTGAAAGAATTTTTAAAATTTAGTGTTTTAGGCGTGATGAGGCGGTTTAGTGGTTTAGGCGTGAAAGCGTTACAAACAAATGAACAAACTCACATTTGCATTTTTTATTAGTTGGAATAATTAATGAAGATAGTATTGTTCAATTATGATTTTAGCTACGTGACATTATTCGTGTAATTAATATATTCGAATTTCACGTTAATTATGAATATGGTAATTTTCATTAATTGATAATAATTATTAATTATCATACAACAGCAATAATATGAGCATGCATTAATAATTTACATAATATTTAATAAAAAATATATTGCGTTCAATTATTATTTATAGCTAAAGTTGTGTTAATATAATAAATCGTTAGAAATAGTCATTTCATAATTATATATAGTTGTTAGAATTGAATTTTAACAGAAGTTAATGGGAACTCGGACAAGCACTTCAGATTTTAGTTAATTATTTCAGATTTTTTCAGATTTTTTATAGAAGACTAGCTGTGCCCCGCGGTTTCACCCGCGTATAATTAAATAAAATATAATGAATAAAAATAAGTCTAGACCCTTCCTCGATAAAAGGACTATACAACACAAAAATAATTATTATTGAATTCAAACCAGTTGTTCCTGAGATTAGCCGGATCTAATAAACACACTCTTCAGCTTCATATATTAGTATTGATTATTATTTATTGTTTAATCAATCAATTCATCCTAAGCAGTAAATATTGTGAGGATACATGAATTTGTACGATGAAATTTTGACATATATGTGTTTCCACATGAATGAAGCGCGGGGGAATATACTTTAAAGAAACTTTCCTCTCAAGTCACGTAAAGTCATGAAATATCAAAAATATACAATCATTTTATAAAAAGGTTAGGTGGACTGGCGAGAGCGCAACCTGATATTACGCGGTCACCATCGCCCCAAGACATTGACGATGTATGAAATATTAACCAAACATCCAAATGCGCCCTAACATTAGAAACTAAGATGAAGTCTCTTATGCCTGTAGTTTAATTTAAAACACAATAATACTATGTAGGTATTGCAATTTAGCCGTAGAATATATGATGAATTGGTGGTACCTGACCAGATGGGTTTGCATTAAGCCATACTAAGTTAAAACCATAAGTATTAAATACAAAAAAATATATACGAGAAAGCACTTCCTTGTTCTCAATTCCACAATCCTAGTTTCGGAATTTAGGTTAGTACTTACTTAGTTATTACCTCTTACCAGTCATTAACTTAAGTAAGGCATGTTACTTAAAATCACTTCGTAAGCCCGTACCACTCAGCTATGCGTGTAGTCAAGTTGTACCTTATCAATGACGAAGCCATCGTATAATTAGACGTGTTTCTTTATATCTCACGATATATTATACGATGTCGTGTCGCTATCGCGTGTTGTAGACAATCGTCTACAAATAATTGCAATAATTTTTTTATGTTATATTATATGTTATACATAGATATATTATGGGATATAATGTTAAATATTTTATTTATATATTTTGACGACAGACGAAGATGCGTTGGGAACACTGGTACAGACGATACAATAGTGATTCAGGGCTAAGAATCCAAATTTCTACAAATTCAAATAAGACACCTTCCACCAAGATGAATAACATTCAGCCAGTTGGATAACATTCCGAGTCAATAAATAAGTCATCTGACCTCTTGCCTACTGCAACCTAATGCAAACATTTATTTATATTGCAATCAAATACAAAATTTTCCATCAATACTTAGATTGTGATTTTGCCTGACAATAAAAAAGTACAGGTAGGTACATTTAAATAACATTGAGATAACATGTCCGTAGCGATATAAATATAATAAATAACAAAAAGAAAGAAATAAATAAATATATGTCCATAAGAAAATTATACTGTTTTTTGCAATAATTATTAGACAAACCGTATTTATTTGTAAATAAATATAAAATTCAATTCGTGTTTGGCTATTTTAATCCGAATAATTCGGTATGTTTTGTAATTGCTTAATTGTTGTATATTTATGACAATTTATAAGGAAATGACATTTAACTTCATGTACATTTTAAAATAATCGAATATTATATAAGGAAATATGAAAATGTACTGATTCACATCATGTGAATCATGACAAATTCGGTCTCTGCGGCTTTTTTCAAAGCCTAGTCAACTGTGCAGGTGACAATACGAAACCTACTTTGTATTACTCTAGTCCCTGATATAAGCCGACGTCTCAACAATCTGAAATGATCAGAGAAATTAAGCGCCAGCATTACCAAGATATTACCAACTTCGGAATCCTACTGAGAATTCTTTGCAAAAAAAAATACCCATAGCTTTTTTGGTCTGGAAAATGATTGGAACCTAGAACTTCAGGATCAGCAATCTAAAAAAACTTATCGCTACACCAACGCGGCAGTCAATGAGGAAATATAAAATCGATATAAAGACATTAATCTTAATTACTAATTTATATTACCTTCGTTTGAGAATATATTTAATTACTAGTTATTTTAATAAATTAAAAAGAGAATGTCGTGTCGTATTGTATAAAAAGGTTTAATAGCGGGTATGAAAACCAACGGTACTGTGATTCAAATCCACATCGGTTATCGTTCCGTTATTTACAAATTTCATAGTAAATTAAGAATAATTAATCGTTCAGTTGTTTATTTATAAGATTTACAAAATTATCTAGATTTTTTTTTTATTTTGGAAGTTGATTTCGTATTAAAAATTAAAGTTTGATATGTTAATATTTTTTAGATATAACGTTTATTTTTTCTTAATTCTAATCTACTGGAGTCATGAAGTTCATTTGTTTAGCAGAGGATTGGAATTGAGATTTGCGATTCAAATTTCAACGGGGAAATGTTAGCATTCTTGCCACCATACCACGTGATCATGATTTAAACAGAAACTATTTTTAATTATGATTTGTATAGTTATGTTTTTTTTTTCTAGTATAATATATTTTTTTTCCAAACAGTTTTAGTAAATATTTTCGACGTACACTGCTTAGAACAATAAAATAATGAAAACCACGTGGCGATAAAATTCCTACACGTCCAATCATACCCCGTTCTCCTCAAACCGGAATCACAAGGTCGAACTGCTTCGTGACCAGACGCAGCCCATATCTTTCTTATAACTTATTTATCTCAATAATATAATAAATAATACATCGATACAATTATTTTTACTCCTTATTATTTTTAAATGAATATTAAGTAATGTTATAAATTAATTGTAATTAATATTATTAATCGAGTCGAGCTGCGTTCGTGTTCGCTTTGTTAATCAGTGTTTAGTGGTAGGCCGGCGAGCATATGGGCCACCTGATGGTAAGTGGTCACCAACGCCCATAGACATTGGCATTGTAAGAAATGTTAAACATCGCTTTGCAATTCCCATTTTACATCCAATTATATTTAATAGATATAGATTAAATAAAATTAGATGCAAAATATTTTTGTAAATATTTTTGTAAGTTAGTTAATTTTTTATTTTTTTTTCTTTTCTACGTCATAAATTAACTTAAACTCTGTGTTACTTTTGTCATTTCTTTTTTATCTTCTTATTTTTACTCATGTGGTGTGATCCAAATAAAGACTTTATCTATCTATCTATCTATCTATCTACATCGCCAATGCACCACCAACCCTGGGAACTAAGATGTTATGTCCCTTGTGCCTGTAATTACACTGGCTCACTCACCCTTCAAACCGGAACACAGAAATACAAAGTACTGCTGTTTTGCGGCAGAATATCTGATGAGTGGGTGGTACCTACCCAGACGAGCTTGCACAAAGCTCTACCACCAAATATTGCTGTTTTGCGGAAGAATATCTGATGAGTGGGTGGTACCTACCCAGACGAGCTTACAATAACTCTACCACCAAGTTTAATCTGATCTAATAAACAAATGGTTATAAAATTAGTAGGTACTCTTGAAATTTATTACGATTATAAATGTTTGTGGTATAGCTATTGACAATATCGCAGTCTTGTATGTAACTATTAAAATAATTTGTAGAAATCTAAGGACGAAAGTATAGTTTCAATCACAACTGGGGAGGCGATACGATCAGGTGCTGAACCAACAGCTTCACGTGCTTTTTGACACAAGATAACAAGTACAAAGTTATCAACTCCATGTAGTTATTGAGATATTTTTGACAAAACACAAAACTTTTCAATTGGTTCCAGCCGAAAGAACCCTCGGAATCCAGTCTATCTACTTGATGTGCTAGACATGATTTTAAGATTGCGAGAGTATAATAAAATTTAATATTGTAAATAAGTACTGTAGTAATTAAAGTATTCCATTAATTACTGAAAACTATTTACATAAGTAACATTGTACCTAATATTGTGTCCGAGATTATCGTAACATTTAAATATAATTATTTATTATATTCGTTTATCAATATGCTCAATAGTATTACGAATTAATCAATTGTGAACTATCGTAGTGTATCGTAGTATGTTTTACAAAACTCTTGCATACATTAATTATAATATAATATTTAGTGAATTCGAAAATACTGATTACAAAATTAACCTTCGTATAAAATATTGCGAAACGCAAATAGCTTTCGGTAATTATCGGTTATAACTTCATGTAATAAAACTTAAGAAGTTGCGTCACGAGATTTTAAATCAATTGGCTTTATCATTTGCAATAACAATGTTACTATTGAATTTAAAAAAAAATTACGATATATCAAATAAGCAAATTTAAATTTAGAATTTTAATTATAGTTGCGTTCACCGTAATCGACTTTGACCACTGAACGAGCAGATTATTTACTTTATAAAATAATTAGGTGGATGGACAAATGAGCTACCTGGTGGTAAGTGGTCACCATTGCCCATAGACATCACCGGCAATTCACCACCAGTCTTGGAAACTAAGATGTTATGTATGGCTCACTCACCCTTCAAACTGGATCACAACAATACTACTAAGTATTGCTATTTAGCGGTAGAATTTATGATGAGTGAGTGAAACCTACCCGGACGGGCACAACTCCAGCCACGGAATACAATAACAGTGAAGCTACAATAATAATAATTTTAAAGTAAATATTACTATCCCATTCTAGTATAAAGTATTAAAAAAGGATAGCACTAGCAAGATTGTTTACAACATAATCTTAAGTACTATCAAGAGTGTAAATATAAAATCATATAATACGTAATCATAATAAATAAAACGGGTACCATTGAAACCTTGCACAGTTATCCGAGAAAAGGCAATGAACAAGTATTGTATAAAACATCGTCATTTGAACTAGAATGTAGAAATAAGTTATGTAAGGCTGTCTGCCTTGGTGTCGACCCACTAGCGCCTACGATGGGATCCATGACACATTCCATTTAAGATGTGGTCACCGTCAAGTAATCCATATAAACGCTTTATATACTTTTAAATGTAATTTAACTTTATATAGCTCCCCGAAGGTTATCTTATTTAAAGCTATTTCATAATATTATTATTAATTTCCTATGATCAATATTTATCATTGGAATTTGGATCAGATATTTTTTCACAAAATAGCAGTATTTGGTAATCTTGTGTTCCGGTTTGAAGGGTGAGTGAGCCAGTGTAATTACAGGCACAGGGGATATAACGTCTTAGTTCCCAATGTTGGTGGCGCATTGACAATGTTTTTTTAAATAAATGTACAACTGAACGCGTTGGTGTGCACTTACCATCAGGTGGCCCCATATGCTCGTCCGCCTATAGATAGGCGGTAATATTTTTTTTATGATGAAATGAATTAAGTTAGTTAGTCAGTTAAATCCTTAAAAAGTAAGAAATAGTTCCAAATTTGATTACAACTATTTATACATTTTTTTACATACATTGTTTTTTAATTAGTTTGTTTAGTTAAAACCTTACAAGTTGAATTTGTAAATACTTTTTATGTATCTCTAAGAACGTGATTATAACATTTTATATATATCGGTTGATTAGTTAAGAATGTATAACGAACAAACCAACTCACACACACTGTACCTACTTAGTTATGTAGTGACTTATATGCTACTTATCTCAAGGTTCTGGGTTTTTACTAAGTATACTCAACTTAATAGGTACTTATATCAATAAATTTTTAAAATAAATAAAATTCTTATTATACCCATACGAAGCCAGTATCTTATATATCTTAAATAGTTTGGCATTATAAGGTATTCGTTTGCTTTAATTGTGTGTGCTTAATAAAAAAAAAACTGGCCCATTCACGTAATAATTTACTCAACAGCGGTATTTATGAAGTAAGGTGTTTTGTATGACAATACTTCTTTGTTCATTGAGTTTCTCAATTGCAACAACGTTGTGAGTAGCACACACAAGTCTTTTTGAGATTAACTCTTGTCCCAAAACATGATTTTTTAAGTCTTTGTTTCATTTTCCACAATTAACTTTGGATTTTTCGAAAGGATAATAACAGCCTGGGGCCGAATTCGATAGTTCCCGATTCAATTCCGATCCAAATATGTATAATTTATATTTATTAGAATCGGAACTGAACAGATGTTAACATATACCATTTTGTCAAAATTAAAGTTACGCACTAGCGAGGAGTGCGGGAGGACCAGATAGCCTTCACCGCCTGAGGGGAGTTCCGTCGAGCTACGAGCGGAGCATAGTACGGGAGGAGCTGCATATGCGTTATATCAACACGATTCCACAGCCTCTCCAATCCGTGCCGAGGACGGCCATCGCAGTGGTTTTAATGGGTAAGAATCCCACATAACCCCAAGGGAGCCGGATACCTTTCTGAAGGTTTCCACTACGTAAAAAAAGGAGCTAAATGCGACTTCGAGCGTCAGATGACGTCAGCCCGCTAAGTAAGTGCATGAGATCGGTACACGGTAGGGTCTAACTAAGACTGAAAGCTAACATATCCTCACCTCAATTCATGAGTTGGTACTCACACTATTCATTGGTCATCACTTCATTTAACTGATCTCAATGTAAAATAGTTAATTCTATGTATTTTTGTGTTTTCTTTAACATGATTCAATTAAAATTTTATAAAATGATTTGGTTTTGGTTTACAAATTAATATACAATTTACAAATATTTTTGTAATGATTTTGAAACGTGATTTATCGATAAAGATGACACGTATGACACACGCATACACGCGCACACACAGACAGTATTTATTACCGACATAAAATCTATATTTAAATTGATATATGATACTACTAGAAGATAGTGACAGATTATTAATTTTAGTCTCATTTTAAAATCGGTAATTTTAGTATATTCGGAAACTTTTTAACTTGGTCGTGTTATCGAAATTTTCGTGTGACACATAATTTATTCTGGTTTAACTTTCACAAAACCGCAGTATTTACTGTTAGCACGTTTTGTTTTGAATCGTTTTCTTCGATGTCAATACTTTAATAGATATTTTTTTTATGTTATGGTATTATAAAATATATAAAAAAAGTATTTCTACATTTAGTTTTTTCAAAGATATCCAAAAATAAATTATTGATCTTACAAAAATAAAATTGATTTAAATTTATATAATAATCAATGAAAAACTATAAATTATAAGAACATTCATTTGTTCGTATGATCTTATGGAAGTCCGCCTGTTTTAAACGATACATACCTAGTGTATCGTTTAAAACATAACCAAAATGGCACACATAAAAACAAAATTGAATATTCAAATTGTAGTATTTACAATAAATAATCACGTAAATCACGTAATTTACAATTTAATAAAAAATAATAACAAGGTATCCGAACAATATAATAAAACACGTCGACAGTGACACTATAACTATCATAATTGACTATCGACCTCTGACGAGATGGAAAACAAATAACCATTAACGTCTTTTATCTGCTTTCCAACTTCCTTCGATAGATACATGGCCTGCCCCTCTAGACAAGTGGCTTTAACGTTAATAGAATAGAATAGAAAACAATAATCAATGTATGAGATTGACATTCGCGTTCGCCATTTCGAGACGCTTCGAGTCGAACGCGAATGTCAATCTCATACATTGGTTGTTGTTTTCTATTCTATTCTATTAACGTAAAAGCCACTTGTCTAGGGCCCCTGCTATTGTAATATAGCTGTATAATATATGTAGTATGAAGGTTCATTAAGCGAAGCTGGACTTGTAATAGACGTTTTAATAAAACAATACGATTATAAACGAGAAATAATTCCACAATATCCGAGCTTAGAATCTTCCGCGTTCCGCATATCTCACTACACAATGACGCCCGCGCAACAAAAGCAACGCAAGACAGCGCAAAAATAATACTGTATACCATTAATTCTATGCTAGAAAGTGAATGAATCTTAACTGAATAATTAGTTTTTACAATTTATCTCGCGCTTAGCGGTGAAGGATGAAAATCTTGGTGGTAGAGCTTTGTGTAGGCTCGTCTGGGTAGGTACCACCCACTCATCAGATATTCTGCCGCAAAACAGCAGTACTTTGTATTGCTGTGTTCCGGCTTGAAGGGTGAGTGAGCCAGTGTAATTACAGGCACAAGGGACATAACATCTTAGTTCCCAAGGTTGGTGGCGCAATGGCGATGTAGGCGATGGTTAACATTTCTTACAATGCCTTTGTCTATGGGCGTTGGTGACCACTTACCATCCGGTGGCCGAATACAATAAAAAAAAACCTGCTACGCGTGTTTCCACTCGGATGTGTGTAGCGTGGTGGAATAAATATCAAATATTCCATTCAAAAAGAGACCTTTCGCCCAGCTGTGAGACAGTCACACTACAAGCATTATGTTTGTTAATAAATTTATATCAATAGTACTCATTCGAATGATAATACAACGAATTGTGTATCCTTTGGATTCGAAATGAGACCGTAATTAAAACCTAAGTAAATGCCCCGAGCAAAAGCTTCTTTAAGATATTATATTATATTTTTGAAAACTTAATCATGATGATTGGATGTTATATAAATATTTCATAACAGTTAATTAATTAGAAAAAGATTTTAGTAAAAGTTTATACTGGATTTCATAAGCCATTAATTAAAATTAATTAAGCTCATCTGTCTTATAATTATAATTATTCATATTTTAATTTAAAAAAATGTTCGTCAAGTACGAATGATATAAAGAGGGTTCCGTGTAAAATATTTATTAAAAAGCTTTGGATGGCTATCGCGGAATTTCAAGTTTCAAAATCAAGTTTACGGACGTAACTCCAAACTAATTAAAAATCATTTCTCAGATTTTTTTTGCAATAAATTAATTTCAATATAAATGATGTGTTTTTCAGATATCGGCAATTATATTTCAAGCTGGTTTCCGCCGCACAGCTTCGCCCGCTTGCTAATTGTTATAAGTCAACGATGTATTTCTTTATACTCCTGACAACGTAGCTGGCAAAATATCTCCTTTCCTCTTGAAGAGGTTTCGTTGTAATTGCACTAACTCATGTACTTGGTGGTAGCGCTTTGGGAAAGCCCAGCCGGGTAGGAACTACTTACTCAGATATTCCACCACCAAACAATCAGATTGAATAAATGAACATAAGTTAACATAAAAATGCTACGCTATTTGAACCCACAATCGGTTAAGAGTCATCTACATTAACCACTGGGCAATCATGGCTCTATATTGATCTAAAATTGATTTTGTGGTTAAATATATGAACGCATCCGTAAGATGATCTTGGTTAAGGGCTGTCCGCCATCAATATTTATTTTATTCCAGTTAATCATTTAATAATTTACGTGGTTATTATATAAGGCTAGCTTCCACCCGCTTGTGTTAGTTATGTGAAAGACATAGACTTCTTCCACACCAAATTTCATCAAATTTGGTTCAGTAGGTTAGTCGTTCAAACGTACAGACAGACATAAATATTAAATTAGACAAAAGTGTTAATAATTATTATTTAAATAACATGTAATTTAGGTACAGTATCTGGAGAAAGTATTATATTTAATATATAATATGTATTGTGTTACATCCCTGCTCAAACTGCGAAAGTCATCACGCTACCGTTACCATCAACCAGTGTTTACCATTAGATTATAACCAGACCTAAATCTGACGAAGCGTGTCCAATTTTATTAATATTGAAGTGAGCGGTTTGACATAAATATATAATATCAATGTGTCTGTCTTTGTGTAAATATATATTTGCATGTAAGAACAAACTCATAATTGTATATTGATATATGAAAAATATATTTTTCGTAAACGAAAAAGGTTTAAATTTATCTTCAAGATACAAGAGTCCAATACATTAGGTAAAGGACAGACAAGATGAATTAGAACGAATGACTCTTTAAATAATTCGTTGTCGAACACGATATCAGTAATTACAAATGTCATAAGCAATATAAAAATAAGTATAGTCCCCAATAAGTCAATAAATATTGCACATCGACCTTTGAAAAGAGATAACCTGCTAATTTCGGCTTCGTAAAGCGTTATCTCTGTCGCACGAAACACTAACAGCCAATTCATCTCGTGCTTGACGGCGAATGAAAACATCGTGAGGAAACCTGCATGTGTGAAATATCACTGAAATTCTGTCACATGTGTATTCCACCAACCCGTATTGGAGCAGCGTGGTGGAATAAGCTCCAAAAAACCATCTCCTTAAAACGAGGAGAAGAGGCCTTAGCCAGGCAGTGGGACATTCACATGCTGTTACTGTACTGTACTGTTGTATCTATGGTTTTCACATAAATATAAAATTCACGAGAAGTCGATGTAATCTGCTAGTATAATATATTAAGAATATATTGTACAGTATAACTCGTGAGATGACACCGCGCAAAGAAGTGGGTGAAAGTAATCGACTTTTGAGTCTATTGTAATCTCTATGAATGTTCAATAAAACAATGACGTTGCGTGTGTAATAATTCTTCCTATGAAGACAAAAACTATGATGACAAGTAATTCTAATATCATGTTGACATCGAATAACAAAACGGTAGTTCCAATGATCGAGAAGAATTTTGTGCCATTGTGTAGGAACTCGCGTGGGCTCGTTACGCTAATCAGTCATTCAATTACCAAAAAGCAATAATTAATATTGGCGTATTTCATTTTAAGTGATCTGATGGTATAACGAGCATATAATATGATAGTATCTTAGATACCATTGTTATTGTGGCTTATACTTATGACGAAATTATATTTATAGGCAGGGGGACAATTACTTTATATAAGGTCCTCCAAACCGGTATCGGCCACGGCGACCAATCTCCGTAGAGATTAGCCCACTGCGCAGGAGATATTATAGTGCATAAATGTGTGCGCAAACACAGGTGCTCTCTCTTTTCCTTAGCTCTCATAATCCGATGGTACGGCAATCCAACACGACCGGAAAAGTTCAGGCGCAGGACCAACGGCTTAACGTGCTTTCCGAGGCACGGGAGTGTTCACACTTCCAACTTCCAGACTCCGGGCTGCAGCTGAGAATTTTCTGACAGAAAATCCCAATAACTATTTATTGGCCCGACCTGGGAATTGAACCCAAGACCACCGAGTCTGCGACCTTATATCAAGCCACTAGACCAACGAGGCAGTCAACGAGCTTTGTATAGTATCTACTATATAAAGTAATTGTTTGAACTGTCAAAATTTGCATTCATAATTTAAAAAAAAATACAAAATTAACACCTCGATTACAAATCAGCCTTATTTTCTGTTCAGAAATTTTTATGAAGTAAAAATTTTGTTAAAGGTGAATGCACTTTTCACTTTAGATAACACTGAATTTTGAACTACATGTAGATTTCCTCAACAATTTGATCATAATGAATAAAAAAATTCCGATGCATATATGTATACATTTGGAATAGGATGAGCCGGTCATTATGCCCAATAACTCTTCTCCGGTGCATAATAAATAACATTTAACTACCTTGATACATCATATTTTTTTTTTTTTTTTTTTTATTGCATAGGAAGGCGGACGAGCATATGGGCCACCTGATGGTAAGTGGTCACCAACGCCCATAGACATTGGCGTTGTAAGAGCTGTTAACCATCTCTTACATCGCCAATGCGCCACCAACCTTGGGAACTAAGATGTTATGTCCCTTGTGCCTGTAATTACACTGGCTCACTCACCCTTCAAACCGGAACACTGCAATAACAAGTACTGCTGTTTTGCGGTAGAATATCTGATGAGTGGGTGGTACCTACCCAGACGAGCTTGCACAAAGCTCTACCACCAAGCATCATATAATAATAAATATTCTATGGTGCATTTGAGTCAGTAACATAATACCTAATTATACAATTATAAATATCATACAATATATACTTTGGGTTGTATAGCAATAAACTTAAACCATAAATAAAATACAGAGATAATATGTAAAAAATGGCGGCGTTTTCGTGAAGATATCGGTCTAATTCAAGCATTTTTAAGGTAGAAATAAAAAACAAAAAGATAGGTAAGGGTATACAATTACGAACACATAGGTACTTATATAAAATCAAATAGAATATTTATGCAAATAATTAAATTAAATACGTAATAATACGGCAAGAATCCATCAACATACTTTATGATAAAATAATATTCATTATAAGTTACTACTCTAGTGATCTTGTATAGAAAATATTTTTTTGCACCACAATCATCAGATTTAGAAAAGAATAAATGAAATGAAATCGATATAAAAGGAAACGCGAAATTAAATAATTTATACTTATTAACATTAATCGTTATTTATTCGCCACGGTGCTCTTAATTCGGCTTGTCTAAACCTAGCATAACAATATGTCATGCAATAGCGAAGCAATTGATTTTGAACCTTATATCTATATGTTTATTACCTTAATTTCGCTGAATGAATTATGGATTTATGACGTAAACTTTTTATTGTATAATTTTTTACATTGTACATATTTGTTTCATTTTTCATTTGAGAAATTATTTACGTGATTCATGAATTATTGAAACGTTTAAATTATTTTCAAGATGTCGTTTTTAACAGAAACAAGTGTAATTTTTTAATTGTAAATTTTACAGATGCACTCATCTGTGAAATTACTTATGTTACCAGTTCTTTAATAGCTTTATAAGCGAGCTGTTTTTGTATGTTTTCCAATTAACTTAGAAATTATTACATTTGTTTCATTTTCGATTTTTTACTTACTTTTAAATTTTGTGTTTTATTAATATTTATATCTTAACCGTATACATACATTCGAAATTTTTATGTTGACTTATAGACACTACAGGTTACCAAAACAAATAAAATCATATATTCAATACATCTTAAATAGTAAATATGCCTATAAATAAACTTTTAGGTAGGTACAAAACTAAATGATATGCGTACAAAATGGTGGCAAGAATGGTAGGTATGTCCCAGTTGAATCGCAATTCAGTTATTTAGTCGGCTAATCTTAAATCACCCAACCCACCTGTCAGGAGACAAAGTGAAAGTGCTAACTGTTTACTATTCTTCTTTATACTAAAATATAGTTTTATGTCAGATTGAGTCAGTAGGAAACCTATACGGCTGCAGATCTAGAGATAGTGAGTTCGGTTTCTGTGCCCAGAGAATAAAATGTCGTAGATTTTTCTTATAAATAATTCTCAGTTGTATCCCGGAATTCAATCGATAATTGCAGAAGACTATTAAACTTGAATGCCTAAGAAGGCAAGTAAAACTGCACATATGACACGTATTTTTATTAAATTAGGTATCTTAAAAGTCGATGCTTAAATCTCATCTTTATATACTAAATAATATGATTTAAATTATTACCTAAGTATATAACTTTTAAGTTGCTATCAGTAAATAAAATTATTAATAATATTCGTATTAATAGAAAATAGTTTTGATGTCGCGACACCCAGTGGATTAACCGGTCGAGACGTTAATGTATGTACAGTCAACAACAGAAATTCCTATCAACGAGACACATATATTTTATAATCAGTCTACTGCCCAAAGTGTGCCTGGAAAAGATTCCTGTTGCATCTCATGAAATATTTTGTTGTGCAATGATAAAGCCTTGTTTGCCCTCTACGTCCTACTGTCTGCCGGGCTTTCATTTAATCCGGAATGATCGAGTGGGTAAAGGCGGTGGTGGTGTTGCTATTTATCTACGTAGCAATATCCCGTTCACAATTTTAAACAAATCTCCAGCTCAATATTCAGAGTCTTCAGAGCACCTCTTCATTGAAGTTTTATTTGGACAGATAAAACTTTTACTTGGTGTATTTTATAGCCCATCTCTTCATATCAACTATTTCGAAGACTTTGAAGACCTTCTTGAGCTGCATGTACCTGCCGTAGACCATACAATTATAATGGGTGATTTCAATACATGCCTCATGAAAAACGACACACGAGCTAATCGCCTTAGGAACCTTGTAAACAGCTCTAATCTTAATATTCTCCCAACTAATGCTACTCATTTCTTTCCTAATTGCTCTCCTTCTCTTTTAGACTTGATGTTAGTGTCTTCCGTTGATCATGTCGTGACACACGGCCAGTTACCTGCTGAAGCGTTTTCCTATCACGATTTAGTTTTTCTTTCCTACAGAATACGTCCACCTAAGGTTAAGCCTACGGTTGTTATGCGCCGTAGCTTTAAAAATTTTAATAACACTGACTTTCTCCGCGACTTAAGTCAAATTGACTGGGATTCGGTTTTTAACTCCCAACTAATGGAAGATAAATTAAATATTTTCAACTCTCAGCTTGTACAATTGTTTGATGTGCACGCGCCCATGAGACCGGTGAAGCTTAAACATCTTCCTGCACCATGGTTAACGGAGGACATTAAAATATTGATGGCTAGGCGTAATAATGCTAAATTTAGATATAAAAAAAGGCCTACAGATGTAAATCATCTTAAATACAAAAAAATACGCAATTATTGCAGCAGAGTCTGCCGTGATGCACAACGAAAGTTTATACACTCTTCCCTTCAGCATAATAACCCCAGTAAAACATGGAAATTTTTAAAATCTTTAGGAATTCGACAAAAAAGTGAAATCATGCATAACCTCGACGTTAATTCTCTTAACAGCTCCTTTACCACTAATAATATCATGGATAGTCGAATTAAACTTAACACCTTAAAATGTCTTGCCACATTACCTATCCCGAATTGTCCAGCTTTTCAGTTTAATCCTGTGTCTCCTGAAGACGTCAAGGAACACATTACTGCTATAAGGTCTGATGCAGTTGGCAGTGATGGTATTAGCAGAAAAATGATTCTCTTATCCCTTGATTATGTTTTGCCTGTCTTATGTCATATAATAAATTATTCACTTTCTACTAGTATCTTTCCTAATGCCTGGCGCACGGCCTACATAATTCCTATCCCGAAAATCCCTAATCCATCTAATAACTTACATTTCCGTCCAATTTCCATCCTGCCATTTTTATCCAAAGTCCTTGAACGTGTTGTCTATTTTCAACTTCACCTATACCTAAACAGTAACAATTTCCTTAGCCCACTTCAGTCAGGTTTTCGCAATGGTCACAGCACAACTACTGCGCTAGTCAAAATATGCGACGACATTCGATTTGCTATTGACAATAAGCTCATTACAATTATTGTCCTTCTCGACTTTAGTAACGCGTTTAATAATGTCGACCATGATTTACTTTTAGCAATGTTGCAAGCGCTTAATCTATCACCTAGTACTGTAGACTGGTTTCGTACATACCTATGCGATAGGCAACAGTACGTGAGTTTTAACAATATGTTATCCTCTCCTTGTTCTCTTCAATCTGGGGTACCGCAAGGTAGCGTTCTTTCACCGTTGCTGTTTTCTATTTTTATTAATTCTGTCTCATCAATTATTTCCTGCTATTACCATCTTTATGCCGATGATTTGCAGTTATATGTAACGACACCAATTAACAACGTTGTTAATGCTATTCAAACACTAAACTCTGAAATTGAAAAAATTGCAGTATGGTGTCATTCATATGGACTTTCAATCAATCCGAACAAATCGCAGGCTGCTATTGTCGGCAGCTCCCAGCAATGGTATAAACTCAGTCAGTCCCGTATCCCTCCCATCCTTCTTGATGGTAATGCACTTCCGCTGCTCCCTGAGGTTAAAAATTTAGGGCTTATTATAGATAAGTCGCTTTCCTGGGTTCCTCAGGTTGCAGAGGTGAGTCGAAAAATTTTCACCACCATTGGCTCTCTAAGGCGCTGGAAAAAGTTTCTCCCACATAAAACCAAACTCGCCTTAGCCAACTCACTGCTATTGCCCCTACTGGATTATGCCGACTCAGTCTATCTGGACCTTTCTGAGGAGCTGTTGAATAAAATGGAGCGGTTGCAGAACATGTGTATTCGCTTCATATTCGGTTTGCGCAAATACGACCATATCTCCGAGTATCGTAAAACATTAAAGTGGCTGCCAATACGGTTGCGTCGAAATATGCATGTTCTGTCGCTACTCTATACCATACTCTTCCATCCTCAAACTCCTACTTACCTGAAAGAGCGGTTTACCTTTCTTGGCTCACACACAGCAATCAATCTGCGCTCTGAGCAAGACAACAAATTGCTGATGCCGCTGAGTCACACTAAAATATACAGCAGTTCATTTACTGTGAAAGCTGTCAGACTATGGAATTCCTTGCCACATGGTATTCGTCAAGCTGAATCCATACACATCTTTAAAAGTCGTTTACATAATTATTATTTATCAAGATAAGTATGTATTTACTGTATAAGTATATTTATTTCTATATCTAAATATTTATGTATGTATAAGTGCATATGTATGAACATATCTATATATATATATATATATATATAAGAGTATTTATGTAATTATGTTATATATATTTTATGTATCGATATTATATATAATATTTTATATATATTGTATGTATCAGTTCGCACACTATACCCGATCAATTCTCCGGGCAAAATATTATTTTGTTATAGAGGTTGCCTGGAAGAGATCACTGTAAGTGATAAGGCCGCCTTTGCATACTTTTTTTTTTATGTAAAACTTGTTCTTTCTGTGTTATTCTATGTTATTGTAGTGTGTGCAATAAAGAATAAATAAATAAAATAAAAATAAATAAACAGATTAAAAACATCAAACGCTGTTTTTAATGTAACTTTTTTGTATTTATGAGTTTTGTATAAGGTTTAGGTACGTTTTCTTGTGCATTGCAAATTAAACCATATCAAGATGTAGCCCACGATGGAGTGAGCAAAACTCATTTATTATTTAATTAGTTATAGGTATTTAGGAATAACATTTAATAGAGGTCCGGAAAAGGATACTTGGCTGAACGCATTATAAAGCTCTTGTTTTAAAACACGTTAAAGTACCTTTAGATAACTTATTATTCTTTTTTAAGTTTTAATAAAGAAAATTTCACTTTAAAAAATATATTTTTTTATATAGGTAGGTGGGCGAGCTTTTATTATATATTATCTGATGAGTGGTTGGTACCTACCCAGACGAGCTTGTACAAAGCCACCAGTAAAAAAAGTATTAATGATGCCTCTACACCACCACTCTCTAGTTTCTTGTGTGTTCGTGGCGCGTATAGTGGCGTGTATAGCGTGTACCTATTTTGTTGCTAAATATAACATAACTATATTTTATTTTATTTTTGTATTTTTTTAATAATAAATTTAGATGTTACACGTCTTGTGTTCACCTTGTGATAAATTATGTCATGCTAAAGTTTTATTAATCAACTTTTATAGCCGACTGTACAAATATGCAAATAGCATTTTTTACGCTAAATGAAAGTGCGCGTAAATACCAAGGTTGAAATTGAGTTCCTTAAACATTAAAAGCGTAATATAAACTTAATATTTTGTTTCATTCTTTATCGAATACATTATTGAAAAATTTAATAATTTAAGTACAGATTACTTAATCCAAAAAAAGGAATATTTTGATTGCAAACAATTTAATACAACAGAGATACTAATAAACAACATTAAATATCACTTTTATATAAATCAAACTGATTTTCGTAATCATGCGCAAAATTAAGCCTTGACCGAAATACTTCGTTTTAATGAATTACATCTCATCTTTAAGCAATCATATATTACTTATATTAATACTCTTTATGTCCCGCATTTTTACTACTTCAATGTAGATCAAAAATACAATTAAGTAGAAGGGTACGATCAAGATATACGATATACGCAAAGTCGCTGGAAGCAGATGGAAATTGAGAGCTGAAGATCGAGCGCAGTGGCGTGCCATTGGAGAGATTGTCCAACACTTGGTGGTAGAGCTTTGTTCAACCTCGTCAGGGTAGGTACCACCCATTCATCAGATATTCTGCCGCAAAACAGCAGTACTTTGTATTGCTGTGTTCCGGTTTGAAGGGTGAGTGAGCCAGTGTAATTACAGGCACAAGGGACATAACATCTTAGTTCCCAAGGTTGGTGGCGCATTGGCGATGTAAGCGATAGTTAACATTTCTTACACTGCCATTGTCTATGGGCGTTGGTGACCACTTACCATCAGGTGGCCCATATGCTAGTCCACCTTCATATACAATAAAAAAAAAACCAGTTGACGTGAAAAATGCTTGATAATGATGATGATTTACGTTCAAGTTCAGCAAAAGCAAAAGTAAATTATGCTTAGGTTTGAGAAGGTTTGGGGCTTTACGTCAATGCTACTCTTACGACAAATGTAGCAGTTTTTTCACCTGACGCACACAGATTTTCTTACGATGTATTCCTTCACAATGAACAAGATAAATAATCATCCACATAAAATTATGCTTACATCAGTTAATACTCGCGTGTTCTAGTTGGGTCGTTTCATCTCTTAAAATAAATAAATCTGAAGATTATACATCTTTAAAGTTTTAAACCAAAGAAAATGCTTTTCGAAATCAATCTTTTATTTACATGGTGGTAGAACTTTGTGCTAGCCCGTTCGGCTAGATACCACCCACTCATCACATATCCAACTGTACAGTATTAGTAAATTGTTGAGTTCGCGTTTGAAGGGTGAGTGAGCCAGCGTAAGAACTGGCACAAGGGACCTCTTAGTTTCCATTGTAAGGATTGTAAGTATTTGTTATTATGAAATATCTTATAAAAATAGATTCAGTGAACAAAACATTTAAAAAACAGTCCCAAGCGTGAAGGGTGATCATAGCGACCTCTTAACGAAGTCAACTTTCAAAAAATAAAATCTAAAAATATATTTTAATCGTAATGTTGCCATATATATAAAAAATTAGCCATTTCGTAAATAATATTAAGATACATAGACAAAAAAAAACAAATAAAATATTTGTAACAACATTAAGTAACGAGTCAATTAGCGAATTCCATTTTTTACATCTATAATAATATTAAGTTATTTAAGCAATAAAATTGTTGCATTTTAATTTTATAGTACTTTATAATTTTCACTAGTGAATGTATTTAGCATAGTTTATTAATATCAAGGACGATTCACGTCTTTATATACACACGGAAGACAGACATTAATGTACTAGTACTATATACAAAGATTCGATATATATAAAAAACACGACGAAGGTCGTTTTGGTTTTTAATTGTGACAATAAAAATACAGGCTAATTGTCGAACATGTAATTGTATATGAATACAGTGGCTATCTACTTAATAAGTTGTGTAAACTAAAATACTTCTTGTTTGAGATAAATAGAACGATGTAAATGGTTAAATATTTGATAGGACACATTGATGTCCTACATAACTTATAATTGTTGAAAATTGTATCCTGACTTATTATTATACTCACTTCGAGTTTTTTTGTATGTTTGTTAAGCTTTCACGACTAAACCACTAAGCCGATTTTAAAAATTCTTTCACCAATGGAAATCTACATTATCAGCGAGTAACATAGGCTATATTTTGTCTCCGTATTCCCACGGGAACGGGAGCTACGCGGGTGAAACCACGGGCAAAATATTAAATATTAAAATTGTTGCAGTCACATGGAGCCCAATAGATGTGAAAAATCGAAATTCATGTTAATTTAAATCTATAATAATATTATAAATTTTGATTACCGATTTTGATAACATTTTGTATGAAGTAAGTTTGAACTCTTGAAAGGACACAGGATACTTTTATATAGATACTTAGCTAACTTAAATAAATAAAAAAGCGGGCTAAGCTGGGGCCCAACAAGGGAGGTTCCCTGTAAGTACTCTGGGTTTCCTCCATTCAATGCGGGCCGGCCGTAGGAGCGTCACGGTTGAATGCGCAATCGATCCCGTGGCGCTCCCCTTAAGACGGGAAGGGTACCGCTGGTTTTTTAGTGGGTATTCCGATGTCCGGTGTGCACTCGGTGCCCCGGACATACGGCGAGTCCCTCATACCTCCCCACTTTACCCGTGGGGGAAACGCGTCATGCGTTTTTCCAGCGTAATAAAAAAAGGGGCCCAACAGTACTAATTTATAATTTAATAAATAAATATGATATCATTTATATGATATAATTAAGTATACAGTGCTATAACTTTTCGCTTGTTAATCGCTGATTTTAAAAGCATTTTTCCACCCGTCCTAGATAAATATAATTACGATAAACCTACTAAACAAATTAACATTACACGTTGCAAACAACATCTTATTTCTAACTAACACTATTGAATTAACATAACAATCCAAATGAGAGGTATAATACGAGAAAATAAAGTTAAAACAAAAATGTTATCAAAAATAATGACACTCAGCCGCTATTACATTTCAATTGCGACAAATTGACAATTATACAAGAGTAATGAGCTGAGTGATTCAATACAAATTGAACGGATTAAGTAGCAAACTAGTAGAAATCTAAGCAAGCTTGACCGTGTTTATGATGTTTAATGAGCGAGCGATTTCTCGATGGTCATGAACATCGATTTTGTCATCTCGATACTAATAAATAGTAATTGAATCATTGAACTATATCTATATTCTATACTAATATATAAAGCTGATGTGTTTGTTTGTTTGATCCGGCTAATCTCAGGAACTACTGGTTCGAATTTCAAAAATATTTTTGGCTTGTATAGTCCTTTTAGATTTTAATTAATTACATTTATTATTATTATACGCGAGTGAAACCGCGACCAACAGCTAATATTAAATATAATAATAAACATTTTAATTTAATTGTTCATATACTTACATGGAGAAATATTTTTTATTATGCCTAGCTAAAAATAAATCTATTAAGCATTACATATAAAAACTATTTATATAAGAATCCTCTTATCCGGCACCACGTTTCGGAAAGCCATACTATAAGCCATATATTATATACTAAAACCCATTTGACGAGCCCGTTGGCGTGGTTGGTAAGACACTTGCTTTTCAATAATATCCTGGGACATTATTCACACACGGCCATCTGATACCAAACTTAGCAGAGCTAATACTATGGAAACCAGACAACTGATATACTATATATACTACTTTTCTTGTTGTTAATATATACTTATAAAGATAATTACACGCAGACTCAGGACAAACAGACATGTTCATTCACACAAATATCTGTCATGGGTGGGAATCGAACCCACGACCTGCGGCGTGAAAACCTTACCAACAACGCCAACTCTTATTAGGTAAGTATAAAATAGTGATTGTATTAAGAGGATATAAATAAATAATGTCATGTCAAATAAATTTTAATTTTTTACATCTAAATTGAAACCATTGACCATATATAGAGCAATTTAATTACATACGTTTCTAACAACACAAAGTAAATACAATTTTTTTCTTAATACAACTTTCCCAGCATCTCGTATTTCTATTGAATCATTACATGATGTCTCTTCCTCTCATCGTGAGATCTTTGCAAGGAAATGGCATTTTTACTTTAATTACTCGACTTGGAAAAGCGGAAAATAGTTGACAGATGTACGATCAAGGGCTGTAATTATTTCGATTATAATTGGGCTAATTACAAAGGTAGTGGTTCATTTCATACAATTTCATACAATTACTTGACTAAAAAATCTTGGTGTGTTAGTTTGAATAACTGGAATAATTTGTGGGAATATGAGGATGATTCAATACAAAGGTTGGTGAATAAATTAATAATCGAACTAATTACGTTAAATTGATTTTAATTAAAGATAATATGCATATTTACTCATGATACTTTCCAACGCCGTACGAGTTTATAATCTATATAGGATTAAGATATCCACGTGGTATTTTTCTAGAAACTTTTTCCACTTGGTAGGAATTTATCGGGTGAGTGAGTCAGTTTAATAAGAGATCAAGTGTAAGCCCAAGTTTGGTGGCGTATGAACGATATACAGAATTGCTTATAACTCCAGCATTGTTGACATCTATGAGTGAAGGTTTAGTATTTTAGGAACCTACTAACTTCACACACATAGATACACTAGGCCCGATCAATTCTCCTTGCAAAATATATACCTATTTCTTTTAATTATAGAGGTTGCCTGGAAGAGATCACTGATAGTGATAAAGCAGATTTTGCATACTTTAATATGTAAAACTTGTCCTTTTTTTTGTTATTTTATTATAGTGTGTGCAATAGAGTAGGTAAATAAATAAATACATAAATACATACATACATACAACTTTAATGGTCATACAACTTCATTTAAAATACTAGTTTTTTCTCGGGTGTTGGGGGGGAGGGAATTAAGTGATAGATATATAAAGTAGCCTATGTTCTTCCTTGGAGTTCACACTTACTTTATACCAAATTTCATTAAAATCGGTTTTGTGGTTTAACTGTAACAGACAGACAGAGTGACTTGCGATTTTATAAAATTAGTAGACAAATTATGATGTCTGTTGTTAGCCTATCATATAACAAATGTTTCAATAATTATATGTTTCTTTACTGATCGTTCAATACAATGATGCATCAGGTGTTCCGTAATACCGTCTAAACGTAATAGGCTTTTAATCGGTTGTGTAAAAGCGATGTGGGTGGTAAAAATGTATATACAAATGATGTAACATTGATACGGGTTTATCTACTTTATGATTATGTAGCAATTACAAATTCAAATTCAAAATAGAGTTATAAATATCTTGATAATAGGAAACCAGTCTTACAAAAATCTTACCTAATAAAATTGAAACATGAACTGCTCATACTTAAGTCTAACTGTAAAGGTTTTATTTTCGTTAATTATGTCATTGAGCCGCTTCTTATGTTACTTGAGTGTTATTTTATAGTTCTGTTTCATTCCCACTTATATTAATAATTACTTAGGTATCAATTATTATTAATTGCTGGTCCTATATAAGATATTGAAGCAATTCTGTTTTCTAGTGATGTGTTTCTTGAAATATTTTTGAATAAGTACTCGCAATTGAGTGACTGTTTTATAACAGTAAAATAAAATATTTATATTATACTAATATAATTGTCATTGCTTTATACATGTTTAACGGCCGAATACTGAAACGTCACTCAAAGTTAAACACCACTTAACATTGAGAAACTCCTAAATTAGTATGCGAAATTTGAATTTAACGGCGTCTCAAATAATTAAGTTGCATTTAATATTTAAGTGACGTAACTATTCGTATACGTACGTGAGCACACTTTTCCCTCATTCTCAATTTTTTTATGGAATAGGCACCTACATAGGTGGACTTCCAAATTAGCCACCTGTTACTATAAGCGGTTACGGTAAGTCGCCATCACCTCTCATAAATGGGCATTATAAGAAATATTAACCATCCCTTACATCAATACGCCGCCAACTGTGAGAACTCAGATGCTATGTTCCTTGTGCCTGTAGTTACACTGGCTCACTCATCCGTAAAATATCCAATGAGTGACCTGTACCTTTACGATAGGGCAGTAATCCAACATGAATATAATCAGGCGGGAAATCAACCGCTTTATCTGCCTTCATAGGAGTGTAAAACTGGCAATATGGTACAGGTATCATATGGTAGATTCCAATCTATGAAGATCTCTATGAAATCTCCTAACTCCATAGCTTGACAATATGACAGATGAACCAAATCACTCTTATTGGCCCTTGAACCTCGGAATCTACCATATGACCTAAGAGCAACACCAACGAGGCACTTAGATATAGATAAGCATTGAATCTATCCGAGGCAGAGAATCTTATTTTAATCGCAGTAATCAATCAATGTCGCAACAATCACAATTGAACACGTTAAGGCATTTTCTTTTATCGTTACTTCTATTGTTTAAGGTGACGTTCTTAAACAAATTCTCATACTCAATCTGTTGGCATTGACAAATAACATGTCATATCATCTGTTTCATTAGTTTCTTATCATCAGACAGACTATTTGTTAATGATTTTATTAATGCTACCTTAAATATTTGTAAAATAAAATTATATTTTACAGTTATTTTTAATAATATTTTTATCAAGAAGTCTTTGATTGATAAATATAATATTAAATAGAGATTAATAACTATGATAGTCAATTGTTCAATATAGAAAACATTGTTAATTCATTTAAATTAAAGGATTATCATGTCCCGATGAAGATCAAGGGTATGGATTCCACTGAGTATGAAAAGGTTCTCTGTTGGAAGGAAAGCTTCAGAAATACCTCCCTTAGTACCGTGTTGCTTTAATTTTGTACCAAAAAATGGGAATAATGTAAAGTAAACGTTATAACTATGATTGTCAATGAAGTATCACTTTCTAATATGTCACGATATATTTCTGCAATTACTTTCAGTTTGCTCTTACAGAATGGCCCTATAGTAGTCATAGATGCCGCAGAAATCAGTCGAATCAAATATCAGAAAGTAATATGCGATATCGACTAAAATAATTATAACATTTCAAGAATTTATCAAAATGTTCTTGGTGTTCGAGCTTTGTGCAAGCTCGTCTGGGTAGGTACCGCAAAATAGCAATACTTAGTATTGCTGTGTTCTGGTTTGAATGGTGAGGCAGTGTAATTACAGGCACAAGGGACATAACATCTTAGTTCCCACGTGGCTGTTGGTGGCGCGTTGGCGATGTAAGCGATGGTTAACATCTCTCACAATGCCAATGTCTATGAGCGTTGGTGACCACTTACCATCAGGTGGCCCATATGTTCGTCCGCCTACCTATGCTATAAAAATAAAACAAAAAATATAGTATATCTTTATAAGTCGGTTGGTAAAATTTCACGGGTGAAT
This sequence comes from Nymphalis c-album, assembly GCA_963151315.1. Lineage (NCBI taxonomy): Eukaryota > Metazoa > Arthropoda > Insecta > Lepidoptera > Nymphalidae > Nymphalis > Nymphalis c-album. Next base: position 6,470,878 of record OY720607.1, on the reverse strand, counting down.
AATGAAGCGAATTTTTAAAGAATCGCACAACTGGACTTGAAGTATAATCATTTTCATGTCATGCGTATAAAATAAGCCGTCGTTTAAATGACAATAGGTCATTGTTAGTTAAGAATTAACCAGATCATCCGTTAATAATTACAAATGTAATTAAGACGGTAATTGTTGCTTGTTGTGTTCTTGTGCCATTGTTTTAAATATCATGAAGGTTCTCATTTAAATGTTTCAAAACATCTACAAACAATTCGTGAATTATAAATGATGATATATAATGTATAACAATTATGTTTTTAAGTTTATAAAAATTCCTCTCACGTTACTCCAAACTTAAACTTAAAAAATGTTGTGTGTGTTGGATGTTGGAGATTGATTTTTACGTTGGGTATGAAACGATCGCCTACAGGGTATATCAAATGAATAAAAAATATTCTGTCATTGTATAAATTTTCTGTATTGTAAAAAAGAGATAAATTAAAAAAAAACCCGCTGAGTTTCTTTCGCCGGTTCTTCTCAGGTCTGTGGTGTTTATTTTCGAACCGGTGGTAGATTTATGACAATCAATAAGTAAGTGTAATGCTTGAATATAAATTTTTATTCTTTAAATTCAATCCTTTATATGTAGTTATTTTATTATATTATATTGTACATTTTTTGTATAAAGTTTCTTTGTGTTTTGAGGTACAATAAGTATATGAATCTAATGAAAAATATGATTATTTTCAAGATACATAAGAACGAAAACCTAATTACTCGTATATATTATTTACTATAACGTTATTGTCGACTATTGATACATATCGTATTCGGTAGTCTTGCACCTCAATAAAATGCTCGTAATACCCGGTACGTGCTCGCGTGCACTTTCAAATAGTTGACTGTGACCTCTAAAATCAGTACGTGTATAATGAGCAGTTAATGCAAACTTTCTGATTTGTAACTAGCTAACTTGACATTGTTATGGACACTAAATAAAAGAAAGAAATAATTGTCTCACTTTTACTACGTTTTTGACGCGCAATTAATTTCGACAAATGCGTTTTTGACTAAGCGTTTCTTTTTTTTAGCAAGTTCTATTTTAAAATTAAAATAAAAAAAAATTTGAATTACCTTTGTCGTGCTTTGCATCTGAAGAAATGTTGCAATCCCAGCACGAACGCGGTTTTTTACACCACGAATTGTTCCTTTTGAACTTTTAATAGTAGATGGTGCTTCCTCACTTTTGTAATCTTTTATTCCCGCAAAATACTCAATTTCAGATAGCTGTTCACAAACACTTTTATTTTCACTAACACTTTTCACCGACACATCATCGAACTGTTTTTCATTCAAGTGGAAGTCATAAAATTTGTCCGTATCGAAATAGTGACTGCTATAACATAAATGGTCCTCTTTCATTTTCTCTGATTGCTTTCTTTCTTCATACGTGCTCTCGCTAATGAGGGGCGTTTTGGTTTCAGTTACCGGTAACAATTCCGCACTGTTTTTCTTCACTTCACTATTAAGCTGGGAAACTAAACGGAACGACGTGAGTTGAGCGCTTTCTTTTGATATATTTGCATTATCATTAATATTCTGACTCACTTCCTCATTCCGCTCAGTCTGTAACTCACTTTCAGTTTCGACCGTGCTGAGTTTCGCTGAACGATCTCTAATGTCTTGAAGAAGACCTTGTGGTAGAAAGCTGCCGTCTTTATTGTTCACTTTGGCTAGCGCTTGTGGCGCTGCCTCGGAAGACTGTTTCTTTTCTTTTTTACTCGCGTCGTCGCTGTGACTTTCGTCGGCATGCACGCTTCCATTTAACTCGCTACTATTTAGCGAGTCACACGATATGTTTGAGTCGTTATCTTCGAAATCGACCTCGCTTTGATTTCTTGACTGGTTAATTACCGTAACGGAGACTTTCTTTGCGGAGTTAGATTTTAATGTCTTCTTTTTTGGAAGCGGCGGTGGTGTACCGTCAAGGTCACTGCACGTCCCTGAATCTAAAGTGTCACTTGGAGAGCATTGGCCACTGGACATTACGACATTAGACATTGTGTTCACGTATGAATTACAATAAATGTACGGTGGCTTATCCACCTTTAAAATATCCTCATTATCTAAAATTTTCGGTCGACTTTCCTCGACATTGAGTCTGACTAAGCTGTTGTTCTTCTTGCTGTTATCATTAATTTTATAAGTATCAAAGTCGACGTCACTTTTGAGATGGACGCTTGAAATTTTCGGCGCCTTCGGCTTATCAGCATCCGTGTTTATTCTGATAGTGACCACGTGTGGACCGTTGGCGGGTGCGTCTGTACTAGGAGCGATCGCGGGTCGCTCTGGCTGGGTCGCCGCTAAATATACCGTTGTTGTTGGTGTCTTAGAATTAAGGACAAGAGAGTGCATCGAACTTAGAGAGTCCATGTCTGAACGACTATCGGCGAATCCGTTCACTCGAAGGCTAGCATCATCGCCAGTTATCTGCGTAAAAGTAGTCGATCCGGTCATTTGATTCACTTTAGGGGGGAGAGGGGGGATGTACTCCAAATTGGGGCGTGTGGTCACCTCCTCCATCATGTCGCGAGTTAATAAATAAGCATAATTAGCTAACGGTTCTTTCAATTGCAATTCGAGTCAGGTCTAACGTATTAGATTGTTGTTGATGTATATGGCATAATGGTTCCGGTTGCTTCTAGTAGGTCACTTATCACTGCCAAGCATGTACGGGTGGCCTGTTTCGCTTTGCTGTATTTATTTACCTGAAAAGAAAAATAAAACTTAGTTAAAAATTCACCATTATAACATTCACGTTGGCATAGATATATAGTTATCATAAAAGATATTACAAATGTTAATTATTGTATTAATTATTAAAATTACAAAACATACGCGAAAATAAAAAATACTTCTGTGATATGAATATTTATATAGTTTTCGTATAAGATTTTTTTTCGTATCATATATTCACTTTTACATGCAATGAGATAATTTGTGAAAGGTACATATATATAAAGTGCTATTATATAATTGTCTAGCGTCTGTTATTATCGAAGTTTGCATAAATATGGCATGGTAATGTAAACGTTCTACAAACAATGAAATTATGCAATTATATAGGAAATTTTGCTTTTTTTTAGTTATAATGTTTATGTTGCACGCACGTACATTTCCGTTACATGAAAAGCGACCTTATTACGAAAGTATTACGACATAAATTAACAATTACATGACGATGTCACTTGGTCACTAACTAATCGAAATGTGCAATAATTTCCTCGAAGATACGCCTTTAATGTGCCATCGATTTTGTTATTTCTTAAATACAGTCGGCAAAGAAGTACGAACCGACAAAAAAAAATGCGTAAACATATTAAGCATATAATCCAACAAATAAAACTGGACCAGATAAAAGCTTCCATGTGCCATCCATGGTGGGTGATCCAGCCTCATAGCCTTTAATAGGTTAGTGTTATGTGTCAAAGTCATTCGTCACCATTGATTGGCATAAGAGGAAATAGAACGCCTATGTAATAAAAAAATATAGTTTTCAGCGTTTAATATCTATAATCAATATATCTATATATTCAAGATAAAACTAATATAAAAAAAACATATGTACGAATAAATAATTTTGACAAGAAATATGACCTTTTGGGAAGGCATTATAAACAACTAGATAACATATTACGAGGGCCGACTGTACTTTTTTTATGGACGTAACCATTGATAGATTTTGTAAGTGATTGCGTCGTTTCTTACCATGGTAATAATTCAAGTAACACAGTTGTAATAGTTACATAATATATATTTGATAATAATAAGAGAGATAATATTTCAATGGGAACAAAAATATATCTTTTATACTGATAATAAAGAATAAAAGTAAAAAAAGTAACAGCCTGTGAATGTCCCACTGCTGGGCTAAGGCCTCCTCTCCTCTTTGTGAGGAGAAGGTTTTGGAGCTTATTCCACCACGCTGCTCCAATGCGGGTTGGTGGATAATAAAGAATAGTTTACCCTAAATACCGTATTTATTAATAGCTTCTTTAATAGCTTCTTGTTGTTGTTGATATTAGAAAATAGTCCTCGTATGAAGAAGTTACAACATAAGATCAATCAATGAGGACCTGAAGATGGAACCAATGAGGACAAAAAAATGTTAAATTTATATTAAAATTGTTATTACAAGGTTACATTAGGTAATTTATTATTGCATGGGTGGGTGGGTAATTATGTTATTTTTTATGATAAACAATTATTAAAATACTTGTCATACTAAAGATTAGATTTTGATGAAGATTAAACATAGAGGATATTCTCAATTCGACTTTATTTTTGGTGATTGTTAACTCAGAACTCTATCGCTTATGAACCTTTGTTGCTTGTCGCTTTTCGATAACGAATCTTTAAGTGAATCAAGACACAAAATAACCTATCAAGACACAAACGTATTTAAAAAAATAGTCACTTTTTATCAGACAATTATGCTGATTTACCAACTTGTAATCAGCAAAGATAGCGATTTATTTTGTTATTATAAAATAGATTTTAAGTATTAAAAAAGAAAGCATAATTTTATTATTCAATTGAAGTCGTTTATGACTCGTTTCTCTCGTAGCTTAAGAACAAAAAAAATGAAAGTAATTATATAGCAAAAAAAAAATAAGCTAAGGAAAGTTTTTTACAATTACCAGAACAAAAAAATTGGTATAATTTTTGTAATTGTAATTATACAAATTATATTTGTGGTATGGAAAAGTATATAAAATTATAATTACCCTTAAAATTGATATAGTTTATGACAGTATATAATACATTGGGCTGCATAAGAATCTACCTATGCAACATTTAATAAAAAAATCTTTTATGCATTTCGAATCGACATCATACAATTATGATGATTTACAAACAAAATCATCGATTGGAACAAAAACAACTTTCTCAACTTAAATATTGGAACGAATCGATTTTATAAATCATGTTACGCGAATAATTTATATCGATTCAAACCGAGTCTAGTTATACAGATAATAAACATAGTTACTTAGCGTTTAGAGCCTGCGTTCCTACTTAACGAATGAAACATTGAATCGCAAATAATAATATTCAACTAAAATAATAAATAACGCTTAATTTACTTGTGGAATAAGATACATTTCGTACAACACATATTTTCTTTTCAGCTATAGGCAGGTGGACAGATCAATGGGTCACCTGATAATAAGTGTCCACAGTCTAGACATACATAGACATTAGCGATGAAAAAAAGAATAATAACCTTCGCACCACAAAAAATGATCTATCTCTTTCTGCGATCATTGATTTGGCATGCAAAAGAAGAAGACACCACGTTATTTGACTATTCACACCCTAAACTACATTTATAAGTAAAGTTTAAAATGTTATGTCCCATGTGCCTGTAAGTACAGTATAGTAACTCGTGTCAAAGAAAACGATTATTTATTTTTTAATATATATACGGCAGATGAACAAGTTGGTCATTTAAATGGTAAGTGGTCAACTCCACCCCTAGACACGGGTACTGCAAAAAGTATAAACCATATGCTATACCGTAAATGCGTTATGAACCATAGGATTTAAATGGTAAAGTCGATAATAACAAAATCTAATACTTGGTGGTACCTCCCCAGAAAGAACTTATATCCAGTTGTATCCTAATTAAGCAAGTCAATATACCGTAGCATGACAATATTGTACCCACAAAAATGATATAATAAATTATGTATACAACTAGAAAATAGTAAAGTAAATGCTTAGAGCATACTTTTGTTTAATTGACCATTTCTTCCAGACAACCTAACAGAAAACGTAATTAAAATAGAAACCTAGTAGGTGGTGCAATAAAAGACATACAAAACGTACGAACGTGATATAGTAATAAAACAAAACATACATAATAACTATAATATAATACTATACACACTAAAAATACATACTATGAATGTTTTGTATAAAGTGTTATATTCTTTAAAACCATTTTTTCATCAGTTGTAGTTTTTCCATATCAATTTCGGTTTTAAAGACTCACAAAACAATATGTAAATTTTGCCTCTGCATCGTCACGGGATTAGTAGAATATAAATTCGCCAATTTAAGTAATCAATTTTTTGAAAGTAACGTCAAAATGTGTGTTGTTTTGTCGCCTCGTTATCAAGATTCACTCGCAGCTAAAACAATACAACAATGTTAAATTTTTGACGTGACAACGTCTTATAAATTGGTTTGCCGGGTGACACTTCAAGAAACTGCGTTACGCTCCGCTCACGTTATGCGCTCACAATGAGAGCGAGTGAGAGGCACGCGTCCCTTCCACTCGGGCATGGTTAGCCCGCCTAAGAGCGAGAGAGACAGACATAAAAAGTGAAATTCAGTGCGAGATTCTTTGTATAAATTAATGTTTTAAATATAATTCTTTGTATAAATAAATGTTTTAAATTGTTACTATTATTTCATCCTTCTTCCTACTATACGAATGAATATTCACATTAAAATTATTTTACCACTCAAAGTCGTTGTCACGTAAAACTTTCGCCCGTATACCGACTTTACAGGCAACCAATTTTTTTTTCCTGATATTGTATTGTCCTAATGTAAAGGTGTCGAATGGTGTAACAAGTCCAAGAGTTTTTATCGTGACTCGTGAACACTGTTGCTGCTCTAAGCAGGATCATATTATAGATTTTCAATAGTGCATTTCTGTATGAAGTCACTTCATAATTTGTTTGTGAATTTAGATTATGCAATGGATTTTCAACTAACTTCATATATCGCTTGTGATTTATGTTCATATGTTATTTTGGATAGTCTCAAATGGCCTAAAAAGGCACGTGAATCCCGAAAAAACGAGTCCAAACCCGATCAAGCAACTTCGATTAAAACCCGAACAATATATTTATATTTTTTTAATCCATACATTAAATTTTCATGTATTTGATTTTACCCTATAATTAATCTCATGCCCAGCGATGAAGGGAACTTTACTGTGTCGTATGATTGAGACGTATCTCCTACATTTCTATCAATTAACTCGCATTCGAATAGCGTGGTTGAACCTTCAAATGTCCTTAAAAGAAAAGGAGGCTAGTACAACCTCCGTAATCGGGTAAAAACAGCACTTAGTGTCAATGTTTTGAATGAATAACATTGAAAACACTATTGAGACACATTACCTCGATGTATCTCACGTAACTTCTTAAGGTTGCAACATTTTCCAAAAAGTGTAATGTTTAACTTGACACGTTGAGCTATTTCGAAGTAGTGAGTGTCAGATATATGAGCATCGTCGACAGTTTTTTCATCATCAAGCGTCTGACAAATTCCTAGCACTTACAAACTCGATAGTAAATTTCTTAGGTATTCTATTATCTATATAAATAAAATGATAGAGTTATGCAGTTGTGCGCGCATCACGGAAAAACTACTGGATAGATTTTAATAAAATTTTCTAAGTTTTATTCCAAATGTACTTGGCCCTTATCAAAAAAAAAATTGCGATATCTTTATTTAATAAAAAGTTATTAAAGTTTCTAGAAACAACGATTTGTATATGTACTGCGTGTTCAGTGATGTGTGTTTAAACAAAGTATATTTTTGCTTAGCGATCTTTTTGAAGTTTTTCCTTCGTACATAAGAAAAAAAAAAGCTAGTATTCTATAAAATAGAATATCTTGTTCCATCTATTATTATAACCAAGTTGTAATAATAGAAACCTTATCAATTTTAATTTTGGATTTACAAACTGGCTAAGTAGATCCAACGTAAGGCCAAATTAAGAGATCTTTTTTATTAGATTTTCAGCTACAAATACACAACGATCTAAGCTCTTACTGATATTTTTTCCTACATCCCGTTTCAATTTGATTGAAATAAAGTAAGCCTAATATACAGTAAACAATATACAGCCTATACATGAAAAATTTGTTAATCCGGGATGAACGATACGCGCAAAAACAAAAGCTAGTTTCTATTAATATAAGATTATCATTGTATTTGCTTTCATCTACAATCTTTTATAATCGAAATATTTATATATCTTTGCTATTTTATTCAATGATAACTCCATTGTTTCATCAAATTATTGTCATCGTTATACAATAAGCACATACACTTACGTGAACAATAAACACACACAACATTGACTTTAATTACGATGTATTAAAGTGTAGTTTCCTTTGTTTGGATTTGATAACGATTGCATTGTTTACACACTATTGACAATCGCGCTTTCACTTAGCGTCCAAGCTACTTTTGTGACGATAACGCGTTTTCTTTAGTAAAAGCGTATGATGTCAAATGTCAATGCAAAATTTGCTCATAAATCATATAATGAATTGTCGGGAAAAGTGCAGTCATTAAATTTACCATTAGTTTTAGAAAACAGCTTTTGTGAAAGTAAATTATTTTACTGAATAGGAATCAATTATTTTTTATTATATACTTTATAAATAGTAATAATAGTTAAAATAATTAAATTAATGAGGGTTAGAGGGTTCCCAATTTAATAACATATTTTAGAAATTTCGTCATTTATTTATCCGGTAAATAGTACGTGGTGGATAAACCTCAAACTCCTAGACCTATGCCCAGCAGTAGTCTTGTCTTGGTCTACAGCTGGTTCCTTGAATATATCATACTCAAACATTTGCACAGTATGCTATAATTATTTCTACGAGAGTAATATTATGATCATTCGTCATCAAAGATAATTTGCTTAATTTTATTGTGATTTGTTTTTTAAGTTGAATATAGGGGATAAAATTCTTCGAAACCTTCAAAATTACATATACTAACATAAGTAAAACGACAATAAATACCAATAAGGAATTCATGTACCCACATAAAGAAACACGAGTGAACAATAAAACATGTTATTAACATACATGTGCAAGTCTTTATCTACACATAAATTATATTACACGTATAATTGTATTGTATTAACGATAAATAATCACGATAAAGACACGCGAGAAAATTGAAATTAAAACAGTCGAGGAAAGATACGACAGCGATTCTAATTAATATATTGCAAATTAATTGCGATATATGTATGTAGTTTAAACACTGCAACATGTTCATTTAATTGAATGACTCGTTGGTCTAGTAGCTAGTTATAAAATTGAGCCGATTTATTGCTTTATTCTGCTGAAGATTCTCAGTATGAGTCTACATATTGGAAGAAGACAGTGTGTATATTCCCGCTCCCCAGAAAGCATGTAAGGCTGTTGGTCCTGCGCCTGAACTATTTTCGATCGTTTCGGATTGCCATCCCATCGGATTAAGAGAGTTTGGAAAGAGTGCACCTGTGTTTTCGCATGCACTTGTGCAGTGTAATATTTGCTGCGCAGTTGGCTAATCTCTCGAGATTATCCGCCGTGACCGAAATCGGTCAGGAGGACATCTTTTTATTTTTATCAATATTATTTATCGTAAATTAATGTTTGAATTTTTTTAGTCTATTAAGAGTAATGGTTCCGTAGTAAATAAATTATAATTACAAAATAACGAGACCTGAGTTTTTTTTAATTGTTAGTATTAGCTCAGAGTTAGACAGTTGTTAAGGTTTATCAGATCGAAAAACACATAAGAAGAACGCATTAGATGTTAACATGAAAATTAAAAAAATAGTTAAAGCCATTGCTGAGCAAAGACCTATTCTCTTCAGGAGATATGTAGCTCATACACCATGCTGCTCCAATACGGGTTGGTAATACATGTAACGTCTCTATAAGAAGAGAAGAGGCCTTAGCACTGGGTAATATTATATTGATTGTAGCTTGACAGAAAACAGTAACTACTACAACTATAGCAAATTCTTCTCTATAGAATCTTCATTCCGAAGCGGTGGAAGCTTTAAATTCAATTCAATCTTGTATGAGGACTGCCTAATGATTCAAAAGTGATCGTAAGAGCCCACTTGAATAATATTTATTTTGACCTCTAAGCCGCTGCTGATCTTTAATATTAAGTTATTAAGCTTTTAAATAACACTTTCGATTATTATCTGTAAATTAACATTTGATTTTATTGTTGATTATATTAATATACATTTCTTCAAGTACAGTATAACATTTTACTTCTCTAGCTTTGTTTACAAAACTAATAATAATATTTACAAATGTTAAATATGTAGACCTTTGAGTTATATGGTCATCATTGTAATGCAAAAAATCTAACTCGTTCTTCGTTAATTCCTGTTTATATATACATAAAGGAAATGGAATGTCGTTAAGAATTTGAAAAAAGAATTTCAATAATTGCATTCAGGAACAAAACGTTAATTAACATTCAAGCTTTTAAAGTAAAGCAAGCAATTATTAATAAAGATTACGTTCCTTGAATCGTCGTTTAAATATCTTAAGAATAAGTCATTCAAGAAAATCTGTTGGTTCATGAAAAGCATTTTACATACTACGAAGATACATATTTCATTTCTATAAGCAAGCCGTTGAGCAGTGCTATATTCTGGTAAAAACTCACCCTTGAAATTCTGACACTTATGGTGATATACTATTTTGATGCATATGTTCTTAAAATGTTATAATTGTAATGGTCAATGTCGCATATCACTTTCTGATATTTCACGACCGTTTTCAACGGCAATTCGAATTTGTTCTTGTAGAATATTAAGTAGTAAATTATGTATTAAGTAGTAAATTAAGTAGTGAATAGTGCCCAATTTAAAGTACGTTATGCCTCTCGCTATAACTTTTGCCGGTCGAGCTATTTTCATTTAATTGTAGTGTTTGACGTGTAATTTGTTTATCACACACTTTATTATAACATACATAATAAAAATTGATAAAAAAATTCACAGGATCGACTTCAAAAGGGGGTCAGATATAGATATAACATATTGCCCTCAATTATGTGTGTTTGTTTGTCGCGAGATAAGTGATATCACTATCAGTTTGATATCTTATAATATTTGCCCTATTAAAATGTGAGAATAAAATCATCACCGCCAAATATGCCATTGTTATTACAATATGTGAGTATGCTGGGATCTTTACAGATATAATAAATATAAAAACTTTAATAACATAATTGGCAGAAAGTAAATAAGACATTTTTCAATCAACGGAAATTCTATCCACGATGTCTGGATGTCTAAAACAGCTTGATTTTTAAGGAATTTTCTCCCTCGCAGAAGCATATTGTGAAAGCAGCTTACGCCGGCAGTTTTTCCGAACTGATATAACTTGGGAATCATCGAGAAAGGAGTTTAATCATTAATTTCTCAAAAGCTTCTTGCCGGTTCTTTTCGGTTATCCACATTCCGAACCGGTGGTAGCGCTTGACGATTCAAAAGTACTTGTAAAAGTCTATTTATCTCCAATGCTGAAGATGTCCATAAACGTTGTTTCCCACTTTCCATCAAGTTAGACTCCTGTCCGTTTGCTCCCTTTACTTTAAGATTTATTAGTCACATTTAAAACTAACGATAATGTTCTAACTCTCAATATTCTGTTCTTGAGCAATTTCAAACGGCAATTGAGTGGTTTTTAAATGACAATCCACTTCAACACTTAACCGAATTCCGGTACACAGTAAACATATCATTATGTAACAAAAAACGAGCCATGCTTCTTCTAATAGTGATGATCCTATTGAGTCCAAGATTTAAATGTACATGATTACTATTATCATAGTAATCACAGTGACCTTTCAAATTAAGTTCGTTGCCGACATTTAGTAATGTTCAAAAGTCACGCTGTCAAGGTCGTATGGAGATGCGCACGCGCAGGTCCTATACGACTTAATAATGTGCACCAATATCCGCATATAATTAATGAAAATCATTGTTATAAATTATAATGCTAAAAATCATTGTTAAAACATCAATAAGGTCAAAGACAATGAAGGACATTATAGAATTTTAAATGAATTAGATATAATAGGATAGATTGAATGTATTTTGTATGACGAGTTTATCAATTATTTGTATATTATATAAAAAATATTGTTTGTTTGCACCGTAAGCGTTGCTATACAATCAGAAAGCGATGTGACTTGTGTTGTAAATGTGAATTGTTAGCGAAAGTTTTTGAAGAATTATATATAAAATATGTGGCGCGCAAATCGTTTCAATAAATTGAAGACAAAGTAAAAAATACGATACCGGGAAAGCACTACACATACTTCGCCAGGAAGATCATTATGGTTGAGAACAATATGATAATGGCCCTTCGTTCCCGGCAGACCTTTGATGGTCAGAGAGTGCGAAGAATCTCCACGTCAGCCATGAGAATTGCTACGTGGAACGTCAAGAGTATAAAAAATATACTTTAAAAATTAAATAATATCGGTATTATACCTTCATATATATTGTTAAAGAGAAATTATTAAATATGTACCTGCCGTTATAAGACGTTCTAGTTTCGACGGATGGACAGACGGATGAATTCTAGATAAACCAGTTTTTATTCTATATATAGGTTGTTTACCAGTCTATAGAGCGAAGTTTTATTTTTATATGGCCTTTGAAATACGTGGTAAGGGCAAAATGTGTTCACTTCGTGTTTTTACAAACACACATATAAAATTCTTTTGCTTAGAATAGAAACGTCTTAACTTTCTATCTTGGTCCTCTAAAGTCTAAAGTCTTGTAAGTACGTTTTATAAAAAAGTCTCTTCTAACTCGATACACTCAAAAACTACCAAACGGACTCTTATGTAATATTATCAATAGACAGATTGATTCATTAGGAAGATATTGGTGTATAACTTCTAAGGTTTTATTTAAGTTGGTTGAAATATGACAATGATTGTTGATGACGTAGGACACAAATATCACAACTGGATGCTTTACTGGCGTTCGCCGCGTAAACGAATATAAACGCGTAAAGTAATATGTATTAAGATATTTAAGTTTTACGTAGATCTCTATTCTGCACTGCACTGTCAATTATCAGACTCCGAGTTACTGATAATATCTGGACAGGAAAAAGTTTTAATGGACCGACCCGGGTCTTGAACCCAGGAAACTGTAATAATAATAATTAATTATTATTAATATCATCTCAAATGATATAAAGAATGACATTTCATAATTACATATATGTATCATAATAGTGCATTAAATTATAATAAAAATATTGTCACAAAATAAATAAAAAAAATATTTTAATTCTAGTATTTTCCAAGATGTTTTAAGGTCATTGTGAATGGCAAGGTATCAAGGACAGAGACCTCTTATTATCATAAGCCGTCAACACGCGACGGATATAAATTGCTAAATTAATTTATTGTAAAGGTGAATTCACAGATGTACTGTTATTTATTTTACAAATATGCTAAATATACCAAAAGGACAATAAATATGAGATTGAAAAAAATATTTTAACTTTCCTTTTTTCTGACATACAAATAAGCCATCAGTTAGTCGTCACCAAAACCTTAGGCCGCCAAAGCGCCACCAACTATGGTAACTAAAGGGTAAATACCAGGGCTGGATTAAACTTAGTGCTACCAACGTTATTTTTGTATGAAATTGAATTGTACCAAAATTACACTGAATCATTATTTAGTCAATGTCCCAAAAAACATATAGATGAAAGAAATAATTGTTTTATACATGCCACAAAAAGGAAAAAGAAACATTGTTTTTGTAAAATGTTTTTGTTTACATTACTATTGTACTGTGTTCTGTGCTGTTATATTAAATTGCATAATAGAGACAATTTTAAAGACTAGTAAACTGTGCAGACTAAATGTAGCACAAACCCAAGTGTGGGTGCAACTTGTGTTAGCCTCACGTTCATAATCAGATAACTCATTACCAATGCCTTTTTTTATTTTTCGTTGGGCATGGAATAAGAAAACTGCCCTCATATTGAGAATTTATTGGCAGGAATTACTTATTGTGGACCTGGAGTTTGAATCTAGGACCTGGGAATCTACAATACAGCTACGATACCAACAAGACAGCTAAGTAACATATAAATCAGTCTCATAATACAAGAACTTATTATATTTTCATGCAAGCCTTTAGTAGTTTATTGTAATAATAAAACACTTATCTATAATCAAAATTCAAATGCGATTTACGTAACGCATTATTTAATTTATATAAAAAAGCGATCAATAAGAGTTCGTTAACCCGTGAAGCTCTGATGAATATTTCCTGACTGATTTCGATCACTGACTGACTGACTGACTAAGTCATCTACGCGGGACATGTGTGTAATAAATTTAAGATTTTCTGTCGTCAACACTCAACATGCATTTTTGAAATAAATTTATAAGCCTTACTTAAAAATACTGTCTAACAATCGTTTCGTACCACATCCATTTATCTCTTTCTGATATAATCGATTTTGCATACGAAAGAAGAAGACAGAATTGTTAGACTCTGACCTCTTGAATAAAAAGTTATATGTAAAGCCGCTCTTAATTAATTTCATGCCATTGCTGTATGATGCTTTGATGATGATTATATTATTATTATGTGATTAACATAACTTCATCTGTTCTGCATATTACATATGAAGTATATAATTATGTATAGTATTTAAATATGCAATACTCAACAATAACAGCTGATTTCTGAGAGACTAATAAAAGGTAATATGGGCATCAAACATAGCTGTCAGCGTTAATCAGTATATTATAATCTCGATCAGGTTACGACTCCGTTCATAATGTTATATAATATCACTACTTTCTCAGCTTAGTTTTAGTGTGGAACGTTCTTAGTTTAAATTAAGTTTAATGACCTGAAGAGAATCCTTATAATTATATTATAAATTCGAAAGTGAGTTCGTTGCGTTTTCACATCTTAACTATTGAAAATTGTTTCAATAGTTAAGACGTGAAGCAAACGCTGGCAAAACCTCGGGCAGAAACTAGTATATATTATAACTCCGTGTATATCATAAGCGCTTGTCATACTTCGTTTAACGAAAAAACTGAGTTTTTTTAAAAGTATGCCATAGATATTACACAAACAAAAAGTAGTATTTCTTGTGATATTCCACCAGACACGACAGTACTTAAGTTATAATTATAATCAAACAATATAAATAACGACAATTCACCTTTAAGCAAGTCTTATAGTCATATAATATATGTATAAATAATAAAAAATATATTTATTCGATCAAAATAGGTAGGTATAAAATTTCTTTTAATTCAAATTTATTCCCAGATGTTTTAAGGTCATTGTGAATGGCATGGTATCAAGGACAGAAAATTAATAATTTTATATACACGTTATCTAGATGAATTTGTTATCTGTGCTTAAGAAAATAGTTGAGTGGCACCTACTTTTAAATCGTACATCTAAAACAGTATTCTTAATTTAAAATTCCTCGAAATTAGACATAAAATTATCACCGAAATATAGTAGATTGTAACGAATTTGACGTCTACTCTTTTAAACAGATACATAACAAATGTATAAATAATTTATTTAAAATTCAAATATGGAATTAGTTTACCAATTAATATTTGCTAATATTATTAATTGGTCGATTATTATTTTTAAATTGGCCGATTTGAATGTTTTAATTTTTTTAATCGTGGTCTATGTGTCCTTTCTATTAAACTAAAAAAGGTAACACACGATTTAGAGTTAAGGTTAGAACGAAATTCAACCAATTTAATAAATAAATTATGTTTACGTGGTGTTAGAACTGGTAATAAACCTTGTTCTTAGCCTCTATCTATAAAACTTGTTTGTGTCGTGTGTTTTAGAAATTCGTATGGACATGAGATATTTTAAAAGCTAGACACAGAAGAAGAACGCATCGAACTCGCGTGGAGGATTCGTTTTGTTTGCACCGCACATAGACAATAGACATCACTGACAGGCGCTGTCAGAAATATTAACCATTGTTTACATCGCCAATGCGCCACCGACTTTGGAAATTAAGATATCAAGTTCCTTGTAGTAGTTAGACTGGCTAACACACTCTTCATATCAGAACACAACAATACTATTTATTGCTGTTTAGCGGTGGAATATATGGGTATATATATGGGTAGTGCCTACCCCGACGGGCTTGCTCTTAATTCTAACAATCTACTAATTAAGGCCGTTTATTTCGTATTTTTATTCTAAATTCAAACTTGTAGTTTAAGATACACAAATGTATTGGTGTTATTGTTTTCGTGTTTGTACACACATACATACATGTTAATATCATAAGTCATAACAATAGACGGATGTTTCGTATGTGTGCGTGTGCATTTGTATGTGTAGGTGTATGATTGTGTGTACATGTGTACATTGTTAAGTTGTAAAGCATTATCGGTTTGATAGTTAAACGAAAGTGACACACAAACTTAACGAATTAATCGTCGATCTATTGTAATAAGAACTTCAATTCAATAGTCACGACTTTACACCTTATTATGATCCTTATTTTCAACTTTATATTATTGAGCATAAGGTTTAAATTGATTTGTTGGATACGATTGTATACAATGTCGGCGAACTTGTGAACTATGCAATTATATATTGTGGAACGAAATTGATGATTCTTGTTTGAATTATGTAAACTGTCTATTCGGTTTGTAAAACGATTCGTTTAATTAAATTTAAAACGTCAACATTATTTCGAAGGATAATTTTTTTATAAATAAAACTAGGTATATAAATATATAAATTTGTAGTTAGAATGAAAAAAGGAATTTTAATTTATTAATTGTTCAATACTGTAAAATAAACAACATATTACTAAATAAAGGAGAGACTTGTAGCGACATCTATCTCGCCACAGACTAAACAACAAATTACTGTAATTATGAAGTAATAATTTAGAGAATTACTTGTTTAATTTAAGCAAAGACTAGTGTTGTAATTAAGTACTTAATATCTATCTATTGTCCTATCATCTTCTAGGCAAGTTCTATCAAAGTCTTTCGAATACCAGTTATGATTGTGGTCAAGTATAAGGTTTTGGTCAATAAAAAAAACCTAATCTGTACTTAATGTATAAAGCTGAAGAGTTTGTTTGTTGGATCCGGCTAATCTCAGGAACTACTGGTTCGAATTTAAAAAATATTTTTGTGTTGTATAGTTTCCTTTTATCGAGGAAGGTTCTAGGCTGATTTTAATTCATTATATTATTATTAATTACACGCGGTTGAAACCGCGGGGCAAAGCTAGTAATTAATAAAAGGAGCAATTGTATTACATAATGGATTTTTATTATCACATTTTATAGGTCGTGTAAAAATATACATGCAAATAATATTTAATACAATATATATATTTAATTTCTATAACGGAATTCAAAACATATGGTAAATGTGACAAGGATTTAAGTATAGA
This sequence comes from Nymphalis c-album, assembly GCA_963151315.1. Taxonomy (NCBI): domain Eukaryota; kingdom Metazoa; phylum Arthropoda; class Insecta; order Lepidoptera; family Nymphalidae; genus Nymphalis; species Nymphalis c-album. Next base: position 6,453,600 of record OY720607.1, on the reverse strand, counting down.
CATTTTTATACCGTACTCGATTCATATCAGCTAAGAAAATGTATACCGGTTACAGGTACCGTACAGCAACGCAGTTAGAACTGTCACAAAGTAATCTCAGAGTTCAGTGTAGTATCACGCTATTTTAGATAATAATTATTTAGTCATTGAACTATTTGATATGTATATTTAGATTGTCGTTACAAACTGTTATATTAAAAAGATAAATTACTGCCCGTCTGTGTAGGTTCCACCCACTCATTTGTAAGTATTACAATTTAAGATACAATAATTATAGTTATTAACAAAATCGTATAATCTAATAATTGTGATAGTGATTGAAGAACAGTATCAGTCATTAGCACGTTATTGATTAATTATGATTCGCCAATCGAAAATCCATACTTTTAAAACGCCTACATTTTTAATTATTTTCGATAACGTACAGACCGAATCGAATCGAAAAACCGTATTGTACAAGTAAGATAATAACCAACACAATTTTTTTCCATATATAGAAATTAAATTCTGATGTTTTACGTTGGATTTTAAAAACAACTTAATTCTAAAAGTTATAAAGAAAAAAAAACGATCGACTAATAAAACCATCCTTATATAGAATATATAAATAAAAATAAAATTTCATTTTAACATCAATCAAATATGATTCGCTAAATTGAGGCGATGTTAAAAAATGAAACTTAACTCTAAAAGTTATAAAGAAGAAGAAAACGATCGTCTAATAAAACCATCCTTACATGGAATTTATAAATAAAAATAAAATTTCATTTTATCATCATTCAAATATTATGATTCGCTAAATTGAGGCAATCTTAAAAAATGAAACTAGTTACGGCCCCGGCTTCGTCCGCGGTTAGAAACGCATTTGTCAGATTCACTGTCCTTTTCTGTAACTGACAACGTGTTTGAAATTTTTAATAGCACTAGTAGTACTAGTAGATGGGAAGACGATTTGCCCAAAGGCTGGAGAAGGACAGGCCATTGATAGGCAATGGTAGAGGAACCTTGAGGAGGCAAGAAAACCTGACCTGGTAACTTATAATAAATGTTAAGAAAAAAAGAAATAAATATAGTTAATATAGTTAAGTATATTTAGTTTATTATTTTATTGTATTACAAATTGTACAAAGGTCATAGTAAATAAAGACTATTTTTATTTTTTTATCTTTTTATTTAATTTATTAGTAATAGGATTTAGCAGTATTAGGTATGTCACGACCCTTTACTCACTGGTACTCATTCATAATAATTGTTTTTATGCCTCTAAAATTAAATAACAAAATCCTAGTTAAGCCTAAGTCGACTGATCAGACTTCCAATCATCAAAGGATATGTTATTCTTAGTACAAAGTGAGTATTATAAATAGACCTACAACGTCATCCTTATTCCTCACACAGACATTCACAACCTTGACTTGGAACTTGAAAGTTAATGTCGAGCCACCATTAAAACTTGTATCACGTAGTGCTTTCATCGATTCTGACCAATATGTTTATGGAAACCTTTAGATACGGTATGTTATTTATTTATATATATGTATACGACGTTCATACTCGACTATTAACCGGTTAAAAAAAGAAGTTTATCAATTCGTATGACTTTTTAATTTGTATCATTATCATCACCAAAAAATGAAAGGAAATCATGACTTATTTTGGTATTTATATACAAAGCCTTACCTTGTTTTGTTAATATTTAAATAAAAATATGCATATTGTTTTTTGAAACTGTAATAGTTTTTAGTAACTTCGATCTTACATTTAAACTTTGTTTAGTGGGTAGTAAATGAATTATATCTATCTTTTTCTGGTAATGTTGATTTGAAATTCGAAAGAAGAAGACAAAGCATTGTTTAACTAGTCACCCCCTAAACGATATCAACATTACTTCGATTTAACTAGATGGCTCATACAGGATTTGTCTTTAATAATAATAAAAATGATAAATGTTTATTTATAGATAAATATCTTTAAGATGCTCATTTCGAGTTTGATCACCGTCGTGCATAATATTTGTATAGGCTTTGTTGGTTTCAGAGTTTGTAGTCTGTATGTTGGAGCCCCAATATGAAGTTTCCTAGCAAAGGCTATTTAACTTATAGCTTCTATTTTATGCTTGTATATTTATTCTCTTCAATGATGTATTTTTTTTCATAGAGAAGGCAAACGCCGCATGGGCTTCTATTGTTAAGTTACCTCTGTCCATAGATATTAAGCCGCCAAAAGGATCAAATATGTTTTATCCTTTGTACAGTAAAACCAATGGTTAACTTATACTTCCGACCGGAACATATCTTATAGTATGAAATAGTGATTCTGCCTAATCCCACATAAACGAAACGATTTGGCTCAAATTTTGTCTTAAAATGAGTAAACTAATTTTGCTTTATAAGTTTATCTATGGTTTATCATTACAAACAATTTCTTCGACATAAAATTATAAATTATAAGAAATCAGCGAGGTTCAATCAAGGCTTAATTCAGGCTAGTTCAGGCTCAATATAAAGTGTTATTCTAATATTGTCTATTTATGATATTTATATGTCTCATCTACTGACTGATTGGCTGACTATGCTTAGTTTGTGACTATAATTCATCTCGTGCTGGACAGTGAAGGAAATCATCATCAGCAAACCTGAATGTGTCTAATTTCACTGAAATTCTGCACAAATTTGTATTCCACCAATCCGCATTGGAGCAGCGTGGTGGAATAAGCTCTGAACCTTCTCCTCAAAAGAGAAGAGGCGGCTTTAGCCCAGCAGTGGCACATTCACAGGCAGTTACTGTAATACTAATGTTTGATAGTAGAATAAATAAACTTGCACTTAACCCTTAATGCCATTAATAAGACGGTCTTTCAAATATTCTTATCGGTATTTTCTGGTAAATAATATAGATTTGAGTAATTGATCCATAAATTATTTTATATATATACAAGAGATATATTTTATTTTATGTATCAATTTTCTTATTTTTTATTTTTATTTGAATACCTTTAGAATCATTAAACCGAATTATTTGCTTATGGGATGTAGGTATAAGTAATATAAAATATTTATCAAATAGAGTTATTGTGCAATTTACAATTTTATTTGTATACCGAAAAGGGTGACAATTGCTTAAAACATTGTATAAAAAATCTATTCGAATTAAATAATAATCGAAGACGCTTACCATCAGGTGTCGTTTTTTGTTAAAAACGTTCGACAGTAATGTTTTAATTCGAAATATTCACATCCCTTTTTGATATCTCTTTCAATTCAATAGAGACTATTTTTGCTTATTTCCTTTTTACGACGTATAACATTTGTATGGTGTATCTATAACAATGTCCTGGACGTGTCCGTCTCAGGTAGCGTTTCCGCTCATTACTCACAGTCCACAGCAAAGGATATGACAATCTCAAAGCGATTCAACTGCTTTAGGATATTTAAGTGTCGTATTATTTAAAAGCGCTTAGAGCGATGGATTTTTTAGTCTATAAATGCATTGTATTTAATACATTCCGTTTCTAAGAAGTCTCGAACATTATTGTACACGATGTTATAATACCAAAATTGTGACTTGAACTGACATCCGGCTGATGTGACACGTCACTATTGACGGTTAACAACGTTGAGTGTCACTCCGTGTGCCGTCAAGGCAAGCGAGTCGGTATTCCTAAAATTTACATATATTTTAAACTTATATTTCAATTAATAATTTTAGAACATCTGTAAAAAAGTAGGCAATTACCAAAATAATTATGTTCGTTTATTTAATTACAAAAATAACTTCCTGTTTATATTGACAAATAAATAAATATGCGCCTATATATAGCCAGCCAATGGTCATAAGCCTCGGTATGGTCTCTGTCGTCCAGAGAATAGAGAGGCTATTGAAAACATTTTTATTTTCTTTATAATCTTAACATTTAATACGTTTTCAGATAATAAACAAAAAAAATTGCCTGATTAAATTAATCAAGAGTGGTACGGTACTCATATTAAATAAGTAAAAATGCCATAATTATATAAACATTTGGATATATGTATGTTTCAAATAAATGAAACATGATATTCTAATACAAAGTACATCGCCATACAGGTAATAAATATATAAGAAACTCATATTTGAGATGCTTGCCTACTTCTTATTTTTTTAATTATATAAGACTTATATTGGCGTGAACGTTAGGATTGCTTTTTAAATTGGTTATATGAATAAAAATAGCAATAATAGAAGTGGGTTATCACTAGCTAAAAAACGTTTTACTAAAACATGTTCAAAAGCCAGTTTACGTATTCCAATAACTGCATGTTTCTATAAAAGCCCAATTCTCAGCATCCAAAACATTGCGTGTTATTTCCCAATGAATCGAGTTCTCGTATCTCAACTTTCTCTTCAAAATCTGACCAAGTAATCGAACAAGAAATCGATTATATAATCGATATTTTGTGAGACCATTAATATTATAATTATACCTCATTAGTATCGCTTGATTTATTCGTTACAATTTTATTCACAATCATAATATAATTTTGTCACAAATTGCTAAAGAATCGAGTTTGGTTTATTGTGATTAATATTATAAAAGTCAAAAATTATTAGTTTTTTTTATATTCAGTTTTACTTTTACCAATAATATGTGAATTATTTTTTTATTATTATTTATTTAATACTTTACTGCATAACATATAAAAAAACAGAAGAGTAAAATCATATAGTCAATCAACAAATGGTGCGCATAGTTGGTCTTATCACTTATAGCGATCACAGACAACCTTTGTTGAAAGGAGTTTTTTAAGATAATTTATTGTATAAATCAGATTTGAATAAAATATGTTTATATTTGTTTATGTCGACATCAACATACGCCGATACATCCTCACATTTATCTATGGACATCATAGTTTATTTTCTAGAACTACTTTTGTTTTTGATGATATTTATAGATTTATTACAATAAATATATTTTATTTATATATAAGCACATAAAATTACCGCAGAGGTTTGCCCTCGATGCGAACTGTAACGTTCACTAGATTCACTAGATCGACTTAACATTTTTAAAATTGTATAAATGAATGTAACTGTTAATTAACAGTCCCTGAATGTCCCACTGCTGGGCTAAGACCTCCTCATCTTAAGGATGGAGGGTAAGTTGCTTCAATGCGTGCGTACATAGACACATTTGTTGGATTTTCATTCTCATGCAGGTTTCCTTGAGATGTTTTCCACCACAACCAAAGACGTGATGAATTATCAACACAAAAAACACATGAAAATCAGTGATGCTTGCCTGGGTTTCGCTTAAAATTCACATTTCGTGACACTATTCAATTATAGCGAATCTATGGCGTTTAATTAAAAGTTTTTTAATGTTTTAAAAACCATATCGAAAATCATAAATTATTTTAACACTATATTATACAATATTCTGTTACTTCCCTATATAATCAATAATACTAACAATATTTTAATATAATTTATTGATATTGAATTGATTTTTATTGATATTTTGAATGTAAGATATTGTGCACGATTCAAACATCGACCTTCGTGTTAATCGTGAGGTTTTATATCTAGCGATTTGCGGATATGTTAAGTGTTAGACAAGTGTGAATCGGATTCATGTACTAAGGGGTTCGTACAACAACATGATATATGTCTCATAATACTTAATAACGGCCATAGTATAAGTAGCTAAAGAATAGGATAGAAAATTATATTTCTCTTTCACTCGCACACTATCGCTTTCGATGCTATGCACTGGCAGGTATGAGTAATATTCTCGTAAACATTTCAATTAACTCTTTATATGATAATTAATAGATTTTCAAACAACAACGTATGTTTGTGTGTGTGAGACTTACAATCGAGGTTCAAGGCTCAAGCTACGTTGACAGGTATGTGAAGGATACACATACAGGCATCTTAGACTTTATAATAGGGTTCGGCTTGTTCTGTATAGAACCCTGAAAACTTGATTAGTTTTTTTTTTAATTAATAAGTCGGAAGGTAGACGGGCAAATGACTTGATATTGATAGCGATCACAACTTGAGTCATTATAATGCCAGCTACATGATCTAATACGTAATTGTATTTTTTACGACTTTAAATACAATAGTATGCAGTCTTCGACGCTAAAACTGTTTTTTTTTTTAAATATAATATTATGATATGGCAATAGAAGATGTAGTAACCCCACAGTTATCTTAAAATCGGGAATAGAAAAGACTTTTGATAGGAAAATAGTTTCCACAAATCAATAGACTTAAAGGTAAAGTTAGTGGGGTAATGTATTTTAAACTAAGTTAGGTATAACGATAAATATATTACGTAAAAATTATCATCTGATGTAAGGATATGATGCTCGTTCCACGCTGTTTTAAAGCAGGTTTCCGTACGAATTTTTCCATCACTCTGGACGACATAAGTTATATAAAGTAAAAAAGTAAAGTAACAGCCTACGAATGTCCCACTGCTGAGCTAAGGCCTCTTCTCCTTTTTTAGAGGGGAAGGCTTAGAGCTTACTCTTATTATAAGTTATATACACCAATTAAACTTTCTTGCATCAAAAACGCTGCACCCAAACATTTTATTAACAAAACATGTGACAAAATATATAATCTTTCGTTAATACCAGTATTATCAAAGATATGGACAGTTTGCGTCACCCGTAACAACCGTTCAGAATGAAGCATAAAAAAAATCTACTTTTTCTTTCAACCGTAATTAATTGTTGCAAAAACACAAACCGTGACAATGCGACCGTTGAACCATATAATAACGCCGGAATTTATTCAGTTTCTGAATGTCAGGGCTCCACCGAGTTTTTATTCGATGACAATTAAATAGTTACATAAATTTAAGAAGAGTTCTATTTTTAAAATATTTATTTTATATCAAAATAAACATAACATTATCTGTTTCAATAAAATGTATAAGACAAATTACAACTTAATTTCAATAAGCGTTCTTCTATTAGTTGTTAGAGCTAGGACTGGGAGCAAAAGACCGAGGAGATAGGATCGAACTTGCGACTAGCTTTGACTTTATAGTTAAAACATGTGACTCTTAACCGATGATCGTGGGTTCAAACCCGGGTAAGCACCACTGAATTTCATGCGTTTCATTAGTGATTATAATTCATCTTGTGCTTGACGGTGAAGGGAAACATCGTGAGGAAACCTGCATGTGTCAAATTTTACTGAAATTCTGTCACGTGTATTCCACCAACCCACAATGGAGAAGCATGGTGGAATAAACCCTAAACCTTCTCCTCAAAAGAGAAAAGAAGGCCTTAGTCTAGCTGTGGGTCATTCACAGTCTGTTACTGTTTACTGTACCAAAATATATATTCTCAATCATAATAAACTTCATACAAGCAATTCAATTGACAGATTTAGTAATGTTATCTAAAATATCATAACGTCAATTAAATTTAAATCGACCACTTTGGAATCAAAATTCTATCAACGAAGTTGGTAATCTTTTATTTACATTTAAGTAGTTGTTACTTATAATTAATTTTATAGGATGAAAATATCGTTAAGAAAAAGAACTTATAATAATAACAATTGCTATCTATATTTAATTTAGTATCGAATATGTTATGTAAACATAACACTTAAAAAATACTTACGTATGTCTGTAATGTTAGAAGGAATGGAGGATATTGCAAAGAATAATATCCGCTTTAAAACGAATTATATACAGGAAAACGATACACACAATTCTTAGAAGAACTTAATGACTTTAGTGATTTAAAAAATGACTGTAAGTAAATCAACATTATCGTTGGTAATTTATTTAAAATCTGTATCATATTATTTAAATAAAAAACAAGGAAAAATCTATATATTTATATAAAGGATAAAATATTAAATGAATTATATCAATATATATTACTGGCTGTGCCCCATGGTATCAACCGCGGATAATTAATAAAAAAATAATAAATAAAAATAATCCTAGAGCCTTCCTCGATAATAGGACTATCGTACAAAAAAAAAATAAAATTCGAACCATTAGTTCCTGAGAATAGCCAGATCAAACAAATAAACTCTTCAGCTTTATATATTAGTATAAATGTGCAATCGCATAGTCGGTCATCAGTGAGATAATAATTACTTTAGGTACCTTTGAATATAAAATTTGAAATGATGTGTAGTGTAAGTTGCGTACAAGGTATATCAGAAATATTGGAGTAACTCATGCTAGGTTTGCGAGTAGACGGGTCTAAAAAAAACTTTCGTATAATCGCAAAACCCATGTTTCAAAACAAAAATACATTTTTGTTGCCAATATTAAAAAACAATTAGAATGAACGTGCAAATTTATCGCTGCTGGCAATACAGTTCCGGTTTACCTTTTGTTCATTTGAATGTGATGAGTAATTTTAAATATTGCCAAATCAGTAAGACGTTGTTCAGTTTCGAAAACTGAATCATCAGATATATAACTCTATCTATCATAATTATTATTATAAATGTCAAATCGAAAATAAGTTCTTTATTCAAAAATATTTATAAAAAAAAGTTAGTATTAGTTACGAACATCTGAAAATTTAATAAGCTTTTTATATGTACCGGAAAGCATATCTTTATTATTTCAAATTATTTGAAGAAATAACTAAAAGTATTTTTTGTTCGGTTCCTTGCTTACTATGTAATCGGATCTCTTATAACGTGAAGATGTTCAACGTCACTGATTTTGAACAAATATTTTTTTAACTACACGAGCGCAAAGAACTAAATCTTTGATGTAATAACAAAGTGTAATGTTATAGCATAGTTCCACAATGTATTGCCTCCAATAAATTAAACAAATAAAAACCCTTCAATCAAAACTGTTCAAAAAGTTTTACAAGTAAAATTAATTATTGGAGTTCAATTTCGAACACATGATACATTTGTTGCTTACTTCAAACTTTGCAAGATACAATCGGATATATGATCGTTCAGAAACACGAGAACAGTCCAAGCAGTTCTTTATCTTCGAAACGAGCAGAAATTTGATGACTCATTTAGTTATTTTACGATTTATACAAGTCGAGATTTAATATTATCGAACACAAGTAATCGAATGCATTACTTCATTATAATGGAATGTTCAAGAATTTATAACCTACTATATTATAAAACTTTGTATATATATCTTATATTATGAGGTTTTTTTTTACTGATTTGAATAATGCTATGACTTATGTCAGACCGCTTGTCGTAAGCCAATCACTGCGCACAATCGAAATCAAAGGACAATCGAATAATTATAATATGAAGTTTGCAATATATTTTAGAAGAATACCGGTCGGGTATTATATTCGAGAAACGATTTGTTTTTTATACGATTTTTTTTAAATTGATTGAAGATCTACATTTTGACATCTTATCCTGGTAGCTTCTGATTTACAACTCATACACAATTTAACAATACGTAAGCTAAACCAATCGTTTCTTCAATAAAGGAAAGGGTCGTAAGAGAACTAGCACTGGCGAGTTAAAACACGCCAGTTCAATCCCTTCCACTATATTTAATACTTTTTGGTGCAAACGAACCTATTAATAATACTCTAAATCAGCTTTGGCTTGCAAAAGTGAATAACGAACCGTTTAATAATACTCTAAATCAGCTTTGGCATGCAAAAGTGAATATCTCAATTCTTAAGATTTTTTCATTTGTTTTCTGTCTTCTAATCGGAATTAATTCCAGGCGAGTAAAGCGGCAAAAAATACCAAGTCTATTATAATTATAAGCGTTTCTTTTTGTTTTATTATGACATTTTTTTTTAAATAATTGAACTTCCTTATTAAATTTACCGACAGACCAAACTAGCGCATGCGCGTATATCGTAGACAAAAACTTCCGCGTTCAATATTCATAAGGCAATTATTGTTTGAAAAAGTGACCGTTCATTTAAAACACGTAAACAAACTCTAAATGACAAACTTGTCGCTTTCACTAAGAATAAAAGACAATTATTAAAAGGCAGTCGAAATGTAACCGTTGGAATTGTTGATGCTAGATGCACAGTATTAGATAGTGTTACGTCTGCTAATGGCTTTGGATTATAGTGGATTGTAATATCTATACAATGTAGAAACTGTATACCTGTACATTGGATATTTATCAAATTTAATGTGGGCGATAAAAGAGAACATGATACAATTTTTTTTGTATTCTGTTACTCTCTGTTAAAGGCTGGCAACGCACCTGTTTTGCAGGTGTCCATGTGAGGTGGTAATCACTTTACATCAAATGAGCCTCCTGCGCGTTTCCCCTCTCTACCGTTAAAAAAAGGCAATAGAACTGACTTATACGCGGACTTAGCCGCGGGCACCAGTTAGTAGATTAATGATCTTATGAAAATGTTTTTGCAAGTGTTCAAAAATGGACTAAGTACTTCGTTCGGGTAAAACCTCGAATTGTGCCAATAAAATGACATCGTTGAGTCAAAAAAATTGTGAGGAACAGACCCAAGTTAGTGATTTGGTTAAACTCCAGTGTTTTGGAGAGCAGGTTAAGCCAATGCGCAATTCTCTAATTACAGGCAAAAGCAATATAGCATCTCTGATTTCATAGCATTGAGTATTGGTTGTGGACCGATTGAGATTAATTTAGACTTTAATGTATATTAAGGAAATACATATAATGGATTAGCCATTTTGATCGTCTGTCATTCTACATTCTAATTAATAAATAGCGTATGTTTTATTGGTGGTTCTTATCAATATTCAAATGAATGCAGTATTCATGATTGTAGAGATATTGATGAGTGGGTCGGTTCACTCAGACGATAATGTACAAAACACCACCAAGTACGATTTTGATTTTCTCGTAGGATAATTACAAGTTGAATGAACTGCATATTAGTACTACATACAGTCGAGTCGTGTCTGAAATATGTGAATCTTAATTGAAAATTGTTGGTTCAAATTCGGACACTTTTGATACATTTCCATACATCTGTAAATATTCTGCTACATGTGTCAAGCTTTCTCAAAATACGAAGTTTCGTCCAAATATAGGATATTTTCAAGCTGTGGCTTCATATGCGTATACGTTCCATGAAGTATATAGGTACATAGTTCTAGTATCAATACCATATAGTACTAGTACTATACATGATATAAGGCCGCAGACGCGGTGGTCCTGGGTTCAATTCCCAGGTCGAGCCAATAAATAGTTATTGGGGTTTCCTGTCATAAAATTCTCAGTAGCAGCCCGGAGTCTGGAAGTTGGAAATGTAGTACACTCCCGTGCCTCGAAAAGCACGTTAAGCCGTTGGTCCTGCGCCTGAACTCTTTCCGGTCGTGTCGAATTACCGTCCCATCGGATTATGAGAGCTAAGGAAAAGAGAGTGTACCTGTGTTTACGCACACACTTGTGCACTATAATATCTCCTGCGCAGTTGGCGAATCTTACTTGAGATTGGCCGCCGTGGCCGAAATCGGTCCGGAGGACCTTATAGTAGTAGATTTTCAAATTATATTAAAATGGTTTCCAAATTGGTAGCATAACGTAAATACTGTCATGGTATATTTAAAAAACTAGCGACTCAGCAATGACCTGAAGAACTTTTAGAATAATTTTAGTAGCATTAAATAAATAAAATTAATAAGCAATTTTTCCAATGGTTAAACCACCTTAACGTAGCAACTGAAGTAGAACGGAAAACGACTGTATAAATCTTGTTATTATTATTAAATTATTAATGCTGGTATAGATATAGAAGTACGCAGTGTATATATTATTACCAAATATACTATTGACTATTGACCAAAAGTGCTATATACGTATGATGTATGTCATATACATATGATATATGTATCATATATATATATATATATGATACATATATCATATATATATATATATATATATATATATATATATATATATATATATATATATATTGATGTTGTTGATAATATTTATTATTAAAATTAAAAATATTTTTATCTAGACGTATTTAAGTTTTTACTTATCTACATTTAATAACGGTAGGTTTAAAAGAATATATTATATAGGTATTTATATTATTTTATTCACACATAATAAGATTTATTTTATAATAAATAAAAATTACCATGTATGTTCTTTTAAAGTAAAAAGCTAGGAAAATGTTTATTAAAATAATTTCAAAATAATAAAATGCCGCATCTAATTGTTAGTACATCACGATGTTCATTATCCACCAGTTTTTATTATCGGACCCTTCGTTTTAAGTCATGTGGCAAAAGAAAGTCCAGGGTGCGAGGCCAATAACCTTGAAACTTGATCAACAACAATCCTCTTCTGAATATATATTAAAAATAAATCGATCTGGTGATTTTGACCAATCTTTAATTTATATAATATGAAAGTTAATTTATTTATTTTAAAATTTATTAATATATAAATGCTCTTATATCACGCTATTATAAAAATATATATTTTTGATTTTTTTTTAAATTATTTTCTGACGTGACAACGTCTAATAAATCGATGAACGCTGGCTGCATGCACGAAAAAGGATGACTCATTGTCCCGTTACGCTGATTATACGCTTGCGCCGCATTTATCTGTAATGACGTTGTCAAGTTACTATCGTCCGTAAACCGACTTTACAAACAACCATTTTTTTTATTTAAGTTTCTACGCTGGTTATTTGAAAATATAAGTGGTTACAAAACAAAATACACGCAATCGCTTGGAAAACACGTACAATAGGCATATAGGTGTGGTTTAATGGAAAATTTCGACATTCCCACAGCTGATGGACCGAAACAAGTGAAATGTACTGTGTTTTTCGACATTGTGGTGCTTTAGTGGTTTTTATGGTCCATTACATTAGAATTGGTACCGCTTATATGTACCTATGTACGACTGTACGTGCGTATTTGAGTATGGATTGAAAAATGGTGAAAAGAATGATTCCATTCAAAATTCGCTGGTTCAAATCTCTTAATACGAGTATTTATACGTCACAATTTTATCTGAAGCAAAGTAAACAATAGTTGTGTAAATACACTAATAGCTATATATTTTAAAAGTAATTCAATCAGTTATATGTCCACTGTAGATCTAAAAAACAATCTCTCGTGTACGATTTTTTAAAACGTTGAATAAAATTATATACAAACAATTTCATTATGATATATAATATATTACATACCGTAATGTTGTATATCTATTTTTCTTAACTTAATGTTTATTATATTTTAAAGTATAAACATAATTTCTATTTTGACTATTTTCAAGTCTCGTATGTTACCCCGTACCCCGCACACCCTTTCATGCGTCCGCGTCGCCTTACAATCTGTCAGTGACCGCGTGGGTGTATAAATACTCATACTGTAGGTACCAAGAAGGTAATTTATATTTCGAGATAGAAAATATATTATATTCGATAGCGAACAACCGGAATAAAGATAAGTTCTAAGTAAAACTATTTTAAATTCAATAAAGTCAATATCGTTCAAAATCCATTCGCTTACAATCGAATCACTATATTATAAAAAAAATATCTTAATAATGCAATGCAAGAACAACGCACAGAAATTACATTAACACAAATTAAAATTAGTTAAAAAAATACAAGCATTTTTAAAGGATTAAATAAGTTTTCTAACATATCATTTAATTACACTTCTATAAATAAATAAAATTAAAGGGGCTGTTATTCATCTATAAATATAAGGCTCGTCAGAGAACGAGATTGAAATTTGCAAATTGCACTCAGAAATGTTCAAAACCAGTGTCCTTCATCTCGCCAGGTCCCTGAAGCTATAAACAGGTTTCGAAAAGCCATAACTCTGAACCGTCGATGCATAATTTTCGAAGATATGTGGATATGATAATTGTAGGCTTTAAATACTAGCTAGTTAGTTGTAAATAATAGTGAAAGACAGACTTCCACGATGGTCTAACAACCAGATATAGAAGTCCAGTTGGGACCAGTCAGAAGTTATTACAGTTTAGACATGCATTGTCAATTTTACTTTTTCGTAACCCATTTATCTATCTCAGAACTGGGCTATTCCGTAAGGACAAACTCGAAACTCACCACAAAAATTGGTTGTGAAAAGTCAGAAAGTGATATGCGGCATTCGAGTATCAGAATAGTATGTAACTAACTTAATGTATTTCATTAAATTCTATATATATAAGGAATATATTTACATTAAAACCTTAAATACATACAATTAAAAATTGAAAATAATTATTATACAAGTCGTGACCGCGTGGAATGGTGGCAAGGATGCTAGCAGCATTTTATCTTTGAATTGCAATTCCGATTCTCTGGGAGAAAAATGAACCAGCCCTCGGGTTACCAGTTGGCAATAAGACGGGGTGTAATATTTTGTATGTTACTATATTACAATTGTCAAAATATCACGTGTGAGTAATGAAGTGTGTTCTTACAGAACTGCAATGTTGCATTTGTGTGTGCGCATGCGCTTGTTTACTGCGATATATTCTGTGCAATAGACTAGTCTTTGAGATTGTCCGTGGCTTAAATATGGCTAGGAGAACATTAAAAAAGGTACTTGAAAATATTGACAAGATTGCTTTTATTATCTGCAACATCGTTTTTTTTTACACATAACTGTTCCCTTTTTTATTCTTAACGCAAACAATCAGATCACGACATTTTGACTTGTGCAAATATTTGTAACGAATGCAGATCGCATTCAACATGAGTGGAGAAGCCACTTGCTTAAAAATTGTGCCAACGAACTGTCTTTGATATAAAAACAGTTAGCTTTTTGTTAATACTTTTACGAGGAATATTTGCTATACGTATTTATATTATATTTTATGATCTACTTGCGTGGGTGTCATGAACTAGTTAGTAATTCTATCGCTTAACAATATGTCTTGTGTCGACGTGGGCCTTGTATTATGAGGATATAACAACTTACATTGGCAGCTGCACATTGGGTTGCAATGTTTTGGGAATCCAAACGTAACCAATGCACCTTACAAGCAAGCAATGAGACCACTTATCATCACTAAATACTTATTTAAAATTGTATTTTCAATAAAAATCTGTAAATAATTTACACATAGGATCCTTTCCTTATCATCATCATCCTTTCCTCGTCCACCGCTGGACATGACTCTCCAATGGCACGCCACTGAGCTCGATCTTCAGTTCTCAATCTCCAGCCTCTGCGTATTTGCGGATATCGACACTCCACCTAGTCGGAGGGCGTCCTACGCTACGCTTGCCAAGGCGTGGTCTCCACTCCAGAACGCTTCTACTCCAACGGTTGTCGGTTCTGCGACATATGTGTCCAGCCCACTGCCACTTTAGCTTACTTTTAATCCTTTGGGCTATGTCGATAACTTTCCTTATACATTCTTATTAATCCAAACCCTCTTTCCAGTTCATCTGGGGTCAGTACGTCAGCGCCAGATACCTCTGTTTTGGTTATTCTGTTTACTTCGATTCTCCTTGTGGGCTATTTGCATCATTGACCACCGGGTTGCGGGTAGTCGTCCTCTTCCCCGCGGTCGGTCCGGGATATATAAGGTTTTCATGATTGTCATCGTCACGTCTCAGAATGTGGCCTTACCAGCATACCTTTCCTTATAAATTAACTTTCATAAACCAGTATAATCTAGTTTTATAACTTTTTTTAAACTATTCATATGCTAAATGATGAGATATATTTAAAAAAGTAATTAAATAATTAATCTATCTTTTATCTTTTCTTGTTTCACTTCTTGAAAGCAAAATAATTTATAGAGATAAAACCATTTTTATGATAGCTTAGCATATATCTCACTAAAATTATAAAAGCGAAAGTTAGTGTGTTTGTATGTTTATTACTTGATCACGATCGTAATACTGAATGGATTTGAATGATTCAGAAGAAATATTATATATTTCAATATGACATAGAAAGATAGATAAATATAGACAGTTCTTATTATTACTTAGTTAATTTTAAGTTTTGTAATATGTAATGGAAAGTGAAAAAGAGTAACCATTGAATTTGAATTTCGAACTAAAAATAACTTTTTTTCTCATATGACGTTTCAAATGTGTTCGTCGATTCGAGTGTATTCATATATAGTAAATATATATGTGAAATATGTAATAAGAATATTACATTATTTAAGTTACGTAACAATCTATATTTGTTTATAATTTTGTACTGCAGTGATTTATACATTTTTATTGTTGTATAATTATTTATAGTTGTATATTTATTTAATTTATGTATTTGTATAATTAAAATGAGACCAGTATCATTTAATTTAAAGCAATGATTTGTTAAGTGTATTGTCTGCTAAAGAAACGCTTGTGTGCTTGATGATTGCACACCTTGGGAATGAAACGATCGCCTCCAGGCTGTTTCAAATAAAGAAGAGAATATTATTATTGTATTTGTTATTGTGTAAATTTATAATTGTAAGAATGAGCTGAAAAAAACACCCGCTGAGTTTCTTTCACCGGTTCTTCTCATGTCTGAGATGTTTATTTCCGAACCGGTGGTAGATTTATGACAATCAATAAGAAAGTGTAACACTTCAACATTGAATAAAGATATTTGAATTTGAATTTGTATACATAAAAATATAATTTCAATTATCGTCTATCGAAACGAAGCGATGACGAACGGCTAGCTTAACAATAAATAGAAACTATATACTAGGAAATCATATCATAAAACTAACAATGTTATAATCATATATAAATAAGTTGTTTACATGCAAAGGAATGCTCGGTGAACAAACTTACAGACGTGCATAAAGCATTTGCACTATATTTAGAACAGAAACGCAGTTCATATAGGTACATACGTTATTGGCATACAAAATATAATATTGTAAATTGTGAAAAATATTGAAAACGTTCGCAGCTCAGCGTGGAATTTATTGAGTGACAAAAATCTTTCAACATCTAACATTTTAACGTGTTATAGCTATTTAAATAATACATAATATAAAGTATATACCTGATTATGTAGCAGCGGTTGTTTTAAATAAATGATCCAAATTCAAAATACTTTATTCAATATTGAAGTATTATACTTTCTTATTGTTTGTCAAACTAGAAACTACCACCGGTTCGGAAAAGAAACAAATAGAAATAGCCATGCGCCGATCGTTTCATTCCCAAGTTATGCTATCATTCATAAATTCATTACTTGTATAATCCTTTAGCACACAAGCGTACCTTTACTTTTTTTTATAAATTTTGGTTTGAGGTATTTTGAACGCTTTCTGGGATCCTGTTGTAGAACCGTATACATTGCCCTACAAAATAATTACTGACTCTGGGCAGTCGAGTACGGGGAGTAATTCATTTGTTTGTTCCTTGTACTAATGTTATGAGTATCACTTAATAATACTTTACTGTGTTTATTCGTATTATAATAATCCATTTTAACAATAATTTTATAATTATTTGATAATAATTTCCCACATTCTCGTCCTCCGTCCTATACAATAAAAAAAAAAACTGACATTGGCTAATCTCAAGGATACAGTCAATAACAATAGTCTTTTATTTTAACAAAATTTTGTGCCTATATTTAATACATATATAATCACGAAAATTATTTTTATTATATGACTCTAATTCTCTCACTCTAAAATTTTGTGTAATTTTTTAAATGTAGAAATATAGAGAGAAATAAAACACGGAGGCAGATATAACGCATGCAAGTACATGTTACTTCACTATCTACCTCTGAACTTAGATTACCTACTTTTATTTACACAGTAGAAAATTCAGAAAGGTAGCGGAGCCATTTGTGGAGCTGGAGAACCAAATGTGGAATTCATACCTAATGAAACGATAGCCATATACGACATGGATCGGAGACGCTGCATCGATATAACGCATCTTTCCATCCCGAGAGTACTTCACCTTTGACAGGCCTAAACTAGGGCCCGGCTTTATAAGCTAGTTACTACACTAACGAGTCACCTTTATTTAGGTCATGTTATATCCTACAAATAATTATATGATATTATTAAGTAGATGGCCCAGTGGCTATAACGCGTGAATCTTAATCGATGATCGTGGGTTCAAACCCGGTCAGGCACCACTGAATTTTCAAGTGCTTAATTTGTGTTTATAATTCAAATAAAATTCAATTATAATTCAAGGAAAACATCGTGAGGAAACCTGCATGTGTCAAATTTCAAATTCTGCCACATGTGTATTCCACCAACCCGCATTGGAGCAGCGTGGTGGAATAAGCTCCAAAACCTTCTCCCCAAAAAAGAAGATATTCACAGGCTGTTACATTATTCAGTAGTTGTTAAAAATGTAACTTTTTCGAAATGCGAACAGATTGTAACTGTTCATAAAAGGCATGAACACGGCTAAAATGTTCATACAAGTTACAATAAGAAATATATATACGTAATTATATTTATGAATTGAATTATGAATAATAAAATAATATAATATATAGAAAATTATTTTCACCATATTTTGTTTATGCCATATCCATCGTTTTAAAAATTAGCTACTCCTTGGTAGGGAACAAGAAAGGGCGATGACGTTATCCTTATTTTTTTTTTCTTTCGAAGTTCCCATCGAAACCCAACACGATCGGTTCAAGCGAGACGAATGTTACTCCTAATGTATTATTATAAATCCATTTGAAGTTAAATTTAGTATTAAAAAAAATAGGTAGAAATACTTGTTTGTGATTATGATATCCTGGTAGATTTCAACCGTGATGACCATTTTAAGATAAGCTACCCAAAACACAAAGGACATTTATAGGTAATATAAATTTTATAACACCTGCAAAAATGTACGCAAATCATATACACAGATGTTGATATTTGATATTATTATAAGTTGTCTGATGAAAATATAATTAGTTAATTTTTATATTACATCTAACTATAGTAGAAATTTAAATATGGAAATTTTACATTCTTTTTAATTATAAACGTTATTTGAATGTTGTATGCAGTTATTATGTGAAAATTATTAATGAACAAATATTATACCAAGCTTTTAAAATAACTGTAGGTATCAGAAAATTTAACCTAATTATTCAATATAAAAAAACATTAGTAAAATAGAATGACTCTCTATATCTACACTAATATATAAAACTGAAGAGTTTGTTAGATCCGGCTAATCTCTAAAAAAAATATTTTTGTGTTGGAGAGGTTCTATTATCGAGGAAGGCCCTGGGCTTATTTTTATTAATTATACGCGGGTGAAACCGCGTGGCACAACTAGTAATAGATATATCTAGAAACATACTCCTAAGTAGGCTACCTTTTCACCTCATTTTAATATTTAGTCATTATAAAATCTAGTTTCTAGGGAATATTGACAAGATACTATTAAGTTTCTAAGATGATATATAATTACCTTATATGGAACGCTGCTGGGTTCACCTGTCAAGAACTTGTCACGAGGTAAGGCAACATGCAGTTTGCGTGTTACAAAAAACGGTTCCATAAGTACATAATATAGTAAAACAGTCTTGTTTTGTATGCTGAATATTATGTATTCCTCTCTGGCAATATTGATTGTAGCTAATTTACAATATATAGGATGTAAATATCATCCGTTTCCAATGAAATTCTAATAAAATTTCAAAAATATATAAAAAACACAAAACAATATTATTTCAAAATATATAACGACATCTTCTTATTGCATGATGTGTACTGGTTTGTTTAGGAAAATTCTGACAACAGTACATAGATTTTTTTTAACTTTTTTAGTATATGTCTTCAAAACATAAATAATTATATTTAGTTTACTTAAATTGGAATAGTATAAAAAATATTAGTGGAAATTCTCTAGTAAATTAATTGGGTATGAGATTTATTGCTATCTCTTTCTATCGACTCAGAAAAATAGCATATAAAACTTATTTAAAGTTCGGCCGTATTTAAGACACACGGATTGCATTACAACTGCACATTAACTATAAAAACTGTATTCATATAATAATTTGGTCCTTTTGTATAAATAATGTTCAACAGAATGAATACTAGTGTTAAAATGATTTGAGGCTTTACTTAGTCTGTATTACAACAGCAGGCCAGCTCCAAAAAATGCAAAACGGCTGCACAGTCTGTCTCCAGTCAGATCTAAGTTTCTAACAATTGAATATACATACATTCAATATGTTATTTTATTATACCGGAATGATAAATATAGCCAGCGTTAAATAAAAATAAAAGTAAAAATTGTTAAGTAACATTTTAAATAAATTATGTATGTGTTTTAAAATATATTATAGAACGGTGAATATAATAGTAATTTTTGTATTGTACTTTCGCAAATTCAATAAAATTAAAAACAAAGTCCACATTTATAAATCTAAAGCGAATTTCACTAACATAAAATAAAGAAACATTTAAAATGAGAACTGAAAGTAACGTTCCACATACATAAAACTAGATTAATATCTAAAAGATCTAAGTTTATTTTTTCATAAGTTTATTCAAATTGCCGTTATAACACTTTCCACTGGCGTATGCGCGTGCGCAACTTAGGTGTGAGAGCGGCAGATATGCGACTGACCTCATGTGTATATTTCCATATCTATTATTTACTATATGCCTACCTACATAATATATTTATGACAAATAATGTTAAAAGTATGCCAAATATCGATCAATAATTTAAATAGGTGTCATAAGAAAAAACGTTACTAAGCAAAATATTTTATGTATTTATGTTTGTATATTCTGAATGCATAAATGAGTTTGTTTGTTACTCTTTCACATCCTAACTACTAAACAGATAATTATGATTTGTTGTATTCATGTTGTCAGGGGTTCAGAAAAGGACATAGGGAGTCAGTATCTACCACTCGCCCCCCCCCCCCCCAAGTATGCGAAGCTGAAGACGGAAACTAGTTACTTATAAATCTAAAGTGACTTAAAAACCATCAACGTCGACTTTCATAGCAATTTCTTAACATAACACGCTATATCACTATTAATTATTATTGAATAATGTTTTCCGATAATGAAACTGAATCTACGATATCTAACAGAGCGTGGCTCGAAGACAGCTAGTGAAAATTACAACAAGTGGCACAAATGCGGGTTTACGTTAAATGATTGTGCCACAAACAGAGGCCTACATTGAAATTCGAAAAATCTCAAAACGATGTAATCGGAATTCCTTCATTGTTCATAATTATAATTGGCATAGTGATGAGATTTCATCATTCAAGGATGCTGATAGAATT
Organism: Nymphalis c-album; assembly: GCA_963151315.1. Lineage (NCBI taxonomy): Eukaryota > Metazoa > Arthropoda > Insecta > Lepidoptera > Nymphalidae > Nymphalis > Nymphalis c-album. Next base: position 6,432,426 of record OY720607.1, on the reverse strand, counting down.
AATATCTCATAATTTTCCTCATTATATGCTAAATTATGCCGTCCTTGCGTATTTATATTCTGCAAATATCACCAACCGGATCTTATTTTGTGAGAATTATTGAATTTTAAACCATCAATAGAGACCTACGTTAATAATTTTGAAGCTTAAAACTAGATCTATGTTGATGTAATATTTTTTTAAATTATACTTATATCTAAGTAATAAAATAATGTTTCTTACCAGATATTTAATGAGTACATCCGACCTTCTAAAATGAAATGTAAAAAAACACAATCAACTGTATTAAACAGTTTTTATTTCAATGTCACAGACACAACACTAACGGGACACACTGTATATGTAAAAGTCGCCGAAGAAAACGAACGATCGCAATTGGCCGATCGGTTTCTTTTTAACGTAATAAAATTCAAATTTGCCAATGGGAACACTGCGTGCGCGCATGCGTCATGCACAGGTGACAGTCGCAGACTGACTGGCTAAAGCGGTCTAAATGACGATTAAGTTTAAGGCGAAGAGCCTTCTCCATTCAAACCGTCAAGTTGCTTTCGGATTTGCCAGCCAATTATCGACCTTGAATCGGCGTGACAACATGCAATTATTAGTAACGGAAAATTGTTTCTTGAGACATTTAATCATGGGAGAACGTTCGCCACCTGGGTCGCCTTCACATGCGCACGAGTTGACTTTTTTGCGGTAACTTGTTCTGTTTTTTACCTGTTTCCAATGTCTTTCACTGGAATAAAGGTTCGATATTCGAATTTACCAACATGTTTTAGGGTTACTTATAAACTAATATATGTATTCGTTTAATTAATGATGCATTAGTTAATCAGAACATGTCGAGATATAAAAAAATGACGTAATTATTCAATCTACTATAAAGTGAAATCTATTTTGTAACTTTTGATGGACACAGAATGAGATATTTATTTATCATAATATATTAAGACGGCAAGAGTTTTAATATAGCCTTTCTCTACATTAATGAATTGTTCTATTGATTTTAACAGTTTTTAAATCTACCGTCACCTCTCATTCATTTAAAATTAAAAAAAAAACTTTTACGCACATTTAAGACTGTTTCTTCTCATTTTTGTAGTCTCATATTTAAAATATAACACATAAAATACCACTATTATGTGAATAGGAATAGGAAAGTCAATGACCTCGACCTGTCACTGACTATATGGTTTGTAAAAAAATATTTAGTACTTTAATTTTTGCATGATTTAGTTCTTTTCGAAAGTAGGTACATAAAGCCTTTTTTAAATGCTGGAAAAACGTAAGATAATAAGGTCCTCCAGACCGATTTCGTCCACGGCGGCCAATCCCAAAAGAGATTAGCTAACTGCGCAGGAGATATTATAGTGCACAAGTGTTTGCGCAAACACAGGTGCACTCTCTTTTCCTTAGCTCTCATAATCCGATGGGACGGCAATCCGACACGACCGGAAAGAGTTCAGGCGCAGGACCAACGGCTTAACGAGCTTTCCAAGGCACGGGAGTGTACACACTTCCAACTTCCAGACTCCAGGCTGCTACTGAGAATTTTCTGACAGAAAACCCCAATAACTATTTATTGACCCAACCGGAGAATTGAACCCAGGACCACCGAGTCTGCGGCCTTATATCAAGCCATTAGACCAACGAGGCAGTCAAACGTATACATTGGAAAAAAGTATTACGCGTTTCACCCACGGGAACAGCGGGGAGATCAGTCCGTCAGTCCATGGCACCGAGTGCGCCCCCGTCATCGAAATACCCACTAAAAAACCAGCGGTACCCTTCCCGTCTTAACGTGAGCGCCACGGGATCGCTTGCGCATTCAACCGTGACGCACCGACAGGTACAAGAAGCCTACTTTAACCACAGCAGGAGTGTAAATACGCAAGAATTAACGTGATGTGATTGGTCAAGTTCTTCAATAAAATCTATGATATTCATTGTGGATTCGTCAATAAATGGCGTTGTGTTTTGAATTTCGCAGAAGTTTCGGAACTCTAGAATGAAAATGGATATGGAATGGAATATAACGTAAGGTTTGTTTATTCCTTCTTTGATTGGAATTGATTATAGTTATGATGTTATTAAATCTACAAACCTCATACAGAATTGAAATCCATCCAACACATCATGTCTGGTAATTCGGCAATTCAAAACAGCGCGATTTCGCCGGCTGTTTCCATGAAACGCGTCTGGAAGCATATTTTTTTCTTGTACTTAAAAACAGAAGCTGACATTGCATGACTAGTTAAATATTATAAATAAATTATCTAATAGTATTACAAAACATTTCGACGTTTTACTTAGTTTAAAAAAAAATTGAAGATAATTAAATGATGACATAATCTGCGAATGTTAACATTTTAGTCCTATAACTAGCTGCCCGTCCCGACTTCGTACGGGTAAAATAAAAATTTTATTCCGTGCATTTGTTAATCAATAAGACATAAACATTCACCAATCAATTTATTCGCCCATACAGTACAGTTTATATGTGTTCAGTACAGGGCATATAATAATTCTATTTCCTACTATGGATGTATGGACATTTGTTACCCTTTCACGTAAAAGTACTGCATGGATTTTAATGAAACTTTACAATAATATAGCTCATACATCAAAATAACAAATAGGCTACAATTTATAAAGCTATTAATTATTATTAATTTATAAATTGACCAAAATATAACAATAAGTGTACGTGACACAGTCCGAAAAAATCTTCTATTTCCAAGCCATTCTGGCATGCATAGCAAAACTATAAGAGGTGCACGAAAATAATGTATGGTGTAAATATATATATATCTTATATCGTTCTCCAAAAAATTCCGCGACAGCATAATATTATATATATCTTTTATAAGTACGCCATTATCGCTTAAATTGTGAATCGAAAATACAATCAAATTATATATTATTTTCCGAAATGAAAATTTTGTATAAACAAATTGATTCATGTCAACAAAATAATAAAATAAATCAACAAATAATTTTATCACTTCCAATTTTTAAAGAAGATAACTTTTGTCTCTCACACTATTTCATTTGGACAAATATTTTAAAAGTTACGACGGTGACAAAGTGAGTGCGCGGCACTATGCAGCAGTACACTGTGGGAGAAGAATTCGATCATCGGCTCATCGCTGGGTGTGCGACTCGCATGCAGGAAGACGTCATCGATGGTTGTCCGTTTTGCGATTTTTCAAGTCCCTAGCGATTGCTTAAAGACGCACTTTACCTGTATGTCATTTAATAGGTAGGTTTTTATAGTGCCAGGCTGCATACCTTCGGGTTGCAGCGGAATGGGCCGGCACGCCCGGCCGGAATTACCACTCTCCCACGTAAAATCGGCGTAAAGTGGTAGCTACGCTACCATAATTCTGAGAGCAAATAACAAAATGCTAAACACACAATGTCTTACTGCTACCCTATGACAACCAAAAGTCCTAAGACCTGTCGTTTTCAATGACCGTCTTGGTTGATTTTAGTGAGAACTTATCACATGTACACTTATTATAGTGAATGCTCAAACAATGTCCATTCCATGCATCGCTAATGCGCCATCAACCGTAGGAACGAAGATGTTATGCCCTATGTGCCTGTAGTTTGATAGAATAAAAAATATTATAATATAATAGGTATTTAATATTTTTATAAATTAAATTTTACTTCAAGCCATTGAAGTAACTATAAATATATTAAGTCGACCTACAGGAATTCATAATAAGTCCACTGATGATTATTTAAAGAATAATCATCAACTTAAAAATAAGAAAAAACCATTATTAAAGTTTTTCTTAACAGAAATGCATTTCATACATATTAATTTCAAATCACAGATTTTCAAGCAAACATTTATCCTTTACTTATATTTATGCGGGCAACAGCTAGCTTACGGGCGACAGCTGGACTTGGGCCGCGCAAGCGGTTGCATCACGCGTTTGTATGATGGGTGTTGGAGCGCCTGAATTTATTTAGTGCGCGATAATTTTAAAATTACGATTACTCCTAAGATATTGATTTAAATTGGGTGGTGTAAAGGGCAATTATAATATACATTAAATGCTTAAAGTAAATAACGTATTTATTTTAATAAGGATTAATATCATATCCGTTTTTATAGCTTTCCAATTTTAACATTTATATGTAACCATTTTTCAAACATTAAAATGGGTATAGTTAGCTATCCTTGAAAGATAGGCATATGCCATTGCGCACTTTTTTGTAGATCTATGAAAGTAGAACAATTTCATCATACATTGTTTTGTTATAACTCAAAGGGATTGTACAGCGTTTTCGATGAAAGCTCCCAATCGGCTCGTTTTTTTCCGACTTCTTCAACAATTATCACTATATTTCAACAAATTTACAGAAAATATTAATGAATTATACACGTAAACCTTCCACTTGAATCACTTTGTCTATTAGTGAAAACCGTATGAAAATCCCTTTAGTAGTTTTTTAGTTTAGCGCGTTCATACAGACAGACATGAAACGCGGGGGACTTTGTTTTATAATATTTAAGGATGAGTAAAGTAATTTAATAATGCAAAATAATGAATCTCCTTAGTTCTTGGTTGTATAGTAATATATATTTTTAAATATTTCTTTTGCTTACTCTACTTAAGCGGCTTATATGAAGTACAATATGACGAAAAGTTGCTTCAATGAATATGAAGGTAGCTCACATATAGCATACATAAAATGCTGACTAACTTAGAACATGGACTGTTTATAAATGGGGTCTGCTATGAATTTTTGTAACGTCATGGTACAAGATTATATTAAAAGTAAAGTCTATTACAACCGGTTCGGATTACAGAACCTACCAAGAAATACCGAAGAAACTCAACAGTTACTTGTGCACAATTAAATTACATATATGGATATGATAAGAAGCGCAGGTATGTTAATTAAACACAATTAAATCATTATATCTTGTATTAAAATCAACAAAATATTAACTATGCACCTATTATGCTAAGTGGTCACCAACGCCCATAGACATTGGCATTATAAGAGATGTTAACCATCGCTTACATCGCCTAGCGCCACCAACCTTGGGAACTAAGATCCCAGAGCTGCCAGACGTCACGTATTTTCTGATGGATGAAATGTGGACGATTGAGTAGTGTTAGTATGTACTATGATCGTATGCCTACCTGCTAGCTTGGTCAAACGGCCAATTTCCAGGTATCAGGTAATCAAGGTACATATAAACATTACTTACTTCACGTAAATTCTGACGCTCCATTTTTATATATGTTCATCCGACAACTATTTTAAAAGCTTTGACAAGAAGACAGACCGATCCAAGGGGCCAATCATCCCCTAAACTAAATTTTAATATCTATGTGAGTGGGAGCGCGAGAGCATTATCTACGCGCATGAGACTGAGTGAGACCGACTGCGCTGTTAAGGCCATGAAAATTACTTGAACTGATATTTTATAATTTTTAGAACTTTAAAATAAAAAATATTTTTAATAAAAATATTTTTTATTTCTAATTAGTAAATAGAAAAAATATTTAAAAATGACGGCTAACTAGTATTATTTTTTATATGTCAATTTTTTTCTTATTTTTGTTGCCATAATTTACTTGTCAACAAAAGTTCTAAAAATTATAAAATATCAGTTCAAGTAATTTTCATGGCTTTAACAGCGCAGTCGGTCTCACTCAGTCTCATGCGCGTAGATAATGCTCTCGCGCTCCCACTCACATAGATATTAAAATTTAGTTTAGGGGATGATTGGCCCCTTGGATCGGTCTGTCTTCTTGTCAAAGGTTTTAAAATAGTTGTCGGATGAACATATATAAAAATGGAGCGTCAGAATTTACGTGAAGTAAGTAATGTTTATATGTACCTTGATTACCTGATACCTGGAAATTGGCCGTTTGACCAAGCTAGCAGGTAGGCATACGATCATAGTACATACTAACACTACTCAATCGTCCACATTTCATCCGTCAGAAAATACGTGACGTCTGGCGGCCCTGGGATCTTGCTCTATAATAGTTTATTTAGTTTTTAGTTTTACTTAAACTAACATTTTTATATCAAAATGTTTTTCTTCGTTTTAACGTGGATTATATTTACCAGTGCCATTTGATAACACTTTTTTTTATATAACCCATTTATAAAGAAAGATAATAGACTAAAAATCATCATATTAAGACCCACAGACAAGACATTTTTTTACCTATATAAACTTTATATTTAAAAGTTTGCAAAAAAAGAATATGAAGTATTTTTATTGTGACAATTTACAATTAAGCCTTTTAATATCTTCTAAACATAATATAATTCTTCTTCTTCTTATTTTTCTAACTATAATATTACTTAAATGAATGAAGAAATTGGTACCATTTCCTTCACTTTTATATTCCTTGTCACAACCGGATGGTGGAGGTCGTCCGTCGACATTCCAAGCCGCTTATTTTTAGGTGTTTATCGTAATGTCCAACAGCCTTGCTTTTGAGTTTTACGCATGATCTTAACCGAGTATATCGAAAAGAAGTTCTTTGTACAATCAAAATATATTTGATTGTGATATTTTAATACAATTCTATGAGTAAAATTTAAATACAGGTAGATAAAGGGAATTTGAAGGTTAATACTCCAGAAAAATATTAGCCAAGTTTCTGAAAATTATTAGAAGAATTTATGTTTGGGTAAATTATTTATTCATATTTAATACGTTGTAATTGAGAAAATTTAAGATTTTTTTTCGGATTAAAAGTATGAAGTAGCATTTTTATGTTAGGGTTTTGTGCAAGTATTTGTTGTGTCAGGGTAGCACCAATATTTGTGGTGACCACTTACCATAAGGCGGATCATTTGCATTAACGGCTACCGACATGGTAACAAAATATGTGTTTTCTCGGATTTTGAAACAATTTAATAATAAAATACAAGATTTGTTTAATACATATTTTTATTTATTAATAATCTTTCTCATGACTAGATGCTAATAGACAAATTTTTATTAATAAAGTTTTCTAATCAAAATAAAGTTAAAGCTCACATACATAACAAATTATATAATAAGTAATGACTAGATAAATGACAATGCCAGATTCTGCATTAACCCTTTTAATTAATCTATGACAAATACTTGTTCATAATTTGGTAATAAATACTCCCCCTTTCCTGACCTTCTGAAGAAACAGATGCGTTACTTTATGTGCAGACATTTGATCAACAATTTTTTTTTAAATAAATTGATTTTTTTTTTTAAATCTTATTATTTATGGCGATTATGTTTTTTTTTATTTGAAATCAAATACAGATTTGCGTGTAATTGATTCTAAATAATTATATTTAAGCAAATATTATTAGATTAATATTATTTTGTTGTCTTACAATCGATCATTACTTTAAAGTTAGAAACGTGAAATTTTTCTTTTAAATCTTGTAACGAGCCATGTTGGGTAGTTAAAATAAACTTACCTAACTGAACTCTGAAATGTCACTTTAATTGTGCCTATATTTCAATTATTTTAGAAGCAATTAAATGTTCCAATTAGCAATGACAGTCAAAGTTCTTTACAGTTTCTGGCATTGTCGTTATACAATAATACATTTAAATATTTTATGAACAGCTTAAAATATAATAACGTTATAAAATGCAACAAAATTGGACAAAGACTAAAACACACCAACTGTCGTGTTAAACAAGTAATATACTTAACTACATTTTTCTATTTGACATATTTGGTTTCAAAGTATCCTTAAAAAATAACAATTTTAATACTTCGTAATAAATAAATAAAACGTATATAAGCAATTGTATAATACACAAACATGTAATTTTGACAATCAACACTAATCAACATATATAAATATGTATTAGGACTCTTAAAAACTTAAACAAACGTAACATAGGGAATGTTTGACGTAATGCGAGGTCATTGTAAGGACGTTTCAATGACGTTACAAGGTCACAATAAACAAAGTATTATTAATTGTTAAAATTTAGAAATTCAGCAAAACTATTTCTTTGTTATTTATTACTATATTATTTCTGATTTTTAAATAGTTAATATAACGAGTATTTCAGAAAAGCTATGAATCTCATATTAGTTATATTATGCCATCTAACGGAAGTAATTTTGATAGTAAATATATTCGTTACTATGAATTTAGGCCCGAGTTAAACTACAAGACATATAATAATCTTTCAAAACTTCTAAACATCAATTCTACAAAATAGTTATCATATCTCCTGAAAGCAAGAAAAACCTAAATATTATCATTGACAAAAAGTGTTACAGACAAACATCTAAATCTTTGTGAAGATAATTCAAACATCTACTACATTAATACATCAATTTTAAGTTCCTGTAATATAGTAAGATTCTCTGGAATAAAGTATTTTTATTTTGAGTTTAAATCGTCTTCCTCGTTAGGAACCATGTCTGCATCGGTTCAGCTTTGCCCTTCATGGATACGTGACCCCGATAGGTGAGCTCAAATTGCTCATCGTAATTATCCTCCCGCATTAAATAACTGAAAAATTTATGAAAAGTATTCATTGGTTTAGATAGTAAAACAGACGGCTCAATACATATGTGAAAGGTAAATGGGTTATTGATGTTTGGATAACTTTGTGCACTGATGTTTCGCTAAATTCATATTATATATAATATGGAATGAATTATAAAATACTTAACACCAATAATAACCGTAAGGTTAATTTATTAATTTGTATGTGGAGGAAGAAGTAAAATCACAATTTCGGATATTGAAAACACACCATAATATGGCTTCCCAATGGTGTAACCAAAGGTAAGTGGATTAACCTGCACTTATAAGATTTCCAACATGACGAAAGGGAAACAATTACTGATTTTAATCTATTGCTAGACCAGATGTTGTTAAAGGACATCCTGTTAAAGGTGATTTTTTTAATAAAAAAAGTAAATGATAGCTCTAAAGGAGGTGCAACTGTTTATCTTAAAAACGTCAATTGTCAAATCAGTTAATATTTTTTTTATACTTATAAGATTATAAATAAAATTTTGCGTGAATCATGGATTCTTTTATGGAATTTTATTTCGATGAAGTGTTCAGCACTATGCAGCGTGACGGTTTAAATGCAAGATTCAGGAGACGTGAACTAGTGGAATATTTTAATACGGTGATTGCTGGATGTGCCAAAGGTGCTAGAAGTACTTAATATAACATAAATTAAAGTCACGAGGAATACCACAATACCAATACCCAAGAGAATCGACCATAATCTCTTTAAATTTCCACATTAAAAAGATCAATAATTGAATGGATAATTATTAATTTAATATAATACAAACCTAGTTTCAAAGAAGTAATGTAATTATGTGATTTAATGGTGTTGTTTCAGGTCAAAATAAATCAGATAACGCAACATGCAAATCCTTTGTATCCTCTGCACTTAGATACCACAATCGTTGCAAAACAGATAATGGTGATGTATGTCTAATGGGAAAATACCATAACCTTCTCTATATAGCAATGAAACTTGCTTTTGACTGGAGTCTACAAGATAATGGTACCGTTGCCGCTTTGTTAGATGAATTGTACGCTTGTGAAGGTACTTTTGAGAGAATCTTTCTTGGTGAGTGTTATGTAAATAATAATGTTATTTAATTCAAATTTAGAATCGTATTTAAAGTGTTGGCTTTAAAAACGGTAACTTGGGAATAAGATTTTTTTAATAAATTAAATATTTGTATTTGTTTAATTTTTAATATTTATTTACGTCTCTTTTTTATTTAACAGGAGCAATTTTTGGCACATCAGCACCGTATTTCTTGGCGGGATGGAAATCAGATTTTATGGACAAAGAAGAAAATGTTCATGCCTTAGTTTTTTTCTTGGACCACGCTACAAATGCTAGTTTAGAATATAGAGACGGTATCAAAAGTTACCGCTTTATAGACGTACCACTAGAAAGTTGTGGAAAAGCATCACCCGTGAGAGTGGTGATTCAAATGGGAGCATCGGAAATACTTATGATTCTTTTAAGATTCGGTGCGAGAATAACTGCCGATCACGTATCTACAAATCCAATAGAATCAATCTTAGATAGATTAAAAGAATATAATAGGAAGTATCCATATGAACTTGTATCGTGTCTCAAGTTAACTCTGAGAGCTGTACCGAGAATCAATTTTACAGTAGACAAGGCCACATTAAAACATTTGAAATTGCCACAGGATTACAACTATCAAAGAAAATTAGTATTGGAAAAATATGGTGAAATATTGGATGATCATTTGGTTCCAACTTCTAGATGTGGTATTAGGCCAGTAGAATTGAAACATCTTTGTAGATGCCAGATAAGGGAAATGTTGTGGAAAAATTTCGAACTTCCATTCGGTATTAAAAAACTACCTATACCTTTAGCTTTGCAAAAGTATTTGGATTTGTTTGATGATTAAATGTTACATAAAAATTATTATCGTATTCATTTTTCTTTTAAATTATTATTAAAAAATATACCTGTAAGTATCTTCGCTGACATTTATTGTTCCGGGTACACCAGTAGTTTCACAGCGGCTTGTTAGATTCACCGTGTTACCAAAGAGACAGTAGCGTGGCATACGATGTCCAATGACCCCGGTCACAACTTCACCCGAATGAATACCGATAGTAATGCCCTATAAGAAATAATAATTAGAAATGTCAAATTACAATTATGAAGAATAAAATTGTTACTGTCTAAAATGTATTTGTTTTTGCTTAATTTATTACTTAATTACCTAGGTGTATTAGAAATATGGTGAAGATAAATGCTTATACCACTCACCACAGGTTCATCATCCACAGTAACAGTTCGGGAAAGGTCCATCATTTCAAGCGCCAGCAAAGAAATATGTTTTGCGTGTGCCACTTTATATTCTGGCAGACCAGACACAGCCATGTATTTATCTCCAACTGTCTCTACCTTCAAAATCAAAGTAAATTAATGCTGTTACATATTACTTCGGCCGATATATTTTTTTATTGTATAGGAAAGAGGACGAGCATGTGGGCCACCTGATGGTAAGTGGTCACCAACGCCCATAGACAATTGCATTGTAAGAAATGTTAACCATCGCTTACATCGCCAATGCGCCACCAACCTTGGGAACTAAGATGTTATGTCCCTTGTGCCTGTAATTACACTGGCTCACTCACCCTTCAAACCGGAACACAACAACACAAAGTACTGCCATTTTGTGGTAGAATATCTGATGAGTGGGTGGTACCTACCCTGACGAGCTTGCACAAAGCTCTACCACCAAGTAATATTATTTTTATCTATTACTATAAAAGGTATTTAGTGAAATAATCTAAATCTGTGCGGTTTAATATTCTGATTAAATTAAGAATTATATTTACTTTATAAACATCAGGATTTCTTTTCGGATCGGTGAGAACGTCGAAAGCAGTGTACAAGTCGTTGAGCATTTTGACGATCTTCATAGCTCCTTTGTGGTCGATGTTCCTAGCGCAATAGTTAGCGAAACCAACAATGCCGCTGAAGAGAAGAGTAACAGGGTCGTATCGACGAGCAGGAACTGGACGACAGTGACGCAGCTCAGTAGCAACACTTATTGGAAGTACGGAGTAGAGAAGCCTGGATAATAAATAAAGTTTAGTGACATATATTTTTCTGAAAGGAATTTCTAAATCTATTTGACATATATATCACATACCGTTCTACAGAAAATCTGGACAATTAATTTTTAATAGATTATCAGTGATGTTACCGACTTGATTGTTTAAACGTCTATAAAAGTAGTGATTTGGAAGCAATCATGTATTTTTTATTTTGAAACCTTAAGTTATTTAGGCTCTCTTAAATTCAGCTTGAATTACTTATAAAAATACTCAGGTTTGTTCACTTCCCGATAATTATAATTCTAATCAAATATGAACTAAAACCGTATATTATTTATTTATCATATCAAGTCATTAAATCTAACATAACTATTTTTATACACACCATAACTTTAATTAAAATTCTAATTCACTTTTATATACCTGTCAGTTTTTTGCTTCTCTGCCTCCAGTTCGCGGAATGTTTGCTGTAACTTATCAGTCAGAACTTCAAGATTTTGAGTCAATTTATAGTCAGCTTCAAATTGCTCTGACATCAATACAAGATCCCTGGTAGCATCATGGAGTGGAATGTCTGAGATGCAGAGTCCACGGCTGTAAAAAATTGTTAATTAATACTTAATCATCTTGAATATTAATATCATAATAGTGATGTTAATATAAAAAATCAATATTGCTGTTTCGTGGTTATTTAAAGACATATTTTTACAACTTTCCAAATTAAATTATACAGGTAGATCACTATATATCTGACTGAAATGTTGATATCTAAGTAGAATCAGCTCAACGCATCAGTGTTAATCTGGTGAATTATATTTATTGATATAATCATTTATAAATAATTAAGAATATCAGAAAGATACATGCACTTAACGCCATAGCTTATTTGATATAGCTAAATTTATGCTACCAATTAAAATATACAAAGAAAACAATTACCGTGTCAGGTCATCTAAGTTAGTGACACTTGGGTAGCACTGGAAAACGACCACATCTGTCTCCGGTATATACAGCATTTGACCCTAGAAATAAATTATTATTCGATGTTTATCTAAGCAATACAAAGATTCATTGTGATCTACTAAAAATACCTTCAAACGCAATGAGGCAATTTCTTCATGAGGATCCGCGACTATCATTTCCTCTGGCTTAGTCTTCAAAACATATACCGTATTGATATGAGCCAAAACGTTTGAAAACGTCATCTCCAAATGTGGGCGGACCTAACATAATAAAAAAAAACAAATGAGTGCCATGCGCCCTGCGCATATGTATGTAATGAAAATGTTATTAATAAAATATATAATTAAAGATAGCTAATAAATAAAATATTATACATATTATAATAATACATAGAAACGAAGTACATAGCACACGTGTCACGAACATTCATGGATGTAGAAAGCGACATAAGAGAGACATGAGGGCATTAGTTAACATTATACCATTTGCCGTTACGGCATACGAGTCGGCCTTGCATACAAGCGTATATAGTGTTGTATAAAGTGTTTATTGAAAATAGGTAAGATATATTAGAATTTATTATCGTATATTAAAAAGGTTTGGGCAAAACTATCTCAAATAAACACCAGCGACGAAGTATTACGAAAAGAAAAAATCTTCTTTTAATATAATTAATTAAAATCATATGACGTTTGAATTAGCTGCAGTTTTTATAAATAAATCACTATAGATTGGACATTTCAAAAACAATATAAAGAGTTTTATTGCTAGTAAACAATGAAAATGAAGCAAAAACTTTTCGTAAGAAACCAATATCCACTCGAGAAAAGCTGGTAGTAGATAATATATTATTTACGAAAAACCATATAACATAAGTCAGAAGGGCTTATCTGATTCCTGGGATATACATATAAAATCGTTCTTTACAGCAAATTTTACTGTTCATAATATAACCCCGTAATTCGAGCAATACAATAGCAAAAGTTATTAGTTTTACCGTCTCCAAAACATCAGTTATCTTGCATCCAGAACGCGTAACTCTCGGCAGTAAGCGGGATACAGTTCGTCCAGCTTGTACGATGTTCAACTCCCGATCAAACATCAGGTGGAATGGGAAAACACGGCAAAATGTTGCGGGACTAATCTTTGGTTCTAAAATAAAAAGGAAATATTAAATAACTTATAATTTTTAATTATATACGACGTATTTGAAATAGCACACAGCTAAAAAAATTATGCACCAAAGTTAAAAATATATATTTTTTGGAATCTATTCTCTAATCGTTCCGGTGCCATTCCTTGTAACTTCGTACTTGGAACATCAGTTATTTTGTAGCCGCAATGCAAATATATATCTCTTCTCTTATATTAGTTACATGCTTAAGAAGTACAATATGGTCAATACCATGACCATTGATTATTCTACTTTATCCAGCATTAATATTTGGTTTTTGGTCATTTTTTTAAGGTATAAAATGGTTTTTGTTGCTTATGAGCTTTATGCTTACCAAGTGACAAAGTTTCAATTTCAGCAATCTCGGGTATAGAAACGCGTCCAGTGTTGGATGTCTCCGTGATGAGAAACTGTACGTGATCGCATTCTTCCTTCGTCTTCAAGATGTCCACTTTCACCTCTGTTTTGTGTAGCTTACTTGTCACCGTCTGCAATTTGATTATTATAATAAGTTTTTGTGAAGCTGCTGAATATACTTTTTGTAAAAAAATATTGAATACATAAAATAATACATTTTGATTTAAATAATGGGAATTATTTGGGAAATCAATTTGTGTTTCATGTTTTCCACTTTACTTGAATGTCTGAAAATTCGATCAGATAATTTCGTCAAGAAGCTAATTTTACTTTATTATTTATTTACTCAGAAAAAATATTTCATTCTAATTGAAGTGATAAAATAAGGTCCTCCAGACCGATTTCGGCCACGGCGGCCAATCTCAAGAGAGACTAGCCAACTGCGCAGGAGATATTATAGTGCACAAGTGTGTGCGCAAACACAGGTGCACTTTATTTTCCTTAGCTCTCATAATCCGATGGGACGGGAATCCGACACGACCGGAAAGAGTTCAGGCGCAGGACCAACGTGGCTTAACGTGCTTTCCGAGGCACGGGAGTGTACACACTTCCAACTTCCAGACTCCGGGCTGTTACTGAGAGTTTTCTGAAAGAAAACCTCAATAACTATTTATTGGCCCGACCTGGGAATTGAACCCAGGACCACTGAGTCTGCGGTCTTATATCAAGCCACTAGACCAACGAGGCAGTCTACTAGTTGAAGTGATAAGTGTAGCAAAGAAGGTCGTTTTATATACCTTGACGATACCAATGACAATGTGCTCCAAGCCAGGTCTATCTGAGTAATAATGAAGCACCAATGCTCCGTCTTCCGGTCTTTCAGTGCATCTGAAAGATGGTGCTCGCATTCCAGGATATAGAGTACCCAAATGATCATGTAAGCCATCAAGATTCTGTCGAGAAATAGGGAAATAAATTGAATACATAGAATGTTCTAATTACTTTCAATAATTCTCATAATTTATTCCATTAATGCAAACTATTCACTTCTACTTTACAATTCTGTATGAATACAATCATGCATTTCTTGCCATTGTTTTACTGTAGTTTTAAGTTCAACTAAAATTCATTATACTGATCTAAATGATAGTTTTATAATATTTATAGGATATAAATTAGGTACTAACAACATTAGACTGTCAAAATATAAGTAACTATGTTGATTATTAACTTTGTTGCTTCCTCACTGACATGCAGGTTCACGGAAATCGCATGTGCATGTTGCACGTGAGAGGAAATACAACAAAAGACATGTTAATCAACATTTTCGTTAAGATTCATATTTATTTCTCTAAATTCACTGTATTAGGTTCTGTACGAAAGATTGCCTGTGATAATTTTTCACTAGACTCCCTTTAGATACCTTTTTTCGGCAATATAACATAAATATATGTAATAAATGACAGTTATTCTCGCAAACGTTCCGTCGGCTAGTACACCAACATAATAAGCTACATGGGCTAAGTTTGTCATAAAAAAATATGGAAAATACAATTTACTTGTAAAAAATCACGTGGCGTGGCTCCGAGTACTTGAAGAATCTTATCGTATCCGGAGTCTTGACAGAATTCGAAGAAAGTCATTCCGAATAATTCCAAAATGGCATCAGCTGGTTTCTCTGCAATATATTTTTTGTTAAAAATATAGATATTATTTTTTCAAGCGAACAAAAGTAGAAATGTGTATATTATAAGTAGCGTTTTTTTTTTTAATTTAAATCTAGATGTAAACGCGCATAGAGCTGTGTGGGACTTTTTATGGGTTTCAAATGACCCATTAACACGTGATATAAACCGACAACAGCAAATTTAACTACGGCCAAGCACCACGGAATTTTCTAGTGCTCAATTTGTTTATAATCGTATCGTGCTCGGCGGTGAAAAAAACAACATGACGAAACCTTCATGTGTCGAATAAAAATCATTTATGTGTATAAATATATCTACCGACACATAACCCATTGGGGCAAGGCAAACAATTCTCTAATCACCATACATAATTTTTTAATACATTAAAGGGCAGTAATTGTCAAGAGAAATTTTATTTTAGTCTCGCTTGTAAAAAAAACGTAACTATTTTATTAATTAAATTTAACATGTGGCTCACATCATCCAAGTAATTGCATTGATAGATTTAATGATGACATGTTCGTAGATATAACTTACGTAAGATTTCAACAGCGGCCGTTATAAGGTTGTATGTTATATCATCCTCATATATTTGCCTCACAAGAAATGATCCTTCCATCGCCACCTCAGCCTTTTTCCTAAAAAAATAATCAAAACCAATTAATTGCCACAAAAAGGTTTCCTTATTTAAAATAAAGAAAATTATAAATTTTGTATTTTATACTTTCTCTTTCTATACCTCAACAACGATTCACGGTAAGTAAAAAATATATAACTTAAATCGTAGAACGAAAAAGAATTCACAAAATAGCAATTTTCCTATCACGATTGTGTCGAGTTATTGAAAAAAAATTAACCCTATTTTCACGAAAACGGAGAAAGTCAGTTTGTTATTCGAAAAATGACGATCCAAAAGAGCTTGTAATACTATTTGTATAAAGTATATTTTTATCTGGTATTATAATTCATATATGACATTATTAATTGATACATACTTTATTTTTTCCCATGTCTCTTCACCATACGTCTTAGTCACCAACAGCTCAAGCGCGTAATTCACAAAACCGTACTGAAAGGAGATAAATATTACTTTATAAAATTCACATTATAAGTATACATAAATACATCATGTAACAAAAACCCTGTCCGACTTTATTGTTTAGTATTTTAAAAATGATTACATAAATAGAAGCGACTCACGATACCTAATACGAGACTCTAGACTAACATATCCATAAGGAGAATACATTGAACGCCCCTCGTAACCACTTCACGGGTTGAACTGGGTTTTCGCTACACACTGCATAATAAAATATAAGACAATAATTTACACAACTAGAAACATACCATATCGAAGTTTTAGTCGAGAGCTTCTGTCGAGAGTTTCTGTAACAAGAAAATGATAAACATTTATGTACGAACGTTGTGAGTGTTTGTTCGTTAATCTCCAACTGTTACATGCATTTCGTAACATACTCGTATGTACAAAATATCGCTTGGTAACTGATATTAATGCAATAAACTACATAGTTTCCAGACAATACTGTAATACACTGGAAAATTGAATCTATACTAATTTATTAAGCTGAAGAGTTTGTTTGTTTGATCCGGCTAATCTCAGGAACTACTGGTTTGATTTTTTTTTGTTTTGTATAGCCCTTTTATCAAGAAAAGCTCTAGGCTGATTTTCATTCATTATTTTTTATTAATTATACGCGGGTGAAACCACGTTCACAACTAGTATTGAATATAACATCACCCGCTTCGAAAAATGAAATTAATAATAATAAATTGTTATGTGAAAAATTACCGCCATGTAAATAGGCAATCGTTTATGGAAAACTTTATGAGAATCCGCCTAGATGTAGCAGAGCGTCATTCAGTAACATGTCGTAACCATGATTTAAACATATAGGTAGCTAATACTCGTAATTATATACAAATCATAATAAACTGAAATCGCAATATTTATTATATTTGAAATACATAATTTTAAATCTTACTAAAATAATTCCTTACTTTTCTTTTACCTTAATTGAATGAATGTACACTTGTAATGTAATGTTGTATTGTTTTAACATGTGTATGACAAGTGATAAGTGTGTCTGTATGTCTGTGTTTGTGAGTGTGTGTGTGATAAATAAATATTACAAACACACGAGCATTCGGAGTAAAGAAAACGATGTTTTTATATTCGTCACGAATCAGAGGAGCAACAGTGCTTTAGGCAGCGTCATCTATGAAACATTTCTATAAATTACTGGCCATGTTTGTTAGAGAAAACTAAAGTGTGTCCCACTTGCCTACGCGTAAACACGAAGAGTTTATAGCAAGGATCGTTTATATTGACCCGAACCGCGATTTAGCCTAGGCCCCAGGATCAGCAGCCTTACTAAATGATAGATATCAACATGGGATTACAACTGATGACTAGTATCCGAATGGGTTTGTACAAAGCGACAATAACGAAGAAATCTAAAGTAAACTCCTCAAGAAGAAGTTGAGAAGCTCACAAGAGGAGGTGTATCACAAGTGATGGGTGAGATGATGCACATGTTTGGTAATTTTCATGCAACACATGCAGGTTTTTTTCGCAGTTTCCTTTAGTGATAAATACTAGAGGGAGTTATAAACAAAAATGAAGCACATGAAATTTCAGTGGTACGTGTTTTTTTTAACCAAATCTTTTGGGTTCATCGTGTGATGGTTGATGGAAGCGTGAACATGGCTCAAACAAATGAAATCTACACGTTGCTATTTTAATACAAATTTTATACATTTTTAAAAATATAATACAAATTATACACTTTTCTCTCCGACTGTACTTGATATTGATAAACCGAAAAATCTCATTAATCATTAACCCCACCAAACGGATTTAGCTGAAAACCTCAAGAAATCCCGAGATTTCAATAAAATTCAATTCATCGCTTATTACCTTTATAAATTCATTTGTTTATAATCTCAAACGGTAGCGATTCTCATTATCTTGTTTCTATAAACCTTTGAAGTGAGGGCAATATTGCATTTTTATCTTTGAGGATTCATTTGATATCGGTTCGTGGTTTTAAATTTCTTCTAAAACATTTCAGAATTAGACATTTTATTCTTGGCTCAAAAATATATTTTATAGGCATTATGAATATCATGTTGTATTGGAAGTTAATGGAATTATTTATTATTGTAATTGATGTGTCCTTATGATTGATTTAAGCCATGGAGATACTCAACTCAAACTAGACAATCACCTAGGAAGTTCATATGTAAGTATGTATATGGCGTACATAACTTCACTCCAAAGTCACTTTTCATTATTTCATCACAATTCGACTCGATAACTCGACACGGAACCGGCTATAGATTAGTATAGTTATTTATATAAGATCCTCCAGACCGATTGTGGCCACGGCGGCCAATCTCAAAGAAGATTAGCCAACTGCGCCGGAGATATTATAGTGCACAAGTGTGTGCGCAAACACAAGTGCACTTTCTTTTCCTTAGCTCTCATAATCCGATGGGACGGCAATCCGACACGACCGGAAAGAGTTCGGGCGCAGGACCAACGGCTTAACGTGCTTTCCGAGGCACGGGACCAACGAGGCAGCAACTACTTATATAAAAGATAATATATGTTATGGTGCCTAGAACTGCGCCACTCGTGAAATGACTTTAAAAAAAAGGCTTGTATTAATTCGCTTTACTTATTTGGTAATTAATTTTGATATAATATAACTTATTTCAATGATTTTCTCAATATATTTTAATAATGATTTTAAAAATCGCGAAATTACAATACCTACTGTAATAATCAGAATCACCTGTTAACGTGGCTAGTTGGCTACGCTTGAAATCGGGACGACCCGTAAAAACGAGCACGACACGAACCGGTAAAACCGGGGTAACTTGCGAAAAGAGGGATAACTACTAATCGACCCGTATGTTATCATATATATTATATCGGATACATATATATTATAACGAACATACAGGTTTCCGTTTGGTAAATGGTGGATAAGGGAATTAACGTAAGCGAAAAATGAAAAAAAACGGAATTAAAGGTAAGTTATTTAGAAATAATCGTGAAATTAAGCGTATCTCATATGTTACAAACTAATGACTTGTATCTAATATGGTAAAAAATGTGTCAAGAATTTAACAAACCCTACCACAAATACATAGTTTATATATATTTTTAGTCTAGGGAGGATTGCGGGATCCTTTTTCGAAAGTCGTGTAATAAAATGTTGGATTAAAAAATAAACCTTCTAATTTTATTATATACTAGCTGCAACCCGAGGTTTCACCCGCGTATAATTAATAAAAATCTGCTTAGAGCCTTTCTCGATAAAAGGACTATACAACACAAAGTATTTTTTTAATTCGAGCCAGTAGTTCCTGAGATTAACCGGATCAAACTAACAAACTCTTCAACTTTATATATGAGTATAGAAGTATAGATTTATAGATTCAACATTTCTTTTTTTTTTATTTAAATGCTAATCATATTTAAGGTTGGAAATAAGTGACTGCAAATAAAAATATTACCGAACTATTTACCGTTTCTAATACATAATGTGATTGGCTTCTGATACATTGTAATTCTACCAACGCCATCTAGGTAAAAATATTAGAAACTACAGTGTAAGAGTTTGCATTAAAACTTCAGCAACTATTGCACACAAGATGGCGCCACGTAAATATATTACGCTGGAAATTTCTAAGACTTTTTTAATTCATTATTATTTTTTTAATTTGCTTCCCCCTTTCTAAATTAAAGCTTAAATGTAAGCTATACAGTTAAAACCTGATTAATAATAATATAATTCTATTCAGAATAAATATAATAAATTAAAAATGAATATTATTTTAAGAACATTAAAAGTGTGCTTGCTTAATGCTCAAAAAGTATAAATAATTAAAATAAATAATAAATTTCAAATTAGAAAAAAATATACACATAATATTAAAATACTAGATAAAATTAATTATTAAGCTTTTATTTAAAATCAATAAATTAACGTAATCTCACCTTTTCGCCGTCTTTAGGTAACTAGTTTGAATCGTTTTCAATTTGCCGCAATGAAGCCATATATTTTTTATAGTTACGTCGTGTTTGTTTGTATTTAGGCCGAGAACGTCAACTACATAACTGCACGCACCAAGAGCGGAGGGTGAACTGACGTTCCTTTACTAAAATATGCCACAGAACAAAAACACAGTTTGTCCGATCAACTACGCATGTCTGGTATTCAAATATTAATTATACAAGTTAAACAGGATTCAGTTTAACCATTTACTTCTAATTAGAATGAAAATTAGTTATTTTACATTTTAAAATGTCGTTATTGTTTTATTTTTCGAGACAAATTAAAAATTTTTAGCGACATCTAGTGGAATTTTCTTATAATAGTTAGTGTTGCTACTAGTTAGCAGATGTCACTACAAGTTTTTTTGTAACGTAATGTTTAATAGGTACTTCAAATAAAATAATGATACTATTATTAATTAGATATAATATATTATGTTATAATTTAAGAATTATTGAGTTATTACTTACAATTTTTTTGATTCAAAGTCTCTCCCAAATTTTAAAGAAACAAAACACTTTCTGTTGCTTTTTCTATTATGAAATCCTTGCGCCCTTTTCAATTTAGCATAGTAGCGCGATTTATTTTTAATACAAAAGCAAACCAAACCGCCTTTGAAGTAAATTAGTATTTAAATACATAATATTTATAGTTATAAACTTAATTATTAACAAAAAACTTTGTCGATGGAGTTAAAAATCCCTTTATTCCTTACTTTTTAGGATTTTGCGTCGGTTCCATTTTTGAGCTTTAATTTTCTGTTATATTTCAGTTCGTTAATTGTGAATTTAAATTGTAATACATTATATATTCCCATATAATAAAAATTTAAGATATATATGTACTTAACTCACATTGCATAGCATATTATTAATTACCATCATTTATCTTTTTATAGTTCCTAAGTTAATTCATTTAGTACAACATTTTTTTTTTTTTATATTTCTTTAATTCGGTTTAGTCATTGCTTTGTGTGCTTGATGTGGTCTCCTGTAATTGTACACATGTTTTACAATATTTAATATTCAATGTACATGTCAGTGTGTATCTTTAGTTAGAGATCATTAGTTAAATAAATAACTAAATATACCTATATTTATTTAATTAAACATTTTTGTATTTATAATTTTTGGTTATGGTTTCAACGTTACAGCCATAAATACGATGACGTCGACTTTTACACAAAGTTAGGTTAAACTAAGAACTGCAACCCTCGATTGTATTGAGACTTTAAAAAACCACGAAAAATCTGTTCTTAAAACTGATATTGTTTTTTTTTATTTAATATAAATTGGCTGTCTGGAAATTGAACTATGTAATGGAGAGCTGTCAACATCGCTCATTCAACCATTCCGTACATCGCCATTGCGCCAACAACCTTGACTTCTCTGATATTATGACCCTTGTACCTGTAATTACACTACTACTACACTCAACCTTCAAGTCGGAACTCGACACTACTAAATATTGCGGTTAAGTGGTAGAATATCTGACGAGTGGGTGGTACCTACCCAAACGAGCTTGCACAAAGCTTGCCTTGCACTTGTCTTGCTTTTGTATTAAAAATAAATCGCTTGGCTTACATAAAGCAGCACCAGCAAGTTAAACGATATAATCCCTTATATGTTGCGTGAATAGACTCGGCTTTACAGATAAAAAGAATAGTATCTCCTTAAAAGGAGTTCATGTAATAAAACACTTCACTGTGACGCGATATTGCTGCAAATTTGTTGTTGTACGGACGATTATTTATTACAGCTTGTTTATATTTCAAGGGAAATAATTTCCGGTCGATAAATGGTGATTGATTTATGTCGCCGATAAGAATGGCCTTTGTCGCCACCAGTGATTCTTATCACCATTATAATGGACCCAACGTGGTCAACAACAAAGGTATAGCAACAATAAAGGTAATGCTGGCAAAGGACGCGTAAAAGCCTGCCCAATGATTTACTATGCACGCACTGCGCCGATCCTAAATAAATAGGACAAGGGCAATCGAATCATGATGATGACGAGGTTTGTAAGCCTTTCAGATTATTTTAAGAAAATATATTTTATTGAAAATAATATTTCTTTTGTTTTAGTAATATTTTATTCAAAACAAAATTGTGATACTTCAATCAAGTAAGCATTTTAACATACACAAATACACTTAAATCGTTAATTTACAAGATTTAACAAAATATGAAACAACTGCCTATACTGAATGTTTATAAATTAGTAATATAACTTTTTTATTGTTAAAATTAACAATTGAACATGTTAATTATATGAAATTATATTAATATTCTTCATGAAAATCAATGAATACTAAACATTATTTGTTTCTTACGATGTGTGTCATATTTATATTTTTATCATTTTATTATTCATTTATATCGACGCTATAATATTTAATGGTTCCCAATAATGGCGCATTGCTGACCTTTATGAATTTTAATGATTTTTGACGTGACAACGTCTAATAAATCGATAAACCCTGGCTTGCTGCACGAAAAAGGATGACTCATTGTCCCGTTACGCTGATTGTACGCTTGCGCCGCGTCTATCTGTTATGACGTTGTCACCTTAAACTATCGTCCGTAAACCGACTTTACAGACAACCATTTTTTTTAAATTTATATTTCTTATGAAACAATTCATTTACGAGTAATGGAGTGCGTCTATGAATCATATTCGGTAACTTATTTTAATTGAAAATTGTAATAAAAAAACGCGAAAGTAATATAAACAAAAGTACAATTTAATTAAGCCGTTGCCGACTCAGAGTTCAAACCCGTGCGAGCACGAATGATTTTTGATTATCAGTGTCAATAGTTTTCGAATTAAAAAAATAATATAGTAGGATAAAATCCATTGGAAAAGGAAGAGATTATAACAATAATAAAAGGATAAATAATTTACGGGCGATCTGAGGTCGGGAAGTGGGGGGGTTAAGGGTAAAAAACGGTTTATCTCGTCTTCCAAGACTTTGTTTGCATCTTTTACAATTTCTTTTTTACGAAATTTATTTGTAAAATATACAAATAAAATATTACTATTTTTTTCCACTTTTACCATTTTCTAAGCTATCGGCACTGGTCTATTATAATTTTATCTGTGTTCGGTGGTGAAGGAAAACATCGTCAGCAATCCTGCATGTCTGCATAACCCGCACTGGAGGACCGTTGTGGGGTAAGCTTCAGACCTTATCCTAGCCTAGCAATAGCATTAACTTTACGATATTTTTACCACTGCTGGTTCTGTTCTCTTGAGGAGAATGTCTGGAATACTATATACTATGTAAATAATCGGCTCTATATGTAACAATGAAGACCAGCTAGACTCGGTATGTTTTTGTTATAATCACATTTCAATACAAATTAATTATAACTTTTAAACAAATAAAGTTCATTTTCATAATCTCCTAACCATTACGTAAACTGAGAGGAGAATAAATCTTAGCCCAGCAGTGGGTCATATACAGGTTGTTTCTTTTACTTTTTATGTTGAAAACCTGGTAATATCTTCCATAGAAAGATGTTAAATGCAATGATTTTAATTCATAGTTGTTAATTTTTTTTGTGGTTTTTCTGTTTGCGCCCTTGTAACTTTTTAAACACAAAAGGAATATTTTTTTGTAGAAAATATTATCATGAACCATTCGTGCAAGTCTTTGATAAAAGAAGTAGATTCATTAAAAGAATGACATATACGAGTTCACTTTAAAATATGAAAAAAAAATATCAAGATATAAAAAGGCATACAAACCAGAGCCAATCCCAAATGACTTTGAATCGGATGACGTAATAACAATGAGCGTACGTTAAATCAACACGCCCTAAAATTTCCACGGGCAGCTATCACTCCATTATGTTTAATTACCACCACCTTCACCACCAACACCACACCTTTACACAGAAATCTGTAAGCATTTATGTAATTATGTTGTATTTTGATTTGTCCATATTTATTAACACTTTTGCTTATACTTGTTTAAAAAAAAAACTTTATTAAATATATTTCTTACAGAAAATCAAAATACTTAATTTAAAATAGAAGCATTGCACTTATTTTTTTGATAGTCAAATGAGAAACTATCACCACAATAATTATTTATATCAAAATATAAACCAAATTATATTAATTAAAACTAAAATAGACACTATAAAATTGGATTCGGATTTTAACTTCCACATTAGAATTTAATAAACTGAATATCTAGACTCTAGAGAAGCATAAATGTTTATTTGAATACAAAGTACAACTACAGATGCTAGTAACATTTAAATTAAAACATATTATTAACACAGTGTATTTATTTATTTATCTAATAGTAAGCCAACGTTATATATTTAGAAAAAACATTTGTCAAATTACATGTATAGAAATATTGTAACAATATATAAACAATTAAAGGCTAACTTACCATTTAAAAAATAAAAAAAACTAATTGACGAGAAACAAAATAAGAAAAAATATATTTTATCTTAAAGAAAACAAAAAAAAATGTGAATTCTGATATAAATATCAGTGAATAGCATTATTATGTAAATCGATTTTGTAAACAAAACATAATTTTTTGTGTCTCATTAAACAATTGTATTGAATAGGAAACTAACAAAAAAAAAAAACAAAAAAAATGACATAGCCACATCTACAAATGGTTTGATTCTCATAAGCCTCACGACCTGATTCTGCTAGATTCTATAACGTACCTTGGCAAGTATAGTCTGCTGGAACCGTGTCGCCCTAAACCTTGCCGTCTGGACTCGCCGGAGTTAATCATCTACTAAAAATGTATATGTGCAGTATATAAATTCATGTATTTAAGTATAATTACTAGGTATATCTTTTGTTTGACTGCCTCGTTGGTCTAGTGGCTTGTAAAAGGCCGCAGACTCGGTGGTCCTGGGTTCAATTCCCAGGTCGGGCAAAAAATAGTTATTGGGATTTTCTGTCAGAAATTTCTCAGTAGCAGCCCGGAGTCTGGAAGTTGGAAGTGTGTACACTCCCGTGCCTCGGAAAGCACGTTAAGCCGTTGGTACTGCGCCTGAACTCTTTCCGGTCGTGTCGGATTGCCGTCCCATCGGATTATGAGAGCTAAGGAAAAGAGAGTGCACCTGTGTTTGCGCACACACTTGTGCACTATAATATCTCCTGCGCAGTTGGCTAATTTCTTTTGAGATTGGCCGCCGTGGCCGAAATCGGTCAGGAGGACCTTATATCTTTTGTATTCGGAAAATTTAATTATACATATAAAGTTGATGCAAAATAAAATAGAACGATGGCATTTGTGAATTTACTAACTTTCAACGCGAAATATTGCTTCGGGACATGCAAAAAAGCAATTTGCCGGGATGCGAGGTATGATATCTTCGTATAATTTCCGTCATGAAATGAGTTTTTTTTGTGTGAAATAAATGAGGGTACCTCTGAAATTTTTAAACGCTTGTTTACAGAGAGTTTCTCTCGCTGCTCTTTTAATTTGCGGCTGTACGTGCGTGTGGTTTGATGAGTGATTGTGCAAAATATATGAGAAGTTTTGGGAGTTTTTTCAAGCGTTATGGCTCAAGGCGTTTTTAAACGTGTAATGGCGTCATTTGAGTTGCAATGATTTCTTTTTCTCCGTAATAGCTACCACCAAATATATATATGTTAACATATACCATGTCAAGCATTTATTCTTCGTTAAAAAAAACACCATAAAATACTTAGAATTAATTGCAACAAATATTCAAAATACCCTCTGAATATGTTATTATTATTTCCACAACTCTACATATTTTAAGAAACAATTTTTGTTTTGAAAATATTCTAATCTATATGCCAGGCATCTTAGATGACGTATGAGTTCAGAACAGTACAACAATAAACTGTGAATGTTCCACTGCTGGGCTAAGGCCTCTTCTCCTCTTTTGAGGGGTAGGCTTGGAGCTTATTCCACCAAGCGGCTACAATGCGGATTGATGGAATGAACATGTGACAGAATTTCAGTGAAATTTGATACATTGACGCAGATTTCCTCACGATGTTTTCCTTCTGCGTCAAGCGCGAGATGTTTTATAATAACAAATTAAGCACATGAAATTCAGTGATGCTTGCTCGGTTTGAACCCACGACCATCGGTTAATTTTCACGCGTTCTTACCACTAGGCAACCTCGTCTTTCATGCTTTATGAGCGATTTATATTATTTACATAGCCTGTGTGTGACCATTGACGCGCTGTACCAAATGCCAACATTTAACCCAACATATCAGTAATAATATTCAAGTTTTCAATTTAATTAACATTTAAGCCAATTTCACGAATTTGGTAAATATTTGGCTCATTTAAGACGATCTTTTCACTGTTTTAGCCTTTTAGTAACGTTATTACTACGGTTCATTTTGCAATAGTACCCCAAAGTGTAATTACGACCTAAGTACTGTATTTTTGCGCGTAATATATGTACATAATGTTGATGAGCGAGGCAAGCGATTTACATAATTAAACTGGATGTTAGGTGGCTTGGTTTGCCCCGTAAATTTGCTTTTATACTATTGGCCTTTTAGTTCGTGTAATATTGCCTATATCGTTAGTCAATTGGATTAATTATGGATTCAAAGTCTTTAAAAGCTATTAAATTTTTGTGTTGAATTCTGCCATAAACAGATCTACCACGCGCTGCTACAAGTCGTCTATGGTCTTTTACTTAACCTTTTTGTCTATGTTCCAATACATATTATTATATTAATAAATTATAAAACACTAAATTTATATAATACGATTTTAATAAATTAATATTTAAAAAAAGACAGTGAAAAAACTTTATTATGTACCTATTCTTATATAAATTATATATGTTTGCCATCTGTGTATCAAAATTATTAATTTTGATAACAAACTTACCTTACCTTTGTCAAACATGTGTCGTTGTTATTTGGCATGATTGAAATTCATATTGAACTCGTTGGAGGTTGTATATCATCACAAAATACATAGATGCGTTACTCTCATATTAAGGTAACGTTTAATTTATATGATTAGTAGCTTAGGAAATATTTAACTTAGGACCATACGAACATTCACACTAAAACTGATAGTTTTGTGAACTAGCTAGTAGGGCAATAATAATATTTTATTATATAATGCGCGGACAACCTCGGGAACTAAGATGTTATGTCCCTTGTGCCTGTAATTACACTGGCTCACTCACCCTTCAAAATGGAACACAACAATAAAAAGTACTGCTGTTTTGCGCTAGAATATCTGATGAGTGGGTGGTACCTACCCAAACGAGCTTGCAGAGAGCCCTGCCACCAAGTAAGCCATAGTCAGGTAATAGCATATATTTATAAAAAAAATTAAAAGCTGAATCTTTCTTTTAAAATGAATTTATATTTGTAATCTGTGCTGATTAAAACGATTTATCTGTTTATACCGGGGTTTAATAATTTTATAAATCTTGCTTTATTAAATTCAGTAAGCCACTGCTATTCACAGCAACACTTTTAAACCAGCTTTCTGTACGTAAATAATCGTTTTGTATTTACGTTAGCATTTTTACTATAAACTCTTGTGTTAATTAAAAAAATATGGTCCGAGGTTTCAATATTTTTTTTACATAATTATTTCATTATTAATACATTCATTATTATTTGACTAAATTAACAGTCTGTGCATGTCACACTGTTGGGCTAAGGTCTCCTTTCCTTTATGAAGAGAAGGAGCTTATTCCACCACGCTGATCCAATGCGGGTTGGTGGAATACACAAGTGGCAGATTTTTTACGAAATTAGACACAGGTTTCCTCACGATGTTTTCCTTCACCGTCAAGCCCGAGGTGAATTATAAAAACAAATTAAGCCCATGAAAATTCATTGGAGCTAGCCCGGGTTTGAATTTGAACCAATGATCATCGGTTAAGATTCACGTGTTCTAAACACTAGGCCATCACAGTTTCATTTGTCTTAATATGAAATAAAAAAAGTGACAGCCTGTAAATTACCCACGGCTGGTCAGTACTGGTCCGATGTGGTTTGTTGGATGCATGTGTGAGTTTTATACAATATAATTATCTAGGTTTTCTCACGATGTTTTTTATTTATCGCCGAGCACGTGATGAATTGTAAATACAAATCAAGCACATGAAAACTGCCCTGGTTTGATATTTGTTATTCTTTGTGTTTATTTTTTTTTTGTATGAGGAGGCAAACGCGCAGGAGGCTCACCTGATGGAAAGTGACTACCACCGCCCATGGAAATCTGCAACATCCGAGGACATGCACGTGCGTTGCCGGCTTTTAAGGAAAGAATACGCTCTCTTCTTGAAGGTTTTAATGTCATATCGGTTCGGAAAAGTCTCCGGCGAAAGCTGGCTGGAAATGCCTTAAGAAACGCACTGTTGTGAATTTCCAGACATCAAGGTGGTGAGGATGGTGTTATTGGGGTTGAATTGGACCAAGTTTAGTCGACCCCAGTCCGAGACTTTGGTTAACAAGGTCTCGACTTCAGACACAAGTTTATTCCGACACTCGTCGACGTGTTCCTGAGAAATATTAACACGGCTGGGCCGGTGTAAAGGACGCCTACAATGCTGTCATCCGCATAGCAATGAATTTTACTGATTTGTTACATATCATTGATATGCAGAAGAAACAGAGTAATGAAACATGAAGTGTACTTAGGTGTAATATCTGGTAGTTAGCTCCTCGCAAGTTTCTTATGGGTTTTCAATGCAGGATTTGGATAAGGTCAATTAATAAACGTTTGTTTTGAATAATAGATATATTGATCTTAATTATTGTAAAGAAAAGTTTTTAAATTTTTTGTCTCAACTTGACTTTGTAATATTAAAATTACAAAGTACTGCTGTTTAGCAGGAGAACATCTGATGAGTGTTTGGTACTTACTCAAACGAGTTTGCACAAAGCTCTACTACGGACTAAATCAGCTTCCCTCACGGCATCGTCTGCGTAAGGTAAGGGGCAAGTTTTACATAAGTACCGTAAAATGTTTTCTGTACTCCTGAAAACGATTGTTCGAGTAAATAAGATGAGTTATCGTAACAAATAAAACTCAGTTCCGCATTTATACTATTAATGACGTTTTAATAAAATATCAATGATAAATAAAATCATTTGTAAGATTTCTGTTTGTAATTCTATTCTATAGTCCCAACAGGCTATAGATTTTTATTATTTGTAGCGTAAAAACAGATTATAAAAAATGGGCTATTAAAGTAATTCATTTCGAATAAAATTACTGGATCTTATTCCGTAGCTAGGGTTATTATACCCAGGAGACTCATTCTGGCAAAAAGGCTAAGCTGTATATAATGTATTACATAGTTTAGATGTTTATATCATATGTGTATCGCTTCATACGACTCTCTCCAATTGGATTTACTTAATAATTCATAAAAATATTGATTGGTGTTGTGTTAGTCTGTTAAGATGGCTATCCATTCGCCAATTTAATGTCATTATCGCCCCTTTGCTTGTTATTCTGACTTTGTATAGCCGTCTTCTATTTTAAATGGTGAGTGAGCCATGATATTTGTAGCCGTGGTCGGCGTCATTGACGGTAGAAATATAACCTATCTTTCGGGTGGCCCATTCGATTATTATTTATTTTATTTATTTATTTATTATTTATTGCACAACCTACAATAACACAATAAATAGAAAGAACAAGTTTTACATAATAAAGTATGCAAAAAGTGGCCACTTACAGTGATCTCTTACAGGCAACCTCTATAATTGAATAATATTTTGCCAGGAGAACTGATACATGCATACATAAAGTTTAAATAACATAATTACATAAATACTCTTATATATATTTATATACGTGGACACTGACTGCGGGACTAGTCCCCAAAATTCAGTTGCTCAGCGTGCTATGGAGCGAGCTATGCTCGGAGTATCTTTGAAGGATAAGATCAGAAATGAGATTATCCGGAAAAGAACCGGAGTCACCGACATAACTTGCAAAATTAGCAGGCTGAAGTGGCAGTGGGCTGGTCTCGTATGTCGTAGGACCGATGGCCGTGTGAGCAGACGAGTCCTAGAGTGGAGACCGCGAATCGGCAAACGCAGCGTAGGACGCCCTCCAGCCAGGTGGATCTTATAAAGGTGGCGGGTACCGACTGGATGCGGAAGGCGGAGGACCGGGAGCTTTGGCGCACCTTGGGAGAGGCCTATGTTCAGCAGTGGACAATGATTGGCTGATGATGATATAATCTTACATAAGCACTTATACATACATAAATAATTTATATAAAAAAAAAATATATAAAAATAAAAATATATACTTATACAGTATTCTGAAAATTTTATCGAATTTGGTTAATTCACATAACTTGATATAAAAAACAATTAAAATTTATTAAAACTTACAGTCAAGATATAATTCACAATAATCAAATGTAAAAAATCTTGCATTTATAACATTTAAGTGTGAAGCTAAAATAATATTTATTACTTTTGCAATATTGAATTACACAATTTCTTGTCTTTTACAGGTATTTGTAAGAGAAATCCAGTTTGCTATAATTGCTATTACTAATTAATCTAAAGAGCTAAGAGAAATAAAATAAATAAATGAAAACGTCTCCGATTTTAAATAATTACAAATTCTCGAGGACTTTATCTGATATTTGAGAAATAGGGTTATTTTAAATCTGAGATAGCCCAGTGGTTGAAACGCGTGTATATTAATCGAAGATAATGAATTCAAAACAGAGCCAAGCCAATGAATTTTCATGTCCATAATTCTTATGGCGGTGGTGATGGAAAACTTCGTGGTAGTCACTTTCCATCAGGTGAGCCTTCTCCTCGTTTGCCCCCTCTTAGATTAAAAAAAAAATCGTGAAGAAAATTCACTAAATGTGTATCCAATCCGCATTTGAGTAGTGAGGTGGAATTCGTTGATAACCATCTCCTCAAAAGGAGATGAGGCCTTAACCAAGCAGTGGGACATTTACCGGCTACATTTTTTTTATTTTATTTTGTAGTATTAAGGACAGGGCAAGATAGAGCTTGCGATTAGTTTGCGATTAGCTGTAGTTAGCCGTATAGACATTAAGGCTGGAATATCGAAGATTACACAATTGTTACCCAAAAAAACATCTAATGATTTGGGTTTGGTGAAGTTTATTGGGCTGGATAATATTATTATCGATCACACGAGAGCTACGCATCTGAATTCTGGAGTATTGTTTTAATTTACAAGAATCAACAGTCTAGTATTGAAAATGTATTCGCCCTACCTCTTAATAACGCGCCCTAAATTCACACTATGCTTTTCACACAATGTCTTGTACAATTTTTATACCGTCATAAACCCCTTAATGTGGGTTTCCGACATTATGTGGAGTGGATTCTTTATTGGCAGTCCGTTGAAAACTTGCCCTATTGTTGTTTTTTCTTGTATTTTATTAGTGCTCTTAGGTTTGAATTGTATGAAATATATTCACTTACAATAATAACGACTTTATTTGAAATCTTAAGTTATTTATATATGTATATATATTATATATTTTTAAAGTAGTGACTCGTAAATTTGTGTTTATAATTCATGTTGTGCTTGACGGTGAAGAAAAACATCGTGAGGAAACCTGCATGTGTCAAATTTCACTCAAAATTCTGCCACATGTGAATTCCACCAATCCGCAATGGACAAGCGTGGTGGAATCAGCTCCAAAACCTTCTCCTTGAAAAAGGAGAAGAGGCCGTAGTTCAGCAGTGGGACATTCACAGGCTGTTACTTTTTAATTTAACTCGTAAATGTCCTACTGCTTCTTTCCTGAAGAAGGATATTGATTTGAGGTTTTCCACCACGTTATTATTCCAAAGGCGGTTAGCGTTTATATGTATTTACGGATGTAATGTGTGGCAATTTTATCTGATGCAGCGTTCTTATTGTAAACAGGTAGGGTCTAATGGACCACCTGATGGTAAGTGGTCACTACCGCCCATATAAATAGGCGCTGTAAGTAATATTAACCATTCATTATATAGCCAATGCGCCAACAATCTTGGGAACTGAGAAATAAAAACTGGCCTACAATACTGATGATTGTTTGGTGGTAGAATATTTTATGAATGGGTGGTACCTACCCAGCAAGGCTTGCAGAAAGCTCTACCACCAAGCAGAATGCGTTTTTCTCATCATTACTCCCAATCATTAATACTTCCAATAATTAAGTCACCTGAGCTCATTATCAGAAAAAGCATTTAGAAATCATATATTCAACCATCACACACGCTTGTAATAATTTTCACGCTGAAAAAAGGCTTTCTTTTAAAGCGGAATACTGAACCTGCATAACATGTAAATCTCTTTAAGAACAGAAAGACTTTGCCCAGCAGTGAAATATTTATGATTACTTTTAATTATTTGACATAAATATTGCTCTTAATGAAATCTCCCTTCGTTATCTTAATAGGTTTTTTCTGTACAAATAAAGTCGACGTAATTAGGTCAAAATTGAAAAAGCATTCAAAGGCAAACTTCATTAACTTGGACAATATTTGTATCTATGGAACTATCAAAAAGTATTTGCTCAAATAAATTGGTTTTGTGCCGTAAATCAAATTACTAAGTCAGTCGTAAAACGCGAACCAGTATAACTTTGTAAGGAGATTCCAATGACATAAATTATTGGATGAAATAAATATTATACAACGAAACAAAAACATGTTTTTATAAAGTATATTTTTATAGCATTGGTAGGTAGACGAGCATATGGACCACCTGATGGTAAGTGGTCACCAAAAACATTGGCATTGAAAGATATGTTAACGATGACGAAAGAATACATGATAAGTAGATGGCACCTACCACGAGCTTGCACAAAGTCCAATCACCAGGTAGTAAACATTCTTATAAAAGACTATAAGAATATCATGATATAAAGACATATTATAAAGGTTGTTTAGAGGTTTTTTTATATAAACAATGCTAATGGACGGCAGTATGAGGCCGTCCCGTCTGCCATCCTTCTCAGCGCCGTTTGTAGAACCCGTATCTCACGCATCACGGCCCCAGGGTTACGCCTTATCTTTTAAGCCCCCGAGACGACGTTGACGTTGTTTCCGCCGAGCAGGATCGGCACTTTCCCGTTCCCGCTGCACCGTCTCCTTTTGTACGATGACGTTCTCACAAAAAAAGTCACTTTTCGGGTAGGTGTCAAAAATAAGTCAACACGTTTTTGTATGTGCTCTTGTTAATTTTAATTAAATAAATTACAAGACTAATAAAATCAGTAATAAAAATGTGCTGATTGTGTTCCCTACCTGCCAGCTAAATCTCCATAACACGGATATAGTCACGTAGTAACAGATTTATTGCAACAAAAGATCATATATTCACTTTGGCACTATGGAGTCCATCAAACACTCAATTGATGACCTGACTGAACACTTCAACACACGAATGGCTGAGTTTCAAAAATCTCTTCAGAGTGCTGCCCCAGCGTCAAGTCCAACTTCCAACATAGCGGCGCAATTTAACTCATTTAGAGTCTTTGTTATGGCTGCGTTGGAGAGCCTTCAAAAGCAAGTTCAACTCCTGACAAAGCAATTCAACTATATGGAAGTGCGAAGCAGAAGGAAGATGCTCCTCTTGCACGGAATTCCTGAAGGTGCGAAGGAGAATGTACCATCTGTAGTGTCGAAGGTATTTATAGATCATCTCAAGATGCATGAGTTTACCGTGGACAAGATCAGTCGATGCCAGCGATTGGGTCAACCATCCCGGGATAAGCCTAGAGCTATTCTAGTCAAATTCCATGATGTATCTCTACGAAATAAAATCTGGTACTCGAAAACGTCTCTCAAGAATACAGGTGTGACTCTTTCGGAATTCCTTACCAAAGAGAGACATGATCTGTTTATGGCTGCTAGACGGAAGTTTGGAATTTCAAAATGCTGGACGAAGGATGGAGTCGTTATTGTCACTGGGTCAGATGGTAAGCGCCACCGTTTAGTCACAACAGCTGAACTTAATTCAATTAATTGCACACAGAATGATATTGCCTTGGCTACTATTCCTACTGCTATTCCCAGTACCAGCTCTGGTGTCTCAATTATTAAACCTACCAATTCCACTCAAGCTATTCGAAGCAAGAGAACTGTTAAAAAGTAGTATTGTTATGTTGTAGAAACTGTAGTGTTAAACTATTTTCATAAACTTTAAAACATTAGAGCTTGCTTTGATTAGTATCTAGTAGTTATGATTGTTAATTTTCTTGTTTTTTTTTTGCTTTTAAAGTTACATCATTTGCAATTCGTATACATGTCGGTATTATCATATTATGTCAAAACTAGAGGTTTGACAAATGTACTGTTATGTACCTGACACCTGTTGCTTTGTTGAGTGTTTGGCTTTGGACTCTTGCATTTTGGCCTGTGTTTCTTAGTACGAATTACTGTAGTTCGCATTTTACATTTACACTGTAAATAATCATACTAATTTTTCTTTTATTTTTTTTTCTTGTAATATACTTAATTTTTTATTTTTTTTTGTAAATATAATTGTTGTTAGTTGCATGGTTATTAGCGATTTGTAGTTTAGCTGTACATAATTCTGTGTGAGTTTTTATGTTTACCGTGTTATACATATCTTTAAAATTGTATCCACGGCTATTGTTCTTTTGATCACTAGTTTTATTATTATTATTATTTTTTTGTTTTTTTCTCTTTATTTTTATTGAAATGGAAATCTCTCACATACTGCTGGCGGGTCAGAGAAAATGGTTTGAAACTTAAATATATATTTATATCTATATTTTTTTTGTATCTATTTTGATATATTACAATAATAATTATTTTTAATATTTATATATTATATTTATTAATATTAATAGCATGATTTCAAACAATCTTAATGTAAGCGACTTGAATGACAATAGCGAGATTCTCAGTGATCCAGTGCTTTCTAGTGATGATAGTTTTCACAGTGCTTCTTTTCCTCTTAACTCTGTTCTAGATACAACTTTCTCTGGTTTCTCTAGAAACTTTAATGTTGTGCATATAAATGCTCAGAGTATTCCTTCTCATTACCCTGATTTCCTCTCCTCCTTTGATAATAAAAATATTCATGCCGTTCTAGTATCCGAATCCTTCTTGAAACCCTGCCTACCTTCTACTTCTTACTGTTTGCCTGGCTTTCATCTCATTAGGAATGATCGTACAGGTAAAGGTGGTGGTGGCGTGGCGATATACCTCCGTAGTCATATTCCCTTTAAAATTTTAAGTAAATCTCCTTCAGAATACTGTGAGTCATCTGAGCATATTTTTATTGAAGTCCTATTCGGTCATCTCAAACTACTACTGGGCGTATTTTATAGTCCGTCCCTTAATATCAATTATTTTGATAATTTTGAGTATTTGTTAGAACATTTTAGTGCGGCCGTTGATCACACAATCATTATGGGCGATTTTAACACTTGTTTAATTAAAGATGATCAACGCGCCAAACGGATTAAAAATATAGTTAGTAGCTATAACCTTAATTTACTTCCTACGAATGCAACTCATTTTTTTCCAAATTGTACACCATCGCTGCTTGACTTAATTATTGTTTCTTCTCCTAGCCACATTGAGGCACATGGGCAGTTTCCCGCTGAAGCCTTTTCTTACCATGACCTAGTTTATTTATCCTATAAGATTCGGCCTCCGCGGGCTAAACCAACCATAGTCATGAGGCGAAATTATCAAAATCTGAACACTCCCAATTTCATGACCGACCTAAATAATATCGACTGGACTTCAATATTTAATGCCAGCTCAATAGATGACAAAATTAGTATTTTTAATTCATTATTAAATGATTTATCAGATGTCCATGCCCCGTTAAGACCTATCAAACTCAAGCATTTACCAGCTCCTTGGCTCACTCAGGATATTAAAGCAGTCATGGCAAAGCGTAATGCAGCGAAAGCTAGATTTAAAAGGAATCCCAGTAACGATAACCTGATAAAATATAAACAGTTGCGAAATCGTTGCAGTATGCTTTGTCGTGATGCTCAGCGTAGGTTTATTTCTGATGCTATCGAAAACAAAGCAACCTCTAACATCTGGAAGTTTTTGAGATCATTGGGGATTGGGCGTCAGCGGGAAACCTTTCCTGCCAACTTCAATCTCGATGACATTAATAAACACTTTATTTCGTCTACCTCTCTAAGCCTTCAGCACAAATCCATTACACTCAACCATCTTCAGTCACTGCCAATCCCTGACTATCCACCTTTCCACTTTAGTCCTGTCACCATGGATGAACTTAAAAAACATATTCTGAGCATTAAATCAGATGCGGTCGGTTGTGACGGAGTTAGTCGCAAATTAATACTTCTCACCCTTAACAGTATTCTCCCTTGTCTATGTCATATATTTAACTACTCTCTGTCAAATGGTACCTTCCCTTCTGTATGGCGTAAAGCTCTGGTAATTCCTATTCCCAAAGTCTCTAATCCTTTACTTCCATCTGATTTTAGACCTATCTCCGTTCTTCCATTTCTCTCTAAGGTATTAGAGCGTGTTGTTCATTCTCAACTCAACCAATTCCTCACTATTAATAAAATCTTGTGTCCTTTTCAATCTGGGTTTAGATTAGGCCATAGCACTGTTACAGCTCTTGTTAAGGTATGTGACGATATTCGCTATGGTATAGATAACAAGTCTGTAACTATACTAGCTCTTCTTGACTTTTCAAATGCTTTTAATAACATTGACTATGACATATGCTTGGCAATCTTAAGTTCTTTAAACATTGATTCTAGTGCCATTGAATGGTTTCGCTCATATCTATTTAACCGCCAGCAATGCATTATGGCTAATAGTCAATATTCATCTTATCTAGATATTCCTTCCGGTGTTCCGCAAGGTGGTGTTCTCTCTCCTCTCCTCTTTTCTATATTTATTAATACTCTCTCTTCACTTATTTCTTCATCTTATCATCTATACGCTGACGATCTTCAAATCTATGTTACTGCTCCCTTAGACCGTATCGATGAGGCTGTAGCGACTTTGAATCGTGATCTGGCTAAGATATCCGAATGGTGTAAATCTTACGGTCTCCAAGTGAATCCGAGAAAGTCGCAGGTGGCTCTCTTTGGCAGTCATAAGCTTCTGTCGAGGGTCCAGTATAAACATCTTCCTCCAGTCTTACTTGAGGGCCAAATATTACCACTGCAAACGACTGTTAAAAACCTTGGACTACTTCTCGATGCTTCCTTTTCTTGGGTACCTCAGGTGGCAGAAATGAGCCGTAAGATTTATGCTATTATTGGTTTCTTAAGGCGATGGAAAAACCTATTGCCTATCAAGGCTAAGATCAGCTTAGCTAATTCTTTTCTCTAGCCAATATTGGATTACGCTGATGTCTGTTGTACAGATTTAACTGAAGACCTTCTAAGCAAACTGGAACGGCTTCAAAATATAGCCATAAGATTCATCTTTGGTCTACGAAAGTTCGATCACGTGTCCCAGTATCGGTCTCAGTTAAAATGGCTGCCAATCAGACTTCGAAGAAATCTACACGCCTTATCTCTTCTCTATTCTGTTCTATACCTCGAGCACACACCGACGTACCTTAAAGATCGCTTCAACTTCCTTGGCTGTGACAGCACACACAACCTGCGGTCTTCAGAGGATAACAAACTTGTTACTCCCTGCAGCCGCACACACACCTACAGTGACTCTTTCACGGCAAAAACCATAAAACTATGGAATGCACTACCCACTGAAATTCGACAGTCGAAGTCATTGAACATTTTCAAATATCGCTTAAAATGCTATTATTTATCTATATCTAAGTAAGTTATGTTTGTATATTATATATATATATATATATATATATATATGGGTATATATTTATATATGTAAGTATGTATGTATGTATGTATGGAATAGAACGTAGTTATGTGTAGTTTATTATAATTCTTTAATAATAATTTGATTTATGTATCACGTAGTTTCTCCTTTTAATATTAAACATCTACCTGTTCTCTTGCAAAGCTTCATTCACCAAAGGTTGTCTGTGAGAGATCGCTATAAGCGATAAGACCGCCTTTGCGCACCATATTTTGTTGTTTGATGTTGTCCTATTACT
Source organism: Nymphalis c-album (assembly GCA_963151315.1). Taxonomy (NCBI): domain Eukaryota; kingdom Metazoa; phylum Arthropoda; class Insecta; order Lepidoptera; family Nymphalidae; genus Nymphalis; species Nymphalis c-album. The sequence goes on along the minus strand of OY720607.1, from coordinate 6,393,479 downwards.
TGTATGTTTTTTTTTTTTCTGTATGTTGTGCATTAAGTGTTAAATAAAATAATAAAAATAAAATAAAAGGCTACGGCCCTTCACGCCGATTCCCTGCGAAGCATCGCTGACACGATTGCTCGCGGGGAGTGGTCATGTCCGATTTCGCGTTTCAAGACCTTTCTCCGCGCTCTACGCAGGGCAAGCCTCCAACGTATGCTGGGCAGTATCCCGGTCCGCACCGCAGTGGTGACACATCACCGTCGATTCGCGTCCTATCTTAGACAGGTATTCTCTATAACAATCGTGACTGGTCATTACCTGTGTAAGTCGGAACGTGACTCATCACTTTCGTCTCATCCAGGCTTCGAAGACTGGCAGGATCGCTCCTACGACTCGTTTTACTCTGACAAAATGAACTTACCCGAAGTTCATTTTGTAACAACACGATGAAACGCTAGTGTGATAACACCTTTATTACCGTTGTAATAAATTAAATTAACGGATAAATGAAAGACTGAAAGTATTACTTGATTCGCAATTTGTTGATTTTAATTAAATACAAATCACGCTCTTAAAGAGCAACTTTGAAACAATTGAAATGAGATCGTTTTATATTACTTTATTAACTGAAACATTTCTCACTGAAACATGACTTACAAGTGCCGTACATTTTAGAGAGAGAACAAGTATCGATATTTATACAGGTTTCCTCACGATGTTTTCCTTCACCGTCAAGCACGAGATAAATTATAAACTCAATTTAAGCACTTGAAAATTCAGTGGTGCCTGCCCGGGTTTGAACCCACGTTCATCGGTTAAGATTCACGCGTTCTAGCCACTGGGCCATCTCGGCTTGAATGAATACATAAATAACAACAATTTGTGACGTATCGTATTGAGTCGCGTGTCGTCGCATCGTGCCATGGTTGAAGCAAAACCATCAAATAATCAGACAGGTTATAGTCTTGTATAAAAAATCTTCTAAACACTGTTTCTGGAAATACCAACAAACATTGTCCTATGCAATAATAAATGGGATTCCGTATATATAAAACGAAAACAACAGAGGCGAGAAGACGACTGAATGAAATAGGCGCTCAGACACGTTGAAAGGATTAACTAGCAAAACAACTAACTCACTGCAAACCTAGGTACTTATCTAGCTGGTACGTACGTTTGTCTCAACTAAACCTGACATGTGGATACAGAGCATGCAAGAATTAATAGAAAATAGGAATAACAGGGAATTTCGCCTTGGCTTTCAAAGATATTTTATTTATTTTAGTAATTAGTTAATTTAATCATTGGAAACGTTCGAATTTTCTCCAAAACTTTTTCATCGGATGGTATTATAGCTGTAGCGATGTGATACACGTAAATATAACAAATGAATTTGTTATGTAAATTAATAATTCATTATCATCTTAGTCTACATGTTAGAAAATGAGTTCAGAACAAGTTTTGGCAACATCTTCATCCGCTTAACAATCGAGTTTGCACAATGATCTTCAGCAGGAAAGTTACTAAGCTCTTAAAGTGCCTGTCGTGTTATAGTTGTACCAAGATAATATGATATAATATGACTTAGGAATTTATTTTTCTGGGATCAATTTATTATACTAGAAGTAGAATGAAATTTCAGACAGCGTTGTTGGTCTAGTGGTTTCGAACCCCATGACTGATCAGTAAAAAGTTATTGGGTTCTTTTGTCTTCCTATTTGCAGTAGAAGCCCGGAGTCTGTGTTTTTGTGTAATGTACACTTCGGAAAACACGTAAAGCTGTCGGTTTACACCTATGCCTTACTTTCTCGTACTTCCCATCCCGTCATATTAGATCCGATTTCCGTTCTATCATATTAGTGACGGGAATAAAATGTGCACCTAAGCTTGCACACAAACTTGTGTCCACGTCAACTTATATGTCCTGCTCAGAAAAACCGACGTCATAAAATGCCATGATATAACCGGTTCACGTGTTCTTAATGAGTTCAATTAAGTACAACAGCCTATTTTGGGCTTTATTCCGTAAAATGATAAGATTTATTAAATAAATTAAACTATAAAAATGATAAAACTGAAATTAGCTCATAAAAGATAAAGCGAAGTCAAGGTAATCTGATTTTTATTAACCCGGCGAGCATGAGCCAGGGCATCTCATACCCTGATAAAATTTAAAAATTGTATATTTTTTAAAATCATCGTCCGACAACACTAACTCGCTCAGTAGCTGGCGACGGGGTCGTGAGGGAGGGGATAGTGGCGTGAGCGCAGTGTGGCTCGGGACACCGACCGGGATATTCGTGTGCAAACCTGTTTCGGGTATGTTATACCCTACCTCATTTTTGTCGTATTTTTTTTATGTAATTTTTTTAATGATGAATTTTAACCGATTTATAAGCTTTTTATTTAATACATTGTTATTTTATGATTTACTTTACAGTTTTTTAAAAATGGATATTGAAAGACAAGAACAGCGAGTTCGTGCCATGTTAGAGGAGGAACTAAGTGATTATTCAGATGAATCCAGTTCAGAAGATGAAACCGATCACTGTAGTGAGCATGAAGTTAATTATGACACGGAGGAAGAGGGCGAAAATTCTGTCGATGTTCCATCCAACTCCAGGCAGGAAGAAGTTGTGGAAAATAAGTCGGATAACGACCCAGATGACGATTTACCATTGTCTCTAGTCAGACAGAGGCTTTCAGCTTCCCGACAAGTAGGTGGCTCTTTTTATACATCTAAAGATGGTACCAAGTAGTATAAAAATTGTCAACGTCCAAACGTAAGACTCCGTTCAGAAAACATCGTAACCGAGCATGCTCAAGTAAAAAATATTGCAAGGGATGCTGCCACAGAGTATGAATGCTGGAATAATTTTGTCACTTTAGATATGCTACAAGAAATACTGATTCACACTAATTCGTCAATTCGCCATAGACAAACTAAAAGTGCAGCTAATAATGTTAGTGCTAATGCTTCTTTCTACATGCAAGAAACCACTTTATGTGAATTGAAAGCATTTATTGGCTTATTGTACTTAGCTGGTGTTATCAAATCTAATCGACAGAGTTTGAAAGATCTTTGGCGAACTGATGGAACTGGCGTTGATATATTTCGCACCACTATGTCACTTCAGAGATTTCAGTTTCTCCAAAGTAATATTCGCTTTGATAACAAATCTACGAGAGATGCGCGCAAGCAAAAGGATAATATGGCAGCTTTCAGAAGCATATTTGACCAGTTTGTTCAATGCTGTCAGAAGGCGTACTCTCCAAGCGAGTTTCTGACTATTGACGAGATGCTGTTATCCTTTAGAGGTCGATGCCTGTTTCGTGTCTATATTCCAAATAAACCAGCTAAGTACGGTATAAAGATTTTGAGTCTAGTCGATGCAAAAAGCTTCTACGTTTTGAATTTGGAAGTTTACGCAGGAAAACAACCGTCGGGACCATATGCAGTCAGTAATAAGCCCTTTGAAGTAGTGGAGAGACTCATTCAACCAGTTGCACGATCACACCGCAACGTGACCTTCGATAATTGGTTCACCGGATATGAAATAATGCTGCATCTACTAAATGAGTATCGACTCACATCTGTTGGAACTGTACGAAAAAACAAGAGACAGATTCCTGAATCTTTCATTAGAACTAACAGACAACCTAATAGTTCAGTCTTTGGGTTTCAAAAAGATATCACACTCGTTTCCTATGCACCAAAAAAGAACAAGGTAGTTGTTGTCATGTCCACCATGCACCATGATAATTCAATAGATAAATCTACAGGAGAGAAACAAAAACCGGAAATTATAACATTTTATAATTCGACCAAAGGTGGCGTTGATGTCGTTGATGAATTGAGTGCCAGTTACAACGTTTCTCGCAACAGTAAACGATGGCCTATGACTTTATTTTATGGTGTCTTGAACATGGCAGCTATAAATGCTTGCATTATTTTTCGAGTAAATAATAAAGTATCTATCAAGAGAACAGAATTCATTCGTAATTTGGGCCTATCAATGATTTATGAACACCTACATTCGAGAAATAAAAAAAAAAATATTCCGACCTACCTCCGCCAAAGAATCGAGAAACAGCTAGGTGAACCATCACCTAGACATGTGAATGTTCCTGGACGATATGTCAGATGTCAGGATTGCCCATACAAGAAAGATAGAAAAACGAAGCATTCCTGCAATGCTTGTGCCAAGCCCATATGTATGGAGCATGCAAAATTTATTTGCGAAAATTGTGTTGATCTCGACAGTAGTCTTTAACGATATCTCATGTCAAAAAAAATTTTTTTAAGTCTTATAAAGAAAAGGATCTCATTATCTTTCAGTTTTAAGTTGTTTTACATTCCAAAGAAAAGTATTTTTTGTTAAATTTTTGATTTTAGTAGATCTCTAAGTTTTTGTTCCTATAATTAGTAAGGCTAAGTAGAAATTTAATAAATAATAAATTGTTTCATAATTAAAAACTTCTTTCATTGAATTCCATTAAAAATCCGTTGTTTTGAAAAATTAAATAATCACAATTAAGAAAATAATAATAAGAACACAAATTATGTTACATCAAATTATGGGTATGTCGTACCCTGCCACATTATTTATGTAACCTTTTTTTATCTCATGCTCGCCGGGTTAAATGTGAGGAGAGAAAATATTGCGTGAACCGCAGTACAAAGCGATGGTTAATGAAATTCCTACTTGCAACCGAGCTGCAGTTGAAGGCGTGCAATTTAGATCGTTATATTCAAGGACATAAGTGCCTTTATTCTGAACACAATATTTGGTTTATAAAATCATTGTGGTCTTAAGTCTTTTTTATACTCCGGATATTTAATTTAATTATGGAAAATATAGCTTAATGCAATAATGGCATAAGAACGGTTTCTGTTTGAAAATATCGTGTGATTTATGACGAGAAGGAGATGAATTATACACACATCAAACTCCTGAAAATTCAGTGTTGTGTGTTCGAGTTGAATCCACTATATTCGGTTAAGATTCAGGTGTTCTAACTACTGAGTCATATCTGCTCTCAGAATATAATTTAAAAAATTATACACAATACGTATAGACAAAATACTGCACTTTCCGTATATATAGCGGATTGCGGAATGAAATAAAGCGGTAATAGCCGCTTAAAGGCGGCTGGCTTTAGCGCTGTACGTTGTATAATCAAGTTAAAACACTCGTAAAACAAATTGGCCGACAATAATTATGTTATGGCCGACAAAACCGGACTCTGTAAACATGGCGCTATGAATATTTAGTGTCGTAGCCATTGATAAAATGTTATACTTAAAATTCATTTCCATGATCGATGATATATTTTAATAGTCCAATTATTTACCGCAAGCTGTTAGACAACTAATATATAGTTATATGATTGTATAGAACAGTAGCTTACTTAGCAATTTGGTTAAGCTGTAAGTCATCAGGTATATGAAATACTTGGGAGTTAGCCTGGTTAACGATAAGTTCAATTAGTTTCAAATTGAGAAGATTTTGTTTATTTATTTGTTTTTTACGTTTAAACATGCTATAATAATAAGGTCCCCCAGACCGATTACGGCCACGGCGGCCAATCTCAAGAGAGATTAGCCAACTGCGCAGGAGTTATTATAGTGCACAAATGTGTGCGCAAACACAGGTGCACTCTCTTTTCCTTAGCTCTCATAATCCGATGGGACGGCAATCCGACACGACACGAAAGAGTTTAGGCGCAGGACCAACGGCTTAACGTGCTTTCCGAGGCACGGGAGTGTACACACTTCCAACTTCCAGACTCCGGGCTGCTACTGAGAATTTACTGACAGAAAATCCCAATAACTATTTATTGGCCCGACCTGGAAATTGAACCCAGGACCACCGAGTCTGCGGCCTTATATCAAACCGCTAGACCAACGAGGCAGTCAAGTTAACTTACCATCTGTCATACTAACCATGATAATGAAATTTTGTACAGACAAAGGGCTCCTAACACCTGTATCTCCCCTTAAAATTTGGATGAAACTAGTATTCGATAATTTATGAGGAATGTAAATTGGATATGGTGATTAAAATATTTTATACATCGCTTCATGTTCTCAAAGTTAATCTTAAAAGTACACGACTAATATGTTAACAACCGGTTACCCGGATATTAGAGAAACATAACTAAGTCCTGTGTGGAACAGCTTTGTAAAATTTACTTTATTGAAAGCCACTTAAGGGTCAAACTAGCTTGGCTGTATTTCACTATATGCAATTCAATTTATGAAATACACTTTTGATATTTGATAGTTTGTAGTTGAAATAGATTCGTTTGCATAAAATCTGTTTGATATGAAAATTGCATCATAACTTCATATCTTTGAGAGAAAAATGCTTACAAAAGATATTTAGGAAATACAACGACATGCTAATGTAGTCTAGCCTCACTAAAATGGAAGCGTCTGAGTGCTTTTTTATAAAATTGCTAATTTTTAAAAACTTGCCCCACGATTTTATTTTGAAAATATAACAATGTATACATATTGGTACCCATGACTGTATCCATGAAATTATTTTTTAGCTTTTAGTACATTTATCTGCAATATAAAACCGTTTAACTTAAAAAAAATTTTTTACTTTTTTATTTTTAAGTTTTTAGTTTTTATTTTTCACGGCTTTCTTTAAGCCTGGCCTCATATTGCTCTGGTGTTTCCGAAGCTAACCGCTCTGTTTTTCTTTCACGGATATCTTTAAGCCTGGCCTCACGCTGTTCAGGTGTTTCTGAACACCTGGCCTGGCCTTGGAGAAAAGAGTACGCTCTCTTCTTGAAGGTTTTTAAGTCATATCGGTTCGGAAAAGTCGCCAGCGAAAGCTGGTTCCACAAAGTGATTGTGCGAGGCAGGAAATGCATTAAGAAACGCACTGTTGTGGATTTCCAGACATCGAGGTGATGAGGATGGAATTTGGAGTTCTGGCGCGATGTCCGGTGGTGAAATTCAGCTGCCGGGACTAATCCAAACAACTCCTCAGAACACTCCCCGTGATATATGCAATAGAGGATGCACAGTGACCCAACATCTCTACGCAAAGCCAAAGGATCAAGCCGGTCGGTAATGGCCTGATCGTCGACAATTCGAACCGCTCTACGTTGAATGCGGTCAAAAGGAAGAAGCTGGTACTGGGGAGCTCCCGCCCAGAGGTGAGAGCAGTACTCCATGTGGTACCGAATTTGCACCTTGTAAAGTTTTAGGCGATGGTCCGACGTGAAGTACTGTCTCGCCTTGTTGAGCACTCCAAGCTTTTTAGAAGCCAATTTGGCTTTAAATTCCAATTGACTGCGGAACTGAACAGTGTTCGAAATCTCGACGCCAAGTGTAGCGACATCTATCTCGCCATATACGAACTATGATCAGACGTATCCTACATCGCGATATTAAAGTTATCAGAGCGATCGAACATAAATACAAGAACCCGACAACAACCGTGGGAGGCAGTAGCCCACCAGACACAACACCCGTCTGGTCGGATGATCCTCCCTTATCAATGGTGGCCTTCTCCAAACTGGTGACCCCGAACATGAACGTCAGCGCAGCCTTCGCAAACCTACGTCATCATGACGTCATCATCACTTCCTCAAGCTTTCAAGCAGCGAGTCATACAGCCAGCCAGCATCCACGGCTACTACGGGTATCCTGACCACCAGCATGCAGCGGAAGCGCATTCCTGGTCATCACCCACAGCCTTCTCAGCGACCTTGGCACAGCACACTGCAATTCGGCCGGTCAGCAAGCAGAGACGTACTTCTCTCCTGGTCGACGCAGCAGCCAGCCACTACGCACCACTGCACCACTCCGACTCACTGGAGCATTTGCAGCATCACCCCGACTCACTGGGGCATCACCGCAGACAGTTCCGACTCACCGTGAACTATGCGGTATCTGGTACCGACTCACTGGAACATTCCACTGGCCCGGCAAGCATCACAAGATATATGAACGACTCAACCTGCTATCGACCTCCGGTCTCGGAGGGGAGTGATGTAGCGACATCTATCTCGCCACATACGAACTATGATCAGACGTATCCTACATCGCGATATTAAAGTTATCAGAGCGATTGAACATAAATACAAGAACCCGACAACAAACGTGGGGGCAGTAGCCCACCAGACACAACACCCGTCTGGTCGGAGGATCCTCCCTTTTCAATGGGGGTGTGTCCCCCAAACAAGTATTCCGATACTGGCTGTGGCAGCCGAGTATTCTCGAATTGAGGGGATATATTATGTAGTCGGTTATTAGTTTGATCTTCACTTTCTTGTGCGCGTTTAGCTTTATACTTGTCTTTTGCTTTTTGAAGCCTCCTTTTTCGTTATGTTGCAGCTTCTGTTTTTTTGTATTTTTTATTTTTGTTTCTGTTTTTTTTTTGTAGAATTTGTTGTTACCATTTTGTTCCCACGAGGATTGTACATTTTTACGGTCGACCCCCCCCCAGATGTCCAATAGAAGGGCAAGGCTATGTACAATAAGATGTACCTGAATCTCGAGGGGAAAACGCTAACGACATATCATTTTTATCCACCCTAATGCCATACAGTTCTCGGCGCGCTTTTACCTTTTACCTTAACTTGGGTGGTGTACCCCTAGCGAGGTATCATTTTTAGCCACCCTAACGCCACACAGTCCTCGACAGGATACACGATCTTGACTTGGGTGGTAGATTCATATTGTAATTTTGTATATTATACTGTATTATACTTACCAAGCCCTTTATTTTGATACCCATATTGATGGAATTGAAAACTACATTATCCGCCATTTTGTAGCAGTGGCCATCTTTGATTTTGATTTTGTATAGTGCACTGAATTCTACTTGACAAGCCCTTTCATTTGATACCCATAATGATGGGATTGAAAAAAACTAAGTTGTCCGCCATCTTGTAGCGGCGGCCATCTTGGATTCACAATAATATTGAATATGGGTAATTGTATTGTCACCAGAATCAACGGCATATACCAAATTTCAGATCAATCGGTTAACAGAAAGAGGGTTAAATTTCAATTACTAAATTTGACCCAAACAAACAAACAAACGGGGTGAGCTAAATAAAACCGTTTAAAAATAAATAAACAAAAATAAACAATACATGACAATAATTAAAGAAACATGTAAAATAAATAAAAATATCTTTATTAAAACTCTTAAAAATCATGGCACCAATTACTGATATTGCAATAAGAATGCATGTGGAGGAGACGTGTCGCATTTCAAATGAACCAACTACATTGAAGGAACTGTATTCCACCTGTTCGAATTCCTACCTCTGTGTTGTAACGTTTTAATGGAATTATGAGCACAGAGCGACACGCTGATACCGTGTCAGCTGTCGAGAAGTGGTTTGAAGTGACTAAGAATGGTCGTACGGAGGTCGCAGTAATTAAGGCTTGGTCTGTACGTGTGAATTCGACTTTTATGGCCTGCCTCTGACTTTATAGCAGGTTTTCATTTGAAAAAAGTATCGTTTGAAAGAACATAATTGTAAGGTGCAAATTTTTGCTTCATGTCATATACTGTACTCTAATGAGATAAAATAATTGAAAATGTCTTTTTGATCTTTATATACATAAGTCATTGTCTATTAACGCGGTGAGTATACAAGAAACGGTATGGTATTGAGTTCGGGTAGTAGAATTTACTTAGTAGTAGGACTTTCACTGCGGTTTTGGACCTTTGTACTTAGTGTGAGGGCTTTGTTCAAGCTCCTCTTGATAGGTACCACATCAGATATCCTACCGCCAAACAGCATTATATATATTGCTAATGCACTAAGAATTGCAGTGTTGATCTCATGACTATATCTACAAGTCTTAATTCTGAAACAGTAATTCCGATTATTGACTATTCTGTACGGTTTTGTATATTTATACGTATGTAAATTTCTATGAGGAGGGGGTGGTTACAACCTAGTAACAATCAAGGAGTGAATTCGAGATCTTGAACGCTAATGGCTGACGGAGCACGGAACGATAAGATAATCGGCATCGTTATGCAGAAACTATGGCATGCTACTTGGGAATACTTGTTGATAACGCTCTTCACATGGTGTCAGTGGATAGAAGTCTAGTCCTCTCATAGATCAACCTTACATCAAAAAGGGAACAGTACCTATATAAATTATTGTAATTTTTTAAATATTGTGTGTATATATTATATATTAAAGCCTTAATTTAAATTTTTTTTTACTTAATGGTAATTACAATTAATTGTATTTTATTCAAAATTAAAACATTATGTTCTTTAACATATAACTAATATAAAATTAAAATAAATAAAAAAAAGAGAAATAAATAAAATAAAACACAAATTAAAATTTTAAAGAAAAAACACGCCGTCTAAAAGATTGTCCTGTGGCATTGTACCCAAGACGCTGGCACTATTGCCTCTCTGCACTGCTAGACTCAGCCTTTGAGCTAAATAAGCGCCAGCTCTTGGGTCTCCAGAAGTGTGAACCAGTTTCTTAGAGAGGTCTTTTATGAATCTTTTAGTATCAGACGACCATGGACCTAATGTTCCAAAACCCAGCCCCGCAAATTCATATTCGTTTGATAATAGTGAATATTTGCGGCGCTTGAGTATTTGAGCAGCTTCAGCAGCTGCACCGGCTTTACGAGACGTACTCTTAATATGAGATGCTGCCAGCGTATCTACGCAAGTTGCATCCCACACAAGAACACGTCCCATCGACCATGGAACCAAAGTCGCTCCATCAGGTCTCTTGCCATCATCTCTGCTTAAACCGTTCGGTTCTAATGTAGCAGGAATCGATGCTGTGGCCAAAGCCCGACGGAGTATGTCATTTAGGGATCCATGGCGATATGCACGGCCAGCGCTTTTGCGGCAGCTGAGTCCATGGCGTCCGAAATGATCCACACGGGTTCCACAGGGACATGTGTGAGGCTCGCACACCTTTAAACCCAAGCGAAGACATACGGCTATGCGAATCGTTGCCCGATCAAGTACTGTCCCTAGATTTTTGGAAGGAAGAGCCTGAAGCCAGTGGCCTGACTCTCTTTCAGAAACAGCTAACAGTCTTGCACGGTCCGTATCTGTGGTACACTGGGAAATGAGCAAATTATGTGTAAGCTTAATACGGGGTGAATCCCACTGTCTCTGACAAGCTATATCTGAGGGAAAGACTTCATCGGGACAAGAAACACTCCAAACTGTCCTAGCCTCCCCAAGATCCTTCACTACAACGTCAGTCAAACTTGAAATGTTTAATATCCGACTGACGAGAGCGATAGAACCATTAGCAGAGGCCAAGAAAGCTGGGAGCGCCAAAGATGACGTAGACCGTATACCTAAGCCACCATATTTAACTGGAAGAGTTGCTTGTGTCCAAGAACGTGTATCAAATTGTAAATTTAGAATTTTGGCAACGATATCTTTAAGTAAGGCATCAATAGCGGCTGTAATAGAGGGAAATTTCCAAAAGGGGCTGCTCCGTAATAAATACATAAATTTTGGGGCAAATAAACATGTCCGAAGTATGAAAATGGCTATATGTGGCTTAATGTCTAATAGACGTTTCGAAATGTGGTTAAGCTTTTCTAATTTTGAATTTGTTAAGGGAAGAAATGCATCGTCAAATATTGGAGCGCCTAGTAAAGTTAAAGAATGCTTAGACACCGTAACAATATTTGGGATTAAAAGGTTTAATTCACTTAAAATATTATTTTTCTTTTCTTCCAAATGAGAAATACCTTCTGAAAAATATACTTCACATTTACTATAATTTAAATTAAGACCTATATTTTCAAATTTTTTTAAAATATCTTTTAAGTCTCCAATAACTGTTGTAACATCTCCTCCCAAAGAGCCATCATCGAGGTACCATAAATTTAATTTTGAATTTAATAATGAAATTATTGGTTGTATAACCAAAATAAATATGGCGGGGCCAAGTGGGTCACCTTGCTGACAACCTACTGATGAATTAATTTCATGTTCTCCAAACAATAATTTTGAGGGGGAACCATAACATTGCCACATATAATCAAAAATTTCTGGAATTTCTTTTTGAATTTGTTTTAACATAGCTCCCCGATCAACCGAGTTGAATGCATTCCGAACATCAATTTTGACGAAAATTTCATAGTTTTCGGATTTACTTAAAAAAGTTCTAGCAGAATGGACTGCAGCTTCACATCCTCCCTGTATACCAAAACCTAATTGTTGAGGCATAAATTTATTTTTTAATTTGCTTCTTAATATAATACAGCAAATTTTAGAGGCTAATCGCCGAATAGTGCTACCAACTGCAATGGGACGTATTCCTCCATCTTTTTTTAATAAAGCCACTAAATTTGCACCATAAAGGACCGGTGTGATTGTGTCTGGAACTTGTCCAGAAAGCATTAAATTAACTAAATTTGACAATTCCCGAATTAATTTTTCCTTGTCGTCATAAAGAACTGATGAACTTAATAAGTCTTTTAGGTGTTGTGGGGTAAGACCGTCCAAGCCTCCAGCAGAACCATTCGAGAATGAATAAATCCCAGCTTGGACAGCATCTTTAGAAATGTGTAGGGCCGTTGTGTGGTCTACAGGGAGAAAGGAAGGTTGGGAAGGTTGTTTTGGTAAAGGATGTTTATCCTGGAGGGCCTTTAGCGTCTCGAGTGTATTTGATGCCAAAATATCATCGGAAAATAAAAGATTTGTAGCACTTCTGACATTTCCATCGCTTACTTTTTGTTCTATAAGCTTGGTGTGATAAGCAGAAGGCTGTGTCTTATTAAATATATATTTAGGATTTGGTAAATTATTATATTTAGTATTTTCTTTTATTTTTGAAGTTAGAGAGATGTCTTTGTTACGATTTTCTATATTTAATACTCTGTATGAAAAAGTTAGATATTCTTCCCACGCTTGAGTTGTATTTTCCGATGAAACCTTGGACACACACTCTGTGAAACTACGAGCCACTGACGCTCGAGCCCCTCTCGGGATATGTTTTACCAACTTGATAATTTGTAATTTTTTTGTTATAAACATAATAATAGTAGCTTAATATTTATTATATTGCCACTTCTGTGTAAGGAGACGAAAAAACATTAAGTATTAGATGTGTTTTCGTTAATAAAACATTATTTTATTTGACACGTTAAAATGTATTCTAAATTATTTCTAATTAAATTCGCTTTTTATATTAGGATGGCAAATAAACGGCAAAATGTATTTGGTAATATAAAAACAAAAAAACCTAATTAAAAAAGGTATACATTTATTCTTCAGGTTTTTAGAAAATTTAATAAAAAAACATTTTTATTTCGCGTGGACTATGGGACAGGTATGAACGCGTAAAGCGTTAGGCGGTTATTAGATTTACATAATATTTTCTACAGACAAATCTGATATTTAAATTCTGTTATGTAAAGTTTATTTTTCATTACAACTACTTGTTAAAATTAGCTCAATACTGTTTTTGCTATTCACCATAGATTTCGTTCATAGCTCTAATGCCTACGAAATAAGGTTGAAAATGGATGCAAATTTTATTATCACAGGTATTTCGTTCTCGAAATGAAATTAGGGAAGGGTTAATGTAATTATCGAGCAGATGCAACGAATTATCGATGTTAATTGAAGACAAAGAGCGAAGAGCAACTGAATGGGATCGTTTTAGAAAATACGAGTTGGTTTGAATAGATAAGATATATAAGGATTTATATATTTGTTATTAATATTGTCTGCAGACAATAACTGTAATACAGAAAATTAATGATATGAATCACTTTTCTAAATTATATTTATATATCAGTCGACCTCATAGGCATTGCAATAAATATAAAATTGGATGTGACGTCACTTACAGTCACAGACATGGCGGAGTGACTGTCGTGGCGCGGCTGTTTTTTTTGTTTTTTTCTTGTTATCTGGAAAAACTTATTAACGCATTTCCCCCTTTTTCATGGATGGGTATCACCGGTGCTGAAGGTGCTGGAATACCCACTAAAAAGCCAGCGTACTATCACGGTCTTTGGAAGCGGCACGGGATCGCTTGTGCATATTACCGCCCCGATCGTGGCTTTGCCTTGGATTAACTTTAGTGGTATTACAAACATTTACCATATTGATATCTAAATATTTGTAGCAAATTCAGAAAATTTATATTTAATACAAATAGCGGCATTAAAGCCTAAGGACAATCTCTACCATTCAACATGTAGAGTTTAGGTCAATCAGTGTTACATAAGCAGTACTATATATCAGAAAGACACAATAGCTTATAACAAACGTCGAACAAATGAAACAACAGAAAAGGCTTAACTGAGTCGAAGCGAGATACAATACAACTCTATTTAAGCCTAATGGAGTGACTGACGTTATTTTTAAAGTTCTACTAAAAGTGCTATTGTATGTAGTTTCACCAAAACTTATAAAAATTTAGCAGCATCATCATTTTATTAGCGTACGTGCTCGTCTGAGTCAGCGTTGAGTATCACGTATGGTTGCCTGCCCATTTTTTTATTCGATATTTAATAATTGTAGTACATTATGCATACTCTGAATATGTTCTTTGTGGTATTTCTTTTTCTTTTGTTTTGTAATTATTATCTTATTTTACAGTGATGTTTAGCATGAAATTTTGTAATTCGATCGAAAATAGCATTGTGTTGTGTTAATGTTTCTGTTAGAGTTCTTCTCATTAATAATCACTAAAATATTTGACATAAATAAATATATTTAATGTTTTTTACCAAACGCTTGTCGTATTGTGTGACTCTGAATTATTCTTTTCAATTTGCATTTAGTACAGTCATAAACATTTACTTGTCCTTAACCCATCTTACATGTCCTTTCCTATTGAAACAATAAAGCATTTTTTGAAATAGTATTATACTAAAAGAAAAACAGCCTATACATACCTATTAAAGTATACTCAGCCATCTCAGTAGGAGTATATAGCATACTTCCATGTGAGATGGCTGTTTATATACTGTGTCAATTTAGTCTAAATATTTTTTTATATAAGGCTTTTTAAATTTATATCTTGTAAAATGGTCTTTTTTTTTAAAAGCAAAGCATGTCTAACTAATAAAATAAAATAGACTGGAAATAAAATTTCGTGGTTATGTTTCAACTCGTGTTCAAGCCAAAGTTTTATAAAAATATTACAACGAAAAACAGGAAACCACAAACCCACAGTGATTAATAAGAGCTCTCCTCGTTTTCTGGTAGTGGAATATTTATTTAACTCTCTTATATAAAATTAAAATGTAGACTAGTGTTAGCATTCTAGTTTTTTGCATCTTAAGTGCAGATAAAGTTTACACTCTCGACAAAGATCGGTTGGGTTCTAAAACGCTTACAAGAGGAATCATTGTTTACTCTCGCCTTTGTAAGGTGATATGCAATTCAAAATGGCGTCTCAGAGCTTTATCCATGAATATAGTCTTATTGAACTTTCAACTGTAGTAACAATAGTACATTACAATAATTTTATTGAATATGTTGTTTTCTAACGTTTATAAAGCGGCAACAAAAGGACATATTTCAAAATAGAATTCGGCATGGGTTAGTACAAGAGAAACACGGAATGGTCGAAAGTAACAACGTTAAGGCCTTCCTTGTACAGTATTACATGTACAATGAAAATGAAACATGAAGTTAATTTAAAAAATCACGTAATAGTTCGTAGCACTGTGCTACGAACTGTTTTGTGTGGAGTGAAATAAATATATGTAGTAACATAAGATCAGTTAAACTTTGCTACGGGTCTGTTAGACATACGAAGATTGTTCTAAAATACGTCCTTGTATACAAAGCTTCTAAAAGTTTTCCGAGCGTGATGTAGCGGTTCTCAAACTTAAACATAATATATATATATATATATATATATATATATATATATATATATATATATACTGCCATAGTAGTAGTACAATGGTTAGAGGTTTTACAATGATTCAAAATTAAAATTGTAATGAAAGATATTTTTTGGTATTGGGGTTGTTATAAACCATAGGCATTTAGGAATTTTATTTTTAAGTCCAGAGAATATTTACTTATATATTATCTGTTTCTTACTGCGGCTTTGCCTTTGTATGAGCGGGCGTGGGAGCAAGTATTAAGTAAGGTAAGATTTTTTTTTGTTTGAATAATTGTTACGCATTAACGTCTTAACTACTTATCCGATTATTATGAAATTTTGCTTACATATTGCCAAGGGCAAACAAAAGGACATAGGGTATATACCTATTAACATCTGCCCTTCCTCGTCTTATTCGTAGGTGAAGTCACGGGCTAAAACTAATCTTAGTATATTTATTATATGGCTTCTAAATACGGAAACATTTCGCTTGCTGTCACAGATTACTCCGACTGAATCTAAAGCCTAGAATCTTGTTGAAGAACATCAACCACTGGATGTGAATATTAATATAATGCGATCAATTTTGATATACATATGTATATATACGTTAGTTCATTTAAAATATTATATGATGTATAACATTCTACGGATAAGACTTATTGTAACGTAGAGATAATACCGTTATATAATACAATAATATTGTTTTGCTGAATGCTGTCAGTTACGGCTGCCAATCTTAATGGAGTTTAGAGAATTGCGCAATTGGTAGTTCAACATCAAAACTATTTTATTAAAAAAAAAAATAGTTTTCATATGTGTAATAAAACATCGGTGCACTCTCCTTTCATAATCCAATGAGGAGCCGAATCCACCGAAAATAGTTTAAGAGGCAAGAGAGAATCCGATCAGACTTTACTAGACTGCCTAGTTTAGGACTAGGTTGCGACCCAGGATTTCGAGATCAATAATAGACCAAAAAAGCGTTAATATGCCGCAACCGGTGGTAGAGCTTTGTGCAAGCTTTTATTAGATATGCTACCGCAAAACAACAGTACTCGGTATAGTTGTGTTACGGTTTAAAGGGTAAGTGAACCAGTGTAATTATAGGCACAAGGGACATAACATCTAAGTGCTCAAGGTTGGTCGTGCATTGGCGATGGTTAACATTTCTTACAATGCCAATGTCTATGGGCGTTAGTGACCATTTACCATCAGGTGAATAAATCATAAAATGGTTTAAGGTGATTCTGATTACATATTTATATATATTTATATTGCTTTGTTAATGGATCGGTTCGACAGACTTAAAAGACTACAGATGAAAATCCCGGCAAAAAGTGGTGGAATTTCAATGTACTTGCAAGACCAAACAAAGCAGACCGAGATCTCATGCAAGATGGCTGGCCCGAAACTTTATGGACAATTGTATCGAATGGAACCTTCATAAAATCGATACCGAACTTACTACCGTTTGATATTGGACGGGTCGTAAAAGAGAATCATGTTAAACAAAATTGTCGTCGAATATTTGTTAAAGCGTAATAATGTATTGTTAGCGTTTTAGTTTTCTTTTAAAGTAATAAGGAAGACGTATGATCAAGTCGAGCGAAGAAGGTCTGCTGCTTGCCGAGCTTTTATATACCCTCGACCATGTTGGGGGGGGGGGGCAACATTACTCTAGTAGGGAAGAGACCGCTAACAGTATGTAATAATCTTATGTGTGTATGTGTGTGTATGTCTTTGTGTTTTGTAATAAAATTATCTTGACTTGCTAGCTGTCATCATCTAGACGTCTCTATGTCTTTTCACGTCACGCATAACTTGTTCACACAGCCTATTTTCAAAAGACCATTATTAAAAACATTGTATTCAAAGTAAACGTTTAAATATTGCCCTTCAAACTATACGAAACAATTAATCTTTTATCATAAAATGAGGTTAGGTGTGGTAACAAAGCTTAAGGGTACTGTTCTAAGTCAGTAAAAGGCACTTTTCACATCTTTAGACAAGTGTGAAAAGCGCTTTAGTCGTAATTTACTCTTTGCTGCGGGAAAACTTGAGAGGAAAATTCACCTCACAAAAGTGTAGTAGTTTAGTTGTAGTCGTTGGTTCAAGTAGTCTTACAATAATCGTAAAATGGGTTATTTATAGATAGATGCTCTTACATAGATAACGAAATAATAATATAAGTAGGTATATAACAACGTTTTTTTTAAATTACATAATAAAACGATTATAATTTCCAGTCGACAATTTTAAATGTAGTGGAGTTTTCGTTTAATAGCTTATATATATGGAGTACAAAGTTTCTTGGTTGTAGGGCTTGTGCGTTTTTGGTAGGTACCACTCCTTTGTCACATATCCTATATGTGCCATACAGCAATATAAGGGTGAGCCATGTTATAACAGGCAAGGTTCGTAACATCTTGGTTACCAATGCTGGTGGTATTGGAAATTTAATGGATAGTCCATATTTTTAATAGTATTAATGTCTATTTGGTGGTCATTCAAAGGTTACCACTTACCATCATGCATTTTTCCTAGAATCGTCACATTTTTCTTATTTTTTATCAGAAACTGATTTCTTTGAACTTGAATAATTCTTACAAATGTTTACTAATAAGTTTTATTTGTAAGAGATTATTAATTCAACATTACTTCGTTACAAATTTCCCCAGTTCTCGAAGATTCCATGACGTTTCTAGTGATTTATGTTCGCTTTGAAATATTTCCAACTAAACGCTAAGAGATTATCGGGAATGCTGGAAAATACTTCGGTTCGGCTTTTAATTAAGATCTATGCTGCCAGTCTGTGGTTTGAAATTAAACAGGAAGTCATAATAATTATAAAATATAATCATATGAAAAGACTAATAGAAAATATACATGAGAAAATTTAAAAAGAGAACACTTTTTTCATTAGAACTGTTTGCAAATACGCTTATATTGCTTGCTATTTTGATACTGTAATTTTTAATCTAACTTTGAAAAATAGTTTTTCAAATTGTCATCATATAACTATATAATATATATTGTAAAACTTTTAATATTAATCTTATGTAAGAATAATTTATTATATAGTAGTATATCGTGTAACGAAATAGCTCAAAAGATTTTGTTCAAATTATGCTTTTAGATAAGGATATCTGATAAAAGAAGAATTAAACCAACTGATAGAGGTAAGTAAAGCTCGGTACTCTCTACGTTTAATATAAAAAGTGAGTACCTA
This sequence comes from Nymphalis c-album, assembly GCA_963151315.1. Lineage (NCBI taxonomy): Eukaryota > Metazoa > Arthropoda > Insecta > Lepidoptera > Nymphalidae > Nymphalis > Nymphalis c-album. The sequence continues at coordinate 6,374,416 of OY720607.1, read as the reverse complement.
CATTTTATATTAACTTACAGTTTATGATTAAGAGGGGGTGAATTAAACGTACATTATTTAAAAACTACGTACTGTAAGACTGATTCGAAATAGATTATTTATTTATTTATTTGGATCCCCAACGGTTGTACATAATAAACATCCAAAAAACGCTTTACATTAAATTGAAACTAACTATATACAACCAATTACAGGAGAACACACCATTCTCAAACACAGTTATAAAAAGAGGTATAAAAAATTATACAAATCAAATTAAAAATAAATCACAAGTATTTAAATAAAAATAACAAAATCAAAAACTAATTAAATTTAAATCATTATTTAATTAAAAAACAAAAGAAGTAACTAATTAACTTTTTAACACAAACTAACATTTAATGTAAATAAACATTTTAAATTATAAAAAAACTAACATTTTGCACTATAAGATAAATCACATTTTTTCATGAATGATGACAGCCCGTCCCAACCAATGTACAGTGTTCCTGTATTCGTGATATCGATGCATTTTGTCCAAGTTTCGTTCGAGTACGGCCTATCATAAAGAATGGGCATGGGTTGCAAGGGCGTCTTTTAGGAACATTAATATTAAACCTACTCAACAGTTTATCGTCATCTGTATAATTTTTTTTGTCTATTATAAAGTGTCAGGTAACATGCATTTTTTAATGTTTTGTTTCCACAAGTTTAAAATTCATTCTATTTAAAATATAAAAGTCTGCGAAATCTTATTATAGAAACGAATAACTTACTCCAAGAACGATATATCGACTTCGTGAAGTTCGCAATTAAAACTTACAAGTTAATCTTTACTTCTCACGTGAAATATATAAGCAAATGTGAAATATTTATTAATATTCATTCAATTTTTTATCTTGATACGTCATATTTCGCGGCTTAGACTGTGTTAGGTGACACTTAGGTACTCTATATCCTTTTTTGTTTAAAAACGTGTCTGATTAATTTCATGATAATCGATGGTGTAGTGAAGATATGAAAGCGTAGCGAACAAATAAAACAAATAAAAGTTTAATATTACATTCACTTTTGTTTTTATTATATTAGTTAGGATTTGTATAATGAGGTATTTTATCTATATATACATATCCCTTTTCAGCCTTTGCCATGCAATGCTGCACGAAATCCTCCCCAGGAGAACGTCAACCATCCCGATCCTGGGCAGCCCGCATCCATCCATTGCGTTTTTTTATATATACTTTTATAGAATTACCAAACGACGTAGGTTCTTCCGTAGTTTCGCTTAATCTGTAAATAGATTCAGTTTTAATGGCTCACAAATATTTAAAAGAAGTACAATTAATTATATGGACATTAACAAATTTACATTATAATGTAGTGCATACAATATTTTATTTACCTAAACATCATAGTTGAGGTTAATCTAGTTCAAAGCTAGTCATCTTAATGAGTGCTGTCTTCTTCTTTCGTATGTCAAATCAAGAATGACAAAAAGAGAAAAAATATACTGAATTATGTAATAACTTAGATGGTCGTCTATTTCACGTGTAACGGATTACTCAAAGCAATTGCCACTAGCCATCAAAAGCGTTCCAGTAACGCTAGGTCAGATAAATGAACTACCTGAACTAAATACCGATGAGACTACAAGTGACAGTCCTAGGTTAAGGTAATAAACCTAGACTTTATTGTTTCAATTTTTTTTTTATATATTGGATTTGTATGAGAAAATGGGCCAACTGGTGATAAGCGATGACTATCATAAGCATTGGCTCCGTTAGAAGTAATAATCATCTCTTATATCGCCAATGCGCCACCAACCTTGGTAACTAAGAACCAACTTTGGTGACTAAAGAACGGTAGGTTACAACATTACAATGCTAAGCACTACTGCCTCGTAGTTCTACTGACTACATGAAAGGCCACAGACACGGATGTCCTGGGTTCAAATCCCAGGTCGGGCAATAAAATGTTATTGAGATTTTCTGACAAAATTTCTTACTTTCATTGTGACTGCTCTAACGATGACGAAGTCTAGTAACTAAAAATGTGTTCAACATTTAGATATGAATTAATAGTATAAAATTTTACATACTTCTCGTATAAATGTTTTCAAAAATGCTTACGTTCACGAATCAGAATATAAGAAACATTTTTATTTATAAATACCAATAGGATATCTTTCCCATATATCTGAATGAGTTTCAATGGAAACTATTTTCTCCTTTACGCTCCGCCTCCGCTTTAGGGGGATACCGGGCATGATAGAGATATTTCTACAAGAAATATTTGTGAAATTATTGTACGTGTTTGCACGTCCCATCCGAAGCGAATGGCTTATAAATTAAATCGAACTTGCGTTGATATACGATAAAGCCTTGTTCAATATACCAGTATATAAAGGATATAAGATACGTTATATACGGGAATGGAAATAAGTAATATTCGCATTGTTAACAAATTAAAACGTGCTTATTATTTCATTTTTTAATGTCTTAATTTTAATAAAAAAATTCAACCAATATATTTACTTAGTGGCAGAGCTTTGTGCAAGCTTGTCATGGTAGGTACCACCCACTCATCAGATATTCTACCGCAAAATACCAGTACTTGGTGTTGTTGTATTCCGGTTTGAAGGGTGAGTGAGTGATGAATGTAATTATAGACACAAATGATATAACATCTTAGTTGCCAAGGTTGGTGGCGCATTGGCGATGTAAGCGATGGTTAACTGTAAAATGTACAGCAATAAACTTAATAATTAACGTGAAATTTAAGAATTATACTAGTTTCCCGTCCCAACTTCATGAAATAGGATTTTTTTTTCTTATAATCTTCTTGAAAAATATTTGAGCCGGACTGCGATTTCCAACTACCGGGTGAAACTAATCAATCTATAGATCCACTTAAAAATTATCAAAATCAGTGCAGCCGTGTCCAGTTCAGTGACTTATACACGTACAATATATTTGTTTATATAAAAATTATACTATTTAGTTACTTTTTTGCTAAAATAAAAATAAACAGAGTATTTCCACTCATTAGCATTGTTAAATTAAAATAATAATTGTTAATGAAATGAAAATGAATGAACTCACATTTAAATATGCATTTGCATAATATGCATGTATTATTGGAAAAACCAATAGTAATTAGTATTTAGGCATAAGAATTAATGGCCTTTTAGTTAAATAGCTAGTCGAGAGCTAACTATTACAGTATTAATATGCCATTATTTGCATAGTTACAATTAATATTAGAATCTAAAATTAAATAGATTTCGCTTTTAAGCTTTGTTGACAATAAATGTCAATTTTATTATGAATAAATGTAAGATTATATGTAAAAGAAATACCTATTACGCTTGGAAATTGGGGTAATAGTGCAAAAACTTTCATCAAAAATATTACACCCCGACTTGTACTTGCCCATAATATATTTGGTGAAAGGGCTGGTTCGTTTTACGTCCAGAGAATCGGAAATGCGATTCATAGGGGAAATGCTGCTAGAATTCTTGCCACTATTCCAAAAGCTATTCCGCGATTTGTACGGTAACTATTTTTTTTATTATTATTTGTATTTATTTAAGGCTTAAATATAAATAAATGTATTTTACCTAATAAATTTTCCAATACGTACAAAGGTCTGTCTTCTTGACCAGAACGCTCCGATATTCCATCACGCTACTTCAATTTAAGCTGGTGGATATAGATGACAGATTTTCATCCGTCATATGCACGATGTTTTCGTTCACCACCACACAATAAGGCATATGAAAACACAACGGTGCTTGACCTGGTTTGAATCCGTAAGCTTTAACGTGTCTACAGGATCAACCCAGCTCAAAATGATTTTCGTTCATGTAATTTTTATTAAATAGAATAATAAATGATAAAAATCACATAAGCCTCAATACTTGTATCATATTATAATAGAATACTTTTTGGCATTCGTTGTCAAGAATTTCATCAGAGAAATCTTATGAGGCAAAACGGTATTTGAATATTTTACAAAATATTCGACAAATTGTTCAAATAAGTACATATTTCATGCTACAATATTGGCTTACGAAGTATTTTAATCGGAGTAAGTGAAAAAATATATATTCCCGGTAAAGTTGGAGCGGATTGGTGAGGTTTTGGAAATTGGAACTATGCAATGCTCTTGGGATATGAAAATTGTTTTAATTTCCGAAAAACAAACAACCTCTAACGTCAGAATGTTTTTGAAATAGATTTTTATTTAATTTATCATAAAGTTCACCACGGGAAATACATTAATGATATATTATTAATCAAAATTATAGATAAAAACACTTTTTTATAGTAAATTAACGAAATTGTAAACCACTTTCAAAGTCATCTCAGACTTCTTTTGTTATTCGCACTGAATGGAGTCCCTATTGGAAGTAAGCCTGAGCTCTGATTATATATTTCCATCTCTTTCTTACAACGACTGATGTCAATATTTTATCTCTATCTAACACTAAAGTGTTCAATGTAACATCAAAGACACCGCAAAGCAATCCTTTCAAATACTAATAGATCGTTAGCTGGCACGATCTTATTAATAACTTTTCAAGAGCTTCAAGACTAGAATACGAATTAGAACGATATATATATGTTTAATATCTCTTACAATGCCAATATCTATGGGCGTTGGTGACCACTTACCATATATATGTCTACACTACCTTGTTTATATTGCAATCGTGGTAAAATCGTTGGCTGACAACCTCGTTAGTCTAGCGGAACAAGGGACATAACATTTTAATTCTCATGGTAGGTGGCGCTTTATTGACGTAAGAGATGATTAATATTTCTTATCAGATGACCCGTATGCCAGTCTGCCTAAATATTATACTAAGAAAAAAGCGCCTTTAGAGTTATGTCTAAAGAATGAAAAAGGCGTATCCCTCACACACAGAAGCCTTCGAAATAACTCAACGGTAGAAGAAGAAAAAGACTGAAGAAGTTCAGACGAAGTTACAGGAGTTAGCTGATGACTTTTGCTGAACACTTCCTGTGACGACTCATTTAAAAAAAATAGACATATGTAATATCTATTAACAATAAGATGGATAGTTGTTTAACCAGACTAAATTGGGGGGGAGCCACTAGAAACATAATATATGTAACAGGCTTATTAATTTTATTGTAGTTCTGAGCGCAATTTGGAGGATGAATTTTCTATTTAACGAACTGTCGATTTTTTCATTTACTTTTATAGAAATCATCAATATTTTATTTTTATAATATGCATACGTGAACACGCATTCTTGCACTCATAATAAAAATACGCCATGCCTCATATATAAAAAAAAATATATATTAAACGACACTATATTCAATACGTAACCGCTTTTGAATAAAGTGTACCGCATTCAATGGGGGCTCTAATTGAAAAGGGAATGCTTGTTATGTAACAAAGGATGATGATATGCTACTTTATCCATCAAAGCTACGTGATTAGTATCACCTACTGAGAACTAACGTCATTCGTTATATAACGATACTGAACGACTGACAGTGCAGTGATAAAAATTAAATCTTCATTGCAAAGGATTACTGACATAAGCCTCATAATGACATATTTAATAGGTTCATTAATGTAATATTATGGAGAGTAGAGGTAAAGGAGATACATCTGTGTACACGAAAAATGTCCGCCAAAAGCAGTAAATTAGGGTGGCGCCACATTAGCATCAGGGTAAATTTTAAAGGAAGAGCCAAATTTAAAAATAAACTTACTATTCACAGATCATAAAATAAAATCAATAATTCTTTAAGGTTATATTTACTACATTGTACTACTCACTTTAAGAGATGGTTCTCCTTTTTTTTTTCACGCTCGCTGTGGAAACCTTCCAAAGGTATCCGACTCCCTTGGGGGAGGAACCGGGTTATGTGGGATTCTTAGCCAACCACTGCGATGGCCGTCCTCGGCACGGATTGGAGAGGCTGCGGGATCGTGTTGATATAACTCATCCGCGGCCCTCCCGTGTTGTGCTCCGCTCGTGGCTCGGCGGAGCTCTCCTCAGGGGGCGAAGGTAATTTCTCCCTCCCCCCCGCACTCCTCGCTAGTGCGTACGACAACGTGAAGCCATCCCGGCTGCCGCCCTCATCAGTGCCGTTTGAACTAGGATACGCGAGGCCCCCACCTCACGCATCCACGGCCCCAGGGTTACGCTAATTGAATTTGATGAAATTTGATACCTTATTTATTGACGTGACAACGTCTTATAAATTGGTTTTTTATTATTTTCATCATATTCAAAAATATAAAACATCAAAATTTATGACAATGTTAGTAAGTATACGTTTAAATTAAAAAACGTTAATTGTAACTTACAATACAATAACAACTTATTTTTCATATTTCTTTTAGGATTTGCGTTATGATTTAGAGTCGCTCTTAAAGGCGCATCGCCGCATGCCGTTCCGAAATGAGCGATGATCTTATTTGACAATCGTATGTGACGTCACTAACGGTCAGAGGTGTGCTTGGCGGACAGCTCCGGCAATAAATGTCGTAATTTTGGCTTGGCTTGATTCGTCACAGCCTGTGGTGGGTTGCAGTATAATTAATTAATTTAAATATGTGTGTCAGTCACGAATATAATATAATACATATAAAACATCAAAGTTATAATGACTATAAAATGGCGTAAAAGGAAAGGTACTTAAGAATATTGATGATTAAGCATGTAATGCACTTATAATAACAAATCAAAAAAGTTAGTGTGTACCTACCTTTTTTTTTACGTGGGGGAGTCCATCATGGATACCCTCCATATCTCTTGATGGAGGGGTTATGTCGGACTCCTACCGACTAAAACCACCACGGTACCCTTCCCGTCTTAAGGGGAGCGCCACGGGATCGCTTGCGCATGCTACCGTGACGCTCCGAAGTACCTACCTACCTAGTGTAACCCCTGAGGCCTTTTTTTTTCTTTTTAACGCTGGAAAAACGCATGACGCGTTTCCCCCACGGGTCAAGTGGGGGGGGGGGGTATGTGAGACTCGCCGTATGTCCAGGGCACCGAGTGCACCCCGGTCATCGGAATACCCACTAAAAAACCAGCGATACCCTTCCCGTCTTAAGGGAGCGCCAAGGGATCGCTTGCGCAGTCAACCGTGACAACCCCTGAGGCCCTAGCCAAGTTGACATTCTACAATTGTAAACGCTAAGAGAAAATAAAAATTGTATGAAAAAGACTACGTGACTTATCGTTGAGAGATGTCATTCTCATACATTTGTTTAGTTTTCTATTAGCGTTTACGATTGTAGAATGTCAACTTGGCAAGGGCCTCTGTACCGTGTACCAAGCGCTAATATTCTTACACATAAAAATATTCATTAATAAAACATGACCATGCTAGGAAATTAGATAATATATCTAGTAATTTTATTAAAGTCCGAATCAAATCCGACAGTTCAGTAACTAGGTTTAAAAAGATAAGTTGGAAATAATAAAACTCATGCAAACATTCATACTGAAATGTCAAAACATGTGTGATTTATAAACATGTTTGTAACAAAAACACGTCCGAACAAAATATTATTAATGTTAGCTTATGAAATTTCGTAGCCATTTTTTTATTACTATCTAAATGTATATATGTATTTACATTAAAACCTTAACTAAATGCAAATAAAAAATAAAAAAAAATAATTATACAAGTCGTGGAATGGTGGCAAGAATGCTAGCAGCATTTCTATTTAATGTTGTATATTATATAAAATATAAATAATCAGCCGCGTTGGTCTAGTTGTTTGATTCGGCTGCCGAAAATGATGTTCCAGGTTCGAAACCATCGGATAAATAAAAGTTTGTTTTGCCAATAAATTATCACAAGCCTGTCAAGTCCTTTAGCTAATTTGTCTCTGGTCGTTTTCAATTGCCATCCCATCGAACTATTGTCTATTCTCTAATAGATATGGTATTTTTTCACGGAATAACTCCTTCAAAATATTGACTTTTGCAGGAAAATTTTTGATACCTTGGGTGACATTATTGCAAACATAAGAATCTCTATTTTTTTAACATAAAATATAGCTTGAGTTACTCAATAAATAAAATAGAGCTTTCTGAATTTTTAAAATAGGTTTAGTAATTTTTGAGTTTATCCATTACAAACAAACATACAAATGAACCTTATTATTAAAATAATATATAACCCAAATATGTTATTCTGATATGACTTAAAATTCATTTCAGGAATCAAACAAATGGATTGATTTTGGTTTGATCACTTAAATATTGAACTGGAAAGTTCAGATTTTGATAACTTTTTAATAGTAAATATCATGCGTTGTTTTCTAAAATTATTATCTGTTTAAAAAAAGGTCTTCCAATAAAGTTCGTGCGCATAAACAATCTAATCTTCTGTTTTTTCACCATTGTATTTTTTTTCTCCGAATTTATATGGAAACAAATAGTAACAATACCCACCCAAACAAAATAAAGTATTTTCTAAATTAAAGAAGGCGACAAATATAAATTAAATACAAACGAATTAAATCGAACCGAGAACCTTCTACTTTTTTAAAGTCGGTTGAAATGTAACACGAGGTATATAACACTTAAGTTATATAAAAACTTCTTAGGACTTATTTGTCACAAACGACGTTGGAATTTCTTTTATCTGGAGTTACAACTACTAAGCTGTTTGAATAACTCAATTTGCAGGAACAAGCTTTAACTTGATCGTTAAGAATTAAGCAAAGATTCTTCAACAAAAACTATACAAAAAATATAAAATACTTTAACATGGGTTTTATTTAAACGTTTTAATTTTAATATCTAGTATGTATATGTGTGAACGTGTGTGTATGTGTGTGTGTGTGTGTGTGTGTGTGTGTATGTATGTGTGCGTACGTGTGTGTGTGCGTGTGTGTGAACTGGGACGGTTACCTAGTAGTATATGAAAACATAATCAACCCCTCCATTTATTAAGTCGAAAAAAAGACATAATATGCTATAATACATACACATACAATAATTGTCTTGAATATTTTCACTTTTCGACATTAATGCACCACGTTATACCATTAACCTTATTCTAATAGAATATAATTTCTTCAATTCAGTTCACATGTTCGCGACTAGATTAAATAAGGCCAAGAACGTGATGTGCGTCAGGATATAAAGAAGGTCTACCATTAATTTTATCGTACAGTATTTATTTTAATTTATATCTTGTAGTTCAAGCAAATGCGCCACGTAGCACTAAATTTTCTTAAGTTTGATATCATATTTCTATACTATTATTGTAAATATTTATTTTCAATATTTGTTAAGTATATGTTAAGCAGTTAAACTGCAGTGATCCCAATGTGTGCTTACCTCAGTTTATAAGTCCGTGAGTCTATATGGTTAAATAGTACTTAGAATTTAACTTCTTCATTTTTGAAGCGAACTTATGATTGCAAACATTATGATTTGTGTTTAATATAAACAAAGCTGACTTACTATTGAAATGGAAACAGCAACACAAACAATTACAATTATTTAAGCAAATGTTTAAATATTTCGAATAGAGATTCAAAGACATATTTGTTTTTTTTTTTAAACTCTAGCTAATTTTCTCTTATCCCAATAACAAGTTTCAAATTAAAAAAATATTATTTAGAAAAAAAATTATTCCAACTGAACGTTACATCGCAAAACTTTTTAATGTGATTAGATTTCAGTGCACTGGTCCGATAAACAGACTTACGAAGCGCAGATTCGGAATTGGATATGCAAATAATGATTATATTTATTCTATTTGGTTGAGACCTAATAGACCAGTAGTTAGGCTTTCAGTTTTCTCTTTGTCCTACCTTTCTACATTTTATATCAGCATTGTAGCAAGCTCCTCTCGAACACGAACTCGTGGTGGAATCAACTTCAAGCCTCAAAAAAATATAAATCATTTGCTTAGAAGTGATTTACTGGCAGTTAATTTAAATTTTCATATCAAAATTACATTAATTATGTTTGCATATCGTATCGCTATCGCTAAGGTATTAGTGTGATATGGTTTTATAATATTATGAATTATAAGATGCCATTTTAATTAATTAAAATGGCATCTTATTGTGGTGCTCTAATCAGATATACAGTAAGACTTAGGTATATTTAATTGCTATTTTTAAAATGAAATAAAAAAAGGTTTATAAATAAAATACATTAAAATGATGTACGCATTACTCAGTTTGCAAGTCAAAAGGAACGTGTCTCTAAAATTTAAAGATAAGTTATTATCGTAAGTACGTTTGATCGTGAGAAGAGATGAGAATCGAGCATATATCAAAGATTATCAAGTGGATCTTCTTGTTATCAAGAAAAATACTTAACAATAAACAGCGTCCTTCAGCTTTTAATATTTCCAAAGATTTCGCAAGAGAGTTATAAAGTATTTTTTTAATGTCATTGTTCGTAAAAGTTTTACCGCTTAGAATTTATTAATTCTTAAAAGAAGAACATTTTTAAATATATTGTTTGACAATTCATATATTTTGACAAAAACCTGTATTATATTTTATATATTTTTTTGTTTATTACAATAAACATTGCCGTGATGATTGTGAGTGGATTTGATGGGGTTTCTTTTTACATATTACACGTACGTATGTTTAACTCTTTTCACTTAAAACCACTGCGTTTGCCGTGATTGACACGGACTGGACAGGTTGCTGGATCATGTGTATATAATGCAGCCGGGTTCCACGCGATTCCTCACCTGAGCAGATATTATCTCTCATGATCACTATACTTCAAGATCATCAAGGACCAAGAGTCCTATATACCGTATATTATACTAATTCAGACGCTAATTGGCTGATTATGAAGAATTGGTCCTCCTAAAGACCATTTTTGCGTATCATGACTCATCTCGTGAGCAGTGACAGATGAAATTCTACCACATGTATCCACTACCCGCATCGGAGCAGCATAGTTGATAACTTCCAAAACCTTGTCCTCGTGAGGAGGTGAACCTTTTTATTACGCTGGAGAAACGCATTTTTGTATAAACCCCACACCCAGGTGAATGTTTTTTATAGTAATAAACATAATCTATATAAATAAAATGATAGAGGTTTGCAGTTGTGCGCGCATCACGGAAAAACTACTGGATAGATTCCAATGAAATTTTCTAAATTTTATTTCTTAGACACTTGGCCCTTATTAAAAAAATGGTTGTCTGTAAAGTCGGTTTACGGACGATTGCTTAACGTGACAACGTCATAACAAGACATTGATGAAATGACTGCATACTTTTATTAAATAGAATTGATCATTTTTATTGAATTATCATTATTCTGTATAAAGAAAGAGTGAAATGAAATCGGCAATTTAATTGATAAATTTACTTTTAATTGCACTCATAGGCCAATCGAGTGAAAAAGAGATAAATGTGGTGCAAGCGTACAATCAGCGTAACGGGACAATGAGTCATGCAGCCAGCGTTCATCGATTTAATAGACGTTTTCACGTGAACAAAAAATGATTGCGATATCTTCATTTAATAAAAAGTTATTTAAGTCTCAAGAAACAACCATTTGTATATGCATTGCGTGTTCAGTGATGTATGTTTAAACAAAGTATATTTATGCTTGCGATCTTTTTGATGTTTTTTCCTTCGTACATAAGAAAATATATCAAGGTTATATATGAAGCAACGCGGACGAAGTCGCGGGTATCAGCTAGCATAATATATTGTCTTCATCAAATTGTTGTCATATTTTTGTGTTCTCATGAATAATTGTTCATCTGTGAAAATTGTTTAGCATTTTGAACGAAATGTTTTCGTCTAGACCTTTCATTTATTTTGCTAACAGTACCTTATAATAATCTCGATATTGCATTCCGTTTGTAGGTATATATTATTTTATCGTTTTATTCTTAGTTTAGCCTTGATACCTTGTAGCTAAATTAAGGTGTTGTTTTGGTGATATTAACATCACTTGCACATATCTGTATCTTGCATGTATCTGGCATTTATCTGTCCTATCTCAATGATATACGCCATCTATTTCGCCACATACGAAACTAATGTATCCTACATCGCGATATTAAAGTTATCCGAGGGATTGAACAATATTTACAAGAATCTGACAGCAACCGTCGCGCAGTAGCCCACTAGAAGAACACCCGTCTGGTCGGAGGATCCTCCCTTTTCAATGGTGGATGAGGCACTTTACACCCTGTTCCTTACTACCCTCAAAGGTTATAATATAGTATGATAATATATTGTAAAGTAAATATGTAATCCTTTTAAGTAAAGTTTATATGTAACCGTAAAAGGAAAGGTCACTACTTCTAGGCGCTTTTTGAGTGAACGCGGCCAAAACTATATCATTATGCATATGATATAATATCGTAAAGCAATTGGTAGGTCTACAAAAACTAAAGAAAAATGAAAACATTTTTATGTTTAAAAAAAGAGGAAAGCTAAGACAGTCGTAGTTTTGTTCAACTTTCACAAATTAATAAAAGCGTATTAATTATTAAAGTTTAAAGTATTTTAATAGCTACCTAACAGTAGTTCTGGAAATATTACAACATCCTAAGTAAAATTATAAAGGCGAAGGTGAGTTTGTTTGTTAAGCTTTTACACCTAACCCACCAAGCCGATTTCAAAAATTCTTTCGCCAAAGTAAAGGTACATTATCAGCGAGTATCATGGGCTACATTTTGTCCCCATATTCCCACGAAAACGAGAAACTAAGCGGATGAAACCGCGGGCAAAACGCTGGTAAAATATAAATATTATCATATACAACGAAATGCATTATTAAAATAATAACCATGTTAGACTTTGCTTGCATTTTATGGTCATGAATATTAATACCGTAAATCTGGGCTGGCCTTTGAAGATCGGACAATTTTCATTTACCACGATGTAAATTATAATTGGCTTGCAGGATCGTCTATCTTCATTTCTTTCCGTACTTTAATTACTTTTTTAATTTTAAACTGTTTTTATATATACATTTTTTTTATTGTATAGGAAGGCGGACGAGCGTATGGGCCACCTGATGGTAAGTGGTCACCAACGCCCATAGACAAAGGCATTGTAAGAAATGTTAACCATCGCTTACATCACCAATGCGCCACCAACCTTGAGAACTCAGATGTTATATCCCTTGTGCCTGTAATTACACTTACTCACTCACCCTTCAAACCGGAACACAATAATACCAAGTACTGCTGTTTTCTAGTAGAATATCTGATGAGTGGGTGGTACGTACCCAGACGAGCTTGCACAAGGCTCTACCACCAAGTTATTATATTGAGCGATTATTTTTTAATTAGTTTTAGGAAAGCAGACTTCCTAATTGGGTGTCTGACTGTAAAAAATATACGGAAAACTTTACACTGTCAATGTGTCGCCAATTTTATGATCTAATATAATAATTTGCTTCCCTGCCTTATTCTACTAAAACTATTACATATATACGAAAAAGACTACTTTAGTGGAATCGGCATGAAGGACCGTAGTCCGTAGCGTACTTCTATGTTAAATATGACTATTATTAAATTTTAATACAGTATTCAAAATAATTGTTTTAAAAATTATGAAAAATCTTACCGATGGCTATATAAATAAATCGATTTCATATGTTTTTCTTGAAAGGAAATATAGTTTAAAGCTATAAAATAGTTCTGCGAAACCTTTCGTGCAATATATAGAGGCGAGGCCATAAAACACATCACTGGACGTATTTTATAGCGCTACCTGTTTCAATCTTACCTTCTCGATATAACAAGAATTTTTACAATATAAATGTAGATACTACCAAAAACCGACAAGAATACATGTCTATTAATATTGTCAAATACTTATGTATTTATTAAGTTGCACTAATTATGTAAATGTAGTCATAATGCGAAAACTCGTTATCTTTCTGAAAACTCTACAGTAAAATGTTATCTATACTAAGATATAAAGCCGATGAGTTTGTTTGTTTGATCCGGCTAATCTCAGGAACTACATGTTCGAATTTAATAATTATTTTTGGGTTGTATAGTCCTTTTATCGAGGATGTCTCTGTGCTTATTTCTATTCATTACATTTTTATTAATTGTACGCGGGTGAAACCGTAGGACACAGCTAGTAACTTATATTTTTACCTAAAATTAATTAAATGTCAGTTCTTCGTCAAATCAACTATGACAGGATGAAACAATAGCCTTACTAATAAACATTAATTTGTCTCATTCTGTCATTATTGATTTGTCATTTGAAAGAATAACGCCATTAATTTCAAATTTAGTATGCGCAATTTTAATTTAACGGCGTCTCAAATAATTAAGTTCCACTTCATATTTGAATGACGTTTCAGTATTCGGCCATAAGACACTCGCAAAATAAGGCTGTAAAAATGTCACGAACGATACGTGTAGCCTAACTTTAATTTAACTTACTTCGCTGACTGTCAACGCATCCAGTCATGATGATGAATATCGCTTTCCCGAGTTAAATTAAAATGTATATAATGTATGCATGTGTGAATATTTCCAATGCATGTTAATTTATTTCATTTACATTTCTCTCATATTTTCAATAATGATCATAATCGAATTTCAACTAATGAATGAACACTAATAATAATACTATAAACACTTACTGATCAATGATTGATGATTGAAGTAGTAAAACAAAACTCCACTCAATCATTGAAGTTCAGTAATTAATTAGGGACAGTCTACATTTGTGGCGAACTGAAGAGTCACTCTCATAAACTTGAAATAAAAGGGTCACCCGCAAATACGACCGCGTCAACCGTTCATTAGTAAATGGATCAGAAACTTAAATCAACCCTTATGTTTTGAAACTAATTTTGATTGACAAGTGAAAGCAATCACAATCATTTGATGAATCGATTTCATAGTAAATATTTGTTTCGACTTAAATTTTAGCTTGCATCTAAGATAAAATTTAATTTAATTCATATTCCAACTAGCTTAGCAAATATGTGTATAAATTATGAATTATATAATTAAAATGACAATGACGAAACTTATCAGTTTCCATCCGCAACTTTGCCCGTATCTGAGGGAGGGTTGGTGGTGAATTAATGATGTAAGGAATAATTAATATTTGTTACCGAGCTAATTAGTGCAATATCTTTAGGATGAGTTGGACCATTTGTCAGTCTGCCTACCTATTTTATATTTGAAAAAAAATTGGTTGCCTGTAAAGTCGGTATACGGGCGAAAGTTTTTCGTGACAACGACTTTGAGTGGTAAAATAATTTTAATGTGAATATTCATTCATATAGTAGGAAGAAGGATGAAATAATAGTAACAATTTAAAACATTTATTTATACAAAGAATTATATTTAAAACATTAATTTATACAAAGAATCTCGCACTGAATTTCATATTAACAAAATTTTATTTTTACCTTTACACATACATACGTATTTATACTTAGAAGGGACGCGTGCCTTTCACTTTTTATGTCTGTCTCTCTCGCTCTTAGGCGGGCTAACCATGCCCGAGTGGAAGGGACGCGTGCCTCTCACTCGCTCTCATTGTGAGCGCATAACGTGAGCGGAGCGTAACGCAGTTTCTTGAAGTGTCACCCGGCAAACCAATTTATAAGACGTTGTCACGTCAAAAAAACATAATTAGTTTTATCTTATAGAACATAGTTAAATATCCGCAAGTAATATACGTTGAGTTATAAGAATAATGTATAAATTTAATTGGAGATTTTTCAACTGTATGTTGATCAATTGTTTTTGATTTTAATCTATAATCTGGTACTGTGTTAGTTTATGTTAATGTAATTTTGTCAATTAACAATAGAAAAGTTTATTTAGATTTAATTTTATAATATGTACATTATAAATTCGTTGAATTTCAATAAACAATGTTATATGAAAATAAAATCACAAATAATATAATAAAAAATTACTTTTTTAAATAAAAATGATCGATAAATGTATGTAATTCTAAATATTAATTTATTTCAAACTTTATATGTTATGCGATATTTAAAATACTATATGCGAGGTGTCATGTGTATTCCCCATAAACAAAAGGATTACAAATATCTGCCCCCACCTCACATGAGGCGAACCAGCGTTCAGAAACTAGTAAAATATAAACATAAGTCATGTATTTGTAAAAGGAGGTCTTAGTCGTGGAAACTAAACTATTACTACGAAGATAATAAAAACAGTACGTGCGGCTAGAGTCGTTTCATTTTATGATGCAGCTTTAAAATACATTGTTCTTTCAATGAGTCCTAATAAGACCTAGTTCTTTGTTGTATGTTTTTTTTAAATGTTAGCTTATGAAATGTGTATATATAATATGTCTAAGCAAAGGCAAAGCAATAAGCAGTTCAGAGAAAAATGGTTGTTGTTTGTAATAATAACGGTTTCATTTGTTCTATCGGTCAGGTTTTATTAGTTTGAAATTCATCTTAGAAATGTATTGGGTTCTCCCATAAATAGATTCTTATCAGATTTTTGGAGTGAGGAAGTTGGTGCTATTTCGCTTCCATTCCTCAGAAGAAACTTGTATCACGCACATGAGCATATGACGTCATATAAGGGGATGTATTATACATTAAAAAAATTGGATATAAAATATTTATTCATAGTCTCATTTTTACTCCGTTAAAAGATAAGGTCCTTTGTTACACGTTCACCTTTTAATTACTCAATTGGTCTGAATTTCGGATACAGGTTGACAAGGGTTCAGAAAACGAACACTAATTCTACCCCCTCATACTTTTATAGGTTAATCCGCAAACTACATATATGTATGTTTGAGGATGACCACCATTGAAATGGGAGAATCTTCCGACCAGACGGATGTTGTGTCTGGTGGGCTACTGCCCCGACGATTGTTGTCGGGTTCTTGTATTTATGTTCAATCGCTCTGATAACTTTAATATCGCGATGTAGGATACGTCTGTTCATAGTTCGTATAATGCGAGATAGATGTCGCAACATATGTTACGTTACTTTCACAATATTGTAATAGGTCTCTGTTTTAACTGGATATTTTTAAGGAATAATTTAATTATATTTAGTATTCAACATTGACTATTAATAATGAAATAGGGTGTGACCTTGCTCATAACTAAAACATTAATGTGAACTTTATAATTTCTGAATATTTTACACTCTGCATTTTACAAACAAAATAAAAACCACCAAATTATTTTAACCAGAAACGATTTCATACATACAAAATGTATGAAATTGTTATTATACTACTCGGCGGTAGAGCTTTTAGCAAGGTCATCTGGGTAGGTACCACCCACTCATCAGATATTCTACCGCAAACCAGTAGTAGCTTATATTGTTGTGTTTCGGTTTGAAGTGTAAGAAAGCCAATATAATTACAGACACAAGGGACATAACATCTCAGTTCCCAAGGTTGGTGGCGCATTGGCGATGTAAGCGATGGTTAACATTTCTTAAGAAGCCTGTCTATAGGCGTTGGTGACCACATATCATCATATGGCCCATATGCTCGTCAGTCTACCTATACAATAAAAAAAGTTTAATTATGTGTACAGTCTTATATAAAAATAATTATTTATGTTTTGGTTATTGAAATCGATTCGATTAAATTGGAATGTTTCACATTTCTCACCAAGTAACATTACGTCTTTTTATTATTATTAAACCTAAGTACTTATAAGTCTGGTCGCATGAAAGTAAATGATTATTAAAAAAAATATATAAATCTATAAAACTATAACGGTACAGAATCCACAGGGCATAAGTCACATTCGCACTTGATCGCTTTTTATAGGTGTGGTGTTTTTTACACGCCAAACTGTACTTGAATTACTTATAAAAGAAATACTGAGAAATAAAATAAAGCCACGTTATAATGGAATCATCTAAACCTTTTTCCTAAATTATGTTACGAGCTGAATATTCTCACACGAGGAACATATTGTAGGATGATTTAATAGTGGTCGTAATATTGAGTTTCAAATGAGTTCACAGCGTTTATCTATTCAAATCGTCCAAAAAGGCATCATTATGCAACATTGTATATTTACATTAAGTTACAAAGGAAAATTCCTTTGTAACTTAATGTAAATATTGCAACTTGTGTTATTTAAAGAAAGAAACATCAAGTATATTTCATATATTCATGTACTAATAAAAGCCACAATAATTTTGATTTTGAATTTGATTTTTGATTTGATTTTATCCAGCGTGCAATCCAATGTTATAACATTCATCCAATTGAGTAGGTAGAGTTTCATACTGTTTAACTTATACTGGTACTTTTTTTTTAATAGAAGGCGGACGAGAATTTGGGCCACCTGATCGTAAGTGGTCACCAACGCCTATAGACAATGGCATTATAAGAGATGTTAACCATCGCTTACATCGCCAATGCGCCACCAACCTTGGGAACAAGGGACATGACATCTTAATGTTATGTCCCTTGTGCCTGTAATTACGCTGGCACACTCACCCTACAAACCGGAACACAACAATACCAAGTACTGCTGTTTTGCGGTAGATTATCTGATGAGTGGGTGGTACCTACCCAGACGAGCCTGCACAAAGCTCTACCACCAAGTAAACTTTACTACTTTAGTACTTTGGAATAATTGTTGTTGGGCATCCTCTATTTATAATTTATTATAATTAAACACTTAATTGACAGAAAATTCTGACGTTATATCAACATTATAATCGTTCCGTTTAACGCATATTTATTTATTAATTTCGTAACGATTTTGATACCGAAATTCTCGTCTCATTTTAAATTGTTCAACAATGTTTAAGAATTAACAAGTCAGAAGTCCGTTAGACTGAGCTCACAAATTATCCATGAAAATTAATCCTGTGAGACGATGCTGACCTTAGAAATGGATCATTCGCTATTAAGCAAATTATGAAATCTTCAAGTAGGGCGAGTATTTTCGGCAGAAAGATTGTTCGTCACTTTATAATAATAAGTTCAATTATACATTTATAATGCCTTTTATGTTTTTATCACGACCAAATTTCAGACAATTATATAAAACAATAATAATTTATACATACATAAACCTTCCTAGACAATCACTCAGTTCAGTAGTTGAGTTTATCGCTTTCAGACAGACAGATGTGAGACTTTATTTATAATATTTAGTTTAATTGAATAGAACATTAATGTTAGTTTATCATTAGTTTTCTCTTTTTCCTAGATTTAGTAAGTTTTATATTAATCAGATTGAGTTAAATTATTTAACTTTAGTTATGGAATTCAGAAAGCCGTGTTTTTTTAGAATATTATAAACTGTTTCAACCGTTAGTAACATTGATCAGTACACACTCTTATTATTTACTTGGTGGTAGAGCTTTGTGCAAGCTCGTCTGGGTAGGTACCACCCACTCATCAGATATTCTGCCGCAAAACAGCAATACTTTGTATTGTTGTGTTCCGGTTTGTAGGGTGAGTGTGCCAGCGTAATTACAGGCACAAGGGACATAACATTAAGATGTCATGTCCCTTGTTCCCAAGGTTGGTGGCGCATTGGCGATGTAAGCGATGGTTAACATCTCTTACAATGCCATTGTCTATGGGCGTTGGTGACCACTTACCATCAGGTGGCCCATATGCTCGTCCGCCATCCTATACAAAAAAAAAACAGTATTTCATTGACCAACGAAAAATATACAATATGAACACACAAGTTTTGTCTTCCTCCATTTTTGTTATACTAAATGTAACATGGAACATTTATCCGACCACGAATATATCATGGGCGACATATTTATGAGGTGTCCTGCGTTAACTTAACCTGCTGCCAGATTCTATCTTCACGCTCAATAAAACCTTTTTTTTTAAATATATTTTTAGATATTAAATTACGATAAAAAAACTTTTATAATTTGGATCGAGTTTTGAACAAGGACGTAGTGACGTCATAGTCTATTTCAGATTTTATTTGTCATTTACATAGCACACATCGAAGCCAATATGAAATAGGTACAACATTTCTTTTTTGTATCTGCTTAAATTATGCCTCGGACACAGCGTTCGCATTGAACAAAAATAATAAAGCAAGTGCAAAAAAAAGTTAAAATATTTTTCTTTAATTAATAAATACTTAAATTTAATTTTAAAACTGTACATCCTTTGGACGCAATATATAGAATAACTAGCCGTGCAGCGCGATTTCACCCGCGTGTAGTTAATAAAAATATAATGAATAACAACCTTCCTCGATAAAAGGACTATACAACACAATTTTTTTTTAAATTCGACCAGTAGTTCCTGAGAATAGCCGGATCGAACAAACAAACTCTTTAGCTGTATATATTAGTATAGATATGTCCGTTCTTTTACTATAAAGTATAACAATATTATGATAGTTAATTAGATTTGTTTGAAGTTGTAAAAAAAATACTTATAAAAAGTTTTCTAATATGAAACGAGACCAAATTAAACTTCCCAATATAAATCTAGAAGTTAATATTAGCTTGATTAAATTTATGTTTATTTTAATTGAAATCCTTCAAATTATTTAATCAAAGGCTCTCTCGACTGCTTCATTATTTTGTTTAATTGAAACAAGCTCCTTACAAGTTACTGTCAATTTAGCCTTTACTTGAACAAATTGATGGAGCGATTAAGTGACAAACGATTCAAATATTTTATTTAATTACTTATAAATTTAATTATTATTGAACAGTTTATATCAATAGTGTCAGACTTGGTAACAATTTCTGCAAGTCTGCCTGGGTAGTAACCATCCACACATTAGATATGCTCCCAAAAACCAACATGTAGTAAAGTGTTGTCTTCCGGTTCTGGAGGCACAAGGGAAATAACATGTTAGTTTCTAAGGTTGGTGGCGATGTTGGTATTTTTTTAAAATTGTACGAACCACTGGCCACCAGCTTAAAGTGGCTTGATATAAGGCCACAGACTCGGTGGTCCTGGGTTCAATTCCCAGGTCGGGCCAATAAATAATTATTGGGGTTTTCTTTCAGAAAATTCTCAGTAGCAGCCCGGAGTCTGGAAGTTGGTAGTGTGTACACTCCCGTGCCTCGGAAAGCACGTTAAGCCGTTGGTCCTGCGCCTGAACTCTTTCCGGTCGTGTCGGATTGCCGTCCCATCGGATTTTGAGAGCTAAGGGAAAGAGAGTGCACCTGTGTTTGCGCACACACTTGTGCACTATAAAATCTCCTGCGCAGTTGGCTAATCTCTCTTGAGATTGGCCGCCGTGGCCGAAATCGGTCTGGAGGACCTTATTATAATATAAGTACGATTAAAATAATAATACACGAACATCCCATAATTTTATATATTTTAAGTTTTTATTACAAAGTTACAAGCTAATTAAAATCTAACATACAACGAACTTCATTCAATTTCGACACTACGTGATACTAGGATACAAAACGTATCAATACTTTTCAACTTCACGTTTTAAAACGGATAGTGTGAAGAATAATCAATTGCTTCGTATCACTTAAATATAAAGGGTCAGACCACGCTCAACCGCGACTGAAGCGGTAATTAGTAAATGTACTCTAACCCTTAAGTGAACCTTTATTAGCGGATTGAAGTAATTTAAATATACATAAGAACATGAGTGTACTTAAGAGCCAAGAAGCTATGAATACATTCGTTTTTTTTGTGCATAATAAAAATGATGTATGACCTAAGATAGATTATATTAAATTTTTAGTTAAAGATGCATTTTAAGAGTCAAATATTTATGCAAGGTATTTGTTAGAGGAAAATTATTTTAGATATTCTTTAATATATTTTATCATGTAATAAGGAAGTTTTGGAACAACAATTTTATACCATAAATAACTATTAAACTACCACCTTTCAGCGCTTTAAATACGCTTTGTGCTTCGAATTATAAGATAATAGTCCCCCATATATTAGAGCGCACGTCACGTATTACGAAATAGGGTTCCAACAATATTTGGGCTCATTCGTGCGAGTGGAAAGGTTCGGTCAGAATATTTGAAAGCTCTACGTAGAGAATAGAATCTATCAAGTATATGATCCAGGTATCGTATTATTTTGGGCTTATTATATTATTATATTTCTAACAAGAACTTTAATTATGTTGATATATATATATATATGGCTTAATTCAATCTTTATTAGTAGTTATGTCAAAAAATTACAAGTTCGTGGTAGGACTTTCTGCGAGCCAATCTGGGTGTGTACCACCACATATTCATTCATATCACCAAGCAGTAATACTTAGTTAGTATTGTATTGTGTTCCAGCTAAAAAGGTGAATACGCAAGTGTAATTACATGCATAAGAGACATAACATCATAATCACTAAGTTTGGTGGCGCATTGGCCTTTATATTTCTTACAGCGCCAATGTCTATGGGAAGTGGTGACTGCTTTTATAAAACCGATTACCGATTTTATGAAATAAAAACATTTTGGTACAGCTTTACGGCTTTACCTAAAATGAATATTATACCATTTAGAGAGAATTACTGCTTGCATGTAAATATTATGCTCTCCGAGTGTGTACATTTGCAACTAAAAGCACACATTTACGAAGTGCACTTCAAACACGCCAGTGATTTACGTACTAATTATTCAACATTAGAAATTACTTTACATTACTTGAATTACATTCAGTAAAAACAAAACTTAATATAAAAGAAACAAAAAACGCTAAGTAATGGCAATGAGTAGATTTACTTAAATTCATTCATTCGCTCAGTTAGCTATCGAAATATTTACTTTACTTTTACTTAGGTTACTTTTACTTTACTTTTCAATAAAAATATATCTTAAAATACCAAGTAATCAAGAAGATCTTGCTTGGTTATTAGAATACGCCTCTCACTCCGCTCCTTTTAGAAGGTTGCACTAAATGTAACTGAAGTGCGCAATTATGTACCGTGCTTTTTCAAAAGCATGCTATTTTTATGCTCAATGGGCAATGTCTCAACGTAATATATACTTTAATATTAATATAATGAAATAAAGCATGGAATTATTATTTTCGCCTTTTCTTCTCTTAAATCAGTGTTCGCTCATTCATGATAATTTGAAAAAAAAACCCGTAATGATAACAATAGCAAACAAAAAAAAATGGCTGACAACCAAAAAAGGTGTAGGTTTTTAACATACTGATCAATATTTGCCTGTTTATATTTTTAACCCAGTTCATAAACGCATAGATTCTTAAATTTGCAGATTTTTTTATATGTGCTATTTAACTTTACAAAATGAGATAAGGGCAAATTAATTATAATTATTATTATTATGATATGTGAAGCAAAACTATTATCTAATGTTGGCCGATTAAAAATACTTTTTTTTTAATTCAATAAACGCTTTATTGAGAGGACGCTTTGACAAAACTAAGGGATTTAAAAGGTATTTTTTATGGTATAGGTAGGCCGACGAACATATGGGCCTGATGGTAAGTGGTCACCAACGCCAATATACAATGGCATCATGGCATATGACAACGTATCGCTTACATTTCTTACAAATCTATATATGTCGGACTTTATTGTGCCACATGTGCACCAAGCCTAAAGAGGCATTTCCGTATATTTAGTTACATAACGGGCTATTATTTTTCAATTTATAATATGTATAAATATATAATATATTGTATGGAAAAGTTTTAATAACATCGTTTCTCGTATTAAGGCCAACGTGTTTTCCAACTTGGGTTTGTAATAGAGCAACAATAACTGTATCGCCAGGATGTGAAAGTTGCAACGTTTAATAGCAATTTAACGTTGTTACAACGATAAAGTATAAAGTTATGTTTCTATCCACCTGTTTCATAATAGTTTTGATAAAGCTGGTATCACTACTTAAAAGAATATTCCACTGAAAATGAATATTAAAAAAATATATGTTTTGTGTAAGTAGCATAAACAATATGATATATAAAATATAATAAATAAGACACTTTTTCTTTTTGACGTGACAACGTCTAATAAATCGATGAACGCTGGCTGCATGCACGAAAAAGGACGACTCATTGTCCCGTTACGCTGATTGTACGCTTGCGCCGCCTCTATCTCTCTTTCACTTGATTGGCCTATGTTTTGTTATGACGTTGTCACGTTAAACTATCGTCCGTAAACCGACTTTACAGACAACCATTTTTTTATTACATTTTAAGCTTATTCCACCACTCCCCTCCAATTCAGCCAGCTTTGTGGTGGTCGTGGATACTCTCTTAAATAATGAAAAAAAATCGACCCGTACATAATTTCTCAAGACGTTACAGTTATATATAAATTTGTGATGACCCTGTCTTCAATAACACATAATATTGGATTTAGGAATTCCAATAAAAATAATGTAAACTATGTTATCTGGTTATGGACCGAACATAAATAATTGTTTGAACAATCAGTGCAAGTAATATGTCGTATTCGAAGTGTTCCACTCGCTCGATAGGTCCTCGTCGTATTACCCCTCTCCTCCGTTTCCTCAGCCTAAGGTCGGACGGTAATAGTGTGATCCCACCAAAATTATTAAATTGATCATCAGATGTATTTTTGACCTTACGGTTTAGGTATAAAAGTGCACATAAACGTTTTATCAAAAATAGTAGTGTATGTATCTGTCTTGTGTATAATATCCTGCAAGCTTAGTTAGTCTAGATTAGCCACTGTGATTTTAGGCCACCTAATGGTAACTGGCCACCACCAGCCTTATACATGAGCATAGTAAAATCTCTCTCACTGTTGTAAATCTATCACTGTTGCTACTTGTATATCAAGAGGCTACGAAAATCGGATAGTTGAGTTGTTAGCGTGAAGATAAAAAACACAAGTAAGACCATTCCATCAGAAAGCAAAATGATTCGTTATTTTAATACAGTTACCGGACTGTATGTTATTAAAAATACAAAGGACATATGTCTTATGTTAGATGTGATAATACAATCATTATGAATATTAGGCCAATTGAATTTCTTATAAACTGCTGGTCTATATCAGATTAATACATCCAGTTTGATAGTGGAATGGTCAGAGACTTTAAATCTTCAATCGATCTTCCTTGATTAGATTCATCTATAATCATATTTAATTCATACAGTACGCCTACTCCTGTGAGCAATTAGCTATAATACACAACATATAATTAGCACCAAATCTATTCTAATTAAAGAATAATTGTCAAGTAATCCACTGCGATGCAGGAGCGTAATTGAGTAAGCCTTAAAACCCTTAAGTAGAAAGTTGATACCAACAGTAGTACATTTAGTTCTAGTAAGTACTACAGTAAGTAGTAAGTAGTAAAAAAAATATAATTAATCAATTAAAAACAAATAGAATACGTCATTAAGAATGTACTCATTAACAAAAAACGTACCTTCTTTTAATTACTTTTAGCGAAATCAGAATGCGTCAGTCTTCATAATGAATGACGTCATTATCTCTGAGAGGCTTTGGTGTCTGTTGTGTAAAAATTTGTGAATAATAGCAGTCATGAAAAAGATTTCAAATTGTACCAGAAAATTGTTCAAAATGAAATTTATTAGACCATCTAAATAACGGTTAGGGTATAACCTGATAATAATCCATCCAGAACACGTGAATCGAAGCCAAAGATTGAATATTAAAGAGAACGGAACGAGAAGAAAATAAACGGATTAAAGTTATTGTGAACAACTTTATTAGTGGTGACTGTTACAGTATACCTGGTGCTCTAGTTTGAGCATTTCGCCAGAATACCCCTCTCGAGTCAAAGGATTAGGCGAGAGGCCAATTTTGTGCACTTTTCAAAGCTTCAGAATGGACGCCAATAACTCACAGGATGTTATTGAAAGCTTCTAGACAGAAAAACTCCAAGAACTTTTATGTGCCTAATCCGGAAGTTGGATACAGGTCTACGGAATTTGACGTTATAGAAGCCAGCCATTAAAGCAACTAAGTCAGGTGAAACAAAAAGACTATCTTTTTATCATGTACGTGTATAGTTTTATTTTACTAACTTGGAACTATTCAACCGCAGTCGGGAAGGCTCTCAAAGTTTCTATTATTTACTCGATTGAAATTCATGAACACGTTGTATATTTTTAAAGACAAACATAAAGTTCGCTCTTTGCTCCCAGCTTTTATTGTCCAAGGCTTGACTTTAACTCTATTATAACGAATGTCTATTCAGAAAAAAATTGCAAGTGAAAATTCCACTCACTATTTAGAAGCTGGAATTTATTGTTCTTGAACCGATTCTGATTCAGTAACGTTTCCGGGTACAACGGGTAGAATCATCAGTCATATATTAGCAAATTTACACAAAACCTTAATTAATTGTACATCTAAATCTTCCTCTTGAATCACTCCCATAATTACTCACGATGTTGCTTTAGTTGCACGATATGTGTTACCCATATTATTAATAAGTTGATGTTAGCTCAGTGTGTTTGCAAGCATTAGATAAATACCAATAAAGGTAGTGAAAATGTTATGGGGTTAGACGAAGTAAACTCGAATAAACCATTTCTATAACATAACTGGTAAAGTCGTATATCTGAATAAAATATTATGTCTATGGATTATAGTGTTATCATTTTAAAATGGTTTTTATTTTTGTCTTAGATATTCGTTATAATTTTATAATTTTTATTATCACCATCAGCCCGTGTTCAACATCTAGTGAGGTAGATGATGCTATTTTTCATACGCTGCCATTTTTCTTTTGTCGTCACTCTATATGACGTCATACATAATGCTAAAAGTGGTTAAAGATTATTGTAATTTTAATATAAATAATGATAAAGGAATAATAGGCTGTTTCTTGTTATTCATAACCCAACCACCTTCTATCATTATTGAAAGTTACCAATGTAACACAATAACTATTATTTATACTTATTTAATCAAAAATAAGAGAATTTATACTAACGTGATTGAATACCTATTTCATAATATTTTCTTAAAATTAAAAGCCGTGTGGTGACTGCACTTTAAATACTGAATACATAAGTGCGACAGAGTGCCTGTCAAGATATTTATAAGACTTTACATTAGAAAATTAAAAATTAATCTCGTTAAATTGAAACATGTTTCAGATATTTTGTTCATCAGCGCTGGGTGCACTTGGGACTCTAAAATACATGTAATCGGATTAATATAGGGATAACTTACAAGTATAACATGTAGCCGCAAGACTAACGCTTCTTAGTTATACATTATTAATATAGAATATTAAGATTATTACATGCTAATATATAGGGGCCAAGAATATTTGTAGCTAAGATTGCAGTGCAAACTCGCTTCTGAGCAATCTGGTGGAGTATGTTTCAAGTCTTCTCCTCGAGAGTACAGAAGGTATTTGTCCATCACTGGGATAATAATAAACATTGGCAAATATATCATAACTGACAATAGATTTTTTGTTCGTTCTGATTATAGTTTTTATACTGTGCAAATTAATACAATTAGATACAAAGGACATCCATAGAAACATCTTAGAGATATGTCATTATTTTATATTTTATCAAAATATCAACGCATAGCCGTGGTAACTAGTATAGGATAAAACTGTAGCTAATTATCTAAAATTGCAATTAAGTAAAAAGTTTTTGTACAAACATTTTAAATTTAAATAAATGCAACATAACCAAAAATTGGCATAGTTTAGTCTCTCGGTAAGAATAAGCGGAATTTTTATCGCAAACTTTGCCAAGTTTAGGTGCCAGAAATTTAAATAATTTGCCATTTTCAGGTGCTTTTTATGCATGCCTATTTACTTTTTAACGGTTTACAACAACCTCCGCATTATAGTAGTAGCATGAATGTTCCTTTTTTTAAGCAAAATACACTCATTGCCAAGCATTTTAAAACAGTTTTATCACGTACGTTGATTTGTCATAAACAATTTCTATTTAGAATAACTAAGGAAGGACAAAGTAGTGTTGTTTTTTATTTATATAGCTCCCATAATCCGATGAGACGGCAATCCGATTCAACCGGAAAGGCGCAGGACCAACGGCTTCACGTGCTTTCTGAGGTACAGGAGTGTA
Organism: Nymphalis c-album; assembly: GCA_963151315.1. Lineage (NCBI taxonomy): Eukaryota > Metazoa > Arthropoda > Insecta > Lepidoptera > Nymphalidae > Nymphalis > Nymphalis c-album. Next base: position 6,346,457 of record OY720607.1, on the reverse strand, counting down.
CACACTTCCAACTCCGGGCTGCTACTGAGAATTTTCTGACAGAAAAACCCGATTAATTTTTTATTGGCCCGACCTGCGATTTGAACCCAGGGTCTCCGGGTCAGCGGTCTTATGTCTAGCCACTAGACCAACGAGGTAGTCAAATTATGTAATACAGTTTTGATTCAGTCATTTTTGCTTAAGATTTTATATACTAAGCCACCTCGGTTCAACTTAATGCAAGTTTGAGCAGTTTTATAAATAAGTTTAGTTCAAATAAAGTCGCTTACTGTGATCTTTCGTTTGACTTGGTTTTAACTAAAGACTCTTAAAGTATTTTCCTTGGAGGAATGTTATTTTATTCTTTGTATACAAAGCAAATACCTTCCTCAAACTTCTTTACAATTTTCTTCTTAGAATACCGCATCTGAATAACTGGGTCGATGGCTGAAAAGATAATCGTGAGTGTTAAGAAATGAAGCAAATTAACAGCATTTTAAATCCATTTTTTTTCTATTATAAGTAATGTCAATTACATACTATTAATAAGGTCCTCCAGACCGATTTCGGCCACGGCGGCCAATCTTAAGAGAGATTAGCCAACTGCGCAGGAGATATTATAGTGCACAAGTGTGTGCGCAAACACAGGTGCACTTTCTTTTCCTTAGCTCTCATAATCCGATGGGACGGCAATCCGACACGACCGGAAAGAGTTCAGGCGCAGGACCAACGGCTTAACGTGCTTTCCGAGGCACGGGAGTGTACACACTTCCAGACTCCTGGGAATTGAACCCAGGACCACCGCGTCTGCAGCCTTATATCAAGCCACTATAATATTAATACTATAACATTGAAACAAAAGTTAATTTCTTTCGTTTGTTAGTACCGGTGAAGGTTTTTATGATTCTACTGTAATATTTTATTTAAAAAATAACTTAGAATTACTTATCTAATTACTACCTTTAATATGACAATTAACGTATGATGTGAGCTTAGTTGGTAATTTTTTAAATACACTTGGTGGTAGAGCTTTGTGCAAGCTCGTCTGGGTAGGTACCACCGACTCATCAGATATTCTAACGCAAAACAGCAGTACTTGGTATTGTTGTGTTCCGGTTTGAAGGGTGAGTGAGCCAGTGTAATTAGACAGGCACAAGAGACATAACTTCTTGGTTCTCAAGGTTAGTGGCGCATTGGCGTTGTAAGCGATGGTTACAATGCCATTGTCTATGGGCGTTGGTGACTACTTACCATCAGGTGGCCCATGTGCTCGTCCGCCTACCTATGCAATAAAAAAAATAAAAAAATACAGCGTATGCCATTTTCAGTTTTCGTAGATTTTTTTATATACATTTAAGTTTTTACATAATATATGTTGTCATTCCCGGATAAGTCATCATCTAATTTATTTTAAGCAAATTTGATGAATCTTTCAATTAAAAATCAGACCGTCACTATTACACTACTATTTTTGTCGTATGTCGTTGGATCGTACACATATACTGCCACAAAATACAAACAAAACAAAGCATTGTAAACCTTTATCTATTACACATAAAGACCAGTTTACAGTGACAGCTTAAAACAGTTGTCCAGCGTAAACTGCAGGTTGAAACGGCTTCAAACCTCATTACGACGCTAAGTAGTGTAAACATAAACAACCTATTTAAGTGTTTAACTAGCGTCAAAATAAAATGTGTCGCACACATTCAAACAAAATAATTAGTAATTTTTTAAAAAGCCTAAAAATAGGTTATAATAAATAAAATATAATATGAAGAATTATATAAACATTGGCCTTGGTGCAGCACTAAATCAGTTTTAGCTATCACAGGAACCCAACTACGATAGGAGGCCCGCACAGGAGGGTTGGACGATGAGGGCACCACTGGTTTTTAGTTATTAGAGTGTGTATTCTAATGCACTGAAGCTCCAGGCGCTGGCTAGTCCCACATAAACTTCACCCCCTCCCACTTTATGTGGGGGAATCGAGTAAATGCGTTTATCAGCGAAATAAAGACGGGTCTGATTTAAGCTCCACATACTATAACTACACCCATCATTTACCGGCCTCTCGCTAAAATGTATGAAACAAACGCGTCGTAATCACCTAACTACACCCACATGCAAATGGGCGTGTACGTGAAGGTTTGTATTATATGTGTGAGTAAACAAGAATTGCTTATGTTTGGCATTGTTTTATACTTGATATTTAAATAGTCTTAACTGGATAAACCGGGTCCTGTTGGATTTGCCGATCAAGATGATTATGGGAGTTACGAATTACAGGTACGTATACACTTTGCACTATAATAATAATATGTCCCTATCAGTTGGCTGGTCTCTCTTGAGAATGGCCGCCATGGTCGTAATCGGTCACGAAGACATCGTTATGAGATATTAATTAATATTATATAATATATTCAGTTGGCTAATCGGTCTGGAAGACATTATTATAATTATTAATATAACCGATGACGACAATGCCTATATAATTAAGCCGTCTTCTTGCAAAACCAGTGCGAAGTTTCATACATCAAAAGAAATTAGGACAACTCATTCACTCCCACACACATTTCAAAAGCAATGTCGGAAAGTGGTTTAATACATTTCTAGAAGTGTCATATTAAACCAGATATTAATATTATACGTCATTCGTCGTAATTTACAACGTTTAATTACTCCCGTCGTATTCTTGCCAACATTTGCTCCGCTGTTAAAATTACATTAGCATTTGTGGGCCCATGCGTATTAGCGTTTGATGTGAAAACTGTTTCAATAACGTTCCAACTAAATGTTAAGAAAATACGTAAATATATTATCATCGTCTACGTTTTTTTATTAATGCTCTATGGCTCCGTATTTAACATATTTATTTATATCCTATTTATTTATTATGTTACATATATGCAATTACAATAAATCCACAGATTATGTAAAATCATATAAAAGCAAACACTACATGCTAATTAAACCATTATTTACTATTTCTTGCTACGAAAAGAAAAGTGAAAAAACAAAACAAAAACGAAGAATGAGCAAAAGAGAAAAAGTAAAGTTTATACACGCACACATCTTTACATTTTAAATAATATGAAGCTGATATCTAAACATTTGATTAAAGAGTAATAAAAGTTAATTAGACTAAAAAAAAAAAATTGGTTGCCTGTAAAGTCGGTATACGGGCGAAAGTTTTACGTGACAACGACTTTGAGTGGTAAAATAATTTTAATGTGAATATTCATTCGTATAGTAGGAAGAAGGATGAAATAATAGTAACAATTTAAAACATTTATTTATACAAAGAATTATATTTAAAACATTAATTTATACAAAGAATCTCACACTGAATTTCACTTTTTATGACTGTCTCTCTCGCTCTTAGGCGGGCTAACCATGCCCGAGTGGAAGGGACGCGTGCCTCTCACTCGCTCTCATTGTGAGCGCATAACGTGAGCGGAGCGTAACGCAGTTTCTTGAAGTGTCACCCGGCAAACCAATTTATAAGACGTTGTCACGTCAATACAATCATAACCTATGAGTATTATCAATCTATTGTGAATGAATTGTAAGTAGCGGACCTATTATCAATATTATACGGTAAGCAGAACCATGAATAGCTGCTCATTTACATATGTGCTCCAAAAATTTTCTAACTTGAGTTGAGATCTAAAATTTTGTAAAATATGAATATTTAACTAGCCAATTTATAGCGATTCTGGCGCTAATAGTGCCTTGGGTTGTTCTATAAATATATTAATATTAGTTATCGTCGAGATTCTCACTAAAATGTTTGCATTAAGTTTTAGCGAACAAATAACTTTAACCCTTTGAGCAGATACGGTCCAGATAAAGTGCTGATTACAAGTTAAGTTACTTGGTGGTAGGGTGTTCTGCAATCCTGTCTGAGTAGATACCACACATTCCTCACATATTCTACCGACAAATAGCAATACTGAATACTGTTGTGTTCCGGTTTGAAGAGTTTGTGAGCTATAAATACAACTTCTTGGTTCCTAAGGTTGGTTCTTAGGTCCTTTACAGCGCCAATAATTATGTCTTTCTATTTGATAAAACAATAAAAAAGCGATTGGATTTCATTTCATTTCATAGCGTAGCTTGGGGTTGAAACTAGTATTTTCTATTAAATTATGTAATTTCGTTGTTGATATTTCACAAACATTTTTGACGGTTCCTAAGACGAGCTTGAACATCACTATATAGAAAATTATTTCACAGGGTAGTAACACAGTTAACAAAATGATAATTTTATTGTTTAATGAACGAATTTGTTAAGCTTGGATTATAAAATTTATTACACTAATGTATAAATTCGATAGCCATTATGATACATGTCGCGTTCACGTAATTTAGCAGATCGTACGATTAATTTAGATTGAGCTTTATTAATGGGTTCGAACTAAATTATTGTAAATGAACTATTTGAAAGCGGCTTTGTATATCAGTGATAGTTATATTATAAAAGAGAAAATACATCATTGACGTTGTAATATTGTTTTTTTTTTATTGAAATTTGCCAGGAACCGATTGTATAATTAATAAATGTTCTAGAATCTAGTGACTAGACAATCTCGGCATTCTTTTTATAATTGACTAAATGAATATTGGTCATTTAATATTCGTTAACTTGTGTTCCGTGCAAGTTAATCTAAGTAGGTATCAATCATTCTTCATATCTTTTACCGCCAAACAATACTTGCAATACTTATTATTATTGTCTTCACTTGTGTCATACCTAAAACTCTTACTAAAATCTGGCTAAATACTGAAAGCTGATTGGTCGTCTATTGCATCGACCAATGTTAGAAAAATAAAATTAGTTAATTTTAGTAACACACACACAAAACAAGTAAATGCCGGATCTAACAGAACCAGCGTTATAAGAATAAGAGAAATATATATAAAAAAATGGAGATTTTTTGCCGAAAAAACATTTAAATAATATTTTCTTTAACATTTGGGCACCAATTACTTGGCGGTAGGGCTATGTGCAAGCTCGTCTGGGTAGGTACCTACCAACCACTCATCAGATATTCTACCACAAAACAGCAATACTTGCTATTGTTGTGTTCCGGTTTGAAGGGTAATTGAACCAGTGTAATTACAGGCACAAGGGCCATAAGATCTTAGTTCCCAAGGTTGGTGGAACATTGGCGATGTAACCGATGTTTAACATCTCTTACAATGCCAATGTCTGTGGGCGTTGGTGAAAACTTACCATCAGGTGGCCCATAGGCTCGTCCGCCTTCCTATGCAATAAAAAAGGCCTATTAATTTAATTGACGCTTACCAAAAATACGATAACACCTTTATATAGGTAATCTCACTATCATATCGTGAGATAAATTGGAAACCGCCAATATTAATTTGTCCAGGATTCATTTTAAACTCGTTACGTTAATAAATCCGTTACGCCATCGCTGTCTGTCCATCGTTCCACTTTTTTCCAACATTGATAAACCTAATTACATTCGTTAAATAAAAAAGACATTAAGAGTCCATTTTACAATGTATTTCAAAATTGGTCTCATGGTATCATTAAAATTAAGTTGTCCAATGGAGAAGATGGCTTTATAAGTTATTTTAAAAACTTTTGAGTGAATTAATTATTGGTTCTGAATTAAAAAAATATTATGTCTTAGATATTTTTTTTAATACTTTTGATATAGATTGAGTATTAGTTGGCAAAGACGTTTTCCTTTCTTTGAGAAAACCTGCTAGTTAGAATTGGAATTATTAGACAAGTATATCACTCATCCACAATGGAACAACTTGATAAGGATCCGTCTCCACCAGATCCTCCTCCATAAGTAGAGAAAATCGTTCTTATCAATTGTTAAACTTTTTAGTCGAAACTACAATTACATACACTCAATTGTAACTGGTTTAAATAAAAACATCCACATTATTATCAAAATCATAGTAACAGCACTAAAGGCACGAGCAAACATTATTGAGATTCGCTTAATAAAAAAAAAATTTTTTTTCTTTACCCCTAAAAAAATTTATCAAATTCGTTATCAAAAAACACTCACTCATAAGCTTGTTTCTCTCGTTACACGAACTAACTTTAACTCTAATTTCAAAACTACCCAGGTGTTTTTTGACTGTTAACTTTGGTTGAAATTCGGTAGCGAATACGCTAGTTTTAATATTTAGTGCGGTTTCCGCCGCCACTGGCTGTTTCACTGCTTTTGAGTTTTGAAAACCATTCGCTTGATATTACTAAAATTTAATTTGCTTTGTTGAAATTTTGATGTGAATTTAATCACTTCAATAAACAATCATTCCGCTATGGCTCGTATTTGCATTAATTTAATTATATTATAAACAATGCTGATTTCGTTATAACTAATCGTATTTGAATTAATTACTTAGCCCAAATAAAGCGTGATAAAGACGAAGAAATTAGTTGAAAAAAATAAAAAAAAAACGAACTTACGGAACATTTTGCTTGAAATAGTTTTATTATATCCTTGAAATTCGTTCTTGGTGGTTCGGCTTCGTGCAGCTCCCTCTGGGTGGTACCATCCATTCATCACAATATATTCAACCGTCAAACAGGAATACTTAGTTTTGTGGTTCCAGTTTGAAGCGTGGACAGAAAACGTCCACAGTCACAGGGGACAGAATAAGTTTGTATGGGATGGTAAATACCCCCTACAGTGCCGATGTGTATGTGTGGGTTTGACCACTTATCATCAGGTAGCCCATTTGCTAAGCTGCCTATTTTAAATTTAGAAAAAATATATACGTGGCTTTGTACCTACAATCAGTATTATAATGTTTAACGGATAACCGAATATAATAAGATTCTATCACAAGTCGATTGTCGATTGAGTCGAGAATCGAGTACATAATTTAAAAAATTAATTTGCTGATAACAATAGTATGCTAATCTATTTAAATATTATAGGAAATTTTATGGAAAAACAATAAAATCTATTATTTCCCTATTTGATAAAGATTTCACCGAAACTATATAACAATACGTATAGATATTACATTTACTAATGTATATACATATATTAGCCGTAACAGAAGCACTTTTAAAAAAGAAAGTAGGTTTTTTTATTTGAACAGACAAAGGAACTTTGCTTATTTCTTACTTTCAACGAAATAATCTTTTGCAAATATTAAAAAAATACATAATAAATGATTAAGTCTTAATTCCTCATATTTGTCTCGTTATTTTATACAAAAGAAAACTTTTTTTATATTAAACGAGATTTGTTTGAAGTGTTCGTTAATTTTGAGCCTATGTTGTATTTGAAATTTGTTGGTCGAAAAGTTTTGAGTGTAATACAAAACGAGATGAAAATGAATTATAACTTTGCGTACGTTTCGAAATAATCATCGAGTTCTTATTAATTTTAAATTTAATATCCTTAGAATTTATTACTCGAGCTCACTTTTGATGTCAGGCGTTCATTTCTAAGACCTTAATATTTTTTTATTTGTTGACCTTTTTCTGAATTTTATGAGTTTAGTACATAATATAAAATGATTATTATTTCAGTATACATGTAAGTATTGCTTAAAAAATATAAAATTGTATATTTTATAGAGTAATTGTCATCAATAGATTTTAAACAGTTATATTATAATTAGGTATAATTTGTTTAAATTCCAAATTTAAAAAGTTAAATAAGTCAATTATGTGTTTACTGTTAAATTCAGACATTAAAAAATATATTCGCCTTGAAAATATTCTATTGCGAAAAACTGGTACATTGTATACATAAATTGTACGTTGAAAAAGTAATTGCTAGGGTCGGCGATGTATAGAAAAACAAAGATTAAAACAATACATAAACTACAAAATATATTTAAAAATTGATCTTTGGATTAAATCTATAAAAGCACAGCCTTCCTTTGTAGGCGTGAAGCAGTCATAGCTAGGATATTGCGGGCAATATCTACATGCATTACATTAACTAACTGTAAATAAATACATAGAAAAGTAAATAGGAATTTTACGCGAACGGAGTAACGAGAAACAGCCGCTATATAATAACATTTAGCAATAACAAAACTTAACTAGTTCTACGTACTCCTTCGACCGAGCACAAGTTCAAGTTTTATAATAAAAAGAAGCCATATCATAAGCTCTAGTAAGACATATTCCACATATATTAAACTCGGAAATCTGCTCCTATAACTGACTTTACAACTTATGTTATTGAGCATTGGTACAGGAACTTGGAACATGAGATTTGAGTGCGATTATGATCCATATAATTGTTTTAATATTGTTTGAAAATTAGAGTACATAATGCGTAGCTATTTATTTTATCGGGAAGAAGTTCCTAGTTTCCGAAATTTACCTGTATTTTTTACCGTTAAATTGAACTCCGTTAAATATATCAATAGTTTAATAGTGAAAGATCCGTAAAGACTTAAGCTAAAATAATTGGCATCCTAAATAAGATTAAACAAGATTTCACGACTGTACCGCTTAAGATTTTTTATCAAATTAAGGTGCGTTCATGTATGGAGCACTGCAGTCATAGGATCACTTAGCCAAATATAACCATATCGCGTATAACTAGAGACATTACCTAAATATAGAGATATTAGGTAAATCCATCTTATATTGTAATCCAAACTTAGAAATATTTCAAACGTAATTAAAATAATGGCGATCCATCGATAACGTCCAACCACCAGATTGCCGCCAGAGTGACACAAGAGGTCCTGAACTCGAAAGATCGTCGTGATAGGTAAATGAGCGGCAATAAGTCTCTGATTCTATACAAATTCCAACTTGGAATATAGACGAAAACGAAACATTGCCTCGATTTGTTACTCGAAGTGTTTTGTTACCTTATTTCTCATTCGCACACCGAATATGTGGTGTATACTTCGACGTCTGTGTTTCCTGTGAATTATAAGGCAAGGCAAGAGGGAATCTCTCTCGGCATATTATAGGCAAGAAAAAAAAAGAAGCACGTATAAAAAAAAAGTTTAACTTATTATTTTGCAAAGAGTAAAATTTTGTTTTGTAAGTAAAATTTAATATACCGCATCAAATATTTCCTGTCTCCTTGTTACAGATGCAGATAACTTTCTGCCGCATAGTCATTTTTCTTTGTTCCACATTTTTCTTTACGTGATTGTATTCCTTAAGGATTTTTAAAACCTTCGTTTGATGTATATACTCGTTAAATGCGGATTACGGATGTTTTTATTACAAAGATCCTAAAGTCACGCTTTATTTTATTACTTTCTTCAATATTATGTAAGCAAAATATTAAAAGTTTAACACATTTTAAATATGAAAAACAAAATATATGAATAATTCCCACCTTATGATAAACACACTGTTTAATTTTTTGATTCATAATTTGCACGCATGTAAATACATTATCGATCACAAAAATACTAAAGGGTCATGGGTTACTAAAGAAGCCCTCATATAATTCATCAAAAAAATATTACTCAGGCAAATTTACAAAAATCAAAATAGTCTTTATTGACGAAGGTTCGTGCAAGCAGTTTCTAATCGCCATTGTACAAGATTATATAAAATTTAAAGCTACAAACCATTTGGAATGTAAATTATACTGAGAAGAGTCGGCAATAAACCTAAATAGCTCTTGTTTACTTAGAACAAATGGTAGTAGAGCTTTGTGCAAGCTCGTCTGGCTAGGTACCACCCACTAATCAGATATTCTACTGCAAAACAGCAGTACATTGTATTGTTCTGTTCCGGTTTAAAGGTTGAGTGAGTCAGTGAAATAACCGGCACAACTGATATAACATCTTAGTTCCCAAGGTTGGTGGCGCATTGGTGATGTAAGCGGTGTTTAACATTTCTTATAATGTCAATGTCTATGGGCCTTGGTGAATACTTATCAGGTGGCCCATATCCTCGTCCTATTCTGACAGTACCTACCTACTTAATAAAATATAAAAACGAAATAAAAATAAATCATTCTTGCGTGTTAATCAACGAATACAAAGTAACGCTTATGTTTTACATTCGAAACATACATTCAGATAATTAAATTACAAATATAAATAAAAAAAAAAATTATAATAAACAGAGACAATTAAATTATTGTATTTATAAGGATTCCTGGAATAGTGTTACTGAGTAATTGACGTGATTTGTTAGAATTGCTCTCGGGTATCCTTTACTTACCGACAGAGTTATTTGAATTGAAACATTTGATACGCAATCCTTATTCTATAACAAAAGGAATTTCAGTCAAATTAAACGTTTGGAATATTTGTACTGTCATGAGAGAATTGCCGATAATTTGAAAATGGATACATTAATTTGTTGAAAGTATGTTATGATATTTTGGGTTAAATTATATTAATATTGGCACAATTAATATTCGAATTTTGATGCACGATTGCGACATGTCTGCTATTCTGTAAGAACTAACTTCATTTCTTACCCGTGACAATTTGACAACCGATGTGACTTTGATGCATATATTCTATTACTGTAAATAGTATAATTATTGTGGTCAATGTCGCATCTCACTTTTTGACAATTCGACCGATTTCTGCAGTGATTTTTAAATTTGTTTTTACAAAAAAGCGCAGCTCGTGATCAGTTACTCGTCACTCAGGTTAAATAACTTTCCTTTAAAAATTAAAAAAATAAAATTTCGCATACTAACTTTTAGATTAACGGCGTCCCAAATAATTAAGTTACACTTAATATTTGAATGTCATTTCAGTATTCGGCCGTTAGGTTGACGAACATAAATCGTTTATTTCATCCAAAGAGGTTGATCGCTTGCATTTCCAATGTCTTTGTTCCAATGATGACATACGATCACGTGATTGGCTCATTCCTAAAATAAATTAAAAGATAACAATTAACAATTACATGCGATAACCCTACTGAAATAACACTGTCTTTATAATTACAGTGCCTGAATGACCATTCACACTACTTCCATTCTATTTGGCTTAGCTGATATTAAGTAAATAGTTCCATACAATTACGGCACAAGTAAATTTCAAGGGTTGTGAAAATTTAATAAGAATGTTATGTAAGTAAATATGGTTATTATAATATATTATATTGTTGTTATATTATAGGTCATCTAGCGATGTAAAAGTCGTAGGTTTGATTCTGACCTTGGGTATATTTTCATCCCCACTCCTTACACAAGCTGGACGTTTAATTGGAGGGGTGAATAGGAACACTACTATTTCCGCAAAGACGGGCTCTGCTATTATTCTTTTAAAATATATATAAAAAACTTTACACTGAGCACTTTACTGTATGGGCGATTGGCGAATATTCATACCTTATTGATTAAAGAATGAAATATACTCGTAATTCTATTTTACCTCTACGAAGTTGGCGCGGGCAGCTAGTCCTAAATAAATACTATGTGCTAATAGTCATAAATGTTGTTAGATAATAGTTTAACTCTCAAACCACCAATAAGGCTTTATCGTAATTCCATACAACATACAAGAAAAAAAAATAAAAGCGACGCACGATCACAATCCAATCATGAAGCTTACAGTAATCCTACGAAATGATGATAGGATCGAAACGCTGTGATTGGTGTTTTGCAAACAATGTTTTTTTAAACAAGGTCGTGTACACAACAATGTACGACTATACAGCCCATTAAATTACAAAAAAAAATACTGCTAAGCCTACTTTTTAAGTACACATGAGACATGTTAAATTACGAACCTTATTTTCAAATCAATGACCAAACTATAATAACTGTTTAAGTTAATTAAAATCAAGCAATGCCACCATATTTTTTTCTTTATAATTGTCAAAAGTTTGAAATCGGTTGTTTTTTTTGGTAAATTTAATCAAATTACAATTAAAGTCTATTAAATTAGATAAAACGAGTGTAATATGTTTACTCTTCTTGTTTACAATTGATTATAGAAATGTTTGTTAAGGTTTTAGTTTTGATTAAGCGTAACATGTTTTATTTAAATCAATAGACGAAACTTTAAACCCCTTTTTTCTTTGAGTTTTGTTTCTAAGAAGTTTTTAATTAACAGCGAGCCGTTTTATTCAATGGACACTTAATGTAAGCTACTCAACACAAATACTTGGTAATTTAAAATTTTATCAAAGAGACCTGGGAAGACCATATACGTACTGGTATAGGTTTATAATTTATTGAAATCTATTTAAGCTTTCATGCCCTTTAGGCTTAAATAGACATTATCGCCCGAGAGCTAAGGGGTGTTTGAAAAACCAGGATAAGTAATAAAGAACTGAGCTGAAAAACTTCAGCCCTCTGCCGTTTCCATTCAGACTATGACAGTGTAAAAACTGCCTGAAGGGACGATAGATTCCCACTCGCACGATCAACTTTACTAAACAAAGAAACACTGGCAACTTATCAGACTGATAAACCTTCGCTATGATGGTGAACATGTCTTTCGGCCCGATATCCGCCATAGCCATAATAGATAGCCAACCTCTGCAAGAGATAAAAAAATACACAAGTTTGTATACAAATACAGGTCATTTTCTATTTCGTCTCATAATCCAATTGGAAGGCAAAGGCAATAGAAGGCGATCGAAAATAGTTCAGGCGCCAACTGCTTTACGTGCGGTGCAAACAATGCCAATTTCCAAAGTCTGGGCTGCTTTTGAACATTTTCGGGCAGATATATCTAATAGCTAAATTTAAACCTTAAAACCTTGGGATTTGAAAACTATTAAACTAACACATGCCAAAGAGAGACTTAAAATCATTTCTTTATGAAAATTCAACCACAAAGTATAAAGAAACCTTCCATAGATCTGGCCTCTTGGGTACTATCGTTCCTTATTAAAACACAAATATTTGGGCTTATTATTCTATGAATAGTTTTGGAAAATATCAAAAGACTTAATAATTACCGAACTTTATGGATATAGGTATATACGTATAATCTATAATACTAAAATGTTTAATTGTTCGTGTATTTTATGCCTTAGTTAATTACTTGGGTAGAGGTATTGGACCTTTGTACAAGATGTTGTACAAGAAATAAGTTAGAAGTGTTCTCATGTTAGCTTGAAAATTAACTTCACCTTGTTCAGTGGTTTGGATTCAGTTGGAGCTTGAGGCATTATTTTATCTCAATGAACTCTAATTAGAGTAAGAAACTCCTTTGCGAATTCACTAACTGTAAATCTCTGATATTGTTTGTCATAAAAGTGTTCTACATCATTTCCAGTGCTTGATTACATTTTAATAATAATTCAAATAAATATACATTTGTGCTTTAAGGTATAATTGAAATCTGTTGCTTATGTATAAATTTCATCAATATAATAATAATTATTAACTAAACAGAAGCTTCTGAAAACAAATACTATCATCATTTTTAATTTCTCAAATTAAAAATCACTAACAAATTAACAATTAATAATTCAAAAAGTTATCATTAAGAACAATAAAAAGAAAACATATTAAAACTTTATTTCAAGACTTGAAATATTTAAGACTCATAAAATGTAATTTTCTGCTCTACGGGCCGACGTTCAATTTTCATTAGAATGAGTCTAGCAAGCCTTTACGTAAAAGCATCACCTACTTTGTTGAAAGAAATATCAAGACTGTAATTATTCATTGCCCGTTTCCACAACGAAGAAAAACTTAAAAATAGTTTTATTAATTAATGTTCTTAATTTCTCGTGTCTCTTTTTTACTGTTTTGTTTTACTTAAAAAAATAGAAGTGAAATAAGTTACATTAAAATCATAACTAACTAAATAATAGGTTTGATATTTGAAGTATAACGCATGATTGAGCAAAATTTTTAAGTTAGGACAATTAATGTAGTTAAAAAAAAAACATAAATACATTTCATGCGCCGGATAGATATATACATATAAAATCTATGGTCTAACATTAGCTATAATATCTCAATCTGTCCGCTGTAATATTATAAATGTGACCCGCTCATGAATATAACGCTTTTATATATATATATATATAATCGTGTTACAGTCGAGATTTGAACAGTACAAACAGATTAATAATATAATACTTATCTTGGGACATTATTTACACAAGGCAATCTGATCCCAAACTAAGCAGAGCTCGTCCTATGGAACAAGACAACTGATATACTACTTATCTTTTATAAATACATACTTATATACATGTAATAACTAATGTACTACATATCTCAGAACGGCCATTGCAAGTTAGAAAACTAAAGGATTATTCAGAGTTCTGGGATTTCAACCTTAGAACAAAGAAGATTGAAATGGCAACGATTTATTATTGATTGCCCATATTTTTGAGGACCTTATGTGTAATAATAAGAATTATTTAAAAAGAGTTCTACGATTTTCAAGTTTTTATAAAATTTATTCGAACTTATTATATAATAATATTAAGATTTTTAAAGAAACTATACATTTTTGTATAATTTAAATATGTTGCATATCGATATCTAATGTCAAGTAGATAAATAATTAGTTACTTTGATGAGGTTATTAGACACCACAGTTTTGTAATTATTTATTATTATAAATATCTCACTTAATTTATCTTGAAAATATAGTAGGTAATGCATGAAATACCAGAATTTACAACTAGCTACCCGTCTCGCTCTCGCACGGGTTTATAACTACTAGTGGACATGTTTTTTTCCGAATTTCACCTCCTTCATGAACCTTCGCTGAAGTCCGGTCAAGATTTTTGAGTTCACCGTGTTCAGGCAGACAGACTGACGCGGCATGTTAACTTAGTATGTAATATGTGATATGCTACATAATTATTACGTGTATAACCTGTCTATTTAAAAACCATTTCCACGGTTTTTTCAGTTCTAAGTTAAGCCATGTTAGTTCCTATTTCCTTTGTCCGACGTTTGTTTTCATTCAGCAGTTTATGCGGGTCTTTACTAATGGTTAGCTTTGCATTTAACGGTTGCTAGTGAAATAGCTCTTTTGCTGTTGGTCAATCCCGTAGGATGTTTTTAGATTATTGGAATTGGATTGACTATACTCAGGTGTTCCCTGACTATTTCAATAAAATTCTTGCTCATTTCCATCTATTATGCTTGCGCTTTACAAGTGATTCGGTATTTCTTATTTACAATATGAGTCATTTATTACGTGAATAACAATTGTATTAATATAAGTCTAAAATTAACCCACTTACCAATTAACAAAACTTACCAATAATAATAATAATTGGAAATAAATTCAAAAGGAGTGTCGCTTCATTATAACAAAATAAAACCTATATAATGATAGAATTTATCACCTTGGAATTCTTTTTTTTTATTTGAGTGTTTTTTATTATTAAAAATTGAAATTTTATATTTTATTTCGTATGGAATAATCCGGTCGTTGTAGATAGAAAAAGCATAGAAATGAGATAGAGCGTGTAATGGATGGAATGGCCGGTTGACGTGGTTGGTAAGATACATGCCTTTCACGCCACAGGTCGTGGGTTCGATTCCCACCCAGTACAGACATTTGTGTGCATGAACATGTCTTTTTGTCCTGAGTCTCGGTGTAATTATCTATATAAGTATATATTTACAAAAGAAACGTAGTATTTTATTATGTAAGATTCAGTTATCTGGTTTCCATAAAACAAGATCTGCTTAGTTTGGGCTCAGACGGCTTTGTGTAAATATTGTCCCAGGATATTATTATTATTTTTATTATTAATCACACAAAAGCAAAACAGAGCTAGACTCAACACATAATATCATGACTTAACACATAAACTCTAACACCTGCACAAATCTCTCCAACCTCACAAACAAACTAGCTATGTAGGACAGCTAGCTATGTAGATATATTGTGTACAATATACTCCTTAAAATACATATGTCGTTCTTCTTTTGTATTTGAATGTTATATTGATCTAACTTGATTACATTGATTGTGTCGCTTTAGCCAATCATAATACGATTACAAGCTCCGAGTTCAGAAACTCGAAGCTTTGTTTGGTTATTGACATTTATGCCGTAGCAGACTAAGTTTAGATGTAAATAGTGATTCTTCGGCTTCCATTCAGTTACTTGACATTTACGAATGATTTACTGTTATTTGTAATTTATGATTGTTTTGATAGTATTTAAATGAAGCCGCTGAATTTCACCATCGGACATCGCGCCAGAACGCGAAACACCATCATCACCCCCTCGATATCTGGAAATCCACAACAACGCGCTTCCTAAAGAATTTCATGTCTTGCAGCATCACCCTGTGAAACCAGCTTTCGCCGACGACGTTTCCAAACCGATATGACATACAAACCTTCAAGAGAGCGTACTCTTTCCTCAAAGGCCGGCAACGCAACTGTAAGTCCTTGGATGTTGCAGATGTCATGGGCGGTGGTAGTCACTTTCCATCAGATGAGCCTTACATAAAAAATTACAATATTCTTTTCTTGTGATTATATTCGCGTATATTTAGTGTAACTCAATTTTTTCTATAATCAACTATTTATCGTTTATACATTTCTATTATTTAAGAACAGTTTTAATTTTTTTATATAAGTAGGCGGACGAACATTGAGCATTTGAGCTACTTGATAGTAAGTGGTCACCAACGCCCAAATACAACGATATTGTAATTAATGTTAACAATCGCTTACATCGCCAATGCGCCACCAACATTGGGAACCAATTTGCTATGTCCCATGTGCGTGTAATTATGCTGTTTTGCGGTAGAAGACGAGCTTGCACAACGTTCTACCACCGATTTTGATGACTATTAGACAAAAGTCGCTAATTTGTACGAAGACGAAACGCTTTGTTCAATATAAATTGTTTTATTATATCTTTTATCAAAACAAAATCCATTCATCAAACGAAGTATTAAAAATGTGTCATGAAATAATCCTAAACAAGCACGTATAGCGTTTAAGCAAAAATTTTAAACAAATATATCAAACGATCGCACACAAATTCATACCAATTAAGCGAAACGAATTAATTCAACAGGCGTATATTCAGCGCTAATTTGATCCTATTACAAAATGTTAGCTTGCGCCATCGCGCCGTTTGATGTTTTACAAATTCACAAAATATTTGAAAATCGTTAATTAATTAAAGGGTGAATTTGCGGAACGGGTTTTGTAACATAAGCTCCATGGTCGTCTGATACTAAAATGTTTATACAATAATTCTCTAAGAAACTGTTCCACACTTATGGTGATCCAAGAGCTGAGTCTAGCGGTGCACAGAGGAAATAGTGTAAGCCTTGGGTACAATGCGACCCAATCTTTTAGACGGCGTGTTTTTTCTTTAAAATTATAATGTTTTTATTTTAGCTTTAAAATATAATAATAAATATGTTAGCTTAATGTATAGATTAAATATAATTTTCCTTTAAATTAAAAGGTTAAATAATCAGGTATAAATAAGGTTTTAGTTTCATTTATTATAGCTAGGCTTCTGGGCCACCTGATGGTAAATGGTCACCAACGCCTATAGACAATGACATTGTAAGAGATGTGTAACCATCGCTTACATCGCTCATGCGCCACCAACCTTGGGAACTAAGATGTTATATGTTCCTTGTGACTGTAATTACACTGGCTCACTAACCCTTTAAACCAGAACACAACAGTACCAAGTACTGCTGTTTTGCGGTAAAGCTCTACCACCAAGTAACACTTTGCATTATTTATTAGTGCATCAGCAACCTTGGTCCATTATAACTGGAGTACACCGTGTCACTTACCCTTCAAACTAGAAAGCAACAATATTAATTGCTGCTTAGGGATCGGCTTATAGAGTAAGCGAGCTAGTTGTTACTGCAGGTTGGTGGTTGGTGGCACATTTGCGACGTAAGAAATTAATAATTAATAATTATATCTAACCAGGCCAATGTCTATTTAACGTTGGTGAGCACTTACCATGTTGGCTCGTATGCCACATAAAACAAATGTAAAGTCTAATAATACACTACGTTTATATAACAGAAACATTGGAACAATTAATTGGTCTACAATTCTGTTTAATTAGAATGATTGTTTTGTTATAATTAAACTTAATACATGGGGGACAGTTAACGCCATTTCGTTTATCCACTCACGTTATTGAATTAATTTTCATTCGCTGAATATTTATACGATGAAATGAATTAAGTTAAATTATTTTTAAATGTTTGTATATTTTGATAGTGAAATTGCATTTTATTAAGCAATTAGTTCCTGATTATTTACAATATTGTACAGTATTGTAAAAAAGAAAGATATTTTTAACCGACTTCAAAAAAAGGAGGAGGTTATCAATTCGTCTGTATGTTTTTTTTTTTTTTTTTTGTGTTTGTTACCTCATATCTTTTGACTGGGTGAATCGATTTTGATGATTTTTTTTTATTTGAAAGGAGTTGCTTCCCATGGGGTCCCATTTTTTTTTGGTCCAGGTTTGACAGTGGAATCCATGAGAAAACCATATAAGTCGTAAATTTGCATGAGGTATGTGCGCGACAAATGGACGAATAACTCGATATCTATTCAACCGATTTCGATGATTTTTTTTTATTGGAAAGAGTATACTTCAAGGGTTGTTTGATGATAGTTTGGTTAGATTCTGATTATAGGATCCATGACAAAGTAACGGAAATCTTCAATTCTTAGTAGCAAATTAACGATACACGGCCGAATCTTTTATAGGCTATCTAGATTTATCATTCACCTACCATAACATCGTTATGATCAAGTAATTATAGTACTATTGTAAAAAACACTTCTTTATATACCGTCAATAGTTTTCGCAGCGCACGCGAAATAATAACTTTTATAGGCAACAGTTTAATACGTTGGGTTACATTGCACCATTTTAAGTAGGGATCTATAAGTTTTTGAAAATATAATAAAGCATATATTACTCGGTAAAGACGTAGCTTTCTAAGGGTGAAAGAATTTTTGAAATCGGTCGAGTAGTTTTTGATTTAAATCGTAATAAAAAATCAAACAAAAATCAAATCTTTCCTCTTTATAATATGAGTTATGCATGTAAGCATTGTATATATGTATATGTTTGTAATTGAAACATATTTGAAACATCTCCTAAAAGTTGAGACCAATTTTGAAAATTTTATATATATAGAATCGTATAAGTACTCTTATATACATGTTATATTTATGTATATTTATATATTGATTACTAGTGTTTTTCCTGCGATTTCACCCACGTAGTTCCCGTTCCCGTAGGAATATGGGGACAAAATGTAGCCTATGTTACTCCCTGATAATGTTGCTTTCCATTGGTGAAAGAATTTTTTAAATCGGCTTAGTGGTTTAGGCGTGAAAGCGTCCAGACAAACTTACTTTCGCATTTATAATATTAGTTAGGATAATATAGATACTTCCCCTTTTTTTTAATATACAGACATTCCGTCATATTTTATGGTGAAGAATGGTATAACACAACATCTTTAAATATACAGTTTATTTAATTATTACTAGAAATAATTATTTGATTATGTTATGGCTGCCCAACACCCCACCAACTAAATCTATTTAATCAAAACATGTTAATTTATGTTCATACATTTAACCATATTAATTAATATTTATTAATTAAGTACCAAAATGCATTTTTATTTACGTTTCACTGTTATAGATTAATATATTTAAATAATAATATAAACGGCGCTGTCTCATATGAGCTGCACGTTTAGTAGGTCTACCTATATTCTACGAAATTAGTGAGTGTACTTCAGATTCACTAAAAATCGAAAAATAAATAAAAATTTTAACAAAAAAAAACCGACTTCATGTGAAAAACAAATTAATATGCACTAAAAAGTAAAAAAATAATTGCGTATTCTTCTATAATTTGATAATTAACTTACTATTTTCTACTCATCAATATGTTGTGTAGTTGATAATGTATTTACAATTATTGTTATTTTTGGAGTCGATGTCAGCTAAGGAAACACTATAATATACCTAGCAATAATAATACGGCAATCTATTAAAAATAAACAAAAACATACACATTACAAATTGACTTTTATTCGCCTCGTTAAGTTGCGCGTGCGACACAAGCACATCTCACCTATAACTAACTATGTATGTAGTTATAAGCCCACCTTGGCACGTTTCTACAATAACACAGCTATTTTCAGCTTGGCCGAATAAAAAGTGTGGACTTAATTAATTAGTATGTCTCAATTACCTGACATAGTAAATGTATTAGTATACTGATTGACTTATGTCAATCTATGCTATGAAATGTTGGAACAGAATAACTACTGACTCGCTTGCTGGTTTTTCCCCGTATCATCTACAGTCTAAGCCAATGGTAAGCTTTACATATAACATGAAAATTCGAAAGTTCTTTTGTGAGTTTTACTTGAACAAATATTCTTTTGATTCGATTTGATTCATTATTCTTTTATAAGATTAACAAATAAACTTTATTTATTTTTATATTAAAATAAGTTCTTATGAGCTATTTTATCTATTTTATAACGCTTATAAAAACACATTGTTTTGATTTTAAGTCCTTTCATTTTTTATATTCCTGAATGATTTGAGTCATATCATATCATATTAAATAAATCTAATTCTATAGGATAATTAAGATAATTCAATGAAAGTGAAGATAATGCAACGACGAAGACTAACAGACTCTTCTTTTATGAAATGAAAAACCCCTTTGTCTTATGCGCTACGCTAAGTTCCCAAGATAATGATAGGCGTGTCTTCCATTTTATATAAAACTAGGTCATTCGTATGCGGTGACCTTTATCAAGCTACTTCTGTCCCGGGACTAATTTCGCTTACAATTAGGAGGATTTGTTAAAATTATACTGCTTGTGCAATGTGCATATATATTACCTTTTTTAAGTGAAACATTAATGAAAAATATACGATCGTTAGTAGAAGAAACAAATTTGGGAGCATGTGAACACAAGGCAAGCTCCCAGGAAACGACAATTGCCCTCTATATCTACATCCAGTATGACCTTAGTAAATTCATTATGGGTTTTGAAGTATACAACCATTAACTCAGTACCGATTTGTCGCAACGGCTATGCCTAAATATTAAAGTAAAGTAACAGCCTGTGAATATCCCACTGCTGAGTATAGGCCTCTTCTCTTTTTTTGGGGAGAAGACTTTTGGAGCTTATTCCACCACGCTGTTCCAATGCGGGTTGGTGGAATACACATGTGGCAGAATTTTGAGTGAAATTTGACACATGCAGGTTTCCTCACGATTTCCTTCACTGTCAAGCACGAGATGAATTATAAACACAAATTAAGCACTTGATCATTCAGTGGTGCCTGCCCGGGTTTGAATCCACGATCATCGGTTAAGATTCCCGCGTTGTAGCCACTGGGTCATCTCTGCCTAAATATTGATATAGATTAATATAAAGATGATCACGGTGAGAAAATTCACGTTCGGTTCAGATACAAGTTATTATATATCTAAGATGGCAAGTTTACAAAAATGTAACAAAACATAATATGATAAGCATCAACCATACAATCAAAAAAAAATTCAATACTTTTTTTTTAATTTTGGACATTATTTTAAATTGCATATGATGGTTGGAGTTTATTATAGTAAACCACATGTTTATTTTTTAAATATTACACCGTTTATTTGAAATGTATTTTGTTTATTATCGTTATCCGGATTCTGGGATTCCCCGAGGCACCGTATTAGGGCAGTTGTCTATATTTCCTCATAAACTTCTTTACGACTGTTTTGCCATTGAAAGGACGATTGATGGAAACCATAAAATAGGGGCCGGACAAAAAAGGTCTGAACCTTTTGAAATAAAGTTAAATGAAAAGCAAGAGTTACGTGTATTGGAATTTATTAAAAAGTAAATACTTATATTATATTGTTATAACTCTTGTGTCCATGTTTTATATATTTTTTTCTGTGTGATGTACAATAAAATAAAAAAAGTAAATAATTAAAAAAAATATATAAAATTTTCGGTACGCATAGCAGTGTTCAATTTATATATTTCTACTTACTAAACTACTTATATGTTTTTATACAATTAGTCAAGTGGCAATTAATCATTACTATTTTTCTGTATAGACAGACACGTTATAAAAATATCGATATAATATATATAACTAGTTTTTCAATGTCAATTTAGCTGGTCTCCGATTTATAAACAAGATCCTTAAGCTAGTCACCTTAAGAACTTTAGAAGACTAACTAAAGTAAACGAACTAAAACTTAAACAATATATAGACGGATCTGAAGGCCAATTATACTAATATAATTGTCAAATTATTTATCGATATAAACATATTTCCCTACTCTATATACAACGATGTAACGTCAAAAGTTAACAATTAAGTTTGACTTTGATATGATTTTTTGGCTTTTGACATAATAGTGATTCGGTTTTATGAAGAAAAATCAAAGGTGGATCGGAATCGTTTTAAATAAGTGGTATTTGCCTCCTGATAGGTGAATTTATTTGAATGCCTGTTGAAATAACCTACATAATTTTAATGTCAGAAACCTTCATCAGAAAATTTGCATCGTTTAATTGATTTATTCAACGCTTTCAATTGTCCCAAATATCTGACGCGGTAGAAGAAGGTAGGTATATTATTATGTAGATGCAAATTGTTTGGACAACACGAAAAAAAAAAATTACATAGACAGCTTGAATAAATCTGAGTCTAGACTAGATACAATCACTCGCGCGCTTCCTGAGGCATTTCCTGCCTCGCACAATCACTCTGTGGAACCAACTTTCGCCGGCGACTTTTCTGAACCAATATGACATAAAAACCTTCAAGAAGAGAGCATACTCTTTCCTCAAAGGCCGGGAACGCATCTGCAAGTCCTCGGATGGTGCAGATATCCATGGGTGGTGGTAGCCACTTTCCATCAGGTGAGCCAAAAATTAAAACACGGAGTCGACACCTTGAGATATGGTTAATTTCATCCTATGGTTATATTGGAGAATACCTATGTAAGACGATAACGACGTGCCGCCGTTGTGGTGTGGATCCACGGACCAACAGAGTAAGACTTCAGAGTATCTGAAGGTGTGTCCCGTATGGATTGTAGTGGGTAAGTGGTAGGTCTTGCGATACCCTCGTCCATCGCCTTCCCGCATCATTCACAATATTAAAGTTGACTTTTACTTTGCTTTTATAATTCTATCTACACTATCAGCACCTACCAATTTTCTATTTATTAAAAAACAATCATTGAACTTACACACTTAATAATAAAAACAAATTCATCTTTAACATAAAATGCGACTCTTTAAGACGGCCACAACATGTATTGTAACGTTATATTATAATAAACATTTATTTACAAAATACATAACCGTTAAAGGAATTTATCGGGCATTTAATAATGTTGATAAATATGTAACGAAAAACCTTAAGGATAAAAACCTAATGTGTTTACTATAAAAGTACTTCTGGCCTACATTATGTTTTGAAACGCTCTATTGAATCAGATGAAATCTCTATTGACATGCCTTAGCATCAAAATATGTGAGTATTGATAGGCTTAGGTAAAGTTCTGAGGATATTTCTTTTTAAATAAAGAAATAAGCCGAGAGAATGTAATGGATTTTGTTGGATGTTGAATATACATTTGTGTTGAAATACATTTTGTTATTTCTTCATTTTATTAAACTAATATGCTGTTAGTATATAATTACGTACATACAAAATATTGTCATAAAGTTTTAGTCTTGTATTATTTGTTTATTAGCTAATTTAAGCTTAAACTAATATAATTTTTCAGGTTTTTTGCCTAAAAATTAGCCTGTGTTGCAATTTTGACAATGTATAATCCCTTGAAATTTAAAATAATATAGGACACAATTTGTATCGAATAAAAGAACAAGAGCTATAATTTAAAAATGGTAATGTTACAATAAAAAATATGAGCGCATTTAGAATATAGTACTAACTATGTACTTTATTGCGTTTACGCACACACTTGGGCACTATAATATCTCCTGCGCAGTTGGCTAATCTCTCTTGAGATTGGCCGCCGTGGCCGAAATCGGTCTGGAGGACCTTATAAGTAAAATAACGTTCAGCATTCAGAAGCTTAATGAACGTATTCTGTTGAAATAAGATTCATCTATTTGTAAATAACAGTGTTTTTCAATCTAAAGAAATGTATAAAGATCGCAGGTAATCCTACAAAGTTTAAGGTGTCCTCGTAAATGAAGTATTTCTAAAGAATTTTACTGTAACACTATCCTTTTACGTGGTACCGCATTATCCGTAAGCTTATCAGTTAATCTTGTACGTTCTGCTTCATGAGCTAATATAGAACGTAATGCAAAAGGATAAGGTTCAGTTTACTTTGCAATTTTTTCCTTATACATTTTGCATACGTTTTAGATATTGCTTTTTGCACAAAGAGCCGTGTTAAATATCGTTTGCTTGTTATCTGATTAAATGTTGTTGCCAAGGATTCTATGTTATAGTCTGATCCTTATATACATATATATATATATATATAAAGGACTGACTGACTGACAAACTCATCACGAGATCTCCGAAATTATAGAGTATATTAGCTTGAAATTTATCATAGTTAATCCTTTCGTGAAGTAGTACGTAATTATGTATGACAAGTTCTTAATTATGAACAATATTACTAGACCAGGGTCAAGCCTTTAAAAAATTATCGGCACTGGTCTATACCATTTACCAAATAATTTATTATTCTATTAAAATAATATTAATGAATTTGAAGCGAAGGTTGTTTGTTCAAACTTCCGCACAACTAAATCTTCATGCGCTTTTTTACATAATTCATCTTGTGCTCAGCGGTGAAAGAAATCAAGAGGAAACGGGCATAAGTCAGATAAAATTCTGCTTTCTGAAAATTGAAGCACCATGGTGAAATGACGCTTAAGCCTTCTCCTCAAGAAGGACGCCTTTTTCCCATAAACGGCATTACAGACAACTACAACAATTACAATTACGGAAACGGATTGCTTCTATTATTTTATATTAAAAAAAATCTCGTTTTATCATCTGTGGTTCATATGCCTTAAGCCTAAGGTCAAATTCTGTTTTGTTGCAAGCAAAATCATAGCCTGGATTTGATCCAGCTAATGATTCACATTAGGTGCTCTAACCACTGCCATTTTTACTAATGAAATAATATACTAAGATCATAATTTTGTATTTGTTTTGCTAAAATACCAACAGCAGTTACCTCTTAATTCCATTAATAAACTCATTTACCTTATCACTAATCCTATCTGATTGTCTTATAAACCACAATCAGGCAATCAGCTGCAAATCATAGATAATTCACGCTCACACATTAGGCTCAGTATATTACAGAGCTATCTGGGAAATCAATCTTGTTAATATTCAAAGTACCGTCATTTCAACGGTATTAGCTATACGTACTAATTAATTTAATACCATGGATTAATGAGGTAAATGTATATGTTTGGTAATGTTATAATAATGGATTTATTATCTGTTTAAGATTAAACTAATTATTTCAAAGGTTTCTTTGATATAGGTTTACGCTGTTGTTTTGTACGAAACCCCGGAATCTTTTATATAAGACCCTAATTAATCTTTATTTACTGTTAAATAAATATGAATTATTAATTCTATATAATATAATTTTATATTTCCTCAACAAAAATTAAATTTTCAAAATTATCGTTTTTATAACAATTAATTTTGTTATAAAAACCGT
This sequence comes from Nymphalis c-album, assembly GCA_963151315.1. Taxonomy (NCBI): domain Eukaryota; kingdom Metazoa; phylum Arthropoda; class Insecta; order Lepidoptera; family Nymphalidae; genus Nymphalis; species Nymphalis c-album. The sequence continues at coordinate 6,320,838 of OY720607.1, read as the reverse complement.
TTGTTTCCAAAATAAATAAATAATATGACCTAATAAATTAATAATATCCAGTATCAATCTTACTTTATTTATGTTATTTAAGGAATAAATTCATTACTTTCAAAGATTTAATAGAAACTAACACGTATGTCCCTTCTGTCTGTAATTACACTGTCTCACTTACCCTTCAAACCGGATCACAACAACAACAACAAGAACTGCTGTTTTGCGGTAGAATATCTGTTGTGTGAGTGTTCCTACCCAGAAAAAAATTCACAAAGCTCTACCGCCAGTAAGCTTGATTTAAATATAATATAACTGTGCATTCATGTTTGTATTGGAAACATTTATTCATAAATCTTAAACCGTTTCAAACAGGCCGGTAACTAAATAAAGATAATGTGTTTAGCTTAGTAGTGGTCCTAAGATTAGTTACATTTAGTTTGTTCTTAGATACAGTTAGTATGGAAGGCCTATCTAAATACAAAGTATAAGTACCTAAAATTTATGCATGACTTATATAATGTAAGTTGTAATATACAGAAAAAAATATGCTCTATTCAAATAGGATGATACTTTAGTAGTAGGTACTTTTAAATCTTAATTTTAAAAAGATTTCTATTGATGGATGGACTATGTTTTCGTTGAATCTATGTTTGAATATTTACTAATGTAAACGCCTAGCATTTTTATTATACTCTCATGATTGGTCTGCTTTATTGTTCCTTATAAGGCTGCAGATCCGAGATTCGGGATTCAAATACCAGGGCAGGATAGAAAAAGTTTATGAGTTTTACTTAAGAAAATTCAATAGCAGTATCTCTATCGGTCAGGACTTCATTTTATCATCATCAATTTCGTACGTATTTTAATTAATGTAATCGAAAAATGCAGTTTTTTATATAAAATAGAAGGGCGAAAGTGCCACCTGATAGTTAATGGTTACCATCGTCGTTATAATAAATATTAACCATTACTTACATCGCCAATGCGCCACCAACCTTGGAAACTAAGATGTTATAATCCTTGTGAATGTAGTTACACTGGCCCACTAACCTTTCAAGTTATAACACAACAATACTAGTAATTGCTGTTTGGCGATAGAATTTCTGACCCACCCAGAGGGACCTGCACAAAGTTTACCGGCTAGAAAATAAGTAGTCTTTAAAATGCTTTCATGCACTATTAAACAAAATATGAAATAACTCAAATTAGTAGTGGTTACTCGGATTTCTACACGCGACTATCAAGATTCACATGTTCATTATAATAATAACAGCCTGTGAATGTCCCACTGCTGGGCTGAGGCCTCTCTCCTCTTTTTGAGAAGAAGGTTTGGAGCTTATTCCACCACGCTGCTCCAATGCGGGTTGGTGGAATACACATGTGACAGAATTTCACTGACATTTGACACATGCAGGTTTTCTCGAAATGTTTTCCTTCACCGTTAAGCACGAGATGAATTATAATCACAAATTAAGCACATGTTCATTGGTACTATCATATTATGTTATGCTTATGATACAGCACTAATCTAGTGCGGGAAGCGCTGAAAATGACATATTATATCTCGTTAAAATGTCTTTTTAATTTTATCCATATGAATACGGCTCATGGCTCAGCTCCTCAAATATCTTATGCGTGTCATTTAATTTGATTTTTCTTACATTAAGCGATTTCGTGTCAGCTACGTTAATAATTGCATGATAGTGCAAGTTATATAAACCGAAAGTAATTTTGCAGGAACTCCTTTAAAAGTTGGCACAATTACGAGATTGCTCAATAGCTTATTACAATTAATTTATGAAGATATAAACCTCTTAATCAAAAAACAACATATGCTTATACAGTTTAACTAAAAATAATAAATTAAAAATTACCAACAAAAAGTGGTTACAATAGTAGAAAACATCCAGTGGCCCATAAATTGGGCAAAGCCTGTCTCTGGTACCAAATACCAGTTACATTTTCGTACGTTTAAACGGTTAAAATATCTCTATTGAGGAGTAAAGCTATAATAAGGAGCCAATAAGTTGGCCAGATACGCCAATATTTTTTAAAGTGTGGTAGAGCTTTGTGCATGCTCGTCTGGGTAGGTTCCACTCACTCATCAGATATTCTACCGCAAAACACAGTGCTTCGTACTCGTTGTGTTGCGGTTTGAAGGGTGAGTGAGAAAGTGTAATTACAGGCACAAGGGACATAACATCTTAGTTCCAAGGGTTGATGGCGCATTGGCGATGTAAGCGATATATAACATATCTTACAATCAGTTGGCCCATATGCTCGTCCGCCGACCTATACTGTAAAAAAAAAATGAAAAACCGACACATTTCAGCTGGATCGCCAATGCTTGTCGCCAATGTACATTAGCATAATGCGTTGGTGCAGCAGATTGGTGCAACGTGTGCTGCATGGTGATAATGTAACTTAGCCAATTAGTTAATTGATTTTATATGCGTTTTAATTATTACGCAACGGAATGCGTTAATGATTTCGGTTTAATTTCAAAATATGAAAAAATACATTATACATAACAATAAAAAAGATTTATGACGGACCATAATCCGAGCGTTACTGTTATTTCAGTTATTAAGCGAAATTTTTATGACATTTAATTGCCGAGGATTCATAAAATTTCAATATTCATAATACAAATTATAAATACAATGATCATTAAAACTTGTATAAAATTATAATAGTAGACCCTTAATCTACCCATGCAAAGCCGGGAAGGGTAGCTAGTATAAACAGCAAATCATTTAACGTAACACAACTAAGCTTTGTATATTGAATCTTAGCCGAACGATCTATAAAAATGGTATGTTGTATTTAACCATAAATTCAAGCCCTCATTCGGTCTTTACGATCGTAAGCCGTTTAGGGGTTATTAAACGTTTAGAATGCAAATAGATGTATACGAAATGAGATTGAAATTCGCGAATACTTTATAAAAGCAATGGAAGTTAACTTTATGAGGTACGAAATGGCATTCAAAATGTTATGTATTGAAATATTGCTTTAACGAAAGAACTGGATAAGATAAGATAGATTTATACCAATCCTGAATAATATTATTATAGTCATCCGCGTTCGGTGAGACCAACTCACTGTGTATGATATCCTGGTACATGGAAACTCGCTCCAAATAAAGACTGGAGTCATTCGCATTCGGTTATATCTTGTCTCTGCTTATGGCCTCCTGGTACATAAGGCTATTGCTACTTTAACTAGGTTAGAGTCCCCCGTGTTCAGTGAGACCTTCTCACTGTTTATGATCTCCTGGTATATGAGAAACTCGCTTCAAACCAAGTTCGGAGTAATCCACGTTCGGTGAGACCTTCCCACTGCTTATGATCTCCTGGTACTCGAGTCACTCCATACTTAACCTAGATTAGAGTCACCCGCCTTCAGTGAAACCTTCTCATTGTGTATGGCCCCCTGATATAGTATAGTGAAGTTTGGCTTTATATCAGTATAACAATTTATACTTGTGTATATATATGTATATGGAATAACGAAATTTAAATTCAAAGGTTCATTTGTCTGCTAAATTATAATTTATGAAATGCTCTGTAATTATAGTTTTTTTCTTGGTTTATTTATAAAACACTACTGGAAAAATACTAGTAACTTATCATTCACCTGATATACATTTTTTTCTTCGTATTAAATTCATTTCACGAAAGATTCTTAATAGCATTAAAGGAGGTTCGCCGAGGTTGAACGTAGATAAAACTTAATAGCTGGAAAATTTTACGGTTGCTAAAAGAGACCGATATACGAGGAAAGACATCTGGTTTCAACCCTTTTATGGCATTTCAGTTATTTCATTCGATTTAGGAAATGAAAGTTGGCCATATGTTATAATAATCTGTTGTTTGTATTCGAAGTGCTTATATTTAATTCAAAATATAATATAAAGCCAGGTAAGACCATGAGAACATCGCGAACACGAATATTTGTTTCACACTTATAAAGAAAGTATACAGCTTACTCGAGTATCGCCGCCGATATGTCGCGAATAACCGCCGTGCGCTCAATATGTTAGCAATGCCAAAGAAGTACGACAGCAGATAGTAGGACAAATCCCTTTGAGTTATGGACGAATATTTTTGTAACGTTACGATTACCAACGTTTTCTGAAAACCGTCAATATATTTATATACTAGCAACCTCGCAGTACTCGATAGCTAACACCATAAGCAGAACTTTTGTTCTACGACTTTTGATAATTTGTTAGATTTTATTTTCATACAAAAATAAGTATTGATTTCATTTTTCGCTTGAAAGTTTATAAAATTACGCGCATCGAAAAGATTACGTAAACAAGCCCCTGCGATTCGCTGCTTTCGTTTATGAATGAAATATAGACCGACAAAAGTCACGATAGTACAACAATAACTTGTAAAATCATTTTTTTTTTCATGTATTGAGTTATGTCCGAAGTTGTAAAATAAAAGTTGTTGCTTATGATCTTAGCTATCTAGTCCTGCGAGGTTGCTGGTTCGTTACAAATAGCCCTGTATACTAACATTATAAATGCGAAAGTAGTAGTGTTACGTTTTCATATTTAAACAACTGAAATAATTTTCATAAAATTTGGTATGAAGCAATCTTGAATCACATAGACTTTTTACCTCATACCTCTCTCTCTAGCATGCGGATGAAGACGCGATAGAAAACGCAATATAGTTGTAATATGTTGCTGCATAACAACATACAACATGTTGGACGAACTTAGCGTTCGATGTTACGTAATCATCGTAGGAGAATGTAAGAACTAATGACTATTTTGATAAAACATCTCAGAAGTTAACCGATCCTTCCATGCGGATAGCATCCTATTATTACAAATGCATATTTGTTTATTAATTTGTTGGTTTGTTACGTAATAACTACTAAACCGATCATGATTTGTATATAATTGCTGTTAATGGCTTAAGGATCTTATCAACTGACTTTAATAAACGAAGCTACGGTTGTAAACTAGTTAAAATATAAATGTATTCATTGAAAACAAAAATTGTTGCAAAAATATTAATGTCGCTGAATTTCGTCCCCCGATTCTTAAGCCTGAGATATTTTTTACATTTCTTTCGTACCTGAAATTGATATTTGATAATCAATCAGCATTTGTAATGCTTATGCTTTCCTTACAGACCGTCTATTTTCGTTCGACTCTGATCCCATAGGCTGGAGCCATCTTCACTACTAGCATAAAATTAAATAAGAATTTTAGTAATTTCTCAAAACAAGAGTATTATTCTTTACATCTATTAAATAAAATATGGTTTGATTTAAATAAAACACGTTATATATGATAGAAACATTTTATTTCATAGTTTTTTTTTTCTCTAACAGTGCATTTACAGTGACACTTTCCTTATGGCAAGATTCTATCAGAAATGAAACGCAGTTAGCGTGGAGTAAAATAGCTTATTATAAATAGTGATTTTTCTAATACATATATAGTTTCATTTATATTTCTAAATCTAAAGAGAAGGCCGATATTACTTAGGATACAAATAAAAACGAGTTGCATAAAATATATGTCACATTGAAAACAAATGAGATTCTCATTAAATCACTTATAAATAAATAAACAATTGAATTACAATTAAATAACACAACTTAACTAAAATTATATAATATATTAGTTTTAAAATTTATTAAGAATGTCTAAACATATTTTGCTGCAACAATCAAACAAATAATAATCAAAGATGTTATATTAGGTGAAATTTTGAAAGTCGCGACTTAGTATTATTATGACTAAGAGATATACATTTTTAAATGCTTACATATTATTTATGTATTTAAGATTTAAAGCTTAGGTATTATCTTTAAGATTTAATATGATAATGAAGAAAATATATTATATTTGACTACGATTCTATATACAAAGCATAGTGATATATGTTTTTAAATATATAGCTGAAATTCCTCGACGCTATAAAAATGACTAGATCCTTTAACATTTAGGTGAGGCTAATTTATTTTTAAGATATTTATTAAATGTAGTCTGGATGTTCATTGGAGAGATGTGTAATGTGTAATATTTAAATCTGGTGAAACGTAGCGCAAAGTAATTTTAACTACTAGTTAATTAAGAGCCTAACTCACATTACGATTAAAATTAAACTAAATGATCTGAATGCCTGGGCCTTAGATAAAGGAGAGAAGAGCTATGTGCGTAACGTGCAGAAACAAGTATGCACGAGCATACTCGTTACTTCACTACCGCTATTTGACAAATCAATGCACAACGTCATACATTCGCGCGTTTTCTTAAATACGCGCATTCGCTCGAGCAAGCTCTTTATAATTGCGCTAGGCTCTGCGTTGCGCTTCGCCAGATGTACGCTGTCCGTAAGTGAGTAAAATCGTATGTTTTATTTTAAATGTAATTCGTTAATTAATTAATAATAAAAGTACATATTGTAGTTTACTTAGAAGCCAGTGGTCGTAAACTTAAGCTAAATAATTATTATTTCAAATGTCATTATAATGTATCTAAAAAGTTCTCCTTTAAACAAAAATGTACCTTATTGCTTGCTAAATAAGTGCTGTTATTAACAATACACCTAAGTGACTAGATGTTACGCTAAAAATTCTATGCGATATGTGACGATAGTTTCGAAGCATAGCATTACTTAAGTTTTATTTTATATCTAAAATACATTATTATGATATCCTTTTCGTACAAGGAAAAATGATTAAAGACAGAAAATATGCCTTGTTTTTTCGTCAAATTAGTAACTGTCACAATACATAGAGTACTATACAGTTATACAATAGTCGATGAAATTATCTACAACTAATATTAGATGTCATTGTTCGTGAGTCATTCTCATGTATATACAGAGTGTAACAAAATTCGTGTCCGACCCGTGAAGTGGTTATTAGGTATCGTGATTTGGTTCTACACACTGTATATGACATATCGATGACCTTATTCTCAGTCTAATTTTTTTACAATTTTTATTTATACATCGCACGTACTAAGCTTTTTACAGTATAGCTAACGCTTGATGTGTGAAGAAATTACTTATGTTACGCCAAATGTTACACGAAAATGTCAAATTGTCTTAGAACAAGGTGTTTCAAAAATGTCAGCCTAACCTTTGTAAATTAGGTCTACCTTTTCGCCCCACTGAATATAACCCTTTTACAACTGAAAACTACAATGATTATTACCCAAGCTTTAGGTCTATTAAGAAAACATTTGTGAAAATTTTTAAAATCATTGCGAGAAAATATTCTAAGCATAAATAAACAAATGACAGTTTTTGGTTACCCTTATCATGGAATGTCTCATAAATTGAAATCAAAGTTATTTCAATTTTAGATTTACTTTTTTGTATCTTATTTCTATGTAAATAGAGTTCGTTATTGTAAAACTTCTAAATCGCTACTCTTATTATAGTGAATATGTGTGTGATACATACATACATACATTTAAATACTTTATCCGCAAAAACATGTACGACTGAACGTGATTACGAATCTTACTCTAAACCATGAATACTCTGTAAGCTTTAACTAGTTTAGAACGTACGCTTTTTCATTATTACAATATATATATGAGAATTCTTACTTTAATTACAATACTATATCAAATATAATTAAGGCTCACTAACCATTAAAATGTACGCTACACCGTACTAAAGCTAGACTGTTCAACAAAGCATAATTTTTATTACATTTGCACTTAAGAACGTTTCGCGGGAAATTGTTTTGTATTAAAACTTCTGAAATTTAATAGTGGTAGTGCTATGTGCTTTACAAAGAACAACAAAAACCGAGCCACAAATGTGCTATTTACTTGAATACATATTATAATAGGAAAGTATATAAACACACAACTCACACATGCAAAGAAATTTTCGCACATAAGATATAAATACATAGTGAACATCAGAAGGGCTATTAATTATCAAAATATAGCAAATACTTTTTTATTATACACAATGAAACTAAATCTAAAATATAAATATATAATAAATTACAATAAACAGCCTTACTGCCAATACAGCAATCTCCTTTAGGCAACTTTAACGTAGATTAAAGAAAATAATATAATAAAAGACTTATTTTTGTTTTTTTAATTGTTTTTTTCTTTTGATATGAAATTTAATTTTACATATTAATAACATCTATAATAGTAATTATTATTACATGCTAATCAGCTTGTAAAAGACGAAACGGTTGATTCTTTCATTACCTAAAACGTTAGCTATAGTTTGCTATTAGAACTCTATTGAATCTTTTAAATTTCAAATCGCGAGTACTATTTAGTGGTTAATAAGCCTTAGTTTACTTAATTTAGTTGGTATAATATAACTATACTAAACAAATCAAGATACGATGTTTGTGACAATTTTTTTCACTTGTACTAAACTAGTTTCTAGGTATCGAAATGTTGGTAAGAAATATTGGATTTCTTTATAAGATTTCTAGATGCAAATATCAGCAGTCGTGGCGAAACAGCAAGGCTATTCTGTAAGATCTTGTGAAATGTTTAAAAACGTCTAATGGTTCTACTCTATTTTGATGCGTATGTCCTTTATATGTAATAATTATTAAATTCAGTATTGCATTTCACTTTTTGACTTTTATGACTGCTTTCTGCGATGAGTTTCTACGTTCTTCTGACAGAATACTGATTGACTGGTGACTACATGGACATATAACTTCGATCAACAATACTACTAGATAACGCTTCACAAACTAAAACAATATTCAAATGTGGCACCGTCTGACTATACCATAAAATGGATAAGAACGACGTAAAGGTTTATTAATTTTAACCTAAGCTATGCCTTGTTCCCGAGCAATAAAGTGCGCTTTAGATTGTATTAATATTCACTTACGATCTTACGTCATTAACGAAAGAAATAGTTAAGAAATGTAAAATTTATTTTGCTCCAAATTCAATCTTATCTCGTAAGCAATTAAGCAGATGATTACAGCCACAACATTTTACATACGCCGTTGCGGTGGTTATTTTGACGTTTTAACTTTGGTTATGATTGGACCATACTAATTTGAAATAAGCACACAATCGAATATGTGCTGTTATTTTTCGGGGCGTTTAAAGCGTTTACCGATAATCTAGTACATAATTGATCGAAGGCATATAATTTAATAACAAATCTAGTCTTGTCAAATTACTTTAGTTTAAATATTATGCAAATCACAATTAGCATGAATGATATTCTATTATAAAAGAGAATAATTTTAATGTTAGGTGGTAAATGCTAAAATTCTATTACCTACAATGTAGCTGTTTAGCATTACCTTACTTATTAAATATAATCGGTAAATGCATTATACCGTTAAATAAGTCGTAATTATCCCAGATTCAAATTTATTTACATTTTCTTATAAGTAAAGCTTTATAATGAATTCTAAGAATATGATAACATCTATATATTTTTTTAATTACATTGAAATGAATATTTACATAATTTATGGGTGTTTGCATTTTATTTATCTTGTTATGTTTTAGATGTGAAAATTGGATGTTATGGAAATTAAAATTTCGAATCTAAATCGAAACATAGATACCGATAAATAAAAAGATATATAAAATAATAACTAACTGACTGACTGACACGTGCTGTGCGTTGATATGTCAGTCAGTCAACCAAACTAGAACTATGAAAACTTACATACGGGTTCCTATTTTGAAAATTCAACCATAAGATTAAGACCATGAATGTTTGTATGAATCCTTAATCTATGAAAATTAGTAATTAGGCATTCTGAATTATGACGCGAATAAAATCTCTTTAGGTTACAGACCTCCATAAAATCCTTGATTTGAAACATCTATTGCCTTGCGAGCGATTCGCGTTTTTTTTTAAATATTCGGGAGAGCAAATGACTCCACCTGATGGTAAGTGGTAGTAGAGTCCAAATGTGAAGACGGCTAGTGCAGTCGGGAAGAATGATTTCCACTAGCCGCTCCCGCCTTGCCGGCCCGCAAAGTGCCTCTTCACGCCTCGTTTGAAGGAACCCAGGTCATTAAAGGCACACGTCTGCTGGTAAAGAATTCCATGTCACCGTGACGACAAGTGGCATGACGTCTATGCCATCATGCTCCTTCTCCAACGCCACTATTTCCTCTTTTTTATTGATATTACTGAATATTTATTTATTGGTTTTCTTTATTTAAAATCTTTCAATAGCTATCAATTTCTATGTTCCACTTCTGCTAGTCTCGTGACGGCAACAATTTAGTTTGATGTGTAATTTTATCGTATTACGTATTCATCGATACGTTTTTTCATAAGGATATCGGTTATCGGAACTTTTATCTATTTTCTATTAAAAAAATGTGTGTATGTCTGCTGCAAAAGGTGTTTTTTGCGTAAATATATTTTGACTAATATTCGAAATTAAGATGGACAAAATTTAATTTTAATTAAATCGATTAATACCGTAAAAGTCTATAAAATTACATATTCGTACTGTATTCGTACGAAGAATAGTATAACTATTTGCAACTTACATAATGCAGGTACAACTGACCCTATATCAGAAGTATAGTTCATACAAGACTATCATTTTATGAGTATATTGATATATTCGAATTAAAAACAAAGTTCATGTCACATAATATAATAAGAATCAAATATTGTGATTAACGTTCCTATTTTGAACGGTTTTTTTTAGTTTTACGTGTATGTTTTTAATAGATAAAAAGTGATGTTCTAAATTTAAAATAAAAACTGTATTTTATATCTATACTTTTATGATCACCATACAACTAACAATATGCACGATGATTACTTCGAAATTTAAATTGCGTATTATTATTTTATATACAGACGACGATGACTGGCAATTTGCTGGGTTATTTAATAGTGTCAATCAAAGTGCTTACGTTCGTGTGCAGACTGCAGATTACGTCAGCAAGCTCAGGACAAAGACCGGATCATTCATTCAAAATCATTCATCTATTAAATACATTTAAATGTTTATATAATATGCTTTTACTAAATTTAGTGTCTTATGGAATTTGTCTAATCTTAAATAGTACTTTTTATAGGCATTTAAAACACCCAAGAGATATTGAAATAATTACAAAATATTGTATTTCGTAGTACGTAAATGAATGTCCAATCTACAATACGACGAAAAGCGAAATATACATTGTCTATGTTTATATACATTAAATTAATTGCTACACAGATGCACTAATTACCTGTCTAATGAGATACTTCTTTCAATGATTAATTACGATCTAGAGAATTAAAAACAAAAAAAGGTTGTATGTTTATGTGAATGTTGAATAAATTTCAATGCTATGCTTATTAAAATAAGGTCTTATTTTGTATTCAAGCTCTATATAATTAAGTATCGTTCAAACTGAAGGTAAAAGTTGTATGAACGGTAAAAGATTATCATAAAATTTAACGTAGGTACAAATATGATTTCGGTACTAAAAAAAGGTAACAAACTCTAATTGTCCCATTGCTACCTCCGCCTCCGGGCGCCTAACTATCTCTTTTTTTTAAGGAGTAGTAATAATACGAGTTGGTGGGAAGGTGGCATAAAGTAAAGTAAAGTAACAGCCTGTGAATGTCTCACTGCTGGGCTAAAGCCTCTTCTCCTCTTTGCGAAGAGAAGGTTTGGAGCTTAATCCATCACGCTGCTCCAATGCGGGTTGGTGGAATACACATGTGACAGAATTTCAACGAAATTTGACACACGCAGGTTTCCTCACGATGTTTTCCTTCACCACGAGATGAATTATAATCACAAATTAAGCACATGAAATTCAGTGGTACTTGCCCGGGTTTGAAGTGAACCCACGATCATCGGTTAAGATTCACGCGTTCTTACCACTGGGCCATCTCGGCTTTCAGGTGGCATACAAATTAAAATTTCAATAATCGTTTTGTTCGTTGTTTTTCTCATTAGAAATGCATCACCAGAACTGCTTTTAATTTTAAGATAGCCAATTACTATATCATGTGTTAAAATGTTGTATGTTTTTTGGAATATTACTAAGTGTCGTCGCAGATACAGTCGTTGTCTTAGGCGTTTTTGTGGGGAAAACTATGACGATTGTGGCAAAGCATAGTTTAGGACAATAGTACTAATTTTAATTTAAGCAAAAACATAAATAACCTACCCTTTCTTATTAAAGTAAACTTACATACAAACTTTCTGTAAAGACTTTGTTCAAAAGTCCAGAAATGCGAGATAACATGAATTACTTTAATTACTATTGTAAACAATTTAAATAAAAGGAATAGAGTATTTTAAAAGATAAAAGATAAAATAAATATATGCAACTATTAAAATGAGATCATATTTTTTTATATAAAACATAAAAGCTAGCATATCAGAGTATTCTAAAGTTGTATTTACAATTCATCAGATATACATATATTTAATCTGGAATGTGATAATATTATATAATTTATATTACTATGTTAATTCTTCTTGTTCAACTTCAGTAGATTTTCCTTTTCCAATGCTAAAATCTTTTAAAGCGTCTTCTATGTGTTTGACCTGTTACAAAAAAATTGAAATTACAAACAATACACATATTTCATGTCCGGCTGCTAAGAGCGTGCCTGACGCCTGTCATTGACAAAAAGACACAGTTGGCATAACCTTGTAAGCTTCGATCAACAATACTACTAGATAACGCGTCACAAACAAAAACAATACTCAAATGTGGCATTGACCATAAAATGAAGAAAACGATGTAAAGGTTTAATAATTTCAAAACCTAAACTATGTCTTGTTCCCGAGCAATAAAGTGTAGTTTAGATTGTATTAACATTCACTTACAATCTTAAGCCATGAATGACAGATAGACATAGGAAATGTACAGTAAGGGTGGTTCCATATTAAACCTTATTTCCTTAACAATAAGCTATGATTGAACCATACTAATTTGAAATAACCTCACAATCGTCATTGTGTTCTTACTTTTCGAGCCGTTTTTGAAGCGCTTACCGCTAATCTAGTACATTATTGATCTAAGCTTGTAAGTTTATAAAAAAATGCTCCACACGTTATATTTGAGTATATTAACAATAATAATAAAGTCATAAACAAAATATCATTCGTTTTTTTAATGAAATTAAGTATATATTTTTTAATTTCATGAACTCCTATTTTTCGTACATATAATTATAGTCTATTACTACTACACTATACAGTTTGTATTATTATTACAAACTAATAAATACCTATTAAGTTTCACGCAGCACTTTTACATAATTCTTAAACATGTACGTATATGATACACCTTTATATATAGTGTTGTAATAACAATTAACATAACACTAAACTTACCGCAATTTACTAATGAAGGCTACCGTAATAACTAAAGCGGTCCAACCCACATCACAGTCCGCAAAATGAATGAGTCACCTGCGACGCGTTAGGGTTACAAAATATTTCTATAAGATCACCCATTCGATACAAAGCGCTTTAAAGCGGTAACACTAGTTTACGCTACCGAATCATAAGAATTTGTATCTTTATCTTAAAGCGATACTATGTCAAACATGAATTTTCATTTGAATTAATTCATGTACAATATTATTAATTACCATAATAGTTCACGCAATCATACATATTGTATGTAAGTACGTTTATAACTAGACGCAATTTGTTAATGAAGGTTACCCATAATTCCGGACCAACCCATGTCAAAGCGAATAATACAAATGACTCACCTGTGCTTATGAATTAAATAAAACTGACCATCCACAGCGAATACGGCGCTATAGAATTTATAAACGTAATTATAGCTCAACTTGTACAAATATATCTTTTCAACGATCGATAACTTACCAAGGCAGTTCGATGCTGAACAATTTCTTTAATTAATTTACCATGAGCTCTCAGACTATTCCTACAGTACGAAGTATGTCGATAGATCGATTATATCGAGTCGATCTAATTGCTTACCTGTGTCGCTTCAGGGTCTGTCCCGGGGTGCGTGTACTTGTGCAGGAAGTAACACGTTCCAGGTATGTCCTTGGGAAACGAGTTCGGTAGACAGGATCGATCGCGCGGCTCCATTTCGAATCCCGGAAACTTTATTAGCCACCTGCGTGCAAAATTAGATTTTTGACGAAATTTTTTCTCTCCCAATTTCAATCGACATTTGAATATCGAAGAAGAATTGACGATATTAATAAATTAAATTAAAGTATTTGTTATATTAAGACGTTTTTAAAAATGAATAAATAAATTAATTTTACACATTATTCGATAAGTAAATTGGAAGAATATCTGACGTCACGATTTCCAGCAAGAGCCATTTCATCCAAACATGTTACATTGGAAAATAGTAAAGACTATTTTTCTTATTCTATTTTTAAATATCGAATCGTATTTAAAGACTTGAAAAAGTGATATTTCGTTTTAGTATCAGAAAAAAATATCAATATACTGCTTTCAATTGCACGTTGAGTTCTAAATCTTTAGTGAATGAAACTAGATGATGTGTCTATGCATTAGATAGTCTGTAAAAGTCCCAATAATAGACTATAATATAAATGGTAGGATTTTATTCTATAAAAATCATCCTTTGCCGCAGAATTAAAGAGGATTTTTAAACACAAAACCAAAACAGGAAAGCAGAGTAGTTCTTTGTTTAAAATTAACGTATTATAACAGCTGAGTCATGTCAACTGGGGGGAAGGTTTCGTTTCAGCTTGTTCGGTTATTTATCACTAACTCATCAGTTATTCTACTACCAAACAACAATACTTTATATTGTTTTGTTTCGGTTTAATATGAAAATCTCATTAATGATAGTAGTCACATGAGATAATTTTAAAGTTTGGTCGTATAAGTATCACAGTATATAAGGTCACATAAGAGGAGCCAATAGCTAATTAGCTACAAGATATATGTTCAAGTATTTCATATATTATAAATTATATTGAATTTCAATTCTATTTATCCGTATAGATTTTATTGATTGTCAAATTGAAAACCACCACCGGTTCGGAAAAGAGAATAAATTGACATAAGAATTACAGGCGAAAGAAGCTCAGCTAGTTTTGGTTCAGATATTGTAATTGTTTACAAATTTTAAATTAAATAAAGAAATAGCCCAGAGGCGATCGTTTTATTCCCCAAGGTGTGCTATCATCCGTGAACTCACTAATTGTATAATAACCTTTTGGATAAAAGCGTTCTTTATTTTTTAAATCTAGTAACAGGAGGGTTATTTTCAAAGCTATATATGATATACTTTAATAAGCACGGCGTTATTTATGTACATAATATGTTTTTATGTAGTTGTGTTCTATCTGGTGTAGTGTAAGTATACTGTATATATATGGGTATGTATAATATTATGTATATCTGGGTTGAAATGTTAACAGAATACACCTATTTTGTTGTCAGATATTTTTATCTGATCTAAGGCTTAGATCGTTCTTTAGCGATAAACCTGGCTTTGCATTATCTGCTATTTCGTTTTATTTTAAGTTTTCCTATAAAAAACTCTTTTGTCTTGGTGTTCAATAAAGTGTATTACTATAATTTATTTACACTCTTACACATAATATACAACAAGTAAACGCACTCTCACATAGACGCATATAAAAGGAGTTGCATGATTATCTTTTGTTTTTGTTGACAATATTTCATGCATTTAAAAATGGCATATGATAGAGCGGTACCCTCTAAGGCTGTAATGCAGGTAAAATGTAGTGTAAAGAAATTGTAAGTGAAAAAATGTTGTTTATATTATATAAATAAAATGATAGAGGTCTGCAGTTGTGCGCGCATCACGGAAAAACTACTGGATAGATTTCAATGAAATTTTCTAGATTTTATTTCTTAGACACTTGACCCTTATTAAAAAATTATTAAAGTTTCAAGAAACAACGATTTGTATATGCACTGCGTGTTCATTGATGTATGTTTAAACAAAGTATATTTTTGCTTGCGATCTATTTGATGTTTTTCCTTCGTACATAATAAAACTTTGTTAATATATGAAGCAACGCGGACGAAGTATCAGCTAGTATTGTATAAATTTAAATCTATACCATTATTTGTCAAAACTTAATATCCAAAAGATATTAAGCTATCGATAACATAGTATCAAAATAACTTAACTTTATTACTATCATAGATTCGGTATATGGACAATCAATTAATTCGTACAATAAACTTTAACGGCGGCAGCAATAGGTTCGGATATTAAAATCAATGATGCAAACTAATTGAGTATTGAAATGGCTTAAGCTCCCATTGAGAGCAAATAGAACAATAGGCCGTAAATCTGAGACACTTAAAACTATACTAATGAACAATACAATGGTTCATTCATAATAGCAGTTATCGTGATAATTCAATTTACTGAATAAATACGGATATTATTTTACTTGAGATTTAATCTAATAATAATAATAATAAATACGGAAGTAATTATTTCGTTTTTTACTGACGAGCATATGGACCACCTGATGGTAAGTGGTCACCGGGTATTGGTGATAGACAATGGCATTGTAAGAAATGTTAACTGTCGTTTACATCGCCGCCAACCTTGGGAACTAAGATGTTACGTCCCTTGTGCATGTAATTACACTGCTCACTCACCCTTCGAACCGGAACACAACAATGCGAAGTATACTGCTGTTTTGCGATAGAATGTCTGATGAGTGGGTGGTACCTACCCAGACGAGCTGGCACAAAGTTCTACCACCGAGTAACTCTGTCTGTCACTTCATCACGATTGAACTACTACACTGATTATAGCTATGTTAGATATCTTGTGATCTAGATAACAAATATGTATAAATTAAGAATTTTAAGTTAAAATATGATTCGCTCACTCACGATCAATGGGATAAAAGGTAAAATAATCGTGTCCTGAGAAACAACCAGGCTATATACAAACATGAAAAAATAACAATATTTAGTAATCATAATTTTAATTAATTTTAGTGGGTAGGTAATAATTAAAGATGGCTATAATAAAAATTGAACAAATACATTGTCCTGGTTTATGTGAGTGTTCGTCTAAATAATATACTCTTTATAATGCTAATAATTACAATCAGAACTTACTTGTAAGTGGTTGGACTGACGTTGATCTTCAAAGGCTCCGACCCTGATTCGAACTTATTGGCGAGAGTGACGTTGTGACCAAAGAGGCAGTATTTCAACATCGTTTTGCCGACAACACCAGCCAAAACTGTTCCAGTGTGTAATCCAATACGCATCTGTTTTAAATAAACATTGTTTTATATAAAATAAGTTCATAATTATAAAAAAAAAATACTTGAAAATGATTCAAATTGTTCCGTAACAACTTTATGAAACGAATACAATGTAAATCTATAACGGATTCAAAGATTGATCTAGAATCTTAATTTTGAATCAAGAATAAGAAAAAGGAATACTCTGATTTACAATTTATGTTATAAATATGTTTTTATTATTATCATCGAAATAATTTGAATATACATCTGTACTAACAAATAATTTGAATGGTCTGTGAAGTAGGTCAGGGTGTACCTTTATGGGATTTCCTTCGTGTGTAAGGTGTTGAGCGCATGTCTCGACCATGCGCAATGCCATCCAAGCGATTTGTGGTGCGTGGGTATCTATTTTCCTATGTAGTCCGCTCGCCACGCAATACGCGTCACCAATTGTTTCCACCTAAAGTTACGCAATCAGTTAGCAATACGAATCAAAATGGGAAATCAGCTTATTGAAATGTATGCTCTTTTTCCTTTGTTTTTAATAAATCTGAAGTAAATATCAAGATTATAAAGTTCAATTATATTATAAAACGCAATATTAACAATGGACTCATTTGCAAATCGATTTTAGTTTATTGCTCAACAAAATTCGAACCTATTGTTATTACAGTATTGGTCATTGTTGCTTTACTTTGTTTTAAAATTATTATTAGACGATTAAAATTTAAGTATCTATTATAGAGCTATTTTGTAAAAACAAGCTCGAAACTCCTCTGTCGTCGTATGTGAGATGATACATTATGCTACATTGACTCCTATAATTATATTATAAAAGTTTAGTTTCCCCCAGCTGTGTCGCCCGTACCTTATGTCTTTTTTGTACTCCTGACGAAATATAACAAAGACGTGAAAGTAATAAGCAAACTCACTATCGTATATATAACATTAAGGAGATTACACCTATCAAAACATCGTATCACTGTAAGTCGCATCTCAAGATTTCATTAAGTTACGTAGTGAGTTCTTATAAAATAGCTCTATAGATACTTAAACCCTTTTTTTAAAACAATTGCTGTTTTACAAGATTTATGAGTGAATGTTATTGATGTATTTAGAGATATGGAACTATTGTTACTATTAAATTATGTCTTTTATTACTTTAATAAAGCTTGATCTTATATTAAACGCATTATAGTGTACCTTATAAACATCGAGTTCTCCGCAAAACACGTCAAATACGCTGTATAGGTCTTCAAGCATGGCTATAACCATCATCGGTGTGGCTGTAGCACAAATTGACGTGAACCCCACAATGTCACTGAACAGCATTGTGACGTCATCGTGGCTCTTCGCTTCAATGTTCTCACCTACAGTTAAACAATCGTTAAGCTCAATAAGATTCACCAATCGTATCCTTTTATTTATTTATTTTAACTTAGTATCAATATACTAATTTTCCGCGCGCACAACTGCAGACCTCTATCATTTTATTTATATAGAAGACATGCACTGTCATTTATGTCACTTATCACGTTAGTGTAGATACAGCTTTAGTATTCATCATATTTTTTTAAATATATATATAAAGTATTTATCATTATTACATAACATTCAATCTCCGTTTCGTGAGTTAGCTCCTTAATAAAACTCTTTAAAACACGTAATAACTATTCCCTGGCAACAATACACTTTTGATGGCACAGGAAATTGGTTTACGACGCGCATAGTCTCCCCCATCTGCTAAAATTTTACTTTACGAACTAAAAGCCTTATATGAGACTGTTATTATTTAAGCAATCATATTATACTAGATTGCAAAAAATATATACATTTAAACATAGTCAAATATCATCATTTAGACGTACAAAATCATTTTATTTTCAAGTTGTCGTATTGCTTTGCGCAAAACTGCAGTACACCAAGTTTGAAGGATGAGTGTAATTGAAGGCACAAGGGATATAATACCTTAGTTACCAAGGTTAGTGGCGTATCGGCGATGTATGTGATGGTTATCTTTTTAACTGACTTCAAAAAAGGAGGAGGTTATCAATTCGTCTGTATGTTTTTTTTACAATGCCATTGTCTATGAGCCTTGGTGACTACTTACAATCTATTCTATAAAAAGTTAAATTTAAATGGAGTAAAAATCAAAGTGATCTTAAATACAAACTCACCGAGCCACAGACGTTTTGCGATGTGCGGTGGAAATATTAAATGCAGTAAGCTGACATTTTTCTCTCGTTCTTTGTCAACAGATTTACTGGTTTCCATTATTGAATTTTTCAATTTGTCCATTCTCTTCCGAAGTCCATCCTGTGGATAAAAGTATACATAAGTCTGACATTGACATCAGGTAGTTTTGACAGTTTTTACAAAATATATTTATGTGGAAAAAGGCGTTAGCAATAATATAAACGAAAAATGTGTTCATTTATTTGGTGGTAAGGCTTTGTTCATGTCCGTCAATGTACCAGCCTCTCATCTGATATTCTACCGTCAAACAGTAATACCAAGTATTACTGTTTTATTTTATGTTCCGGTGTGAAGGGTTAGTGAGCTAGTATAGTAGTATAATTACAGGCATAAGGGATCAGGGCATCTTTGGTCTCAAAGTCGGTGGGTACCAGGTTGAATGTATTAAGCATGTGTCAATGACAAATCAAATGATCATCAAATCGAACTAACAAACATTACAATCGCGTCGGTCAATCTTCGTCAATACATATCGTCACCATTACGATCACAAATCCCAATAATTTTCAATATCTTTTTGTATTAAAAATACTTTAATCAAAACTATTCAAAATAGTAACAGCCTATGAATGTCCCTCTGCTGAGCTAACGCCTCTTCACCTTTTTTGATGAGAAGGTTTAGAGCTTATTCCACCACGCTGCTCCAATGGGGGTTGGCAGAATACACATGTGGCAGAATTTGAGTAGAAATTTGACACATGTAGGTTTCCTCACGATGTTTTCCTTCACCGTCAAGTACGAGATGAATTATAAACTCAAATTAAGCATTTGAAAATTCAGTGGTGCCTGCCCGGGTTTGAACCCACTTTCATCGGTTAAGATTCACGCGTTCTAGCCAATGGGCCATCTCGGCTTTATTCAAAATAATATAAATATAAATATTATAATATAACAAACTAACTTTATACATCGGGGAATTAATGTGATATTTTACACAAAACAAATTATACACTCGAGGGAACAATTGTGTTAAATAATATTATGCGTATTATGTAAGTGCTTTATTTAAATGTAGCAACATTCGGGAGCTTTAAAATGAGGTTAATCAAGTGAGAAAAATATTTGTACCATATTACTTACATTGGCTAATTTAATTACTAATATGTAATGATTTTAAAAAGTTTTGTTTTGTAAACATCTTAGCGCTCATTACGGTACGGGCTACCTGAGACTTCGAACGTCACGAGTAAGCGTTAGACTTGTTTTTGTAAGTGCGTTAATGTATCCGCATAAAAAAGCCGAGATGGCCCAGTTGTTAGAATGCGTCAATTTTAACCGATGATCGTGGGTTCAAAGCCTAGCGAGCACCCCTGAATTTGCATGTGCTTAAATTGTATTGATAATTTATTTCGTGTTTGGCGGTGAAGGAAAACATTGTGCGGAAATGGTGGTGGTGGAAGTGGTGAAATAGGCTCCAAAGCTTCTCCTCAACAAGGAGAGGGGGCCATAGTTCAACAGTAATGTATCCGTATTTTCACACTGAAATTTTCACACGACATTTATTTATTAACTACAATGAATAATGATATTCTACATGCACAAATAAAACCCACATATAATGTTTTAACTGCAGCTTTAATAAGTCAAGTACCAAGGCTTTACATCGACATTACACGGACGTCGAGTCGTATTTTCCAACAGGGAAATACAGTCTCATATTGAAAATCGTATTTTTTACCGAGTGATTAATTTTAAAGCAATTATTGGGAGCACATAACGTCGGAAAATTCTCATTAAGTCGAGTATTCGATCGTGGGATTTATACCTCTTATTAAATTAGAAGCCCTTTCTGCCTTTTAATATAAAATTTATTTATATCTGTCCCGATTCTGTAGTTGAATTATTTGTTAGTGTAATGTTTATCAAAAAATTTGTATTTTTTTTAAAGCACTCAACAAAGTTTAGAAAGCCTGAATCGTGGTTTGAATACTTTTTAAGTCAGTAGCTTTTAAATACGTACTGGAACACGGAGATGGGTAATAAGGATTCTTATCATAAAAGAATTGCTAGTTTCGCAAAATTAGATAACTGTGTAAAAAACTGTAAATAACTATTATTATTACCTATAGATAAGTGTAATTAAGTTTTTATGATAATATTGTAGAAGTTTTTTTTAATACTTCTTCGGTCAAGGTCGCAAATCAGGGAAAAGTTTCTTCAAGTACTGTCTTAAAAGTATTTCAGACGCAATAATCTAAGATAAAAATCTATGTTATATACGTATATCACTTTAATTTTACTATAAAAGAACTATATTTATCGAACATAAATATATTTAATTAATTTCAATTTATCATTCTTAATAACAAGCCAATTATTATACGTGTAAGCCCGGAGCTTTGCATGTTAAATATGATATAATGATGTATTTAAAATCCTGTTTTATCGTGTTAAAATTAAACAAACTGTTAATATGTGTATAAAGTTACTAATTTTATTTGGCGATAGGGAATTGTCTAGATAGGTAACACTCATTTATCATCTTCGAGATACTACTGACAATTTCGCGACAGAAAAACTGAAGTAAGGTCTTCCTGACCGATTTCGGCCACGGCGGCCAATCTCATGAGAGACTAGCCAACCGAACAGGAGATATTATAGTGCACAAGTGTGTGCGTAAACTCAGGTGCACTCTCTTTACCTTAGCTCTCATAATCCGATGGGACGGCAATCCGACACGACCGGAAAGAGTTCAGGCGCAGGACCAACGGCTTAACGTGCATTCCGAGGCACGGGAGTGTACACACTTCCAACTTACAGACTCCGGGCTGATACTGAGAGTTTTCTGACAGAAAACCCCAATAACTATTTATTGGCCCGACCTGGGAATTGAACCCAGGGTCACCGAGTCTGCGGCCTTATATCAAGCCACTAGACCAACGAGGCAGTCAAAAACTCAAGTACTGATTAGTTGAAAAGGGTTTCTATAAACGTGGTAGTAGTTCTATAGCCACTATACCAACGATGCAGCCAATCTCGAGAATAGAATATCGAGAGTTCTAAGCAAATGTAATACCAGTTGCTAATGGCAATTGTCACTGAACCAATCTGCTTATATTACCTTTAGGAATGTAGTGCTTATGTTGACTAGGCAGCTGGTGAGTATAATATCTACATAATAAGTTCAGGTGCTTTTCATTGTGATAATAATACTGTAAGTGTTTCTTAAGTTTCGCATTCGCTCATATGGCAGTACTGCGATATTGTTAGCGCTTCGAGTTTTGTAAACTAAAGATGTTACTTAATGATTTTATAGTGCATGTGAGGTCTATGAAATCAAATCCCGATGGCAAATTTAAGTGTAACTATTGCTAATTTATTACTATTAGTATAACTACATTCTTGTGAAAATACGTGATTAAATAATGACGACAAAATTTAATTATGTTCAAAAATGCTTATAATTGTTATAACTCATCCATTAATATTAATCAAAAATTAAATTCACCATTTGTTCGCTGTAAATTTTTCGAATTATATTAGGAACTTATTTGTTGCCTAACGTAGTCGATATGATTTTCAGTTATCGTTCATTTTGATTTTGGAAATAGAAAATATAATTAAAATTGAATAAATATAATAAATATTAGAGGTGTTTTGGTGCATAAGCATGTGCGCTATCACGGATCACTTTTATTGAATTAAATGAATTTTATTTTTAAGTACACGCTGATTGGTCTTTTTTGGGGGTAGAGCTTTGTGCAAGCTCATCTGGGTAGGTACCACCTACTCATCAGATATTCTACGGCAAAACAGCAGTATTTGCTATAATTTTGTTCCGGTTTGAAGGGCGAGTTCCTAAGGTTGGTGGCGCATTAGCGATGTAAGCGATGGTTAACATCTCTTACAATGCCAATGTCTATGGAGCGTTGGTGACCACTTACCATCAGGTGGCCATACGCTCGTCTACCTTCCTATGCTATAAATAAAAGTAAGTGTTGGTTAACATTTCTTACACTGCCAATGTCTAAGGGTGTTGGTGTTCAATTACCATCAGATGACCCACATTTGAACCAAGTTTGCTGTGTAGCCTTATGAACTAACCATTACACCAACCAACCAACATTTAAACCAAGCAAGCACAAATTATAATTCAACTAATTATAAATATACAATACGATATCAAAATAATAATAATTAGAAACAAAATAAGCACTAAAAAACGATGACGGAGAATAATACATTTAGACAATTTGCAAATGGCGTTTTAAAAATACAAACCTGAGCTCTTGTCTGTTCGCTGACTAGGATGACGTCACGGGTCGCATCGTGTAATGGGATGTCGGATATAAATAGCCCTCGTCCTGTCAGCCCTTCGAGTCCATCAAGGAAAGGCGAACCGACAAAAAGTAGCGAGTCGGACTCCGAACAGAAAACCATCTGTCCTTTTATCTCGAGACCCTGAGGAAAAAAAATAACGGTTACGCGTCATCGAATTGACGTCTCCAAAGACGTAAGAGACGCCGACCCAATTATACTGAATTATTTCTCTAAAAAGAGTCGCTTATAAATTATAGGAAATATTTTAGATGTTTTCAATTTCAACATAAATAGTAAAAAAATAGTAAAAAAAACTCGGCTGACTTCGTTTTGAAACTATTTGCGCAACACAATAAAATGGGTAAAAAAACTCACACAACTTAAATAAGTGACATAAGAAGTGGGGTAATTTTAAATGTTTTATACTATGTATTATGTATTATATACTATGTCACTTTTGTTTACTCTTATTTTACTATGTGTTTTTTGCATTTTTAAATTGCCAAATATGCAAATAGTATACACGCCATATGACCTTAATATGTTGTAATGTGCATGAAGACTTGGCCTTACAATTTTTAACTCACAACGTAGCCATTGTGTTTTCAGATGAAACCGTGTGAGCATTTTAAAATTACACTAAAATTCTTTTTCCAGTCGCTTGTGGAAGAGTTGAAAATGTTTAGAGCAAACATTTAATTACTTAACTGGTAGAATATTTTTAATAGACGTTAAGAAATATTCTTTTGAAACTTTTTATTTTTAATAATGGTATTATTTAATTTGTTATTTTTCACTTTACTTATTTGACGTTATAAGACACGCTCAAAGACCCAACAGTTGCGGGATCTTTTTTGTACTCTTAGGTTTTGTTATTAAGGAAAATAGATATATTAATCATGGTTCAAATACTGCCAGTATTAAGTAAATGAAAAATCAAGTGATAGTATCTCCATTGGAGAGACCCAACTTAAAAAATAAAATATACCTTATGAACTTCTATTCTTGCTAGATAAACAAAGTAGTTTACGATTTTACTACGAAGTTGGCGTCGAGACTCGAGATCTTGATATATTCAAAATATGTTACACTGTGTTAACAAACATGTAATAAAAAAAAAGTTGACGGAGGACAAAATAAAACTATTTTATTCCAAGAAAAACATAATAATGGGAAAAAGAACAACTGAAATACTACATTATTCACAAGACTAGACTAATATCGGTAGACTCTATATTTCGAGCTGGCGGTAGATAAAACTCACATAGTTTTAGAGCTTAGGGCATTTTAAGGTCACTCAGTGAGCTATGAAAACGGCTATGCTCGGAGTTTCTCTGAAGGATCAAATCCCAAATGTGGTGATCCGACAGACAACCAAAGTTATCGACATAGCCCAAAGAATTAGTAAGCTGAAGTGGCAGT
The DNA here is from genome assembly GCA_963151315.1 of Nymphalis c-album. Taxonomy (NCBI): domain Eukaryota; kingdom Metazoa; phylum Arthropoda; class Insecta; order Lepidoptera; family Nymphalidae; genus Nymphalis; species Nymphalis c-album. The sequence goes on along the minus strand of OY720607.1, from coordinate 6,295,714 downwards.
GGGATGGACAGATATGTCACAGAACCGACAACCGTTGGAGTAGACGTGTTCTGGAGTAGAGACCAAGCCTTGGCAAGCGTAGCGTAGGACGCCCTCCGACTAGGTGGAGTGACGATATACGCAAAGTGGCTAGCAGTGGTTGAAGATTGAAAGCTGAAGATCGAGCTCAGTGGCGTGTCATTGGAGAGTCCTATGTCCAGCAGTGGACGAGAAAAGGATGATGATGATGATGTTAGGGCTTTGTGCAAGCCAGTCTGGGTAGGTTTTCTAATTCGAAGCGCGAGTAAGCCAGTGTACAAGCACAAGGTACATAACAACTTAGTTTCCACGGTTTACGGCAAGTTGGTGATGTGAGGAAGGGTTAAAAAAAAATTACATTAAAAAATTGTAAGAATAGTTTCCGCCCGCAGCTTTGCCTTAGTGTAAGTGGGGGACTGGTCTTATGTTAGCTAACGATACATTTAATAAAAAAAAAGAAACAAATACAATTATTGAAAATCTTATAGGGATATATTATGGTTACTCATCCATATACAGATAAATAGGAATAAAATATAAGTCACAAGAATCGAAAATGCGTTCTACATCAGTTCAATCAGCTTAACGGAAACAAATTAAAATTTGTTGATGCACATTAACCAGTTAAGTTAAAAAGCTTGTAAAATACAAATCAAATAATGCCAAGAGAATACAATCAAAGCTTACCACACAATAACAATTTAATCTCCTACAATCCGGTTACGAAGATCTTTCGCGAGTCAGTCGAGAGAACGTAATTTCGACATTATATTCGCACGAGTTGTGACTTTAGGGTTTATTCAAGGTATTATTTACGGTCGACATGATAAACGCGGATTGTGAAATATTATTCGTCATATATAAATCTTGCAGATGGACAGACATTGGACAATATTTACCTAACAGCCTTACTAGTTAAAGATAATTATTATGACTCTTTGTAGTTTGGTTTGTTCCACCTTCAAATTAGAGCACAATAATACTAAGTATATCTGCTCGGCGGTACCTAGTAAGGAATATGTCTACTACAATTAGTTATATACAGTAGCAAATAAGTTTTTTGTTGATTCCAATTAGTGTAATCTCGTAAAAGGAATTTTTTCAGTATAAAATACTTTTAAAGTTTTAATTTAACGACTTAATAAGCTGTTATTGTTCATATGCATATTATCATAAAATGTTCCGGCTTCAGTAACGACATGTATATAAGTAAAATTGCTTGACATTTTATGGGAACACTATGGACGCATTGAAATCACGTCACCCACTGATGTCGGCCATTCACAAGTCAATCATATTATTGGATTCCAGAATACGTACGCATTGCAAGCTTATACTAAGGTCAGTTCCCTTAATCGAGTTCAGACCATTAGAAGCAATAAAGCTTAAACTTGTAAGTCCAATTAAGCTGAATTGAAATTATTAACCTAGATGAATTATACACATAAATTAGGCACATGAAAATGCAGTGGTACCTGCCCGGGTTTTAAACCCACGATCATCGGTTAAGATAAACGCGTTCTAGCCACTGGGCCACCTCGGCGTTTTTATATACTCTTAAATCCTAATTATTATCCTTTTTATTTATTATCTATCATATTATTTTTAAAGTTTAAGTCAGTTGCGAAATAATATATCAATAGGCAGGGAGTTCACTTCAAATTATCTCGTTAAGTTAAAAAAGTCCTTTATTTTCTTTGCCTACGGCAACTCCAGAATGTATACGAAGAATATTTGCATGAGCAATTACCTACGTATACAACACTCAACCTCTTTTAGCCCATTGATGTCCACTTGGTGGTAGAGCTGTGTGCCAGCTCGTCTGGGCAGGTGCCACCCACTTATCAGATATACTACCGCAAAATAACAGTACTTGGTATTGTTGTGTTTCGGTTTGAAGGTTATCAATTTGTTTGTCTTTTGCCCATATAATAAAATACGGATGGAAAACTAGCGGAATCATTACTATAGTAAAAAAGATATATAAATGTTTATTTTAATAGTAACATCTGTAAATAAATAATTATGTAATTTAAAAAAAACTTATTTTTAATGTAACACGTAATTTTCTTCAGTAAAAAAAATGATACGTGATGAAGTGATTCAAAAGATTCCTAATGAAATATTGAAGTAAAAGCATTAGAGTTACAGAATTGATAACTCGATTTTGAATTTGACATTTTAAAATCAAAGCTAGTGAAAACTTTACTCAATAGAGTTTCATATTTTATTTAAACTAGCTAGCTCCCGGCTTCGCAGGGGCATCTCGTAAAATTACTGAATTATTACGTTAAAGATGTCGAAAAAAAACGGATGAGCAAATGGAAAATCTGGTGGTAAGTGGTCAATATTCATTGGCCTAGTAAAAAATATTAACTATTATTTACATAGCTAATGCGCCGCTAATCTTATCAACTCACACATACACACAATAACCCAGACACACACACAAACACACACACACACACTGGTACACACTGGTTTACTCGCCATTGAAACCAGAAACATACACTAATTTATTATTTCAGTTCAGTTGGTAAATTCATTTTGTTTATTCTGAGATGCTAACATTAAGTAAAACAAAACGTGAAATGTGAAAATATTTACCATTTTAATTAAATATTAGCTATATAAATAATGGAAATTGGCGAAAAAAAGCATAACAATAACCCCTTATATCAGATTTCGTAAAAGGCCCGATCAAAATACAATAAACGTAGAGTCGAAATATAAAAAAATGCCTAAACGTCGCACCATTTAACGATTTCACTGGCCATTGGAAGTGGACGTTGGAAAACTGACGGCTACAAATTTCTGAACGTACGTTTCTGACATTTACGTCAGTCAGTATTTCAGCGGCGGCCGACGACATTGTAGCCATCGTTCTCATTGCCGCATAAAATTGCGAACATTTCGTGTGTCCGGCAATGATATAATCGTTTCAATTGGTATTTAAAATTCATCGCGTTCGATATTTAAAAATAGAATATATTTTTAAGCCTCGCAGATTGATTACCTATCAAAAGTGAATATATGAAAGGAAACATTTTTTGAATATAGAATCCGATTGTGGATAAAATTCCAGTTATTGTGTCCAATAAATATTCTACTTACTGATGGTATAATTTACTAAATAACGTTTACAATTATATAAATACTAATATATGGACTGTATCTTTTACCCAAAGTCTAGATTACACCCGTAGAGACTTTTACTCTCCGTAATAAAACAAATCATTTTTTGAATGTAGTAATCAGGCGTAAGATTAATTATCACAAATGAATATTATAACTATAGCATTAACAACAAACATTACATGTAATCAAACTAGAGTTTAAAATTTATAATTTTATCGGAAATGAATTTCAAATTGATTTAAATGCAAATATATCACAAATTTTGTATGAAACCAAAGTACTACGCGAACAATTTCAAAGAATAATTTTCAGTTTTATTAAGCCGAAGGCTTGTGAAGGTTGAATTTTATATACTTACTGTAAAAAGGGATTGAACAAACTTTTGTTTACTTTCACTATATTATTGGCGGGTTCCCAATTTTAATATGAATTGAATTTCATTGATATTCAAGTTGGGTATCTAATAAAATAAGCTCTTTGGTTTTTTGGAATTTATTGTAAGTAATATAAAGTTATATAATAACGGTGTTTTTTCAATGTTTAATAAATATATTAATACAATTACTAGATAATTTTTACAATTAAGTAGATGAGTAAAATCTTTTTCTTTATAAAAAACCGTATCAGTGCTAGCCTACATAAGCAGCATATTTAAAAAAGCAACCGAACAAGTAACAAAAACTTTGCTTGTCGAAATATTGCCACCATTTTCATATTTTGAAATTAATTTTGAATGATTAATACACCTACGCCTCTATAATAATAATTGTACGAAGATAATGTAGGCTAAAAATATTTTTAATTCGTTTATATAAATCGATCGAATAGTTAATACTATTGTTTACAATTACTACAATTATCTCAATCTCAATCTAGTTGAAATTCAATCTTTGAAAATCACACTTTGTATACTATCAAAGTAATTGAAAAAAAAACAATAAATATAATTAATGATCAGACATACCAAGGTCAAGACTATATAAATCGCATGAAGACTCATTTGGTTAATAAAACGTTAGCTAACAATTTATGTGACGTCATCAATTATATTTTTGTCATATTATGTTACTCGCATGATAAAAACAAATGACAGACAATTAATGTATGATTCAATACATTCCGTCTATTATTCCGTAACTGTATTATATGCTGTGATATATATTATATGATGTTTATATTTCATTCTTCAAGTATAAATACATGACACCACAATGCTTCCTGGCACATTGTCATTATTTTGCCAATCCCAAAAAATGTTCAAGCTTGGTGGTAGAGCTTTGTGCAAGCTCTTCTGGGTAGGTACCACCCACTCATCAGATATTCTACTCCAAAACAGCAGTACTTGGTATTGTTGTGTTCCGGTAAGAGGGGTGAGTGAGCCAGTGTAATTACAGGCACAAGGGACATAATATCTTAGTTCCCAAGGTTGGTGGCGCATTGGCGATGTAAGCGATATTTAACATCTCTTACAATGCCTATGTCTATGGGCGTTGGTAGCCACTTACCATCAGGTGGCCCACCTCGTCCACCTTCCTATGCTATAAAAAAGCTTCACATTTTTTTTCTACACAATAAGTACACTATTATTCGGATTATTTTTGATTAATTAGATTAATAAAACACTTCACATAAAAACAAAGAAATGATTTTATTGTAACCAATGGTCATGTAATAAATTATCATATTTTATTTCTATTTTTAACATGAATAATTCAACAAAATAATATAAAAAGTTATAACGATTCAGTAAGCCAGAAAATAAGCAATTTATATGACAAATTATTTTGCTTTTTTAAACATAAAGGTATGATACATAATATGTTGTAATATATAGATATCACAACATATTTATAAACTATGTCTTATAACGTATCACGAAATAAACGTTTATTTCTGAACTGTGTGCAAAAGTTTGTGTAATAAATTTGCGAACAAATGTCAACTTTTTTATTCTTCATACATAAAAAAAAAACAAAACAAAGTTTTATCACTTTTCGTGATGTCAAAAGATGTCACATTTCGTGAAGTCCTACTCCAACTTTTCTGATCTGATTTTTTATATTGATTTCGTCAGAAAGACACAAGAAAATTTAAGACACCTTATGATCGATCAAAGTAATTGAAGGTATATCAAAGGACAAGTATAAAAAGAAATAAAATGATTTTTTTTATGCAGCAGCTCACTAAATTTTTATTACAATCTCATGAATAGCTTACGAACGCAATGACGATAAACATGCCAATATTAATTATAATATATCTATCTTTGTTAATTTCTTGAATATTTTTATTTATACATCAAATTTTTAAAATAGTTGCATTTGCTCAACGTACCTAGTTCCTGTTTATTATTCTGTAAACGACATCAACGCTGTGACCTCTAGCCGTAGGTAGTTAGGTATTCCGTTGGAGTTTTACCTAACCTGCTTACAGTCTTGAAATTTATCTCCATGTATTTGAAGTTTTCTATTTGATTATAAGTAAATTTGATCGATCTAGTAGAATGTCATTTAACAAGTACTGAGTAGATTATAGAGAATCATTTTTGTATAATATTCTACTTTTTTTGTACCCTATATCCTTTTTTTGTATGATTATTTACGAGTATGAAAACTTCATGATGGTCAGTTTGATCGAATCAGATCGATATGAATACGAAGTAAATATGAGAAATAAATAATAAACTTCTTATTTGTATTTTCGATAGATAGATGGGTTACCTTTGCCCATACATTAGAATTCTAAATTACACTGATAATACGCCGCTAATCTTAAATCTAGATTTTAAATCATTTATACCTTTAATTACAATTTTAAGTCTAATTTCGATAAATAACAAACTTTATTTTTTTATTACTTTGGAACAGGCTTCCTGTAGAGATCACAGTCACGTGTGCGAAAACATTTCCTGAATTATTTATTTGTTCTTTTTTTACAATACGTATTTTCATATTTCTTAAAATGTATATTTTACTGCTGTAGTACCTTCATGTATTTCTGATTAGCATAAACGTTTGGGTAGAGAATGCCTTCTCACTTTAAGTCCGCCTTTTTTACCAACGTCAATAATTTAATTAATAAAAAAAGTATGCAATAACAGACAATTAATTAATAATTAATACTAATATAAATCTATATTACACCCACTAATTTCAGTATTTTTAATTTTACATACTAATAATAATTTTATATGGCAACCCATTTATAATACTTCCAACAGACAGCTAACAGTGTTTTATGATAGTTTCATTCATATACGTTATAATAAATCAAAAACTACGTACGTGGATGTTACGTGCAAGTTATGGCGCCCTGGGAGGTCATGAATCATTATGCACTAAGTAATAAAAGGGATTCCACTCCTTAGTGTTACACTTAGAATGGACAAAAATGGGGATGATAGCTGAGTGTTACAAGATCTTAAGTTATAGCCTTAAAATATATATAAAAAAGGCGCTTTTTTGTTAAACGCTTTTTTTATTTTTTATTTATTAGACTATTTTTAAAATCTATGTTTCAAAATTTCCATGTATAGATAATGTTATTTTTGACGTGACAACGTCTTATAAATTGGTTTGCCGGGTGACACTTCAAGAAACTGCGTTACGCTCCGCTCACGTTATGCGCTCACAATGAGAGCGAGTGAGAGGCACGCGTCCCTTCCACTCGGGCATGGTTAGCCCGCCTAAGAGCGAGAGAGACAGACTTTCAGTGCGAGATTCTTTGTATAAATTAATGTTTTAAATATAATTCTTTGTATAAATAAATGTTTTAAATTGTTACTATTATTTCATCCTTCTTCCTACTATACGAATGAATATTCACATTAAAATTGTTTTACCACTCAAAGTCGTTGTCACGTAAAACTTTCGCCCGTATACCGACTTTACAGGCAACCAATTTTTTTCTTGTAATATTATTCGCCAATGGCGGAAAATATATTTCAAAGTTTTCCGTTTCTCTCGCCTCGTGGCCCAATCTTGGTCAAACATAGTTAAAGGTCCAACAAACACGGGGATTGTTTGCTCTCCCTAACAAATCCCCTATAACGAGCTAATTTCGCCTCACACACTTTCGTATATAGCTTTTAACAAATAATAAATCTGTTGTATATCTTCGATAAGGAACCGCTTTTTTGATATTGATACTTAAATATAATATGTAATAATACTTTTGACAAGGCAACCTAATACTCTTGAAAAATGAAAAAAAAGCCTTTCATTTCATAAAAAAAATTAATGTTCTGATGGTTCATGGTATATTAATGGCGTCTGTTAATCTGTTTGGATCTTGCAAATTCCTAGTTATGCTAAAGAGTAAGTAGACAACCTATATTTTTTCAATTCTTTGTGTGAAATTCCTCGACTAATGTTCGATTTTTATTAATTTATATATTATTATCTATACTTATATTATAAAGAGAAAAGATTTGATTTTTTGTTTGTTTGAGACTATTTAAATCAAAAACTACTGGACCGATTTCAAAAATTATTTCACCCTTAGAAAGCTACATCTTTACTGAGTAACAGGTTGTATAATATTAAAAAAAAATAGAAATCTTTACCTAAAATGCATCAATGTAACCCAAGGTATCAAAATGTTACATATAAAAGTCAATTTTTTTGCGTGCGCTGCGAAACCTTTTGACGATATATAAAAAAGTAAATAAGGGCCGCGGATGCGTTATATCAACACGACCCCACAGCCTCTCCGATCCGTGCCGAGGACGGCCATCTCACTGGTTTTAGTGGGTAAGCATCCCACATAACCCGGTTCCCCCCGAAGGGTGCCCGGTACCTTTATGGAGTGGTTCAAAGTCAAACACATAATTCTTAAAATTACGCACTTAAAATATTCTTAAAATTATTTCTCATCACCCGTACTGTATCTATAGTGATCTAGTCGACGCTTAAATAAATAAATGGGCCTAATTTACTTGCGAATAGTATGACAAAACAAACTGAAGTGTAACGTAATGTTTGAGAAACGTTTGAAGTGGTTTACAAAGGCGCTTGTATGGAAGTGTTTTGGAGACTATTGAGACCACAAAGGTACGGGGACAATGGAAGACCAATATCTCCATTGGAATAAACGGGTATATGTAAATATTTTGTTTCAATTACATAGTATTTCAATTTATTTGGTATAAAACATTTGAAGGATTACTCGAACTGACATTTACTTAACAAATAAACGAGTGAATATTGCTTTAATTTTATGTGTCATACTTGTATGATATTATGATACACTATTCCGTAAACAGAGATTCGCTCTCTATTTGTTAAATCTCAAAGTCAAATTGTATAACAAACTGACACGACCAGAGAACCACAGAATTAGAAACATCAATACAAATCCGATCAGAACTATAAGTGCAACATTGCATACTTGTACGGGAAAATAAACTCAATCACGCAAAGAATAAGATCGTTTTTAACCTACAATATATTATAACAACTTAATTCTATACGAAATATTTAATATTTCGTATAGCATTATTTCGTAATTTATTCTTAAGTAAAATAAACTACAAGAATGGTTATTCAAAATTCATATTAATTAATTCTCACAGTGGTTGTTAATCTATACCTCAGCTCTGTCTGATGTCAAATTATTTTACCAACTTACTAAAGATTTGTTGTCAAGTAAACAATCATTACAACCTTTATACATTGTATGAACTCGCGGTTCATCCATGTTAAACGTATCGGCACTAGAAACTCGATATTGTGTAAATTGACAGGCATGCTATTAAAGGAAAGTTTTGTTAAAAATCGAAACCTCGTTTATATTTTGCCTGTAACCTGTCAACTTTGATGGACGTAAGTGGAACTTCATTGCTTGCTACGGTTTATTTAAAGGGCAAATGTGTTCAAAGTTCAGCGGTTTATATACAATGTTTGAGGAAAAAAAATCATTTCAAATTCTTTTACTCGAGGTACTTTTACTCTTATTACTCAAATTTGATACACTTACTAATTAATAGTCAAAATAAAATCTACCGTTTAGTCGAAAGAGAAAATACTCTGGCCTGAGAAGAACCGGAGCAAAGAATCTCAGTGGGATTTCTTTTGTCTCTTATAAACTACCCAGGGTATGTGATAATCGGTAAATAGTCTATTGATGTGGAAATATTCAAAAGTGTGATAAAATCTAGACATCCACGAACGTGCTATATTTTTGTCAATTCAACCTAATATGGTTGAATAAGGAATAAAAAAACAATTCATTTAATAAAAAAAATCATTATATTTTCTTCATTTCATAAATTAAATAATTGATGAGGATATAATTATCAAGAACGTGCAATTATTATCTGTCACTATATAATAAATTATTTAGAATTTCCATTATGGTAAATAAATAGCCAGGAGGCGATCATTTCAATCAGTCGGTTTCGTCGACATATAAAAATGTAACATATATAAATATATGTGTAAAAACAGTGTAGGCTTTCTAGTGAGTATAAAATAAACTCGTGTCTTAGACAACGTTAGTACTTATTGAATTGGAATATCAATCTATATCCTTTTTTAAAAGTTATATCCTATACTTACTTATTCATAACAGCTGAATTGTTACAATTAGACAGTGGTTGACCGCACAATATTTTTTAAATAATGAATTTCTCCAAATTCTGATATTTCGTAGTTCTTACTTTCATTCCATAAATCACGTGTCTTAACGATAATTCGATTTGATATGTAAGGCCTCGTATCTACTGTGAAAATATTTTTCTTCTTCAATAAAATAAATATTTAAACAAATATTTCTTTATATCTTTACATTTGTGGCATTAAATATTTCCTTAGTAATGTCATTATAGCATTCGTATTCATTGTGACTTTTTTGCAAAATAGTGGAAAAATAAGAATAGGCAAAATTATGTAACCAACTTATGTGAGAGTTCGAGGCCGGTGTTAACTAGCGCAAACAGGTTTATTACGATTTTTGTCACTGTATATATTACACAACTACAAACGCAAAAACGTCTCGAAGCTGATTTATTTGTACGTTCATATTCTATATGTTTACGGGTATAAAAAAACCAGTAATCTTAATTCTACATATGATAGTCAGTACTCATTTGATCAGCTTACACAAGAGTTATTGAGTTATTTAAAATAATACATATTTCTATATTCTTAAATGTAAATACATTTCGGCGTAATTACTTCAACCTTACACAGAATCTTTCTTTGATATTATTGTTTTGTTAAATATAAAAGAGATTTTTTTGATAAGTATAGAACACAATAACTCCATTTCAACCTTGGAATTTATCCCTAAGTTATTTCATGAAATTTCACTTGATTTTTGGATATAATTCTGTTTCAAGCACCCCGTGTCCTTTGTTTGGGTCAAAACAGATAAAGATTAGGGAATTACGCCGATCTTTATACGAGATTACATTTTCTTTGATGTATTATTAACACTCGCATCCCATGCGGGGTACTTTGAATTCTGATGTTTGTTGAATTTATTCGTTTCGTGTATTATTAAGTAGACGAGCTCTTTTCATTGTTGACTTGTTTTGTTTAACGGATTTATTTCAGCACACAGTTTTGTCAGATATTTATCAGATAATTGATTAGAATAATTTGAACGTTTTTATAATATTTAAAAATAAATAAATAAACGAATTGTTTGTGTGTCATTTGGGATTAAGCCAAAAAAGAAAAGAGGCCTTATCTTCTTCTAATCTTAAACACAAGGCTTAGAGTTTATTCCGCCACGTTACTTCAATGTGTTTTATGGAAATATATGTTTGCAGAAATTCACATGTGTCACATGTTTCACAAGTATACCTATGTTTTGTTCTTTTGCTGTTGACATTCAACTATACAGCCGAAAGTCAGTCTATTAGAATGAATGTAACGATAAATTATTGCTAATAAATTGTTTTAACTGAACAACACAGAAATGAATGGGATGAATAGGGTAATCAATTGATGTGTGCATTAGATATTGAAAGCCTGAGTGCAATTACTGACCTCCGATACGAATTCATGAATATATATGTATATTTTAACGTTAGCTCTGACCCGGTAATAATTTCTAGTCACAGGGTATTCACGTCTATGTGGCAAATATGTTTTTTGCATATATAAATTATGCAACAATCATATTAGTCACATATACAAAATTTAAAATTCCACCAAAATAGGGATGAAAAATTTAATGATTCGTCATTTGTCGTGTATGTTTTGTTCGATCGTTCTGTCTTAGCTCATTGTCAACTGTAATTAGTAAACTAATTATACTAGGTATTAATTAAAAAAGATAATCGAAAAGGCGCACACATCAACCCAAGTCCAAAACCATCGGGAAATAACAGAATGGGAAATTATTTTAAATTATAGAATATTTTTTTCATTCTTCAAACATTTAACAACCTTAGCCTAAATTTTAAGGTTTTTTAAGATTGTATTTTAGGCTCCACTTATGTGTTGTCCGCGCCTTTGTTATATCTTACTAATGGTTTATAGTTTGGTATTTTGTCTGTCTATATTTTAATTTCACGGTAGCATCATTATCCTAATGGGGGTCTGGATTCTTAGGCTAGTCTAGATGGCTCAGCGAGCGTTTCCATATCGTCATCACTTTAATGTACCATTTTAAGGTTATAGTTAACAATCTCCTTTAATAGTCATTTATCTCTACTTATACAACCGTTTCTCACCACCACGTCGTCGCTGTTGTCGGTGCAATATACCAATTTGTTCGTGTAGTTACCACAACACTGCATGGTAACCACCCTGGCGAGCAATTGACCGTCTCGTAATTTAACCTTAGCCTATTAATTATTTATATTTTAAATAGTATATATTAAATATTTTAAGTAGATTGTAGCAACCCTAGTTGGCGCTGATCCAGTCTGTATTACCCTGCATCATTTATTATCCTAATCGCTTAGATATCGGTTTGTTAATCACAATCCATTTTGGGGCCAAAGACCTCAATTTAATGAGATTTCCAACTCAACCATTATGATTGCTTTTGCGAGAAATATTCAAATTCAGTAAATTCAAATTTCACACAATAATTTTAATACAAAAAAATATTGAATAATCGTTATTATTCAATAATATAACACAATTACAGTTACTTATTGCTATTATATTATTTTTCTTTGAACAGTGTATGACGCGAGACAAGGTAGCAAGGTCTAGAAAATATAGGATGTATGTGCCAATGTGCATGCAATTAGGTCCAACCATTCGCCAACTATTGGCCAAACGGTCAAAGTTCCAAAGGTCCAATAGTTGGCAGCACTTCAAAGGCCTTTAAAATTCTCATAGCCATTCTGGTAGCCATTTTCTGCTATTGAAAAATGATTTCTTAGAAGGAAATTAAATTAGATCTGGTGTTCAAAATGTATAAATTGAAACAGATTCTGTTTAATATATAAACGCGTTTGATTTTTATGTCAAAAAATAAAGGAAAAAATAAATATTGAAGAAACATATTTTCACATTCAACAAATTCTAACAAATAACAAATCTATCAAACAGCCGCGAGGTACAAATGGATTTGTGTTTTTTCTTCTTTACAAAGGCTTTAAGAGATGTTTATTGTATTCATGCTTTTTCCTTTTTACCGTTAATGTTACTTACTGAAAGACCATTAATAGATTTCTGGATTTACAACCAAATAACACGTCTTTTATCTCAAATCTTCATATAAATAAACTATAATTTAAAATTTCTTATACCATTCTATTTTTATCTGATCAAGTTTTTCAGTCACGTTTTAACGATATTGAAAAAAATGTAGAAACTGAAATGATAAGTCGGTCTCAAAAAAAAATTTAATTTCTCAATTTTTAATTATTCGTAGATAACATATAATATGGATTATGGAGAATATTTTTATCACTTATTGTGACGTCACTAAATAGCACTGCAGCATAACGATTGTTTTTCACCGATCGCGATTAGATATAGCCAATTGTATTGGCAAATAAAGGATGGTACTTAGAATTACTGAAAGAAATATTTAAACTTACCTCCGCGAGAGAAGTCGACCCAGGTATCTTCAAGCTGAATGTGAATGGTGTATTCAATCTTTGAAGGATCTCACGGAAATCCAGAGGTACTCCCCTCGGCCTTAGAAGTCTGAAGTAGGTGCCAAGAGATGAACCGTGTAAGGAGAGGTATGTGCCGAAAAGTCGCATGAACCCGCCACCTAGTGGAGAAATGGGATTGATTATTTTGGACTTATAACATGACACATCGATATATCCTTTTATTTATAATATCTGAGCAGTACACACAACAGCTGCCGCTACTAGCAGTAGTAGTAATACATACGCAATATCACTACACTGATACGGTGATATAATATGCGCAATGCTACTTAGTCACTAATTTACGTTCTTATGTCTTATAATAATAAAACATCTTAAATAGCTAAACACACACTTACACGCCATTTCTTTACCAATTGATAATACTGCACGCCTACATGGGTGGATATAGTTTACTCATCGCCAAACATCAGTATTTTGTAACGTTCCAGTTTCAAAATGTGAGAGATCCAGTATCACAAATGAACGAGTTGTGCCTGAATACTTTAATATGTAGTTCTAGTATCTATGGGCACATAATACGATTCACCATCAGGTGGCCATTTGAAGTTTTAAAGGAAAGGCATAACACAAGTCTAGAATAGAAGTGAATCTTAAACGAATATCACGGATAAATTCAGGCAAATACTATCATTTCTTTTAATTAAGATTTTATAAGTAATATATAAAAAAACATAATTAGATTAGCTTTAAATTAATTTGTAAAAATATGTACTATGAATTCGCTTAAAAATATTTGAGAAACATTTAAAAAAGTATATTCAAATTCTCAATAACATTTTGGAAACCGTAACACAATAATCAATTACACTATTTTGACTTTATGAATGGCTTTACGTCTAGAAATACAGAAAGCTGCCAAACCGATTGAATAATATCTCCCCAAAGTTTCATTCACGAATCCCCACTGAATTATGTATTGAAGATAAATTATGTCATCGTTTGAGGCAATCGGAAGATATTGGACATCTATACTTCAAATGTGCCTACTGACTATTGATGTAAGTTATTTATTTGTAGTAAGGTTGTAAATGTCTTGCTGCTAAACTAAAGCCTTTCCATCTTAAGAAACTTATTCCACCAGCTTCCTTTAATGTGGCTTGGTAGATATATCCAATTACACGTGGAAAATTAGTTTATTCTGGATAATTTTTTCCATCACCACACGAGATTAATTTAGATATAAATTAAATGAAAACTCATTGATACTTGGATTGAGGTATCAAGGAACTCAGAGGTTATGATTTAGCTTATTGCATTTTGTTTAAAAATTAAGCCACCTTAATTATTCACGAAAATACTAATTTATTAAACAAATAATCGAATTTCTTTAGAGATCCTGTTCAGGTTCTATACATAGATATGCTGACACTTTCGTTCTAAAACCAATGGCTCTTTTGTTTTATCTTTGAATACGAAATTATAATTAATCCTTCTACATTAAATACGTAAAAAGCTCGCTATTAGTGATTATTAAGGCGGTCTGCCTTTGCATGCAATTTTATTATCTGTTAAAATTTATCTTTTTATCTGTAAAATGTAAAACTGCATTTAAATTTTAATGGTACAATTATCACGCAATGTTATTGTGCAGGGTTAACAATCACAATATACAGACAGACAGAATAATTAGCCGTCATCGATTTTTCATATTCCTTGCGTCGGTTGTTTTTTTTTTTTTATTGTATAGGAAGGTGGACGAGCCTATGGGCAACCTGATGGTAAGTGGTCACCAACGCCATTGGCATTGGCATTGTAAGAAATGTTAACCATCGCTTACATCGCCAATGCGCCACCAATTCTGGGAACTAAGATATTATGTCCCTTGTGCCTGTAATTACACTGGCTCACTCACCCTTCAAACCGGAAAACAACAGTATCTTGTACTGCTGTTTTGCGGTAGAATATCTGATGAGTGGGTGGTACCTACCCAGACAAGCTTGCACAAAGTAATAACAGTTAACAAAGTTAAGTCTAGTTAACTTTCAATATCACTCACCGTATATTTCTAGCAAATCAGTATAATATAATAAATAGTGAGTTTCTTCCCTCTATATAGTAGATTAATTTAATTTATTTAATAAATTCAGTAGAATATTCATTTACTAACAAATACAGAGATGATAATTAAGAACATACTTGAAAAAATAATAACTGTCCGAGTTTATCCAGGCAAACTATATCCAAACTTACGTTATAGTTTAATTGAAATTCATCAGTTAAACAGTTAAATATTATTTGAATACTATAACAATATCTTGAAGGATCGGTAGCAGAGTAGGGAAATTATTTAATGAATTTGGAACTTAACGGTGGCCCTTAACTTAAACCAACCCTTTCATAATACAATTAATTAAATGGAAACCAAAATGAGTAACAGTTATTAAAATTCTTGTTTTTCTGACAAAATTCAATGTACATTTTTATTGATGTTTGTTATTTAAAAAAGTCTAAAGTTATATACAATATTGTGTGATCAGACTTGAGCAAGCACTACTTAGTATTCATGTTAAGCATAAGTGTTAACTTGGTGTATGGTTTTTCGAGTTAAATTCAATATTAAATTTTATTTAGTACTCGGTGAAGAAAACATTGTCAGGAATGATGTGGTGAAAGAAATTCCACTTTGTCCTTAAAAATTTCAAGTTCTAGCAGGCGACTACTTTGCCTAGAAGTGGCTCATTAAGATTTTGGTTAAAAGTAGGGTATTTACTTGTAATATCAAATATCGTTAGAATAATAAATAAAAATTGTCTTGATATATTGTTTAATATATCTTTATATTTACGAGTCACTTTTTTTAGCAGATTTCATTTTTATAAAATAATTACGAGATGATGAAATTTACGCTTGTCTACGTCTATAGGCTTAATTTTAAGCGGATTAAACTTCGAAGCGCAGCTATTTATAAAATAACATAATATACTAAAATAATCTTCTTCGTGCCGCATCTTCTAGTATAAATTTTATGTATAGGCTTAGTAATTTTTGTTTTAGTTATTATTATACTTATACTAAATATTTACTTGGTGGTAGAGCTTTGTGCAAGCTCGTCTGGGTAGGTACCACCCACTCATCAGATATTCTACCGCAAAACAGCAGTACTTGTTATTGCTGTGTTCCGGTTTGAAGGGTGAGTGAGCCAGTGTAATTACAGGCACAAGGGACATAACATCTTAGTTCCCAAGGTTGGTGGCGCATGGGCGATGTAAGAGATGGTTGACAGCTCTTACAACGCCAATGTCTATGGGCGTTGGTGACCACTTACCATCAGGTGGCCCATATGCTCGTCCACCTTCCTATGCAATGAAAACAAAAAAAAAAAAAGTATTATTAATACATTTTCTATGTTTGATGATAACAGCTACAGACTAAGAACAGTAAATAGACTGAATATTTAAATGAAAAAATAAATAATATAATAGTTTTTCAAGTGTATATAATGAAATGTTACAAAAAGTACCCTAATAATAAATAATTATTGCGAATCATAAATAGTCTCGTAAATCTGACAAGACATATTAATATGGATCGTTAAATCGGTGGGTTGTAAAAATTGCTAAATCGTTTGAGATAAGCGGCGACAAAATTTTTATCTTTTATTTATCGTCATCAATTTCTTTAAGGGACTTATCATCAGATTCGTCTATCATTTATCTCATAAAGTTAACAGCTTGTTAATGTTCCACTATCATAATGTCCTCCTGACCTATATCGACCACTGCGGTCAATCTCTCTAGATATTAGCCAACTGCGCAGGAGATATTATAGTACATAAGTATCTGCGCAAACACAGGTGCACTCTCTTTTCCCTAGCTCTCATAATCAGATGGGACGGCAATCTGACACGACCGGAAAGAGTATAGGCACAGGACCAACGGCTTAACGTGTTTTTCGATACACGGAATTGTAAAAACTTTCAACTTCCAGACTCCAGGCTGCTTATTAACCTGTCCTGGGAGCTGAACCCAGAACCAACGGGTATGTTGCTTTATATCTAGCCACTAGACCAACGAGGCAGTCATATTCCACTATAGTATTAAAATGATTATTATAATTAGATAAATAGGCAAATGGGCTGTGATTGTGAATAATAAGTGGTCACCTTATATCACTAATGCATCACCAATCTTGTTAACTAAGATGTTGTGAACACAGGTTGAGTTACACAACAAAAGGAAATATCGTGAATTTTTAGATATTAAAATTTATGAAAGTACGCTTAAAGGACTTAAAACAAATATTTAGAATAGGTATAATTACTTGGAATGCAAATTCACTGTTTTTAAATAGGTTACTCGTAACGTTTTTTGTGCTCAAAAATGATAATTTTAGGTCAGTCTGGATCAGTTTTTCTGGAACTACATAGCATCGAAAGCCGATACAAAAGATACGTGAGCCAATGTCGTTACGGACACAGTAGACAAAACAGCTTTGAACAAATTGGTTACAATTAGTAGAATGGCTTTATATAGCTTAACAATGCCAATGACTACCAACGGAGGTGACATCTAACAGTTCAGTGATATTTATTGGTCTCCTATCTATAAATAAATAAAGCCACCCAAATAAATTTCCAAATTATTTTCTAGAATTAAAATAGCAAAAGCCAATGTATTTCTTTATTTCAACTGCACTGACTAAGAAAGGTTATGTAACAACAAAATAGAAGCGAGACTAGGTCAAACAAGAGCAGCGTCGGTGGCATCAAAAATAGAATTTCCAGTTATATCCTGACTGAATTGATTTAACTCTAGCAGTATCGAAACAATTTTATAAACTCAACATGAAAATTTATATTGAAGAAATATTGAAATAGATATAATACAAAGAGTTTGTCAGCGAGAAATACGCGATGTTTGATGACGAACAATAGTAAAATTATGGAGTATTATGAACATTAAATTTAATTTCACTGCTAAAATACCAAAAAGTTGCTTATTTTAGTATGAAAGAGCCATTATGTCCGCAATTTGGTTCACTTGGACGATGAAAGGATAAATATGGTATCCTCTTCTAGCCCTTTCAATCGTGAGAAACGAAAATATCCTATATGTTGGATCCATTACATAAACAGTCTCTTTTTCAAGGTATTTTTAGCCATCAAAGTATTGTTTATTTACATGATATTTGCTATCATATGGCTGAGTTAATTTATATAAATTAAAACACTATTTGTTGTTTGTATGTTTTAGAGGTTTTATATTACTTTTATTTTTTATTTTATTTTTTCAAATTTTATTTTCAATTTTAGTTTTTTAAGATAAAAAATATTGTAGTTCGTTAAATAATTTGTAAAGTAATCAATTTAATGTTACTGCAATAGCTATTACTTATTAAATAAGATGGATGCTGTGGTTTCCTGTAATTAAGGGAGCACAAAAATTTGTAACTAGCATAATTTATTTAAGAATGTCACATGTATTCCTTGTTGGAGATCCTAATAAAATAAAATAAAATTGAAATACTGATCCTGGCTATGAAATGGATTCTGTATGGAAAAATGGAAATTTTAAATTATTTCATCCAAGTAAGTAGTGTTTTGTTTGTAGGATTATATAAGTTATCTAACATAGTGGTAAGTTGTTGTATATGTCTGTAAATGTACTTAAATATGCTAAGGCCTCTACTTATTCCACCGCGCTGTTCCGCGTAAACACATATGGCAGATTTTCATAATTATGACACATGCAAGTTTCCTCAGAATGTTGTCCTTACATTACATTAAAATTCAATAATACTTAGTTGGATTTAATGATGCAATATTTAATTAAGATACATAGCATGGTATAATATATACATACTAGCTGTGCCCCGCGGTTTCACCCGCATATAATTAATATAAATAAGCTTAGAGCCTTCTTCAATAAGAGGACTATACAACATAAAAAAAATTTTTAAATTCGAACCAGTTGTATCTGAGATTAGCTGGATCAAACAAACAAACTCTTCAGCTTTATATATTAGTATATATTGGCTATCAAGGACTCACTAAAATATAATAACTATTAAAATTTAAGACAAATACATTTTGTTTTGCCTTGGCTTTCCTGTCGCAAATATTTAATTTAAACGCTCCAATTTTTTCCATTATGCTTCTTGAAAATTGTTTACAAGGTACTAAATAAAGTAAGTTTTAAGAAAGCGTTGGTTAGCTGAAAGTACAAACTTCTTGTTCATAAAGTAGCGCATTTCGTCCAATTTGGAATATTCTCCAGACTTTATGTAATACTGCAGCATCGTGTCTTTGAATTCAGCCAACAGTCATAATCATAAATATATGAAATTGCTTTGGGAAATCTAGATACTATGACCTTTTTATATTTTTGATTATTTTTTTATTAGAGTTGGATAAAAGTATGAGTTTTTGATACATAAAGAATTTATAGTGTACTACACTGTTTATTAAATATTACATAATATATTCAATATTATTAAGTTTTTTTTTTATTGCATAGTATGGCGGACGAGCATATGGGC
The DNA here is from genome assembly GCA_963151315.1 of Nymphalis c-album. Lineage (NCBI taxonomy): Eukaryota > Metazoa > Arthropoda > Insecta > Lepidoptera > Nymphalidae > Nymphalis > Nymphalis c-album. Next base: position 6,275,988 of record OY720607.1, on the reverse strand, counting down.
CACCTGATGGTAAGTGGTCACCAACGCCCATAGACATTGGCGTTGTAAGAGCTGTTAACCATCTCTTACATCACCAATGCACCACCAACCTTGGGAACTAAGATGTTATCACCCTTGTGCCTGTAATTACACTGGCTCACTCACCCTTCAAACCGGAACACAGCAATAACAAGTACTGCTGTTTGCGGTAGAATATCTTATGAGTGGGTGGTACCTACCCAGACGAGCTTGCACAAAGCTCTACCACCAAGTAAAAGTGCCTAGCTTAAGCCGATCAATATTATATTAAAATGTATTTGAATAATAAATAATAAAAATAAGACTTGCCTTAGTTCGATACCGCAACATTGACTTAAGATTCACGTGTCTAGCCTCTGGGGCTTCTTGACTTAAGACACATGTAGTAAGTTTTGTAATAACATTGATAGTAATAATAATTCTAATTGAAAGTTCGCTTAAAGTAATTGAACACGAGAACACATATCTGCCAACTCAAAGTGTTTCCAAGAACATTTTCAAAGAAATTAAAAAACTTTTAGTTTTAAATTACATACCAAGTTGAACGAGCTCCAATCGCTTGTCAGTGATGAAGTGCCAAGGAAACGCTTTGCAGAAACTAGCAACTCCGATCCTTAAATCATTTACTTTGTTCGATGTCGCCAGGCTTACTGCGTCGCTGGCAGCTTCACAGTTGTCTTCTTTTAATTTCTGATGTAATGGTAGTGCACTTATTTCATATCTGCGAGAAAGAACTTCAATCATAACTCTTATTTAAATATTCAAAAGATTATGCAAATTAGTATAAATAAAATGTCTTTATTGTTTTTTTTAGTTTCATCTTTCCTAATCACAAAAAAAACAATTTATCAATAAAATTATTACAGCATTACAAAAAGCCAGGTCTGTCTTGCATTGATTTTTAATTCTACCTATCATACTATAAATTAATTTATTACATTAACAAGCTCACCTAAATCTCCTAGGATCGTTGGAATAGCTCATCAGTCTTATATCAGTCTGGGTGTCGTATAGTCGCATTGCTATCGCTTTTAAGCAACCAACTAGTAAGTATGCAACTGGTTCACTCTCCGTTGTTAGGTGTAATTGTATTCTTCCGGCGTGTGAAGTTGCACAAACGAAAGCTGCTTCATTCTCTGTTGACTCATCTTTAAGTATATCGTCCTATTGAAATTGCATTAAACAATTAGCATCAATGTTTTATTTATATTCCAATATAGGTTTTGGTTTCTAGTAATATTAAACTTGAAGATATATATTTCTACGTTATTTCCAATTGAGTGTAGTTGTGAAAATGTTTCGAAATCAGTAGCAACTTTTTTCACAGCGTTGGAATAATATATCTTAAAGCTAATGAGCATATTATTTAGCGAAAAGAATAGACAGTACCACTAATTCTCATTAGCATGGTCTAATAGAGATCTTAAAAACCGATGTCATTACACTTTTTAATAGTTATAAAGCTTAATGTCACGATGTTAAAAAAGCCATTCTTACCTGATCATGCAAGACATCGTGTACACTGTCCAGTGTTGTTAGAAATTCAGTTAAATCAGTTCCTAGACATTTAAACGCTCGCTCCAATCGACAGTTATGTGAAAATGCCGTTAAAATTAAATATTCACCTAATTTTGCCATAAAATCTTTAGTGCTCACACCTGAAAGAGATATACTTTTATTAATTTATATCATATTCATTCATCAATCATTTAAAATGAAATTGATAACAAATAATAATTGTCAGATAAAGTAATAATCTGAGTGATATATAATTATATGAAGAAACCGAAAGTAAATCTAATGCAATGTCTCGCAGATTTTTCACACAAGAATAACATAACTAGCAGGAGGACAACTTCTGTTTAATACAAGTAACAGTGATTCTGTAGCTTTGAGGTGATATTGATAGTACGATTCAGAAAGGCGCGTACGAAACAATTAACTATATGTTATTACAATTAAAACTAATATACTCCTTAAATATTTATGTAACACGGTGTATAGCTTCATTATTTATATTGTTCACAATAAATAATTAAGTTGTGTAATGTTAAACTAATTTGAAACATTTAAAATAAATACGAGTGTCATATATTTGTATTAGCAATGAAGTATCACGAACATGAATGGAATAATAATTCATTTACACTAATTAAAAGTCCATCAAAATATTGCCATTTAGTGCTGTTGGTATTATTATGCACAAAATAAAAAAGCCGTTGTATAAATAAAATCTCTGTTACAAAAACAATATACATAAATTAATTATAAAATAATTGCAATTATATAATACTTAATTTATTTGATTAAATAGAATTCAAAACATACACATATAAAATAGGTATTCGCTTTTTTGTAACTTTAATAGTCAGAGAGTCGATTAATTAAGAAGGGCATGTTAAGCCGAGCTCTGATCATCAATGGTTCTCGTTGGCCGTGTCGTTGAATAAAGTAATTATTATTAACGATTTTGCGACATTATTTTTAAAGTTTTACAATTTGCAAGTAATTCTAATAAATGTAAATGTGAAATTATCACTGGAAAGTGCTTATTCTAGAGTATTGTATGAAAAAAAAGAAGGCGACGGTAAATACTTCGACAGCGGCAAATAAGTATCCTCAATGGAATAATTCAATGAACCTGTTAATTCAAAAATGTCAACAGGACTGTGATATCTTTGAGACTCCATACTGTTGCATCAAACACGAATTAACGCTATAATTTCCCGCAAAATCAACTTTAAAACACATGTAAGCTGCGTGTGCCTTTGGTTCACGCACTCAACTAGCATAGGTGTGAGATTTGATTATTGTTTAATTGCGAAGCTGTACGCATTACCACGTAACTAAAAGTACGTGTATATAAAAATGAAAACAAAAAGACAACGCAACAATATTCACGGTGCGAGCGTGAGTGCGTTTGCGTTCAGGTTATATTCATGATTGTTTAACAGGTTTTCACGGCGCAAAACAAAAACATTTGAAACTTCAAGTCATCGTACTTCAAAAATGGAACAAAGGACTAACTTACTCTGTTCGTGACGTTCGAAAAAATTGAATTAATTTACGAAGTCATCAATCTTCCTTGTACATTTTTTACTGACAAGAAGAAAATGAGTTATAACTATAAGAAAATAAAATAACAATATTTCATTTCAAGCATTTCTAGTAGCCTAAAATATGACTTACTTGAATGTAGCTTGTGATACTAGTAAGTACCCTATATTTGTAGACCAAAAAATATTTTCTACATTAAAAGTACATTACATTGAAATCCTAAAAGAATATTATTATAATTATTGCTACTGATATAGCAGCTGATTTGAAATTGAAAGGTTTCATTTAAAGTACACGTTAAAATTCCAACCATTGCTATATCTGCCTTTGACATATTTACAAATCTATTTTATGACTTTCGCAGTGCAATACTCGACATTGATATGTGCTTTAACAGTACTCGATAAAAGTGATGAATTTGTAACAGATTAACAGGCAACAATTTTATCGAATTCTGTGTCATTATTGTCTGTGTTGATGTTATTGTCAAATTCAAAGTCAAAAGATTTAGATTTAGAGTATATTATATCGGTCATATGTAGTGAATTTGTATTATTGCACCACAGGTTCATGTATCACAATATGTACAATTTCAAATAACTCATTAGAAATTGTAAGATCTGGTATATTTGCAGTTACTTAATCGATTTGATTAAGTAATGTGTTTTAGTGGAAAAATTTGATGCTTAAAATCACACTCGACTTGCATGAGATCTGACGGATTATATTAATATAAAACAAAATCGTTTTTAAAAGCATCGTTTTGTTAAAAAACTATTCTAGTTTTGCCGTAAATATAAGGAGGCTGAAATTTTACACATCACCTTGGTGACAAAGCTGCGCTCGGCTCTAGTAATTGGTTGTAAAATTATATTTGTATGAAAAATTTCGTTCTTTCCGGTAAAAGACCTATATAGGTAGACTCAAACTGTTAACCCATATATATATAATAACTGTTAGCTTAATATTATAAGATTTCATTAAATAAAAAACTGAAGAATTTATTTGATAAATTAAGTTTTGATTTTGCGAGTTATAAATAAAACTTATATATTTCTTGCTAATATAATGAAACGATTTAATCAAAATTCTCCCTTTTGTTATATCAAAGAGATTTTCGTTGTTCTCTAGAAAATCAACTGATTACGCTTGCGTTAAAGTTTGACAAAAAGTTTTACTTGGAATTCATCCCAAAAATTCAAATGAGATTCGGGTATGAAAAGAAAGGTTTGATCGTGTATTTCTTTGAAAAGTGAAAGATCATATAACAACATAACAACTTTTGTAATAAAAGAGTGCGTGTTAATATTATCAATATTCAATATTTTCTTTGTTGTTATTTTATACGGAAAAAATACGAAAAAAGTAATAATTTTATTTTACTAAGCAAATATACAGAAAAATAACAAAAATAAAAACGACAAACGGCGGCGTTACAAAGAGAATACCCAGATATTTTTTTAAATAAAAGACAACAATAACAAATTTGTATATTAAAAAAATGAAATGTTTTCATATCATGAATTTTAATAGCTTTTATACGAGTTTTATAAAACGACGATCACGGCAATTTTATTTTGTGGAATAAAGTATATAAATAAATAAGTATTTTTTACTTACTATCAGTTGCTCGGACAGCGTCATATATTTCTTGTAAATATGCGTAATTTCTACACGACTTCACGTCATCTGGTAATCTTCGGCTAAAGACATAAAAAAAATATTAGTATTTCTTAATAAAAAAATGAAATCTAGAATTTTTTACGTACGAACATTTATTCAAGAGCGGCTCTGAACCCGCACCTATTACAACCACCTCAATTTTTAATCTGTCATTTGGAACACTCCAAAGTAAAATTATACTGAGTCACTCCAGCATATTAAATTACGTAACACAACGAAGTTATTTTATCTGTTATTTTCACTAACATTAATAGTAATAATGAGAGCCACCTAATTACATTAATTAAAAAGATGAATTCAAAGCCATTTTGATATAAGTGACAAAAGAAAATTTAAAAAGGAGTGCTACCCCAATTAGAAAAAAAAAATTAAAATGCTAAGTTTTAAATTAAAAGTTTGCCACAACATACAGTGTAGTACAATACTTTAATCTTCACATTAAATTACTGGAGCATTTATTTAAGTAACAAGCAGTCCTCTAAAAAATACGTCATTAGTATTCAAAAAACCGAGCTGTAGAAGTATATATGAATTTATATTAAATTATATATGATAAGTGTGGATTAATTTCCGCTGTTAACATAGAGATGTGGGTAGATTTTTTTTTACTGAACTATAAAAATTGTGATATATACATTTTTTAAGGTTAAAAAAGTGTTAATAAAATTTAGTTGACTGCAATGCTGACTGAATTGCTAAATTCATGAAGTGATTTTTAATATACATTGAAATATGAACCGCGATAAGTTTAGCCGACGTGTATGCAGAGATTGGTTTAGACTGTTCTAAGGCTCAGAAGCGGTGATTGTGATATTTATGACAAAGAACGGTGAGGCCAACCGAAAAAATTTGAAGACGAGTAATCAAAAGCGTTGTAGGATGATTATCCCGCCCATTCGCTTAGAGAATTAGCTAAGCAACCTGGAGTTGATAAATCAGATGTATCGCGACTTTTGCATGCATTGGGAAGATAAAAAGAAGAAAAAGCAGCCACATCGACTGACCGACAGTGCTATTGCGAATCGGCTAAACATCTGCATTTCATTACTTGCAAAGCAAAGAAAGAAGAGTTTCTTATGCTGAATTCTGACCAAAGATTAAAAATTGATCTTTTTAGAGAATCCAAAACGAAAACAATCATGGGCTGAACCTGAACAACCGACAAAAAGCGACGGACAAACTACTCAAAAGAAGAAACAAATATTGCTAGGACAAAATATATCTTTTAAAATATAGTGACGGCCTGTGAATGTTCCAATGCTGAGGTAAGGCCTCTTATACACTTTTTTGAGGACAAGGTTTATTTATTTATTTATTTATTTTTGTTGGTACAGTAACAGATAACAGATTAAAACATTTAGATACATGAGATAGTACTTAACATATTTAACAATAAATCTGCTTTCCTATTACAACTGTACACAGCACTTCAGTGTGTAAGAGATGTAAACACAACTAGACGCAATCAACAAAAGGTAGAAAAAAAAAAAAAAATTAAAATGACTTAAATTACTACAAAAGGATAAAAAAAGACTAAAATAAATAAGATCTAACAACTTAATTCCAATTTATACAAAGACAATTTAAAAGAATTAAAGCTGCCTTTAAACAAATCACAATGACATTCCACATTATTGTATTGCTTACACATTCTGTGAATAGGATTATTCTGTGATGCTTTATTGGTTGTAGGTGGTATGCTAAATAGCTGAGGTCGACGTACTGATCTGTTGGGAATTTTAAAAGATAGGTTTTCCAATATCGGACAGTCCAGACCACCATTGGCCACCTTGTGTAGGATACACAAATCTGTTATAATTCGACGGTCCTTAAGGCTTTTTAAATTATATTTTTGAAGTCTTTCTTCATAAGTGGGTAATTTACGTCGAAGACCCTGTTTGCCACTTAGTATTCTGAGAAATCGCCGCTGGATAGACTCAATGCGATCTATATGGATATGGTATATTGGTGACCATATTGTAGAGCAATATTCTAAAATGCTTCGAACTAAAGATGTGTATAGAATAATCCAAGACTTCGAGTTTCTAAAGGGCTGAGCGGTGCGATTAATAAAGCCTAATAATCTATTTGCTTTACTTGTGATGTAATCATAATGGTTTTTGAAAGATAAAGTAGAGTCAAAGAATATACCCAAATCACGAATTGTATTTACTTTAGAGACTGCAATATTTTTAATTGTATAATTATATGTAATAAAATTTTTGTTCTTTGTAAAAGAAATTGCGAAGCATTTTTCATTATTTAATTTCATTAAATTATCGTTACACCAACTCTGAATAATGTCGAGGTCCTGTTGAAGCATTACACAGTCAGAACAATTTAATATACGACGAAAGATTTTTATATCATCAGCATAAGCTAGGCATTCGCTCTTTATTAATGGAAAAAGATCATTGATAAAAATTAAAAATAATAAGGGCCCAAGATTTGAACCTTGAGGAACACCTGAAGTGGCCAAGATAGGAGTAGACTCATATCCATGTAACGCAACCAATTGAGAACGATTGGACAGATAGGAGCAAAGCCAACGATAGAGACTTCCATGTATACCCATATGGCTGGCCTTTTGCAATAAAATATTATGATCGACTCGATCAAAAGCTTTAGAAAAATCTATATATATTGAGTCAACCTGTTGTCTCTTGTTAAATGATTCGAATAGATAATTTGAATATACTAGCAAGTTTGTATTTGTTGAGCGACCAGATATGAAACCGTGTTGATTAATATTAAGGTTTTGTTTAACATGGTTGTAGATATAATCATAGACCATACTTTCGAATATTTTTGCAAAACAATTAAGAATGCTTATAGGGCGATAGTTTTTAACGTCATTCTTATCACCTGCCTTAAATATGGGAGTGATTTTAGCAATTTTCCATAAAGAAGGAAATACTCCATATAATAAAGACTTATTATAAATAATCGATAAAGGCTTGACTAAAGCTGTGGAACATTTATTTATAAAGACAGGTGGAATTCCATCAAGACCTGCTCCTTTAGTAATATCTACAGATTTAAGTCTTGATAGTATCGAATCTTCGCAAAATTGAATTTTGCTGATTGATGCATTATGTACAATAAAATCTGGCTTATAATTGTTAGGTTTTACTTTATCATAGACGCTCGAGAAGTAATAGGCGAAAAGATTAACTATATCACCTCCGGTGTCCGCAGTTCGATTATTAAAATACATATGATTTGGAATGTCATTAGTGACGCGTTTATTCTTTGTGTATCGCCAAAAGGCTTTTATATTTGAAACTAGATCGCACTCAACAGTACATATATATGTTTTGAAACATATATCTATTTGAAGCTTAGCGCGCTTCCTTAAGAGAGCAAATGTGTCGTAATCACGAGGATTATTGTATATTTTAAATCTTAAGTGGTATTTTTCTTTATTCTTAATCAACCTGATTAGGTCTTTAGAGAACCATTGATGATAGTTTTTCTTTCTCTGCTTAGATTTGGGTGTGTATTTTTCAATAATGGTATATAAGGTATTATAAAATAATTGGACGAATCCTTCACAGTCAAGAACCGTAGCGTGATATTCCCAATCGAATTGTTTTAGTTCTTTTATACAATTGTCATAATCACATTTATAAAAACAAAATTTACCTAAGGGAATTTTATCAATCAGCATTGAAGTTTTATCGCAGAAAAAATTGAGTTCTAGAGCAGGATGGTGAGAATCCAGTCTACTAAGTGGCATAGATTTTGAAAGCTTGAAATTATCACGATGGTCTGTCAAAACAAGATCAAGAATTTTACCATTAAGATTTGTTATCATATTAAGTTGTCGTAGCGCAGTCATGTGTAGAAAATCATAGAATATTTTTGACTTGTCACAAGTAAAATTTTGAGGACAGCCTGAAGCCTCGTTCCAGATAAGGTCTGGAAAATTAAAGTCTCCTAATATGCATGTAATGCAATTAGGGGACATACTCATAATGTGTTTACACTTATTTATAAATTCATTAAAAACATTGAAAGGTATATAATTTGGAATATAAACAGTACATAAATTTAGAATACAACGGTTATTTATTTTAATTTGTACCCATAGATCCTCTAGTAGTTCAGAATTCCAATCATTCCTAATATTTAAAATTAGCTTTCTAGAGACAGCCATTAGCACACCACCTCCATGACATTTATTAAAACGTTTAAGAAAACGATTATCACGATCCCTGCGAATTACCTGATACCTGTCATCAAAAAATTCGGATGATAAAATGGAATTATCAAGCCAGGTTTCACTAAAGCTAAGTATATTATAATTTTGACATAAAATAGCATTATGTATATCAACAGATTTACTTTTCATGCCTCGAATATTTTGGTAATAAATACTAACAGCCATATTGAAACGAAATATGATAAAAAAAAAACACTTCAACGTAATAAACAGACAAAAAAAAAAAAAAAAAACATAATCAGTGAAGTGAATCAAGGCTGGTCTTATTCTTAATATGGATGAAAGGAGAATTAATATCTTTTCTAACATAAATGCGACTATTTCGTACCCAAGTAAACCTATATGAGAGTTCTTTGGCTTTCTTCCGTGTAGCAGCATGCAAAAATTTGTTGGCAGGGGAAAGATGTTCCGATATATACACAGGTTTCTTATCTCCGGACATTCCTAATAACGATGTATTAAGCTTGTTGTCAGGATTGGACTTATTTTAACGATAAACTGCTGAGTAAAATTCATCGCGACGCCTGACATTTTTAAATTTAACGATAATAGAGCGTGGTTGCTTATTTTCTTTATTTAGCCTAGCCACTCTAGTGCAGTTTATGATATCGTCATCAGTCAATTTATGACCGATGACATTAGCACACTGGTGTATGATGTTTGGAAGGTTTTCCTTGTGATGTTCCGGTATGCCATTAAACTCCAAGTTGTCCTGGCGAAGGTGCTGTTCGATGGTATTAATACGATCAGATAGGTCAGACACGGTCATATGGAGTTGATTATTTTCATTTTGAAGAAGCTTATTGTTATTGGTGAGCTCCTGAATTTTTAATTTCATATCATCATGCTCCTCACTTAGAAAAGCCACAGACTTGCATAATTCATGAACATCGTTTGATAGGTCTGATAACTCAGTTTTTATTACCTTAGATAGCATACTAGGTAATTCGATTTTAATTGCTGTGAGAACTCTTTCGCAGATCGTTGAGATTATGTTCTCATCACCACTAATTTTAGGAGGAGTTATATTCATGGTAGGTTCGCTATACACTTCGTACTGTGGGGAATGTGTGGAATCCTTTGTACTAACTAGAGCCGATTTTCGAGTTTCTGCATCATATAAGATACTTGTTTTTATAGTTCGAGCTGGAATATTGGTATTATCAAATTTCGGCTGTTTGTTTATACATGCTTGACATTTCCAAATATGTTTGACATCTTTGGCCAAAGGATTATTAAATCTTTTTTCCGAGTAATTAGCACACAGTAGGTCATATATCTGGTGACATTGAGAGCATTTGAGATATTTGTTGTTTTCGATTTTCTTCAAACAACCAGCACACTTTAGTCTTTCAGTTGACATATCTAATTATTAATTGAAATTGTTTGTGTAGTGATACTAAATGATTTCAAAATATATGTGCAAAAAAAAAAAAACACGAAAAAGAAGAATAAATCTATTGACTCTAGGCTTGAACCTGTGACTTCTGATTGCATGCAGCGCCGCGGACTGCGTCTACACCGCGAGGCCACTGGCGCTTGTAATATTATGTTGAATTTTACAGTCACAATCAGTTGAGCTTCAGTCGCTTAATGAGGTTGATGACCGCTCGTCCTCCAGTGTGTGTACAGAGGCCAAAGTCCACTCACGATCCACAAGTTAATTCATAATAACGAATATTTTTCGGTTTGGAGCTTATACCACCACACTGCTCCAATGTGGATTGGTGGAATACATATTATGTGACAGAATTTCAATAAAATTTGATACATATAGGTTTAGCCACGATGTTTTTCAATCCTTGTTTTCAATCCTAGTTCCTCAGCAATGTGCGGTCCGACATTGAACAACTCAGTAACATTGACTTCACTGACAGCGTGATAGCTCTCTACGGATCGCACAACATCATTGGCAGGGCTCTCGTTCTTCATGAGATGACAGACTCGAAGAAGACTGGAAACGCTGGCGGTCGCGTCGCTTACGGCGTCATCGGAATTTTGTGATTTTCGTTTCATACAGACTAAACTAATCTCTCTTTATATTATAAGATGTAATAAGATTCAGTAAAATAAAAGAATTAATAATAATAGTAAGTTTATAAATAAGAAATAGTGTATTCAGAAAACTATATATTATAAATATTCTTTAGGAACCCACTTCGTATCTCACTCATGTTGTAACACGGCTTGTAAGGTTACGCTATTTCGATGAGTGAATCTCTTAATTTAATCAAATGATTATTTTTGTTCCGTTTGCAGTTGAAACGCTTGGACCTTGGAGTAATAGTGCCAAAAAATTCATCCAAAATATTACTCCCCGCCTTATTGCCTCCACTGGTGACAGGAGGGCTGGTACATTTTTCGCCCAGAGAATCGGAATTGCGATTCAAAGGGGAAATGCTGCTAGCATTCTTGCCACCATTCCACGCGGTCACGACTTGTATAATAATTATTTTTAAATGTTATTTGTATTTAGTTAAGGTTTTAATGTAAATTAATTTTAATGTTCTGACATTACAACAATTATTATCTTAAATGATTATAGTCAATATTGTATTCCGTTTCCTGATATTTTAAGACCGTGATGGCATTTGTGTTTGTTCTTAAACAATTATTTTTATAAATCCATTTAAAATTGACATCGAATACGAATGGTGCACAATTCCATTACATAGGCATTATTATTATTTTTATGAATATTACGTAATAAAACCACTCCTTAGTAGAGCCCATGAGCGAGGAATTTATTATCAATTACTTTAGAATTGGACCAAAAATAATTACAAATAAAATATGTTTTAAAAAATCATCCAAGTATCCATTTTATTCCTTTAAAAACAGAGCTAAATTATTCTGTTAATCCAATATAATCAGAACGGTAAAAGTTAATCGAGGGCAAAGTTAATGGTGCAAAAGAAATTACAATTTTATTAGTACTCACAGGCAATCGTATTTGTCGTAATGCTCTGCCTGGTTCTTCGTTAATGACGTCACTGCGGCGTGGAGGCAATCATTCTGGAAGAAAAGAGCTTGTTTTATGTATTGCACATAAACGCTTCACTTTAATTTGTTATAATCGCGGAATTGGTTTGGAAATTAGAATCCTTGTTAGGTTGATTATAACAAAGTTCTTCTGCAATAAGATTTAGGCTTAGTAAATAAGTTATATATATAAACATGCTTAGATGAAACAGTTCACTACCTATTTCTCCTCTACGTGTTAAGCTATTTTTATAACGATTATTACGTTTGTTTTCTGTCTATAGCATGCTTTATAAACTATACATATATTTTACAAATTATTTATCCGTGAAATATGACTGAAATATTTTAATTAAAATAAGTCAACATTTTTTTTTCCATAGTACTCTCATTTCAACAGCGCCGCAACGACTGATTTAAGAAACAATATAATTATGTTTAAAGTATGGATGTCATGCGGCAGGCCTAATTTCAATATTAAATTATCTAATCATTATTTGTAAATATCGTTGATTATCCAGTTTTTGTCTCAATAACCTATAGCGTTACAAGTATTCTTGATATCTTCTATTGAGAAAAATTGTATAATTTTTTGATTTGATCAAACAATTTCCTTATAAATATTACGTAGATATGCATACATAGTTTTATTTCTAACTTGGAACTAGATTTACACATGAAAGACGCAATAAAAGATGTGATTTGTTTTGGCTATATGCCTTTTAGTAGTTAACAATGCAGAATAATAATGGATGGCACTTGAAATCCTCTTCAGCGGTTATAAAAATATGGTGCGACGGTTTTAATAAGATTTTTAATGAGTTTTTACTAAAATAATTTTGTATACATGTCTTAGTGTGTAATTTAATAATTATACAAATTTATATACAAATTCGAAAAGTAAATTAATGAAATATATTTAAGAGAAATATATATATATATATATATATGTTCTATTATAGTTCGAAATCTTATGACCTAAATATTTTCACTGATAGTGTAAGGGCAAAACGCCAACAGTTCCTTAATGGTGCCATAAAAACAACATATATCACCATGACATGCCAAAATAGATGATGGATTTTTAAAAAGGGCTTTTTTTGCACCGAAAATATTGACAAAAACCGATAAAATTTTGTGAAATTGACAGCTCTCAGTGGGATGTCGAATTTGAGACCGATAGCTAAATTGGTTTGAAAATAGAGTCGTCTGATTTCTTTTTTAATTGACGTCTGAAGGGCATAATTGAGAGAAATGTTTACTTAAAACGTAATTGAAGTTTAGATGAGTTGTTTAATGCGATTATGTAATTGCGCGGTAAAACTCTATGATTACTTTGGGATAATTTTTGTCGTTTTAAAAATTATTTTACGGATACTAAATGGTATTTAATTTAATAAAAGAACAGAGGCTATGATAAAAATTTCACCTTTTTAGTATAGTCAGGCAAAAATGCAAATGCTGATGGTACGTGCTGTGAGAAACATGAGCGTCGCACTGCTTATTTAATTACATAATTTGTATCATTGTAGCTTATGAAAATCGAATTACCTATATTATTATGAATCTGGATTAAGATTTATCTGACAGCTTCCATGACATCAACTATGTCAATAATAAAAGTACGTTAAATTCGCTCTGGACATTCTAAAAAAAAATTACGTTACTCGTACGTATTCTAGAAATAAATTCAATCATACTAACTCTGAAAATTATTTCAAGCTTGTTAGAAAACGTCTCGTATCAATATTTACATATATCTAGATTATATATCGATGAATAGTATCATGCATGATGAACGTAGTAAGGTCATAGAAGCCGTACAGTGCTCGACCCACATACGACATACGCCTGTGAATAGTTCAAACTGAATTATGGAAAGGCAACGTCTTCGCCAAACTTTATATAAATTCTCCGCATGATATAAAATTGGTACCGAATTTGTAATATTAAAGTCATATTGGATGGTTTGGAATTCATCATATTTTTTCAGAAGATGAGCAAATTGTAAATAGAACTGAATTGGTCAATTTCGTTAATAAAATTGATATATAAATAGAACCTTACGATTTTACTATCAATTACTAGTAAGTGATTACACTGACTGACTCACTCTTCAAACTGAAAGCAGATAAAGTACTAAATCTATTAAAATTTTCACAGATGATGTATTTCTGTTGCCGATATAAAAGCAAATACTAAGAAAAGAATAAAATAAATATTTAAGGGGCGGGGGGTTATCCCATACAACATACATGATATGCCACGCCGTTTTTATAGATAATGGTACGGAACCCTTCCTGCGCGAATCCGACTCGCACTTGACCGGTGTTTTTTAAAAAGTAGTAAGGTGCACAGTCAAATGTGCCTGAGAGTAAATAATTACCATCGCACATAGACATTGGCACCGTAAGAAATATTGCCCATTCCTTACATCATCAATGCACCACCAACCATGGGATCCAAGAAGTAACGTATGCCTGGAACAATGGTTCACTTATCCTTCATACTAAGTGTTGCTGTTTTGCAGTTAAATATGAGATAAATGGGTGGTATATATCAATAATTCCAGGCGCGCACAAAGCCACAGTTATATTATATTTATATAAAATAGAAAAATTATTAAAGTATTGGTATAATTAATACTTAGAACGTAGTTCGTACGAAAATACAGCAAAACAAATCATTGATTGGTAGAAAAGTTTCTCCCGACTTACATTAATTGGATTATTTCGTCTCCCAAAAATTATGATTTCATTTATTAGAAGAAAACTTGGTTTGAAAATCGTTTAAAGATTTATTTTATAGTTTTGACATCCACGAGTGTGATAGTTTTGTATGACAATGCTATATTATGTACGTAAATAAAGACAAAAGATTTTTCTGGAAATTTTTTGTCCGTCCTGTTAACACTAAGAGCTTGCATAAACTTGTAAATACAATTACCCGATTACGCAATAATGTCTTTTGGGACACTGTATACGCACATACGTTTTACAACATGATCCCAGAAACCCGTTAAATTGTGTTTTTTTTTTTTTTTACAGGAAGGCGGACGAGCATATGGGCCACCTGATGGTAAGTGGTCACCAACGCCCATAGAAAATGGCATTGCAAGAAACGTTAACCATCGCTTACATCGCCAATGCGCCACCAACCTTGGGATGCGCCACCAATCTTGGGACCAGTGTAATTTAAAAAAAAAAGAACTATTAAGAAACATTATGTGTGCTAAAGGAACTAATGATTTTAAAAAAATATGGCACACTTTGGGAACGATCTGTAATGTAACGCCAATACAAATAAAAAATATATTCAGGGTTATTTCTAACGACCCAGCAAACTCGCAGGACTAGTTAGCTAACATTTTTACCAACAACTTTTGTTCTACGACTTTGGACATAAATCAATACATGAAAAAAAATGATTTTACAAGTTTTTGTCGTACTGTCATGACATTTATAGTTCTTTATCTCATTCATAAACGATTGGACGACGTGACGCGTCTTCGATACGCGTAGATTTATAAACGTCCAAGCGGGAAATTAAATTAATATTTTTTTTTTTATGAAAATAAAATCTAACAAATTATCAAAAGTCGTAGAACAAAAGTTGTTGCTTATGATGTTAGCTATCTAGCCCTGAGAGGTTGCTGGGTCATTACAAATAACCCTGTATAATGCGAGCCTGAAAAGGTTGGTTTGATTGTTTGTATTCTACTAAATGACAAATCATGTTACGTTCGATTTATTAAGGTCAAAGAATATTGTGCGTAATAGGAAACCTTAAGTGATCGAACCGACGGATCGTATTGCGAAAGACGGAACAACGACGCTCTACGCATTTCGGAGTGTCAAATGACTAATGGAGTGATTTTTGATATACTAAATAAAATATATTTACCTATATCAATATTAAAAAAAAAATTGTCATTTAATATAGTATCAAGGAATTCTGTTCTATGTCAATTTTTTTGCATCAACAACGAGAATATTCCTCTTTAAATTCTGAATGAAATATGACATTTTACAAAGGTTTAATTATCCAGTATTAGTTTCAAACGAAGTCATTATATTTTACAAAGGATTCTTTCAGAATTTTTAGCTTATTCAGATATGTTTTAGGAATAAATGAAGTATAAAATAAATGATGATTTTTTTCATCTTACTCAGCTTATGTTTTTCGCTACGCTTGTTATAATTGGAAGGAAAATATTTTATAAGGATTTGTTGTCGTCAGTATATTTATTAAATGAAGTTTTTTAGGCATATACAAAAAATAAGATCTACAAGTATACATAGTGAAAAGTGAGTTTGATTGTTTGTTTGTTACGCTTTCAAGTCCGATCCGAATTTTGCACAAACGTTGTCAGAACTCAGGAGTACAGAAAATAAGTATTTTATATTATATACTTGTCTTAATGTAAATAATTAATATATATTTTTTTATTTCATAGGAAGGTTTACCATCGCTTACATCGCCAATGTGCCACCAACCTTGGGCACTAAGATATTATGTCCCTTGTTTCTGTAATTATACTGGCTCACTCACCCTTCAAACCGAAACACAACAGCACCAAGTACTGCTGTTTTGCGGTAGAATATCTGATGAGTGGGTGGTACCTACCGAGACGAGCCTGCACAAAGCTCTACCACCGAGTAAATATAAAAAACCTGAAAAAGACATTGGGAGTTTGCCTTCAGACACTTAAACTGTAAGTGGACAATTTCCTCTGCCTAAATGATGAATCGGAAAAGAAATCGCTCTTTGGCGTTAAGGCCACCTTTTGAAAACTAATATACTATTTTATTTTGTTACTGTGATTGTTTTGTCTTATTGCGCTATAATAAACAATAATAATTACGCATTAGTGAAAGTGTTATTACTATTATAAATCACAATACTTAGTACTTAAATGACACTTTAATTAAGCACAAGATATGGAAAATTTAAAAATAGAATATTCGTGAAAATAAAACGAAATGCCGATAACGTTAAGCTGACAAGGGCTTTTATGAAAATCATTTACTTTGATACAAAATATTCATTTTTATCTCGATTAAATTTTATATAAGCAATATTAAACAATTTTCATATAAAATTTACAATTTTTTTCCGTGATATCACCATATAAGGCCCATGCCTCTTGGTCCAATTGCCTCGAGCTCCTGAGTTCAAATCCCTGGTCGAGCAAACAGAAATATATTGCTTCTTACTACTCATAAGCACTGCAGCCCGGAGTCGATACAAAAGTAAAGTAAGTTGGAAAGTGTGCACATTCCCATACCTTGGAAACTACGTAATGCCGTCCTGGGCCTGAACACTTCCCGGACGTTTCGG
This sequence comes from Nymphalis c-album, assembly GCA_963151315.1. Taxonomy (NCBI): domain Eukaryota; kingdom Metazoa; phylum Arthropoda; class Insecta; order Lepidoptera; family Nymphalidae; genus Nymphalis; species Nymphalis c-album. Next base: position 6,258,683 of record OY720607.1, on the reverse strand, counting down.
TTTGCTGTCCCAGTAGGTTAGGAGAGTGAGGGAATAGAGAGTACACCTATTTCAAAAAATTACTACCAACACATGAGAAATTATAATATAATTATCTTCTTATAATCCAATGGAACTGCATAATATATATTGATATAAAGTTTAAATGTTATATAAAAAATTGCATTGAAATTACTATTTTTTCTAATAAATTAGATTACTATATGACTTTTGAGAGGCTTTGAGAGAGATTTTTAAATAATGGTCCTCCTGATTGATTTTGTCCAATCTCAAGAGAGATTAGCCCACTGTAGTTATTGGTGAACTATTTTAAATAAATAACCCCATGGGACGGCAATCCGACAGGACCGAAAAGAGTTCAGGCGAAGGACCAAAGGCTTTACGTGCTTTCCGAGGCACGGGACCACCAGAACCACCGTGTCTGCGGCCATACATGTAGCTACTAGACCAACGAGGCAGTCGTTGCTTTTAAATAAATATACAACGAAGCTATAACAAAATCAATTAACTAACAAAGTGTCGAAAACGTCAATAATTACTGTTGTTTACAAGTTTCCACCTACGCATTCGTCTACCTATTGGCTGGTACAACTATTCTATACCTCTGAAGATGTGTATGTAAAATATCGTTGTGATTGGTTTAGTAGCTAAGACACGAAAGTTTACTCGGTGGTAGAGCTGTACTGTTGTGTTCCGGTTTGAAGGTTGAGTGATTACAGGCACAAGGGAAATAACATCTCAGTTTCCAAGGTTGGCGGCACATTGGCGGTGTTATATTTTTTTAAGAAATGTACATTGCCCATATAAATAAACTCACTTTTGAATTTATAATATTATGCAACTTTGTTATTATTTTGCTTTTCATTGCCATATCAATTAAATGTACGTATATTAAAATGGTAAAAGAATATTTACCTCTTACTTTGTCTATTATACTTATTAGTATCTTACAACAAATTGTCTTTAAGATTAACTGTATCCGTTGTTGAGCTACTCTTACTATCCACATATTACGTCTTAGAATAATATTGTTAACAGTTTTTGACCGTTTCTAAAATCTTTATTTGTTATTAAGGTGACAGTTCAAAGGGACGTTGCTTGGAATGTAGAAGTTTTGTAACAAATACACCTTCCTTTCATCAAGAACATAAACGTCCTGTGTATTTTATTTTACGGCTGAAATTGGATCTTCAACTATTTCAATAAGGATTCCTTTACAAAATTATATACTTTGCGGCACTTTGCAAGGTATTTCAAAGGTTCGGCATTCACGAGAGTAATAAAAAAGACAAAATTTCAAGCATGTTTATTTCATATTAAATTACAGAGATATGTGTTAGTGTGTGGTTTTTCTAATCCGTCACAAATAAGTTAATATAATATTTTTTTAGGTCGCCTTACAATAAGTGAAGCACACGTGAGAACAAGTAAGTCGAGATGGCCCAGTGGTAAGAACGCGTGAATCTTAATCGACAACGTGGGTTCAAACCCGGGCAAGCACCACTGAATTTCATGTGCTTAATTTGTGATTATAATTCATCTCGTGCTTATCCTCTTTGTGGGGAGAAGGTTTGGAGGCCTTAGCCCAACAGTGAGACATTCACGGGCTGTTACTTTACTTTTTTTACAATTAATCATCTATTTTGACATACTAATTCTAATTTTTGAAACCGTGTTTCTAAAATAGCGCTTAAAATAGCAAAAGTCATCAGTTGATTGACACAAAAATGATTAGCGCATTTGTCAATCGCATGACAAATTATAGCATTCTGCCTGTCTGTTATTGTTCGAATAACAGCGATGAAAGCAAATAATGCAATTTACTGGATTCTTGTTATTACTTCCGATACAATTAATGAAGAGTATAAATAATAATCAAACCGTCTATGTGAAAACCTCTAGTTTCATTTTGTACAAGCCATTCTTGGAACTATTCTTCGGTATTCAATTTTTTTGTTTTTAATAATCATTGGAAAAACTTAGTTAGGAAATTTTACTTGGTGGTAGGGCTTTGTGCAAGCTCGTCTGGGTAAGTACCACCCACTCATCAGATATTCTACCGCAAAACAGTAACAATACTTGCTATTGCAATTACAGGCACAAGGGACATAACATCTCAGTTCCCAAAGTTGGTTGCGCATTGGCGATGTAAGCGATGGTTAAATATCTCTTACAATGCCAATGTACTATGGGCGTTGGTGACCACTTACCATCAGGTGGCCCATATGCTCGTCCGCCTTCCTATGCAATAAAAAAAAATATAATAGCTAATGCATATAGTCTGATTAGATTTCATAAATTTTTAAACTAGTTACAATAATATTAATTACTGTTTTCAGGCTTAGTGTTAATAATATATTTTTTATGGAACCGGCAATATGGCATTTTTCTGAATGATGATCACTCCAGGCCGTTGTCCTTCCTGTATTAGTTAGTAAAAAACCACACAAGTGTAGTTGTAACTTATGAGATGATATAATCACCAAAAACTTTAAATCTAGTTGTAAAATAGAGTCCGAGACCTGACTCAACACTAATAGCTGTGACAAATTAATTGTAATTCGACGATAATGGCTTTGATTGGAACGGGAGCGTTCAAGCACATTGATTACAATGGATCGTTGAATATAGTTGACGAAGCTGTTAGTTTAAGCAAATAATAATTATCGTCAATTAGTAAACAATTGTATGTTGATTATTCGTAACATAGAATGTACATGGGCTGCACATACAGATTAGATCTTCGTATAAATAAACGCATCCAGTAGTTAGCATTTGCTTTTAAGATGATTCTTATTAACATGAATAATGAACAAATATAACGTGACAGCCTGTGAATGTCTCACTGCTAAGCTAAGGCCTCTTCTTCTTTTTTTAGGAGAATGGATTGGAGCTTATTCCACCACGCTGCTCCAATGCGGGTTGGTGGAATACACATGTGGCAGAATTCGAGTGAAATTTGACACATGTAGGTTTCGTCACGATGTTTTCCTTCACCGTTAAGCACGAGGTGAATTATAAACACAAATTAAGCACTTGAAAATTCAGTGGTGCCCGCCCGGGTTTGAACCCACGATCATCGGTTAAGATTCACGCGTTGTAGCCACTGAGCCATAAATTGAGCTGTTCTGGATATGTGAGCGGACTAAGAAAATCCTCGATAAGCGCTTCCACCAATCGAACGCGTAAGCGACTTATCTGCCCGTATGGTAACTGAAATGAAAACTCTATAAAAAGCTTTCCTATAAAAAATAGTTTTTTTACAATTAATCGTAAAAAAAATATTTTTATTTTATGAAAAATACGTATTTATTTTATGAAAAATATATAGTCACTGGTATATAGACTACATAATCGTAAGTTGTCTCCACCGCTCATTTCTTCTCTTCTCGATGTTGACACTGTAAGACACTGTGTGACATCATCAATGCCATGATAACTAAGATATTATTACGTCGCTTGTTCCTGTTACACTGGCGCACTCGCCCTTCAAATCAGTACTCAACGATTCCAAGTATTGCTGCTTGGCAGTACTATATTTGATGAGTAGCTGGTACGTATCTCTCCTCTCCTTACGTGCATACGGACACTTATTTATTTTATTTACAATCTACATTATATATCGGCATCAATTATTAATCAAATCAAGTAAGCCGGTATAAATAAATTTGAATTTTACAAGATCAAACTAAATGTATGATTGTAAATAGACTAATAGTTCACGGACAATGAAAAAATTGCAAGTTTCACTTAGACCCCTAAGGCTATTGCCGTCCCCAATCCTAGCACAAAATGTACCCTTAATTGAAGGGATAAATAGAAATGTTATAAATTCCTTAAAACCTGGCATTCAAGTTTATTATTTAGAACTGTCACTGAGTTTTAGTTGCAAATGTTTGATACCAACTATCAAATGAGTAGAATCATACGCGTCATAATTCGTTATCGCTATGACTTGTAAGCCATTTAATTTGAATCGATATCCCTCGAGGAAGATATGGTAAGCGGTTAAGCAATTAGTGATGATTAATAGTTTCTGGAATGAATTGTTGATTTTTTTTTATTTTATTTTTTTTATTTGTATTGCATAGGAAGGCGGACGAGCATATGGGCGACCTGATGGTAAGTGGTCACCAACGCCCATAGACAATGGTATTGTAAGAGATGTTAACCATCGCTTGCATCGCCAAAGCGCCACCAACCTTGGGAACTGAGATGTTATGTCTCTTGTGCCTGTAATTACACTGGCTCACTCACCCTTCAAACCGGAACACAACAGTACCAAATACTGCTGTTTTGCGGTAGAATATCTGATGAGTGGGTGGTACCTACCCAGACGAGCTTGCACAAAGCTCTACCACCAAGTAATTGATTCGCTGTCGTCAATGTACAATTTATTTCGACAAAGGCTTCAGCGAATTCCATCAGAGTGTCACACATGATGCGGATTTTTATTCGTTTTACGTGGCTTACCTGGACCTGACTCCTTAACATTTTTTTCAATGGTCAATTAATGATTTTAAATCTTTTATCATATCAAATTTTATCGAGATTATATAGTTTTATTAATTCTAATCAATCTTGCTGTATAGAAAATATATTATAAAGTACATCGTTATTTCCTTAAAACGAATGTCTACCTAAGTGCTTACTTTGGTTTGAAAAAAAAGGGGAATTACCGCCTAAAGGCATTTTATATTAGTATTGGTTAATAAAGAATACACGAAGGCGGTGTTACGACTAAAATGATAATAATATTAAAATATTTATTTAAAGCACACGCTTACTTATGGATTAATTTATGTGTAATAATTTTTTAAATCAAGTGTTAGGTCATCGCTGTAGGTATTCTTACTAATAATATAAATGAGGCAGTGAATTTGTTTATTTGTTTGTTACGCTTACACACCGTAATCGCTTAACCAATAGTCTTAAACATATCTATACTAATATAAAAAAAAAACTGAAGAGTTTGTTTGTTTGTCAGGGGCACAGAAAAGGACACAAAACATAAGGCCTACGTAGCTACATATGTATGCGGTCTATATTATATCTATACTTAATTTCAACAAACCAGTTATGACGGGTTTTTACTAGTTTCTACCAAATAAGTTCCCTGTTTTAAAGGCTAATGAAACAAGAGTTATAAACATTTTGTTACGATCATTATTTCAATAATATTGTTTTATGGTCCTATGTTATTAGTGCACATGAACTTTCATATCCATCCTCTATTATCATTGTATATTTAGTTTAATCTCATTCGTATTATAATAGTTTAGAAATTTGACACACAAATAGTTTAAGACTAGATTTTTCTATTAGAATCTTTATGAAAGTGTAGAGTAATTAACTCTTTAGTGAGACAATGTATACGATTTGACAACAGAATACTAGAAGCGTCAAAACTTAAAAGAAATGTAAAATTTAAGCTCATGCATGATTTGGAATTAAAATAATTATGATTTTATATTGATAATAATTGTAAACAATTTAAAAAATTTGACATAAAAGTCCCATTGAGGTACTTTCGCCTTCGGTTCTTCTGAGTCTTTTCAGGACCGGTGCTAGTTTTTATTTTTGGCTACGTGCTAATAAGTCTGTAAGTGCTTCCTAAATTTAAGTTCATTAATTCAAGGAATTACTCCAATGGGGTAGTTATACCTATTAGGTACACATTGCTATTAAGAAGACGCTGACGCTGATTGTTTTGTAATGAATAGAAGAAAATCATTAGCCAATAATAAATGAGCTAACGACGGCGAATGGCGAATGCTAGTTATATATTGCATTTGATGTTATGTAGAATGAGGCAATTAGTAAGACACTTGTATTACTGTAAAATGTATTTGGTTGAGTTATTTTATATTTGTTGTATTAAGTATATACCTATGGGACTGAAGTGCCTGTGTAGGATATAAGGCCCTAAATGAAATAAGAAAAAAAAAGTATATACTTACTTATATACTTTAATTACATAATTATTGGTGAAGGAGAGGAACTAATTATTTTCTTGCCGCTTCTGCTTAGAAGACATTTCCAAATTTGGAAACGCTGGCTTTGTGTTTGATTTCATACCGTACATGAGAAAAGTGTGCTAGGTTATTGGGGTCCACCATCCAGTCATTACGTATTCGACTGCTAAACAGCAATACTCAGTTATTTTGCTTCGGTTTGTGAATGAGTCAGTGTAACCGTAGGCACAATGGACATTACGTCTTAGTTCCCAAAGTTGGTGGTGCTTTGATTATATAAGTAATGGTTAATATTTACAGCGTCAATTTCTTTGGGTGATGGTCACCATTTACCACCTTGTACTCCATCAGCCCGCCTATGTTCCATCGTATTTTATAATTTAATTATAAGACTTAAAATAATTTATTATGTTTTTTTAATGATAAAAAATTGTATTCAATATGCTGTGGAATTCTTGATCGCGTAGTATTGTGGTTGAATGCTAGCATTTCCCTTGTGAATTGACATTTTAATTATGTAAGAGAATATTCCTTCTGGCACTAGTTGAGACGATAAAATGAGAAAGCTTTATGTTATTTTTATATTATATAGATGATAAAAAGCATAGCTATGGTATGCCGTCTGTTTATTATAAAAAAAAAATATATGAAATTTCTTATTGTAAAATTTATCGCGTGAATTTTATGTTATTTACACTAAAACAAAATTAATATGATTTAGTCAAGTAATTGAAAGTACTTTGCGAAATTATTCTAAGCCTGTCAGTCCTGAAGGTATTTCTATTTCCAAAAAATTATATGTAAGTATATAAAATAATTACTTCACCTGAAAAACTAACATTCCACAGTATTAGTAAAAGCATCTAGATTTCTGCGTCATTCATATATTACCAAGAACATAATGAATAATTATAACAGAATGCATTTTTGTCTTAGTGCCGATAAAAACCAAATTAAGTATAACCTTTTTAAAGTTATAAAAATACCATATGCATTCAGCCTTTTGATATTAAGTGTTTATAAGATTTGAATACTATTCAATATCAACTCTCTGTAACCTGTATATGTTCAGAATAGAATGGCTATTGAAGTTTGTAACACAATACTCTCTAAGCGAAAAACTGCAGCCGTATTTGTGAGGATAGGTGTAAATATTAGAGCGATCTCGCGCTTTTTCACCGTACATAAAAGCATTTTATTCCAGCAATGCCCGAAAAGCTAAAATTTTTCTGCATTATAAAGGCTAAATAAAAATATGAAATATGGTATTTTGATAATTTAATTTTATCACAATGCTACGATAATTTTTTAAAGTATTTTTTTTTTTAAAACATCTAAAAGTAAAAACAATTTATTTTTAGCTGACTTTTAAATACTACATACATTTTGTGTGTTTTATTACAGTATAACTTGTTTTTGTAATAAAGCCATGTATGTACATAATATGATATAATTATTACATTGAAAGTTAATTATAATACATAACATCAGATATTTAAGAATACATAAAAATCTTAAATTGATTAAGATAAGCCATGTCGACGAACTTTTATAACCTCCGTCTAGACGATAATCTTCCAACCAGATAATGAATTATTATCAGACACAATTCCATGAAGGCTATATATAGGCTAAGTTAATGCGCTACGAATTTTAATATTCATTTTTTTTTTTAATTGTAAAATATTTTTATTTTACGAGTAGGCGGACGAGCATATTGGCTACCTGACGGTAAGTGGTCACCAACACCTATATTGGCATTGTAAGAAATGTTAATCATTCCTTACATCATCAACGCGCAACCAACCTTGGGAACTAAGATTTTTTGTTCCTTGTGCCTGTTATTAACACAACAATACCAAGTACTGCTATTTTGCGGTAGATTATCTGATGATTGGGTGGTACCTACCCAGACGAGCTTGCGAAAAGCTATACCACCGAGTCAACCAAGTAAATGTTCCATTGCTAGGCTAAGGCTTCTCTTATGAGTTGTACAGTAACTATTATTATTATTATATATATTAAGGTCTCAATTTAAATAAAAATCAATTCTTAAAAAAAATCAACACGTTTTTTAGCGAACGAAGTCAAGATAGCTGTTGTGATAGTCGTATTTCCTCAAAGCAGTTATTTATAGAAAGAACCTTGGTGTATTTTGTAAGTAAACTACATTGTTTAAAGTGTTCGAGTTGAAAGGATGATGGATTGACGTACAAACGTACAGGAAGTGCCATTAGCGACGGTTAAAGAGGGTCGTATATTAAACAAATGTTGGAATTACTCTTTGGTGTTACAAAATTACTCGTATGCCCTAAAAATACTAGGAAACGGTACACAGATTTGATTCAAACTTTAGATTGCCAGTATATGAGATAAAATTGTTGCTATGAGTTAAAAATTTATAATTTTGAAAAAATTATGTTTTTGTCCCCATTTTGGGGCAGATTGATCGAAAGCGTAACAAACAACTGATCAACATTCGAATTTAAATTAGTAAAGGAAATAAAATCAAATCAAATATATTTTAAAATAAAACAATTCAGTTCATTTATATTCATATTTTTTTATCATCATTCAGTTTTTTTGTTATTTTAACCGATTTTCGGATGACGTCACTCAGGGGACCAATTTTTGTTTTGAAAAGTATATTTACACACTATGTATGTATGGGTGTTTGTGAAATTTTATTTTAATAAAAAATAAATGTT